>CP092871.1:62281992-62964593 GCA_030710605.1 Cordylochernes scorpioides | reverse complement strand
AACCTTTGGCAAAGATATGGGCCAGCCACTCGCCAGCTAAACACCTCTTTGGCAGATTGTCAAGATTCAATTAGATCCCGTGGAATAAAGTCCGCCCTAGACTGACGAGGGCCATTAGCTCGAAACCATGGTCTCTAGGTGGACGCTTTTCAGTTTGCCAAAGCTGGTGTTGCGGCTTTGTCACCGACCCCGAGGCCGCTAGTTGCGGCGACGGTCAATAGATGGAGTCTGGTTTTAGGCGTCTATTTTGACGGGAGAGGCGACCCATGTCTCTTTATATATATTTATATATATATTATAAAAAAGAGATTTCTGTGTAATAAATATATCTTCTGTTGATTTTTATTATCTTGTGGATTATGCTATGGCAATGCAGTCGTGGTTAAGATCTGTTGTTGTTGTTGTTTCTTATCCCTTTGTGTGAAGATTACACGAATTCCATGAGTTAATGTTCCTCGAGCTGTTTTATGATGAGCAGCGACCTCTCCCAAAAGTCCTGTTTAGTACATCTAATGCAAGCCAAAATGTGTTCTGGAGCTTCAGGTACCAAACTACATTTTGGGCAAGTGGGATAAATTTTGTTATTATTTTTTATCTTCAATGGCTTGTGTTTTGTTTCCCACTTGGCAAATACGCAAGGAGGAAAAGCAGAATGAATTTTAACAAAACAATTTGCTCTCGTTTGACCTTTATTGAATAGAATGTTTTATAATAGCTTAAAGAAACAAATGTACTTATCTTTGGTCAGGCAATTCTCCCAAGCTTTACAAACGAATTAATGATTTTATTTTTAATTTTCTTTACAATAAATATTTAAAGAATTTACAAAAGATTTAATGTATTTACAAAGATTTAAAGCCGAAGCTTAAAGGCCTTGTTCTTTAGTGGCGACTATACTAAAGAATGAGAAGGTGGAGAGGCTCCCTCTGGCGGTGCAGCCAGATGGCCTCCCATTGGTCAGCGATGACGTAGCTCCTTTTTCTTTCACCGCCGCGCGCCGCCTTCTGCCACCTATGTTCAGAATAAAACTAAACATACTCCCCTCCTGTGGACGTAGTCCACACACAAGGCAAAAGAAAAAAATCACATAGTGTAGAAAGTGTTTTTTTTTTGAAGAAGAAGAAATAGAATGGCAGAAGTTCAATCTTCGAGATGGGTCTTATTAGATGATGTTGTTTCTCTGTTTGAAGTTCCACAACTCGGACATTCTGCAACAGCAATGACCTGCAAATGGAATCATATAAATCTGAATGGAGAAGAGCAGCACAAAGCTCCAGACAAGGTATTGACGTTGCCTTCAAGGGAGCGACTTTTGTCTTGGCAGCAATCAATGTGACTTGAACATGACCAGATTTAAAACGAGATTTCATATAAACAACTGATGAATATGCAAATTCGGAAGCATCACAAAATCCATGGAGTTCTAAAGAATGTATAAGTCCCTTGCAGGAAATATATCTAGGAATTTTAATATGATTTAGCATGGCCAAATCCATTTTCACTCTCCTCCAATGAGAACACAACGATTCAGACAAGGGATCATCCCAATCCAAATCCTGTTTCCACAAAGTTTGGAACAGAATATTGAAGCTAATGATCACCGGTGATAACCATCCCAAAGGGTCATAAATTCGAGATATGTCCGATAACAATTGTCTTTTAGAATATACGTCTTTTAGTGAATTGACTGTAATTGTGAAATTATCCGTGGATGGATTCCAATTTATCCCAAGAATCTTAACAGATGAATTATCTCCGATTTCATATGAATCATGTGCTTTCAGCGCTTCTGGTACCTCTGAAAGAACCTCAGGGACATTTGACATCCATTTTCTTATGCAAAAGCCACCAGATAAAAGGATTTTCCGGATATCTTCAATGAGAACTTTTGCTTCTTCGATTGTTGTTGCGCCAGAAAGTAGGTCGTCTACATAAAATTCAGTTTTTATGATTTTAAATGCCTCTAGAAACAGGAGTTCTTTGTCGGTGGCAAGTTGCATCAAGGTACGGATTGCAAGATATGGTGCACACGACATTCCATAAGTTACTGTGAGCAATCTATACTCCAATAAAGATTCTAATGGACTATTTCTCCAGAAGATTCTCTGAAAGTCAAGATCAGAAAAGTTCACTTTTATCTGTCTGTACATTTTCTCAATATCTCCCGTAAAAGCTATAGGATTAGTACGAAACTTCACAAGAATATTGAAGATATCATGCTGAAATTTTGGTCCAGTATGAAGAAATTCATTTAAGGAGTAATTGTTGCTCGTTTTGCACGATGCATCAAACACTACTCTTAATTTAGTAGTGCTGCTCTGCTCACGCAGAACGCAATGGTGAGGTATATAATAGCACTTATCTGATGGTTTGTCACGTTCGTTTTTCGGAATGAGCTCCATGTGGTTGAGAGAAAGATATTCCATCATGAAATCCTTATATTGCTGAAGAAGATTCGAAGATTTGTGCAATTTTCTCTCAAGAGCAAGAAATCGTTTCATGGCATTCTGACGTGAGTCTCCGAGATTAGGCACAGATTTAAACGGTAGACCAACAGAATATATTCCATCTGTTGATATGCAAAAGTTGTTGTCATAAATGTCTCCGCAACTCTTCTCCTCTTTAGTCAATGGAATAGCGGCAGGAACCGATTCCAATTCAAAAAACTTTCGCAGATTATCATCTCCTTTTGGGATGTTGAGCATAATGAGATATAGTTGTTTCCAGTCTCAGAACTGGAACCATTTCCTGAAAGTATCCATCCTAACTTGGAACTACAGGCAGTGGGTCCTGGATGATTTTGGAATCGTAGTTTTCCTGTATATAAAAAATGGGGCTAGGTCTGCACTAATTACTAAATCAATGGGACTTGTTTTATCAAAATTGGGATCTGCTAATAAAGTATTCTTAAGATGAGAGGCCAATTATCTTTATTTATCAGGAAATTAGGTAAATCAACAGTGATTTGAACGAGTATTATGGATGAAACTTTGAATATTCTATCAGAAAAATGAGGCTTAAATTGAAGAAAAGTCTCACTAGCAGACTGCTGTATTGGTTGGTTACCAATTCCAAAAACTGTAAGTTGGCTCTTTTTAACAGGAAGATTCAACTTTTCACGACAATATTCTGTTATTAGACTTCTTTGAGAACCAGTATCAATCAAAGCTCTGCATGGATGAAACGATCCATTTTCTGCTCTCACTCTCACGATAGCAGTAGATAATAAGATTGTCTCATTGGGCTTTGTTGTATCATTGAGAAAACATGAAACGCTAGATTGGGCAATTGGGGCTTTAATTGAAGTGGTATTCAAAGGTTCGGGTTGGAAGGAATGCAAAAGAGTGTGATGTCTTTTGTTGCATTATTTACAATGCATAGTGATTTTACATGACGTTACTCTGTGGTTGGATCGCAAACAATTGAAACAAAGGTTATTGGTTTTGACTATGTTCCATCTTTCAAGGAGAGAACTTTTATGGAACTTGTCACATTTGAATAAAGGATGTGAATTTTTGCATAATAGGCATTTATCATCACCTTTGAAATAGAATTATATACATGTGTTTGTTTCACTACAGATTTATCCTCTTTAGCGCAACCTTTTATCGATTGCAAACCTTTTGCTTGTTTTTCAAGAAACATAATAAAATTTTCGTAGGATGGAAAGCCATCATCTATCAACGTCAATTCCCATTGCTTTTTCAAATCATCACCTATTCTTCTTTGTAGGAAATGTATTAGAAAGATATCAACAAGGGTATTTCTTTCCAAACCCAGTGATTTCAAATTTCTCATGGCTTCATTACATATATCTAGTAGTTCGAAAATGGCCTTGGAATTTATTAGTTTTAAAGGTTTCAAAGTGAATAATTTTGTACATTGTGAAAAGGCAAGTTCCTTTTTGTTATCATATCTGGAGACCAATGTGGCCCAAGCATGGGCATACTTTTCATCAATAATAGGAAATCTCCTAATAAGTCGTTCAGCGTCTATTAGAATCAATAGACAGAGAAAACAATTGCTTGAAACCAAGCCATTCGTTAATATCACCAGAAAAGGAAGGTAAATTAAATTTAGGAAGTTGTATTTTACTTGTGGTTGATTGATTTAGATCATCAATTTTGCTTGAAATGGCTGTACAAGATACTTTATTGATATTCACCACTAAATTTCTAAGATTATCATTGTATTGTATAACTCTAGAAAAGTAAACTTCATCATCAAATTCAGAAAATGTTAAAAGATTACAATAAGTTTTTTAAATGTTAGATTTCATATCTAAAATATCTTGTTTAAATGTCTGTAAATTTGCATCATCCTTCGATTCAATTATCTTGAGCGAAATTTGTTCAAAATAATCCACTTGTTTGAAATGAAATTCAAGAATATTTAAAGTAGCTTTAAATTTGGCAGCCATCTTTAATTTTTGCTATTATTTATTTTAATAATATATTTCAAAAATGAATTATAATTATTTATATTTAAATAATTATTTAATAGATTTATTCCCGGGTTTCGGCACCATGTTTTGTTTCCCACTTGGCAAATACGCAAGGAGGAAAAGTAGAATGAATTTTAACAAAACAATTTGTTCTCGTTTGACCTTTATTGAATATAATGTTTTATAATAGCTTAAAGAAACAAATGTACTTATCTTTGGTCAGGAAATTCTCCCAAGCTTTACAAACGAATTTATGATTTTATTTTAAATTTTCTTTACAATAAATATTTAAAGAATTTACAAAAGATTTAATGTATTTACAAAGATTTAAAGCCGCAGCTTAAAGGCCTTGTTCTTTAGTGGCTGATACGTTTCTATTAATTGTTAAATATTAATGGTGAAAATTATTTTGTAAGAAATTGCACTTTATATATATATATATATATAGATAAATGAAAGATACACTATTTTTAAGCTACTATAATTATTTTATTCTTTTTACAATTCGATTATACGTATATTGTTGTTTACAAGATGATGATCAATAATACAGAGTAGAGTAATAATATTTCACAGATCATTCCTCCTTCCTTATATTGTTCATAGTTGGAGAAAACCGGCAAGGAGGGCATCGAGGTCGGGTAGATCTCCTAGGTGGAGGTGATGTGGAAATTTGAGGGTCTTGTTCCAGTCGGTGAGGTCCTGCTCCAGCGTTGTCCAAGGTCCAATCAGAATCTTCAGCATATTTGGTATCTGAACCTGTCCTCATCTGATTGACATGCACTTTAAATGTGCCTTTTAGGTTCTTTACTAGATAAACATTGTAACCTAGTCGTCGTATTACCTGGGCCTTGAACCATTTGCGCCTATTTTGTATTACTCTTGTAAACAGTACTTTATCTCCAACTTGAAAATGTCGCCTTCCACACTCATTTCTCCCAAAAGTCTTCTGGATAAATTCAGAGTTCAAGCAATTTACAAATGTTCTAGGCACATAACTTAGAAGACGTTCTACAGGAGGCTTATCTAAAGAGGTAGGCGTATTTCTATAATTAAACAGAACATTTTGTAAAATACAGTCCATATTTGAGTTTGGAGATTCTTCCAACGACTTTTCCAGAGATTTTTTAATTATTCTTACCGAAACTTCAGCAATTCCGTTAGACGAGGGATTATATGCTGGCGAGGTTAAGTGGTATACATTATTTTTCCGTAAGAACTCCTTAAATTCAATCGAATTGAAGGGGGGGCCATTGTCAGACACTAAGCATTGCGGTAATCCATACCTGGCGAAACACTCCCGTAGAAGCTTAATATTTTCTTGCGAAGTAGTACCTCTAACTGGAAATACTTCAATCCAATTTGAATTTGCATCTACTACTAATAAATAACAATCACCTCTGAAATAGAAATGGTCAACATGAACTCGCTGCCACGGTTGGTTAGTCCGGGGCCAAGGTGTGTTCTCAGCGGGAGGAGCTGTCTGATGATGCATACAGGGAGAACATTCCTTCACAAACTCTTCAATTTGACTATCCATTTTTGGCCACCAAACCGAAGATCTGGCTAGAGATTTCATGCGATTGATTCCTATATGACTTTGATGAAGTAACTTCAACATTTGATCTTGACAGGTTCTTGGAATCACTGCCCTAGAATCAACAAAAATGCATCCCTGCAGTACAGAAAAATTTTCCAATTTTGAAAGGAATGGTTTCATTGTTTCATCCTTTTTTGCTAACTGAGGGTCTTCTAATAGATATTCCTTGAGCTTATTTAAAACCGGATCTTTATTGGTTTCTTCTTCAATAATGAGGTGGTCCAATGGAGTTACATTTAAAAATGATATATCATGTGTCACCAAATCAATGTTGTCTTCCCTTGAATTTATTTCCTCAAGTGGAAGTCTTGAAAATGCATCCGCACAGAGCATGGTATCTTTATTTGTATATCTAATATCGAAATCGAAATTTGACAACTCTAAAGCCCACCTATGCAAGCGATTTGCAATTAAAGGCGGAAGAAGTCTTTTGTTTCCAAAAACAGTCGTTAAAGCTTTATGATCACTCTTTAACACAAATTTTCTCCCAAACAAGTATTGTCTCAGTTTGGAAGTTGCAAACACAATAGCAAGTGCTTCTTTCTCAGTCTGAGAGTATTTGACTTCTGCACTTGACAATGTTCTGGAAACAAAGGTGATTGGCTTCTCTTCCCCTTCCACAATATGACACAAGACCCCACTTATGCCATAGGCAGATGCATCACAGGTTAAAGTTAATGGAAGCTTCATTGAATAGTGAATAAGCGCCTGGGAATTTAATAGAGTTAACTTCAAATTCAGAAATGCCTTTTCGCATTGTCTAGACCATTTCCAACGATTGTCCTTCTTTAGGAGTTGATAAAGAGGACCAGCCAAGGTTGACATATTAGGTATGTATTTTGAATAGAAGCTCAACATCCCTAGAAAACTCTTCAATGATGTTTTGTCGAAAGGCTTTTTACACCTTTCTAATGCTTCCAATTTCTTTGAATCTGGTCTAACACCATCTTCATTTATAATATGACCTAGAAAACAAATGTCTTTTTTTAAAAATAAGCATTTTTCTTTATTAAGGGTGAAATTTAGCTCTTTCAATTTATCGAAGATCATTTTTAAAATTCTGTAATGTTCTTGTTCATCTTTAGAACCAATGAAAATATCATCTAAGTATATCACCGTGTTGGGAACATCATGAAAAAGGCTGTCCATACACCTCTGGAAAATGGCTGAAGCTGGACTGATGCCAAAAGGCAATCTATTATATCGGTAAAGTCCTCTATGGGTAGATACCACTAGCAGATTTTTTGATGCTTCATCCATTTCAATTTGATGATATGCGGAGGAGAGATCCAATTTGGTAAAAATCTTGTTTCCTCCTAGATTTCCCAACATAGTTTCTATAGTAGGTAATGGATATTTCTCATCTTCAATGCAATTATTCAAAGTATTTTTAAAATCACCACACAAACGTAGTTCTCCATTTGACTTTATTACCGTTACTAAAGGCGTAGACCAATCACTAGCATTAACTTTTTCAATTATTTGACTTTTTTCAAGTCTGTCTAGTTCTTTGTCTATCTTCTCTTTAATGGAAAAGGGTACTGGTCTAAATTTAAAAAATTTGGGCTTTGCATTTGGCCTCAATGATATTGAACCTTTAATGCCCTGAATTGGTAAATCTTTATTTTCAAATACTCTCTTATATACTTCTAAAAACAGTTCTAAATTTGAAATTACATTTATATTATTACAGATATCAAAAACGCAATTGGGCCAATCAGCTTTTAAAATTCTTATCCAATTTCTGCCCAGTAACGGCGTTTGGTTATTAAACTGGCCTGTCACAATTAGGGGTAGTTTTTCCTGATAGTTTTTGTAACTAACATTTACCAAGCATTTTCCAAAAACTGGTATCATATTTCCTGAAAAACTTTTCAAATGTCCACTGTATTTCTCTAGAGTGACATTTTTGAGATTTGTAAGAAAAAATTTCTTTGAAACTACAGACACGTCTGCACCAGTGTCAACCTCCATTATAGTGTCTGCATCTTCAATTTTAACATTTACCAATATTTTTGGTGCGTTTTCTAATGTGTTGCACTGAATAGTATTCAATTTATTCAGATTGGGTTTATTCATTCCAGAATTTTGGGCCGATTTTTTATTCCAACATACTGGAGCAATGTGCCCTTTCTTATTGCAAATATAACATTGAGCATTTTTAAATTTGCATAACTTCGTATCGTGGTTAGACTTTCCACAAATTTTGCAAGGATTATTGTATTTACATGGGAATTTAAAATTTTTAGATCTGGCTTTCAACTTATCAATATCATGACCAGGATTTTTCATCAAATTTACTTGTGACTTCGCTGCCTCTACAGAATTTGCAATATTTATTGCACTATCAAACGTTAAAAAAGGTTCACTTAGCAGCCTTTTAAGCGTAGCTTCATCGAAGCAACCACTTACAAATTGATCACACAAATTTTCATTTATGTCAGTAAATTTGCACTTGTCTGCCTGAGATTTAAGCCTCAAAACAAATTTTCCCACAGGCTCACTTTCTTTTTGTACAATCTTGTGAAATAAATATCTTTCATAGTGCTTATTTTTTATTGGATATAAATGGTTGGTTAAAACCTCTACTAAATCTTTATATTTAAGGTCACTTGGCCTTCTGGGTACCAACAAATCGCGCAAAGTCTTATAAACATTAACATCAATAGACGTTAATAACACAGATACTTTGTCTGCTTCTAATGTTTTGTTCAATTTAAAACATTCTTCTAATTGTTCCAAATAACAATTTAGATATTCACCTTCACGAAACCTTGGATAATTTAAATTAGTGGTGGCCATACTTACGTTAATTCTTCGTCGCCATTTGATACGTTTCTATTAATTGTTAAATATTAATGGTGAAAATTATTTTGTAAGAAATTGCACTTTATATATATATATATAGATAAATGAAAGATACACTATTTTTAAGCTACTATAATTATTTTATTCTTTTTACAATTCGATTATACGTATATTGTTGTTTACAAGATGATGATCAATAATACAGAGTAGAGTAATAATATTTCACAGATCAGTGGCGACTATGCTAAAGAATGAGAAGGTGGAGAGGCTCCCTCTGGCGGTGCAGCCAGATGGCCTCCCATTGGTCAGCGATGACGTAGCTCCTTTTTCTTTCACCGCCGCGCGCCGCCTTCTGCCACCTATGTTCAGAATAAAACTAAACAGCTTGAGATGGCCTGTTCTAAATCTTGTTAGTGTTGTTTGATGCTGTCTATTTCTGATGTTCAGAGCTCCTCCTGGGTTCACTCCACTGTACTAAATGTGCTTAGGTGGGATCCTCCAGTTCTTGTTTATTTTTGTTTTGGCTATTGTTTCTATTTCTTTAAAAGTAAGTTTATTTTTCTGTGGCAAGGGTTCTTTTGTGCCTTTTTTCGCTAGCACATCAGCAGATTCATTGCCTTCAGTGCCAACGTGTGAGGGTATCGATTGAAAGTGAATTTTTGAGGTTTTGAGAGTTTTTGGAGATAAAAAATTATGTTGCTGCTTACTTTGTCTCTAAGTTCCCCTGTGTGACTCAAGTGTTGTATGGCACGTCTACTATCAGTAAGAATTCAGATATCTTGATAATTAGTATTTCTGATGGATTTTAAGGCTTCATAGTCTCAATGCCATTTATGGTTTTGATGAGACAGCCACTGCCAGTGTGTCCCAGTTCGTCTCTGCTACCATCGGTGTAGATAGTTCTTGCATTTTTAGAAATGTTATTAATTATTTCTAATGATAATTGTTTTAAGTATTCTGGATTTTGGTATTGTTTGTTGGTGGGTTCATTTAAAGTGGCATTAAAATAACATTTTGTAGTGGTTTGAATGGAGAATTTTTTCTGCTAAATAATTTTTTCCACTTTATATTTTAAAAATCCATTTCTTTTGGCCAGGTGAAGAAGGCCTTCTTTTTTGAGTCTTATATTGGATTCCCAATTAATTATGTAATTGGAAGTTCTGTGTTTATTTCCATAACTTTTGATTTTGTTTATATATTTTGGTAGATTGTAGATTCTTCTATCCTTTAAGGGCATAATGTCTGCCTCGTAAAGTACAATATCATTACGGCAGGTATTTCGAAGACCTGTAATAATTCTAGCTGCACTTGGTTGTATCCTTTCCATTGATTTTAGATTTGTTTCAGATGTTGTACCATAGATTTGATATCCATATTCCAGCATAGGTCTAATTAGAGATGTGTAAGCTAATTTTAGTGTGGTTGCATCGGCTCCCCACTCTCTTCCTGAAATATATTTCAGGATTTTTAGTCGGTCTCTTACTTTTCTAAAAACTACTTCAATATGTTTACTGGAGTTAATTTCTGGATTCAGGGTGTGGCCGAGATATTTAGGATGTTTATTATATTGCAATTGTTGTTCTTTCAGAATAATATTTGGTCTTATTTTGTATAGTTTCTTATCGGTAGTAAAAAGACAGGTTTCAGATTTTTGGGGGTTAAATTCTAATTTATGTTTATTAGCAAATTTTTATAGGTGGAAAAGAGTCTTGTTCAAACCTCTTCAGCTTTTTTCCAGTTAGTATTGCTGCTCCATAGAATAATGTCATCAGCGAAAAGTCCAATATTGATTTAATGTGAAATTTTTTCTTCTATGCCTGCAATAAATAGGGTGAAGAGAGTTGGGCTAAGGACTGATCCTTGTGGTTATCCTTGGTACAATATGAAGGTTTTAGATAGAGTGCCATTATATTTGACCCTGATGTATCTATTTTTAAGGAAATCATTTATCCAAGTGATAGCTTTTCCATCAATTTTGAAATGTTTGTATAATTTTGTAATTAACTTGTTTTTCCATACCTTATCAAAAGCTTGTGTAAGGTATAAAAAACCAGCTATTGTGTGGTTAGTTGGTTTTCTGTTTTGTGCATCCTTTACCTTTTGTGTGAAAAATAAGAGTTGGTCTATTGTCCCATGTCCTTTCCTAAATCCATATTGTTCTTCTGGTAAGAGATTTCTTGTGTCGAGGTGGTATGTGAGTCGTCTGAGTATAATATTTTCATCAATTTGCAGCAAATACTTGTGAGGGAGATAGGTCGGTAGTTTTTTGGGTCATCAGCAGATTTGTCAAGTTTTTTAATAGGAATTATTGTTGCAGTTTTCCAGTCTTGAGGCAATTTTCCAGTTTTCCAGGAGATATTGAAAATATAACGAAGTCTATCTTTGCCATTTTTGCCCAAGATTGATATCATTTGGCCATGGATTCCATCTAGCCCAGGAGTCTTGTTTAGGTCAGTGTTTTCTAATGCATAATCTAGCTCTTTCATATTGAATTTTTCATGGAAAATATTTTGAGTGCTAGTGACGTTCTTACAGTCATTGATAATCTTTCGGGCCTTTTTCAACTTTCTTGTCTTTTATTTCAAATTTGAATTTACTACTTATTTGATATGAATTACCTAAAAGATTAGCAGCACTTTTGTCATTAGTTGCTGGGGTACCATCTGTATTCTTAATCATATTTGTGTTTTCAGTTTGTGGCTGGGCTCTGTCAATTTGTTTTGCCAAATGCCAAGTTTTGTATTTGGGTTTCTTGGGTTCAGGTTTTCACAAGTTTGTTTCCATTTTTCCCTTTTCATATTTACGTATAATCTTTTCATTTTTGCATTCACAATGTTCAGTTCAGTTCTACAATTTGTTTGGTTTTGGGTGCACTTTTTTGTAGTTCATTTCTTTTAGTTATAAGTGTTTGAATATCTTTTGCCTGGTGTGTATAATTTGGAATCCATTTCTTAATATTACCTCTTGGTATTGAAACTTTGGCTGCTTTAATAATGGTGTTTTTGAAAGATATCCAATTTTGTTCCAGATCTTTTTTTCTAGTGGGTGCTTTTCTAAATTCTTCATTGGTGTTTTTCTGGTAAAGATTCAAATTAGCTTTTTTGAAGTTCCAGAATTTTTCTTTAATTGAGCTTGTTTTGGTCTTGGTGCTAATTTATATCAAAATAGGCAAATGATCACTTCCAATACTTTTTAATATTTGTCATTTGCATTTGTGGAAAATGTCAGGACTAGAGAAGGTTAAGATCTTGAAAGTATATGCTAAAAATATTAAAGATCAAAAATAGCTTCAATTGAGCTTATGGAATATATAAAAACATAATTTGATAAAAGTACTGCCTGGCTTAAGGCGTAAGAATCAAAAAATGAAAAACTTAGTTACATAATGTACAAAAGGTTTGAGCTGGCCATCGGGAAACGGAAATATCTTTATTTACGGGGCTGCTAATCAAAATTAATGATTTTTGAGCCCCGATGGACGCATAAAGCGGAATATATACAAAGCACTGTTGGAGAGGCCTGGGGATGGGTGGCCAGGGGATCATCGCTAGGTGAGGCCAGGAGAGCCGGGATGTAGAGGAGGATCAGGGGGGCAGGGTGGTTATCCGCGGAGATCAGGGGGAGGCAGAGACGGGTTCAATAGTGTTGAGCCCAGTGGTGTCCGTGGAGAGCAGACATACCGCAATGCTTAAAGTGTATGATTTTTTGTTGGAATATTTAATTTTATAAAAATTAATATATTTATATATATATATATGTCGAATGCTGTCGACTCTATGTCGAATCCTGTCGACTTTCTTCTTTACTGTGGGATTTCGGTAGTCTGGTATGTTGTATTGAGTCGTGGGGAAAGATGATGATTGCGCAGTCGTGATAGTGGTGAGTGGTAAAGCACACAGAGACGAATCACAGGGGAAGCCGAGGCATCAGAGAGAGGGAACGGAAGGACCAAGTAGCGGCCGGCGGGCCGTCCACCCCGTTCACAAAGACTTACTAACGAGCTGTCTGCTATCTTGCGTCTGCTGAACTCCCTGCCCGCGGGGCAAGCCCTTTTTATATGCTCAAGTCTTACGTCACCGGACGTCTGGCGCCCTGGCGTCGAGGGGGCGGTTTACCTTATTTGGCTGCGGGTAACCCTGTTTACGTCATTTTATTGGCGCCGCGTTGACGCGACGGTTGACCTCATGGCTGCGGGATAAGCCCTTTTGGTTTCTACGTTCCCTCTAGATGTACCTCTTTATTTAATTGAACACTCAAAAACGATACATACAAAGTTAAATTAATTAAAGGAGGATTGGGTACAATGATTAAAAGTCCATATTAGAGTAGGGAGTGTAAGAAGAGGTGGTGAGTATTTACACAGGTGTTTATAATTCTTAAATTACCACATATATATATTCTGTGAGATTGGATATGATGATAACTCAAGATAAAAAAAGTTGATGTTGTTAAAAAGTGACGAACAAAACTTGATTAAAAAAATATATAGCCACTATTATCTTTTGTATTTATTGTGTTTTTTTTTAAATTTTAATGTATGTATAATAAATAATACATTTAAAGGAGAAGTCTGTCAATCATCAAAAAACAACAAAGGTTATGGGCCCAGCACCATCTTCAACTGCGATATAGAAGAATAATTATAAAAACAAAAATGGCGGATATGTCGCAATTAAATATACCGAAGCTTGATGGCAATAATTTTGCTAGTTGGAAATTTAGAATCCTTTCTGTGCTTGAAGGAAAAGCTTTAGCACATTTTTAGTACAAGATTCACCAAATGATGAAGCCGAAAAGGCGAAATGGATCCAACAAGACGCCCAAGCAAAAGGTATTATTACATGCGCAATGAATGATTCGCAAGTCGCACTTATTCTTATCTGCAACACATCCAAGGAAATTTGGACATCTTTGCAAGAAATATATGAAGGTAACGTAAAAAGAAAAAGCATTGAAGCTATAAATGAAGTATCACGGCTACAAATGAAGAAAGAAGAAAAATGGTAAGAATACATTCTAAGAGCAGAAAAGATGCTTGAAAATGCAAGAATTCTCGGTGCTGAAATAGATGAAGAAGAATTCACCACTGCACTTATTAAAGGATTACCTTCAAAATATGCCATTATTGACATGCAAATAAACAGTATGGACAACCCAACTATTGATAATATTCGACGCCTATTCGAATTATACCAAGAAAGATACTGCAATCAAGAAAAAGTCGAACATTCCTAAGCTTACAAGGTATATAATAAGAATAAATATAAACATTATAAAGAAACAAAGGCATCAAAAATGTACAAATGTTTCATCTGCCATAAACAAGGACATAAAGCCAACGAATGCTGGCACAACCCAGAAAACAATGGGAAGACAATGGTAAAACAGACCTCCCAACCAGGACCAAGTAGATATAAAACAAATACACCAAATAAGTAACAAAAGGCAACAATTGTCAAAGAAGAAAAAGCAAGTGAATTTGCAAAACTAGTGAAAGAACGGAAAAATGTGGAACAACTTTGGATTTTGGATAGTGGGGCATCAAGCCATATGACATCACATTTTGAATACCTGGAAGAACCTCAAGATGATAAAAAATAATAATTCTTGCTGATAATAGTTACATAAAATCCCAATTTTCAGGAAATGTAAAATTGAGGGATAATTATAATGAACCCTTTATTCTAAAGGATGTATTACATGTTCCAGATTTAAATGAAAATCTTTTATCAGTTAGCAAGATATTTGAAGACAATAAAAGGATTATATTTGATATACAAGGCAGCTATATGATAGATGAACAAGGTAGACCTTAATAGAAGCAAAAATGAGTAATGATTTTTACATAATCAATTCTATTTTATATAACCCATTCACTGAAAATGACTCATAAACCTATAAGACTAGTGATTCCAACTGGGATAAATGGCATAAGAGACTCTGTCACATAAATAAACATTATATGCACCTAATGAAACAACACTCTTAAGTTTACAATTTCAACTACAATGAAGCCAACATTCCTGTGATCAATGCATTACCTGCATAAAGGCAAAAAGCACTAGATTACCATTCAAGGAGATAAAATACAACCAGTCAAAGAATCAACTAGACCTTCTACACCTCGATCTTATTTGACCTATCAAAGAACTATCCATTGGTAAAGCAAAGTATATATTGACAATAGTTGATGATCATTCAGGAAAATTATTTATTGAATTTTCAAAGTCTAAATCAGAAACACACCCTAAATATTTTAAAGTTTTATTGAAAGAGTGGAAAATCTAACCGAAAGGAAAATCAAAAGCATCAGAACAGACAATGTCACTGAATTTGTAAATAATGAAATGGCTACTTATTTGAAAGGAAAGGGAATTCAACACCAAAGGACAACATTTTTCTCTCCACACAGCAGAAAGATTCAATAGAACTTTAATTGAGGGAACTAGAGCTCTCTTAATTGAATCTCAACTACCAACAAAATTCTGGGCAGAGGCCATGAATACTTTTGTATATGTAAAAAACAGAACACCATCTAAAAACAATGAAAAATTTACACCAGAAGAACTATCTTCTAATAGAAAACCTACCGTATCCCATTTAAAAATATTTGGATATCATGCTAAAATTTTTATACCAAAGCATAAAAGGTCAAAACTTGAATGTACCACACAATCTGGCATATTTGTTGGTTATTCTTCAGAAAGGAAGGCTTACAGAATTTGTGACCCTAAAGACTTTTCAATTAATGAGTCAAGAGGTGTGAAATTCCTTGAAGACAAGAAGGGTGCAGCACTTCTTGATAATGATAACACTACTAAGACTCAAGATTATTCCTTGATAGAAAGATTATAAAATGACAACAGTGAAGAAACATTTCCATTGCAAGAGCCAGAAGATGTAGCAGAAAGCCAAGAAGAAAATATTATCTCTCCCAATCAAACATCACCAAGATACAATTTAAGACCAAATGTAAGAAACCAAATTTACTATGAACTTTCTTCAGATAAGGAACCTATATTTGACAATGAAGACAGAGATCCTACCTATGAACCAGATGAAGAGGCATTTAAAGTTTCTCATGGAGACTTACTACCATCTTCATATGAATAGGTTATTAGTGATCCAGACTCAACTTTATGGAGACAAGCAATAAATAAGGAAATACATTCTCTTAAAGACCATCATTTATGGAACCTTATTGAATTATCTCAAGGTGCAAAACCTATCAAATCCAAATGGGTATTTTCAAAGAAATTTGATCCCTTAACCAATAAGGAAATTTTCAAAGCAAGACTTGTTGCTTTGGGATGCTCTCAGAAATATGGGACAGACTACAATGAAACTTTTTCTCCAGTAATGAAAACTGATTCTTTTAGAACCCTCCTAGCCTATGCCACAATGAAGGACTATGAATTTCACCACTTTAATGTTGAAACTGCCTTCTTGTATGGAAAACTAACAGAAACCATCTATATGACCCAGCCAGAAGGATATTATAAAAAAGAAGTAGAAATTTAGAAACTAAATGATAAGCAAAATTAATAATTTAAATGATCCTTGTTTTTTCTAACTATTGCAATAATTACTATAGCGATAGGCTGGTGTTATTCTGGAGAAAATGATCAGCCGGACCTTATGATCTTTAAACATATGAGTTTTTATTCTACATATGGCAACATACAAGAAAATGAACTAATCTCAATCCAATCAATCCCGTTTTATTAGGGTAAGCTTGCTTCAGCTTCTTTAACAGCCCTTTTCTCTACTTCAGTCTTCTTTAACTATCCTCTTTACCTCCAATTCTTCTTTGACTTTAACTTTATCTTCAGGCTTCATATAAACTTCTCTGGCCTTTTCACTTGAGTTTCTCTCTAGATCACTTGAGTTGCTCGCTAGATCACTTGAGTTGCTCGGTAAATCACTTGAGTTGCTCGCTTGATCACTTGAGTTGCTCGCTAGATCACTCGAGTTGCTCGCTTCTAGGCTCAGGCACTCTAATCCTTACTATGCCCTTTTCTCTCCCAATCTCCTCACTCTCCCCCGATCTCATACCTTTTTCGCCGGCTTTTATAGTCTTATAAGGTCACGTGGACGGACTCTGTGGCGCATCCCTTGGCGCGCGCCATCTAGAGCCGTCTTCCTGAATCATTTCCAACATACTCCCACCAATTTTGACAAAGAAATAGTCAAAATTAAATCCTCGATAAATAAATCCATGGAGGGCCATTTACTTTCTCTCCCTTGCCTGCCTTTACAAATCCTGGGCATAGTCTCTGGCTCTCTCTTCAATATGTCAAATTTTGGATTTAGAATAAACTTATTCGATTGGTCTCTCCGCATAGATCTCACAACATAAGACATTCTGATGTTGGGCGGATAGTCAGATCTTGTCGACAACCAATCTTTACAATCTACATCCATATTAATATTTGTATTCACAATCTTCTTCTCAGAACATATTTCCTGCTGATCTATCGTGGGCTCCGAATTAGGCCATGATTCTTTAGGTTCCTTCAACCATCCGGGGCCCTCCCACCATCTACTTCGCACAAACTGGCATGGAGAGCATCCTCGAGACAAAAGATCAGCTGGGTTCAAGTGTTCTGGTATGAACCTCCAATCGTTCAAATTGGTAGTAGATTGAATTTCTTCAACTCTGTTTCTTACGAAAACCCGCCATTCAATATCTCTCTCTATCCAGCTCAAGGCCGTAGAAGAATCAGACCAAAGAATTATTTTACATTTTCTTCTCAGAGCATTGTGAATAGAGTCGGCCAATCTAGATCCCAGTATCCTGGCCATCAATTCCAGTCGAGGGATTGTAATCCTTTTTATTGGTGCCAATCTTGCTTTACTTCATATCAAAGTTGTATTACCTCCTCCATCCACTTCACTCCTTAAATAGGCGACTGCCCCATAAGCCACTTGACTGGCGTCACAAAAGATGTGATCTTCCGTGGGGAACATAATATCATTTTACATATATCTAGGTATCCTTATTAGATCAATGAATCTCATTTGATCACACCAAGTTCCAAACTCACGAGCCATACTTTCAGGCTATGGTGTATCACATCCTATTTTTAAATCCCACTCTTTTGAGCTCATTTTCGCTCTTTCTATAATCTCGGTGGCAGACCTTTGAAACTCTTCGACCTCTTGCCTGTTTCCAGAGAGGCCACACAGTTATCCGTATAGAAATACTGATTCAACATCCTTGCCATCTTTTCTAGAGAACCCTTTATCGTTTAAAGATGACACTCAACCACGGCATTCAGCAAAATATGGACTACAATCTATGTCGAGAACAAGTCTTCCATGCCGAAAAGCCATCAATTATCCATCCTCTTCTTCCAAATCCTCATTCTCCTTAATGGCCATCATCTGGAAATATCTTCTCATGTCTGCCAAAAATCCAAACTTATTTTCTCGAATTTCTTTCCTTATTTCAGGGATTCTTTGCAGTAGACTGGGTCTCTTTTTTAAATACCGTTTCAAGGAGAGTCCGTTGTGTCCTCGACAGAAAGCGTCGTCAAATACTGGCCGTATAGGCGTCGTTTTGGGTTCACACTTTAATACAGGGCGATCAGGAAAATAGTATCATTTTACTTCCGGTGGAATTTCATTAACTCCTTCGATGAACCCTTCATTCAACCAATCTTTTGGATCTATATTTTTTTCTTCCACCTTTGAATCAGTACCTTGTTCTACATCTAGCTTTTCTTCTGCCACCTTTGAATCAGTACCTTGTTCTACATTTATCTGCTTCACTTCTTCAGTGCTCTTTAAATCCATTCCTTGTTCCACATCCAGCTTTTTCTCTTCTTCCAAGTTCTTTGACTCTGTACAATGTTCTTCATCTATATTTTTCGCTTTATTTCCATCATGATCTTTTCCCTCGTTGTATTTATCGTCCTTATTCTCTGCATAGTCAGTTTTATTTATGGTTTTCAAATCTTGGGATTCTGTTTCTTTATAATTATCCTTTATTTTAGATTCCGTATCTCCAGTTGGGCTTGCTTCCACCAATTTTCTCGATGCTTGAACTTTGACAACTCTTTTCTCATTATCATCAATCGATTCAGTTTCATCATCTGAAAGCTTTACTTGATCAGCGCCTTCAGCTACCGCTCTAGAATTGTTTACCGATTCATAACCTTTAATTGCAGTTTTAGAATCTTTTACTCCATTGCCCTTGGTTTCAGCTTCCGAATCCCTTATTCTATCGCCTTTGGACTCAGCTTCAGAATCTTCTTTATTCTTTAAATCTGCATCTTCACATTTTTCATTAGCAGTTTCTTCTTGCTCCAACTCTTCCTTATTAAAGTCCATTTTTAATGTATATTCATCACTTGCCTTGCTGACTTTGGTTTCCTCATCTTTAGTTAAAGTATTTTTGGCATCCGCCATTTCAGTTTCATGATCAGCTGTATCGATAGCTACTTTATCTTTAGTAATATTTGCTTCTTTAGATTCAACTTCATTTTTACAATTAGTAGAAAAAGCATCTTTGTCCTGCTTACGCAATACGCTAATTTTATACTCTATGTTAAATCTTTCCTTATGTAGATTTCACAATTCTCGAATTCTCTATCAATTTCTTCATCCGAAATATCTTCCTGTGATAACAATATCAACTGGTACTGTTTATTCAAAGCCACAAGCTTATTATGCAAACATTCAAGTTTAGCAAACTTTGCATAAACCTTATCTTTATCAATGCAAGTCTTTTCCAATTCTGTATATAAATCATTGACTTGTCCAGTAAATTTACCTCTTGCAGCTTTTCTTCCTTCGTTCACCCCATCCATCTTACCACCAAGCCTATCGCGTCCGGCTCACCAGAAATGTTGAAAAGAAAAAAAGAAAAGAAATTTTAGAAACAAAATAATAAACAAATGAATAATTTAAATAATTCTTGTTTTTTCTAACTATTGCAATAATTACTATAGCAAGGGGGTCGGTGGAAGGCTGGTTAAACCGTTTGGTTTACGACCACTACGACCCGGGTTCGATCCCCGCATTGGACACTTTTTTCTGTTTAAAAAAATAAATTTAAAAAAATGCTCCAATGGCCCCCCGATTCTTGCAAAAGTCCAACCCCACCAGCGAGTGCAAGTAACCAAACGGGGCTCTGGCACATTTGTAAGTGCAAAGTCGAACTGCTTTCACATGTGTAGACATGTGGTGCGCTTACAGTAAAAAAAGCAGTCGCTAACTACCCACCATGATTATCATGGCCTGTACCACGTGTACTAGGGATAAGCAAAAAAAAAAACTATAGCGATAGGCTGGTGTTATTCTGGAGGAAATGATCAGCCGGACCTGATGATCTTTAAACATATGAGTTTTTATTCTACATATGGCTACATACAAGAAAATGAACTAATCTCAATCCAATCAATCCCGTTCTATTAGGGTAAGCTTGCTTCAGCTTCTTTAACAGCGCTTTTCTCTACTTCAGTCTTCTTTAACTATCCGCTTTACCTCTAATTCTTCTTTGACTTTAACTTTATCTTCAGGCTTCTTATAAACTTCTCTGGCCTTTTCACTTGAGTTGCTCTCTAGATCACTTGAGTTGCTCGCTAGATCACTCGAGTTGCTCGCTTCTAGGCTCAGGCACTCTAATCCTTACTATGCCCTTTTCTCTCCCAATCTCCTCACTTTCCCCCGATCTCACACCTTTTTCGCCGGCTTTTATAGTCTTATAAGGTCACGTGGACGGACTCTGTGGCGCACTCTGTGGCGCATCCCTTGGCGCGCGCCATCTAGGGCCGTCTTCCTGAATCATTTCCAACAGATACCAAAGACAAGGTAAAGACATTGTATGTAAACTTAACCAAGCACTTTATGGACTAAAACAGAGTGGCATAATATGGTATGAAACTTTTACAAAATACCTTTAAGAAATAGGCTTCACACAACTTAAATCTGATAAATGTCTTTTTACTTATAAAATTAACAATTCATGTTTACTCTTAGGATTGCATGTTGATGACATGATAATAATAAATTCAGATCCTGTAATTTTGCATGCTGTATTCCAAAAATTAGAATTACACTTTAAATTCAGAGAAAGTTCAAAAACCTTTAACATTTTAGGTATGTAAATTATTATAGAAGATGATAGACTAATTTTAAAACAAGAATGTTACATAAATAAGCTTTTAGAGAAATATAACATGCTGGATTGCAAGCATATCTCAACTCCATTTGATCCTAATACCAATTTAGATAATTATAATAATTCTAAAGAAGTTGATAAGAAATTTTATCAAGAACTAATTGGATCATTACTATACCTATCAACAAAATCTAGGCCTGATATTGCTTTTGCAGTTACTATATTGAGCAGATTCAATCAAAGCCCAAGAGAAATACACATGGGTGCTGCTAAAAGAATAATTAGATAATTAAAGGGCACTAAACAATAAAGATTGATTTATTGTAAGGAGATATACAATTAAAGGCATATTCAGATGCTTCATGGAATTGTGGTAGAACCACTATTTCAAAATCAACTACAGGATTAACTTTTTATTTAGGTAAAAATTTAATTTCATCGTCAAGCAAAACCATTCCTAACACATGCCTTTCAATTTGTGATAGTGAAATACAAGGACTACTTCAATGTGTAAAAAAGGGTATTTATATTCAATATCTTTTTGAGAAAATTACCACAACATTTGTTAAAATACAAATATTATGTGACAACCAAGCATCAAATTTTTTTGACTAAATCTGGTCAAACTACAGATAAATCTAATCATCTAGTTAGATCTATTGCATTTTTACATGAACAGTTAAATAATAACACTTTTAATGTTGAGTATGTAAAAAGTGAAGACAATATTTCTGATATGTTAACTAAGGCTTTAACGAAGGAAAAATTGTTCAACTTGTTGTCGCTATTTAATTTCCAAATTTATAGCATTTAATATCCTCATGTATGTGTAAAACTACCTATTTATTTGAATATAATTTGTGTGTTTACATTACTTTATTATTATTCTTGGTTAGGCTTAAAATTTGCTAACACAAGTGTAAACAAAGGGCTAGCTGAGACACCAAAGGTTATGAGCGCCACCTTGTGTTAAACAAATTCATTATGATGTCATTTGTATGACGTAATGCCACTGTGCGCTCTCGATGGACAATTGTAGATACATATTTTTATGAAATTAGAGGGGGCATTGTTGGAATATTTAATTCTCTATATAAATAAATAAATATATATTCTGTAAGATTGGATATGATGATAACCTAAGATAAAAAAGTTGATGTTGTTAAAAAGTGACGAACAAAAGTTGATTAAAAAAAATATATAGCCACTATTATCTTTTGTATTTATTGTGTTTTCTTATTGTAATGAATGTATAATAAATAATACATTTAAAGGAGAAGTCTGTCAATCATCAAAAAACAACATTTTTACGTCCAAAATAATGTAGCAAGCAGACAAGCCGCAATGCACTATATCAAAGTACCAAGGTGCTGCACGCAACCAAGGTTGTTAAAAAAGATTAAATTCCCCAGGCCAGAGAAGATAAAATAAAGACTGCTGTTGTTTAAAAAATAATCCCTATATATATAAAAGTCAGTGTATGTATGTATGTGTGTTTGTTCCTATGTCAGCTATACACGTCCACAATACGTAACTGATCTGACTGAAATTTTAACAGTATATAGAGCTAACTATTGAAAAACTTATATTGAATATTTATATATAAAGGTCTCTATATAGAATATCTTTCTAGTTATTTGCAAATTTCGTTGCAAATTTGCCCTTTCGCTCGCAAGCAGCGCCTCTAGCGGTGAAGATAGGAGGTAATATCAGCTGACCTAATAGACATGTAAAACGTGTTTTAACAGGACATAGAGAAAAATCTGGAGGATATATTTATCAGATTTTTAGCTAAGAAAAATTTAAATTGACAGTTTATGGGCAAAAATAGTTGTTTTTTTAGTCTAAAAATGATGATGACAATATTGCTGTATCAGGTTTGATTATCAGATACAAAATTATATCAAGAAAAATATCAAAAAGCAGAGACCACGCGTAAAGCCAGTTCATTTTTAATATGCAGGAACAAAATTTTAACCGAAAAACATTGATTCGAGCAGAAGACACAAACCCAGATCATCTCTCTATAAAAATATCGCTTCTCAGAAACGAAGTTTGGAACGGGACGTTTCACAAGAGTGATATCCACGGCGCCAATTTATAATTGTAACGAATAGTATTTGAAAATCAAAATAATAGAATTTTCAAATATCGTTGTGGAATTTACATTTTTATTGTTTTTTATTAAAAAAAAACACAAAAATTGGAACGGGGCGTTTCACAAGAGTGACATCCACGACGCCAATTTATAATTGTTACGAATATTATTTGAATAAAAACATTTAATCGGGTAAACCCGGGCGTTGCCCGTCATTCGGCTAGTATTAGATAAAGCGGGAATGATTCAGCAACTGATGGGAAAAGATAGATTTTCTTTTTGTAAAAATAAATATATAAAAGGTTTTAGATAAGACTACTGGTGGGGTACCAGTACTAAGACAACCAACCAGAAAAGTACACCAGAGATTGCATAGCGCGTTCAAATGGGTCGCTGCGTAAATCGATTTCTCGAGCAGCCCGCGCCGTCGAATCGCCAAACTATTTTTCCTCTGTCCTTGGGTTACAGAGACAGCGTCAGGGGCGATCACATACGCAGGGCAGGTCGCGAAACCGATCTTAAACAACGGCACATGCCAGGGTTAGGTCTACGAGCGGCCGCTAATGACCGGTGTTAACCATGACGTGAGGAGTCCGAGTCACTCAGGTGATCGGAATCCTCCGCGCGGACGCGTGGCTTAAGTCTATCAGAGGCCTTTAGCAACTCCAGGCAGGCTCGCCAAGTGCTCCTGTTGAAAATAAAGTCTTTGAGTGACCGCGAAGTGTACCCCAATTCTTCTGCACAGGTGGAAAGAAGGAGGAATCTAAGGGCATCAAGGCTGCTGCATTCAAGCACGATGTGTGACAGAGTTTCTTCCCTGTCAGCGTCGCAGTAAGGGCAGGAAGGATCGTCAATGAAGCCTATCCTGTTGGCGAAACTGTCCGTACACGTGTGTCCCGATAGCAGGCCAACCACAATGTGCTCACTATGGACGATGTATGCATACCTTTTGTCTAAAAGGCTCATTGGAGTAAGACCAAAGCGAGTGTGGATAGAAGGAGCTAGAGAGAGGAATCTGCTTTCCCATGCTTCACGCGCCCGGCTGTAGATTGCCGATTTTACAAACGACAAAGGAGCGAGTTTGTAACAGCTTGGGCCAGCAGACTCAGCACCCCGCTTTGCGAGTGTGTCCGCAATGTCATTACCCACGTTCCCAATGTGGCCCTTGATCCATTGTATGGTGCATCTGTTCCCATTGCGATTTAATTGCGAAATCAGTAGCAGAGCTCTTTTGATAAGGTAATTACCAGTCTTAGAGTTCCCGAACTGACTTCACGACTGAGAGGTTGTCCAGGAAGAATCCTAAGTTTAGATGATTTGGTAAAGTGGTTGCGTTTTCAAGTGCCTTAGCCATTCCAAGGGCTTCCGCCTGAAAGACAGAACAATGAGGGGACAGGACATGAGATTCACGTATTTCAGGTGCACAATCGAGACAAGAGAACCTGTACACGCCGGCGCCAACTCCATCTCTGGTTTTGGAACCATCTGTATAGTATGCCAAGTGGAAGAAAAGAGCAGGAATATTACTGGGAGCGGAGTAATAGGGGGGATGAGGGAGAGGGTGTGGAAAGGGAGGAGGCTCGAGTGGAATTTCAGCGTCAACCAATCCATACTTTTTAAGGTATAGCTCAGTTTTAGCCGAGATTTCCAGATCGAGAGAGGAAGGACTCTAGAAAGGGAGATAAGAGCAGCGTTGCTGGTTGATCTGAAAGCTCTACAAGCTCTTACTAGGAAAGGCCTTTGAGCACTCAGGAGAACATTTAAGGAGCGTTGAGAAAGATTAGGAAACCATACCGCCGAGGCATAGGCAATGGCTGGAACAACCACTTTCAGATACAGAGTTCTCAAGGCGCGGTAACCAAAACCAAAGTTGATATTAGCGGCTGCGGTCAAACGCAGCAACATGCCGCGGACCTTGGCGCAGATTTCAACTACGCGCTGGTAGAAAGATAGACGTTGATCAAATCTCACTCCCAGCACCTCAATTGAGAAGCACCATTGGATTGGCCGTCCGTGGATAACCAGATCCCGGCGCGGTTCAGGCAGTCTCCCGTTTGGTCTGAGGAGAACCATAGCCTGGCACTTCCGCACGCTGAGTTCCAGTTTATGCAAACTGCACCACCTAGTGATCATATCTATGGTGTGTTGGGCCGCGGGAAGTTGACTAGGTCGACATCCCGAGACCACCACGACCAGATCATCCGCGTAGGCTTGCGGGAAAACATTATTCCTGTAATCCAGCGTGAGGAGTTCGTCAAATACAATATTCCAAAGGAAAGGGCCGAGAACTGAACCCTGGGGACATCCTTTGGAAACACGTCTCGACACAGTACAACTATTCATAGACAGTCTCGCAAAACGGTTACATAGAAACGAGTTTATCAGATGATAAATGTTTCTGGGACAAACGCTTTTGTGCAACGCTTCAAGATACTGAAATGGAGCACGTTGTCAAAAGCGCCTTTAACATCAAAAGAAAGAAGAAGACAAGATTTCCTATTTTTAATCGTCCGGGTTATAGTAGATTTTAGATTTATGAGTGCGGCTGTAGTAGATATAAAAGGCTCAAATCCGAACTGGTTTGGAGGCGCTTTACACACCCTATCGGCCATCCACGAGCCAAAGCGGGAAACAACAAGAATGAGGTTTTATAGGGGAAGCGTGACCTCTGGCGGTCGATTTAACATAGTATTTGAATCGATGAAATATAATTTTAAATAAAAACATATTTTAAAATATAAATATTAATTAAATGGCATATTTTTGATTAAAAATAAAACAAAACATTTTATTTATTACAAATGCCAATATTTCAATAGGCTATACGCCTAACTTCGTCAGGGCTTTTCTTGTTTTTGAACTGCTTTGGTTCATCACGCGATGCCTTCACGCAACGATATATAAATATTTACAACTCTGGGGCTAAAATTTAAAATATATACACACAAACAAATATAATTAAGAATAGACTATATATGTGCATTTATAAAAATTCGAAAATAATATATGATTTCTAATAAGTATAATAAAATAATTTTTAAATCGATTTGAACTGTAAATATAACGGAGGGATGTCAATTTTTCTATTAATACTGTTGGTATCTTTTATTGAGGTCCAACTTTCTAAAAAGAGTCTTGAATGTTTATCTTGAATGTTTTTATATATAATTTCTGTTGTTTTTTTTATTTGGTATATGGTCCTGTTTGAATGCGTGATAATGGCTATGGTTTTTAAAAGCTGTTTTGTGTTGGTTTACTCTTTCTTCAAGAGTTTTACCGGTTTCTCCTATGTAGGTTGCAGGGCATGATTTGCATGGAATGCGATATACTATTTTTGATTTGAATTCATGATTGCTATTATGTTTAGTGTTGGGATGGCGTAGAATTTCTTTTAGCTTTGCTGTGGTTTTGTATCGGGTTTTGATATTGTAATTTTTAAGAATTCTTGTTATTCTTTCAATGCTATAATTGTATGGCAGTGCGCAGTATTTATTCGATTCTTCACTATTGTTTGTGGAATTGTTGGTGGGTCTATATATATGTTTCTTGATGAAACTTGGAGGATATTCATTATTTTTCATCTCATTGTAAGATATGTTTTTTCAGCTTTATTATTTTTAATATTTGAGGAGCAGTGAGTGTAAATTATTTTGGATAGTGTTTTTATAACATATATTTTATGATTAATGGGGCCAAATGAATTAAAATTGAGATATTTACCTGTATATGTTGGTTTTCTATACATACTGGTTTCTATTTTGCTATTTATTCTGGTAAGCTTGATGTCAAAGAATGCTAAAGAGCTGTTATTTTCTATTTTGTATGTAAAGGTTAAAAATGGCTTTCAACTGTTGAGGAAGGTCAGAATATTGTCGAGGTTGCTATTTTGACTAATGCAAATGATGTCATCAATATATCGTTTCCAGGCTATTATTTTGAGATTTTTGGTTGCAATGATAATATTAACACAAAGCAATAACGCGCCATCTATACATATAAAATAAAAGGATTTAAAATGATAATATTGTCAATATGATTCATATAAATATTGGCGAGGGCAGAAGAAATTGGATTGCCCAATCGAAGGCCTTTAATCTGTTTATAATACTGGTTTTTGTAACTCAAATAACTGAAGGATAAACATAGATCGAGTAAGTCATTAAGTGCTTCTTCGGAAATTGTTAAATTAAGTTGTGGATAGGTGTCTATAAATTTTGAAATTTCACTAATGGCTTCTTTATGTGGGATAGTCGTGTATAAAGATTCAACATCAAATGAAACCATGAGGTAATTTTGGGGTATCGCTATTCCTTGCATAACCTCTACCACTGATGTGGCGTTCTGGACGGTGTGGGGGAGAAATTTCTGAAACGGCGATACTATTGATGAAGATATTTAGCTAACGAATAGATTGGTGAACCGGTGTAAGAGATTATGGGACGAAGTGGGTTATTGGGTTTATGAATTTTCGGTAAACCATAGAATATTGGTAGATCACATTTTGATGCTTTGATTTTTTCAACAACTTTGTTGTCTAATTTGTGCGTGCGTTTTATTTTATTCAAATTTCTGTTGAAATCTTTTATCATATTCTGTAGAGGATTAATAGTTAAAAGTTCGTATATTTCTTTGTCTTGAAGTAATTGCTGTATTTTGCTAGTCTGCTATATCCATTATCACTGTGTTTTTACCTTTGTCTGAAGGAGAAATTATAATATTATTATTTTCTTTTAAGAAACTGATGGCTTTTCTTTCATCATGATTTATATTGGTCTTGTTCTGGCGTTTCAGATTTTTCAGAATAGGAATGACTTCTGTTCGATTGCTTTTCTTGTTTGATTCTGCAAGGTTTTTGATTGAGGTCTCTATCGATGCAATTGTTCTAGGGATATCGAGTTTCTGGGAAGGAACAAAGTTGAGGCCTTTGGATAGTAGAGATATGGTTCTGGGGGAATGGATTGTTTCGTAAATTGTTCACATTGTTATTGGTTGTGCTTTGGATTTGGGGTTTGTGACTCCATTTATTCAATTTCGCAAATATATATGAGTTTACTATTGATAAATAATTATGATGTGAGGGGAAGTTGCAATATTATTTTAGGGGTTGTTATTTGGCCAACTGTTTTGCATATATGCTTGTGTGTGTGTGTTTGTGTGAATACACGAGAAAGTTCAAAATAAATATAAAATGAAGAAAATATAAATGATATAAACTATTAGTGTATTACCATACACTAGCGCGCCATCTGTTATGGAAATTAGAAACTATTTTAGACGCGTAAGAGCCAGGCCCTCCCATTAATTTTTCCATTGCAGTAAGGGCAGTAGAGAGAGAAATTGTTTAATTTCTAAAATAATCTTACGCGTCTAAAATAGTTTCTAATTTTCATATTAATGTATTGTAGTCAAGGCATGTTGAAGAAGTAAGAAAGATGTGATATTATTTAGTATAGCTCTTGTTTATTTGTTTTGCATATGGGATTATAAAAGTGCTATGATAAAAATTGTGTAACTATTTGCATATGTTTAAATTTTAAAGGTAAAATATCGTAATATTGTAGTAGTATGAAAGACAAGAGTAATGTGCCTTGAGAAAGTTTGTGAAAGGAAAGTGGAAACTGCTGGGCGATGGTAATGTCTGGCGTTGGAGAGAGATGACTATTTATTTATTTATTTCCTCTCAAATTTACAGTGTACCATTCGAGCATAAAGCTCACGAGTCACTTTGTCGTGGATGTTAGGCATCAAGAATTTCTAAAAATGGCCTTCAGAACTGACTGGAAGGTCACAGTTCAGGTAGAGTGAAGTCCAGGTCTTTTATGTCTTGGATTGAGGTCTCCATCAAATTGGAACAATTCTTGTATAACTGGATTTTGGGAAGTAGAGAGTTTTAGATATAATTTCTGGGTCGAGGATATGTATATTTCTTCTATAATAGGCAGGTTTAAGTCCTGCTTTAAAATTGCATTTGATAGATTAAATGGGGCATTTACAGTACTTCTTAAACAAATTCTCATGAATGCATCTATTCTTTTCCTATCAGTCAAGGTTATGTATTTAAACCATACAGGCAATGCGTATGTTACTATAGGGAGAATACAGCTTCTGTATAAAGTAAATTTTTGGTTAACAGATAAACCACTTTTTGAACTGAACATATTGGATAATGAGGCTTTGGCTATTTTAGATTTTCTTATTATATCCTTCACGTGGCTGGTGAATTTCAGTTTAGAATCGAAAGTGACTCCCAAATATTTGACCTGCTGGGTCCAAATTATGGGAGATGAGTATATTATAAGATTTGTCCTGGGTGTGAACTTGAAGCTATTTCGCGAAGGAAAGATAATTGCTTGAGATTTCTTTGGATTCAGATTGAGTTTCCATTTATCACACCAATTGCAAATGATTTCAAGATAGTTTTGAAGGCATGAAGTTAAAATATCTGGGGAACGCGAGCTGGATAACAGGGCAGTATCATCAGCGAAAAGAGCTAGTCGGCATTGTGGGATATGTGGAATATCATTGATGTATAAATTGAAAAGTATAGGACTCAATATTGAGCCTTGAGGAACACCAGATTCTATTTGCCGAGGACTTGATATATCCCAACACTAAACATAATAGCAATCATGAATTCAAATCAAAAATAGTATATCGCATTCCATGCAAATCATGCCCT
Source organism: Cordylochernes scorpioides (assembly GCA_030710605.1). Taxonomy (NCBI): domain Eukaryota; kingdom Metazoa; phylum Arthropoda; class Arachnida; order Pseudoscorpiones; family Chernetidae; genus Cordylochernes; species Cordylochernes scorpioides. Next base: position 62,934,837 of record CP092871.1, on the reverse strand, counting down.
GCAACCTACATAGGAGAAACCGGTAAAACTCTTGAAGAAAGAGTAAACCAACACAAAACAGCTTTTAAAAACCATAGCCATTATCACGCATTCAAACAGGACCATATACCAAATAAAAAAAACAACAGAAATTATATATAAAAACATTCAAGACTCTTTTTAGAAAGTTGGACCTCAATAAAAGATACCAACAGTATTAATAGAAAAATTGACATCCCTCCGTTATATTTACAGTTCAAATCGATTTAAAAATTATTTTATTATACTTATTAGAAATCTTATATTATTTTCGAATTTTTAAAATGTACATATATAGTCTATTCTTAATTATATTTGTTTGTGTGTATATATTTTAAATTTTAGCCCCAGAGTTGTAAATATTTATATATCGTTGCGTGAGGCATCGCGTGATGAACCAAAGCAGTTCAAAAACAAGAAAAGCCCTGACGAAGTTAGGCGTATAGCCTATTGAAATATTGGCATTTGTAATAAATAAAATGTTTTGTTTTATTTTTAATCAAAAATATGCCATTTAATTAATATTTATATTTTAAAATATGTTTTTATTTAAAATTATATTTCATCGATTCAAATACTATGTTAAATCGACCGCCAGAGGTCACGCTTCCCCTATAAAACCTCATTCTTGTTGTTTCCCGCTTTGGCTCGTGGATGGCCGATAGGGTGTGTAAAGCGCCTCCAAACCAGTTCGGATTTGAGCCTTTTATATCTACTACAGCCGCACTCATAAATCTAAAATCTACTATAACCCGGACGATTAAAAATAGGAAATCTTGTCTTCTTCTTTCTTTTGATGTTAAAGGCGCTTTTGACAACGTGCTCCATTTCAGTATCTTGAAGCGTTGCACAAAAGCGTTTGTCCCAGAAACATTTATCATCTGATAAACTCGTTTCTATGTAACCGTTTTGCGAGACTGTCTATGAATAGTTGTACTGTGTCGAGACGTGTTTCCAAAGGATGTCCCCAGGGTTCAGTTCTCGGCCCTTTCCTTTGGAATATTGTATTTGACGAACTCCTCACGCTGGATTACAGGAATAATGTTTTCCCGCAAGCCTACGCGGATGATCTGGTCGTGGTGGTCTCGGGATGTCGACCTAGTCAACTTCCCGCGGCCCAACACACCATAGATATGATCACTAGGTGGTGCAGTTTGCATAAACTGGAACTCAGCGTGGGGAAGTGCCAGGCTATGGTTCTCCTCAGACCAAACGGGAGACTGCCTGAACCGCGCCGGGATCTGGTTATCCACGGACGGCCAATCCAATGGTGCTTCTCAATTGAGGTGCTGGGAGTGAGATTTGATCAACGTCTATCTTTCTACCAGCGCGTAGTTGAAATCTGCGCCAAGGTCCGCGGCATGTTGCTGCGTTTGATCGCAGCCGCTAATATCAACTTTGGTTTTGGTTACCGCGCCTTGAGAACTCTGTATCTGAAAGTGGTTGTTCCAGCCATTGCCTATGCCTCGGCGGTATGGTTTCCTAATCTTTCTCAACGCTCCTTAAATGTTCTCCTGAGTGCTCAAAGGCCTTTCCTAGTAAGAGCTTGTAGAGCTTTCAGATCAACCAGCAACGCTGCTCTTATCTCCCTTTCTAGAGTCCTTCCTCTCTCGATCTGGAAATCTCGGCTAAAACTGAGCTATACCTTAAAAAGTATGGATTGGTTGACGCTGAAATTCCACTCGAGCCTCCTCCCTTTCCACACCCTCTCCCTCATCCCCCCTATTACTCCGCTCCCAGTAATATTCCTGCTCTTTTCTTCCACTTGGCATACTATACAGATGGTTCCAAAACCAGAGATGGAGTTGGCGCCGGCGTGTACAGGTTCTCTTGTCTCGATTGTGCACCTGAAATACGTGAATCTCATGTCCTGTCCCCTCATTGTTCTGTCTTTCAGGCGGAAGCCCTTGGAATGGCTAAGGCACTTGAAAACGCAACCACTTTACCAAATCATCTAAACTTAGGATTCTTCCTGGACAACCTCTCAGTCGTGAAGTCAGTTCGGGAACTCTAAGACTGGTAATTACCTTATCAAAAGAGCTCTGCTACTGATTTCGCAATTAAATCGCAATGGGAACAGATGCACCATACAATGGATCAAGGGCCACATTGGGAACGTGGGTAATGACATTGCGGACACACTCGCAAAGCGGGGTGCTGAGTCTGCTGGCCCAAGCTGTTACAAACTCGCTCCTTTGTCGTTTGTAAAATCGGCAATCTACAGCCGGGCGCGTGAAGCATGGGAAAGCAGATTCCTCTCTCTAGCTCCTTCTATCCACACTCGCTTTGGTCTTACTCCAATGAGCCTTTCAGACAAAAGGTATGCATACATCGTCCATAGTGAGCACATTGTGGTTGGCCTGCTATCGGGACACACGTGTACGGACAGTTTCGCCAACAGGATAGGCTTCATTGACGATCCTTCCTGCCCTTACTGCGACGCTGACAGGGAAGAAACTCTGTCACACATCGTGCTTGAATGCAGCAGCCTTGATGCCCTTAGATTCCTCCTTCTTTCCACCTGTGCAGAAGAATTGGGGTACACTTCGCGGTCACTCAAAGACTTTATTTTCAACAGGAGCACTTGGCGAGCCTGCCTGGAGTTGCTAAAGGCCTCTGATAGACTTAAGCCACGCGTCCGCGCGGAGGATTCCGATCACCTGAGTGACTCGGACTCCTCACGTCATGGTTAACACCGGTCATTAGCGGCCGCTCGTAGACCTAACCCTGGCATGTGCCGTTGTTTAAGATCGGTTTCGCGACCTGCCCTGCGTATGTGATCGCCCCTGACGCTGTCTCTGTAACCCAAGGACAGAGGAAAAATAGTTTGGCGATTCGAGGCGCGGGCTGCTCCAGAAATCGATTTACGCAGCGACCCATTTGAACGCGCTATGCAATCTCTGGTGTACTTTTCTGGTTGGTTGTCTTAGTACTGGTACCCCACCAGTAGTCTTATCTAAAACCTTTTATATATTTATTTTTACAAAAAGAAAATCTATCTTTTCCCATCAGTTGCTGAATCATTCCCGCTTTATCTAATACTAGCCGAATGACGGGCAACGCCCGGGTTTACCCGATTAAATGTTTTTATTCAAATAATATTCGTAACAATTATAAATTGGCGTCGTGGATGTCACTCTTGTGAAACGCCCCGCTCCAAACTTTGTGTTTTTTTAAAATAAAAAACAATAAAAATGTAAATTCCACAACGATATTTGAAAATTCTATTATTTTGATTTTCAAATACTATTCGTTACAATTATAAATTGGCGCCGTGAATATCACTCTTGTGAAACGTCCCGTTCCAAACTTCGTTTCTGAGAAGCGATAATTTTATAGAGAGATGATCTGGGTTTGTGTCTTCTGCTCGAATCAATGTTTTTCGGTTAAAATTTTGTTCCTGCATATTAAAAATGAACTGGCTTTACCCGTGGTCTCTGCTTTTTGATATTTTTCTTGATATAATTTTGTATCTGATAATCAAACCTGATACAGCAATATTGTCATCATCATTTTTAGACTAAAAAAACAACTATTTTTGCCCATAAACTGTCAATTTAAATTTTTCTTAGCTAAAAATCTGATAAATATATCCTCCAGATTTTTCTCTATGTCCTGTTAAAACACGTTTTACATGTCTATTAGGTCAGCTGATATTACCTCCCATCTTCACCGCTAGAGGCGCTGCTTGCGAGCGAAAGGGCAAATTTGCAACGAAATTTGCAAATAACTAGAAAGATATTCTATATAGAGACCTTTATATATAAATATTCACTATAAGTTTTTCAATAGTTAGCTCTATATACTGTTAAAATTTCAGTCAGATCAGTTACGTATTGTGGACGTGTATAGCCGACATAGGAACAAACACACATACATAAATACACTGACTTTTATATATATAGGGATTATTTTTTAAACAACAGCAGTCTTTATTTTATCTTCTCTGGCCTGGGGAATTTAATCTTTTTTAACAACCTTGGTTGCGTGCAGCACCTTGGTACTTTGATATAGTGCATTGCGGCTTGTCTGCTTGCTACATTATTTTGGACGTAAAAATGTTGTTTTTTGATGATTGACAGACTTCTCCTTTAAATGTATTATTTATTATACATTCATTACAATAAGAAAACACAATAAATACAAAAGATAATAGTGGCTATATATATTTTTTTAATCAACTTTTGTTCGTCACTTTTTAACAACATCAACTTTTTTATCTTAGGTTATCATCATATCCAATCTTACAGAATATATATATATTTATTTATATAGAATTAAATATTCCAACAATGCCCCCTCTAATTTCATAAAAATATGTATCTACAATTGTCCATCGAGAGCGCACAGGGGCATTACGTCATACAAATGACATCATAATGAATTTGTTTAACACAAGGAGTGGCGCTCATAACCTTTGGTGTCTCAGCTAGCCCTTTGTTTACACTTGTGTTAGCAAATTTTAAGCCTAACCAAGAATAATAATAAAGTAATGTAAACACACAAATTATATTCAAATAAATAGGTAGTTTTACACATACATGAGGATATTAAATGCTATAAATTTGGAAATTAAATAGCGACAACAAGTTGAACAATTTTTCCTTCGTTAAAGCCTTAGTTAACATATCAGAAATATTGTCTTCACTTTTTACATACTCAACATTAAAAGTGTTATTATTTAACTGTTCATGTAAAAATGCAATAGATCTAACTAGATGATTAGATTTATCTGTAGTTTGACCAGATTTAGTCAAAAAAATTTGATGCTTGGTTGTCACATAATATTTGTATTTTAACAAATGTGGTTATTTTCTCAAAAGATATTGAATATAAATACCCTTTTTTACACATTGAAGTAGTCCTTGTATTTCACTATCACAAATTGAAAGGCATGTGTTAGGAATGGTTTTGCTTGACGATGAAATTAAATTTTTACCTAAATAAAAAGTTAATCCTGTAGTTGATTTTGAAATAGTGGTTCTACCACAATTCCATGAAGCATCTGAATATGCCTTTAATTGTATATCTCCCTTACAATAAATCAATCTTTATTGTTTAGTGCCCTTTAATTATCTAATTATTCTTTTAGCAGCACCCATGTGTATTTCTCTTGGGCTTTGATTGAATCTGCTCAATATAGTAACTGCAAAAGCAATATCAGGCCTAGATTTTGTTGATAGGTATAGTAATGATCCAATTAGTTCTTGATAAAATTTCTTATCAACTTCTTTAGAATTATTATAATTATCTAAATTGGTATTAGGATCAAATGGAGTTGAGATATTCTTGCAATCCAGCATGTTATATTTCTCTAAAAGCTTATTTATGTAACATTCTTGTTTTAAAATTAGTCTATCATCTTCTATAATAATTTACATACCTAAAATGTTAAAGGTTTTTAAACTTTCTCTGAATTTAAAGTGTAATTCTAATTTTTGGAATACAGCATGCAAAATTACAGGATCTGAATTTATTATTATCATTTCATCAACATGCAATCCTAAAAGTAAACATGAATTGTTAATTTTATAAGTGAAAAGACATTTATCAGATTTAAGTTGTGTGAAGCCTATTTCTTAAAGGTATTTTGTAAAAGTTTCATACCATATTATGCCACTCTGTTTTAGTCCATAAAGTGCTTGGTTAAGTTTACATACAATGTCTTTACCTTGTCTTTGGTATCTGTTGGAAATGATTCAGGAAGACGGCCCTAGATGGCGCGCGCCAAGGGATGCGCCACAGAGTGCGCCACAGAGTCCGTCCACGTGACCTTATAAGACTATAAAAGCCGGCGAAAAAGGTGTGAGATCGGGGGAAAGTGAGGAGATTGGGAGAGAAAAGGGCATAGTAAGGATTAGAGTGCCTGAGCCTAGAAGCGAGCAACTCGAGTGATCTAGCGAGCAACTCAAGTGATCTAGAGAGCAACTCAAGTGAAAAGGCCAGAGAAGTTTATAAGAAGCCTGAAGATAAAGTTAAAGTCAAAGAAGAATTAGAGGTAAAGAGGATAGTTAAAGAAGACTGAAGTAGAGAAAAGGGCTGTTAAAGAAGCTGAAGCAAGCTTACCCTAATAGAACGGGATTGATTGGATTGAGATTAGTTCATTTTCTTGTATGTTGTAAGGTAGAATAAAAACTCATATGTTTAAAGATCATCAGGTCCGGCTGATCATTTCCTCCAGAATAACACCAGCCTATCGCTATAGTTTTTTTTTTTGCTTATCCCTAGTACACGTGGTACAGGCCATGATAATCATGGTGGGTAGTTAGCGACTGCTTTTTTTACTGTAAGCGCACCACATGTCTACACATGTGAAAGCAGTTCGACTTTGCACTTACAAATGTGCCAGAGCCCCGTTTGGTTACTTGCACTCGCTGGTGGGGTTGGACTTTTGCAAGAATCGGGGGGCCATTGGAGCATTTTTTTTAATTTATTTTTTTAAACAGAAAAAAGTGTCCAATGCGGGGATCGAACCCGGGTCGTAGTGGTCGTAAACCAAACGGTTTAACCAGCCTTCCACCGACCCCCTTGCTATAGTAATTATTGCAATAGTTAGAAAAAACAAGAATTATTTAAATTATTCATTTGTTCATTATTTTGTTTCTAAAATTTCTTTTCTTTTTTTCTTTTCAACATTTCTGGTGAGCCGGACGCGATAGGCTTGGTGGTAAGATGGAGGGGGTGAACGAAGGAAGAAAAGCTGCAAGAGGTAAATTTACTGGACAAGTCAATGATTTATATACAGAATTAGAAAAGACTTGCATTGATAAAGATAAGGTTTATGCAAAGTTTGCTAAACTTGAATGTTTGCATAATAAGCTTGTGGCTTTGAATAAACAGTACCAGTTGATATTGTTATCACAGGAAGATATTTCGGATGAAGAAATTGATAGAGAATTCGAGTATTGTGAAATCTGCATACAGGAAAGATTTAACATAGAGTATAAAATTAGCGTATTGCGTAAGCAGGAAAAAGATGCTTTTTCTACTAATTGTAAAAATGAAGTTGAATCTAAAGAAGCAAATATTACTAAAGATAAAGTAGCTATCGATACAGCTGATCATGAAACTGAAATGGCGGATGCCAAAAATACTTTAACTAAAGATGAGGAAACCAAAGTCAGCAAGGCAAGTGATGAATATACATTAAAAATGGACTTTAATAAGGAAGAGTTGGAGCAAGAAGAAACTGCTAATGAAAAATGTGAAGATGCAGATTTAAAGAATAAAGAAGATTCTGAAGCTGAGTCCAAAGGCGATAGAATAAGGGATTCGGAAGCTGAAACCAAGGGCAATGGAGTAAAAGATTCTAAAACTGCAATTAAAGGTTATGAATCGGTAAACAATTCTAGAGCGGTAGCTGAAGGCGCTGATCAAGTAAAGCTTTCAGATGATGAAACTGAATCGATTGATGATAATGAGAAAAGAGTTGTCAAAGTTCAAGCATCGAGGAAATTTGTGGAAGCAAGCCCAACTGGAGATACGGAATCTAAAATAAAGGATAATTATAAAGAAACAGAATCCCAAGATTTGATAAACATAAATAAAACTGACTATGCAGAGAATAAGGACGATAAATACAACGAGGGAAAAGATCATGATGGAAATAAAGCGAAAAATATAGATGAAGAACATTGTACAGAGTCAAAGAACTTGGAAGAAGAGAAAAAGCTGGATGTGGAACAAGGAATGGATTTAAAGAGCACTGAAGAAGTGAAGCAGATAAATGTAGAACAAGGTACTGATTCAAAGGTGGCAGAAGAAAAGCTAGATGTAGAACAAGGTACTGATTCAAAGGTGGAAGAAAAAAATATAGATCCAAAAGATTCAATTGCCCATGGCCAAACCCTTGACAATTGAAACATTGGGTGACCTTTTTGGGAGATCTGAAGGATTCAACGACCACTTTCTGGTACAGCAGGTCAGTCAGATTATAAATATTCTTGTTGGAATCATATTTTGGAAGTTCAACAAGAACTATGTTCATTGCCTGCTTTGACGATTGGCGGTGAAGCCTTTTTACTGAGGCCTCTTTAAAGCCTAAGTGGGATAATTCAACTGCAATGTCTTCAATTTTAAAACTGGTTGAAACGCCTTTTATGACTACCTTTAAAGGTTTTTCTTCTTGTAATTTATAGGAGTAGCCGCCGTTATATAAACGAACATATTCACGGATCTTTTTGAAGTCTCCTATATTCTTAGCTTTGATAATATGCTTAGGTCCTGATATGGTGGCTTGGAATGGTTCATCAGCTAAGTTGTTTAGTTCTTTACAAAGCAATTTCCAATCGTTCACATTTTCAACAATAACAGGAGGAATTCTGATTTTTCTACTTTTTGGGACATCACACCAAAGTCCTTCCTCATCGTGACCCTCCTCCACTTCGTCCAAATAATTTTTATTATTACGGCTCTGATTGTCTAATTGAATTCTAGGATTCTTTGGATTTTCTTCATCATCAGAGGATGAAATGCAATGTTCTTTTGATTGTCGTTGTCGTTTTCGTGCAGTAACTGCCTCATCTTCAAAAACATATGGGATTTGACAACGATCTAAAATTTGTTTTAAAAGCGTGGCATCAATTGTGCATAATTTTTCTCCATTCAGGCCTTTTTTAGTTTTTATATAAATTGGAGTCAGGACTTCTGATTGTTCTATTTCTTCCGCCCATAATAATTTCCTGTTATCATCAGACATTTTTTTATATATTTACTTATTTAGAGAAAAGAAAACAATTTGAATTTAAATTTTTGGGAGGAAACAAATCCCTTGCATCCTTGTTGGCTCGTGCGCGCGTATTGACTATAGTTAGTTGGAATTGACTATGTTTGGCTTGAGATGACTATGATTGCTTGGAGATGGCTATGCTTGGTTGGAGATGGCTATGTTGGCTAGAGATGTCCATTGTTGGTTGTAGTTGGCTACGTTTGTTGAGGTTTGCTATTGTTGGTAGGAGAAGTTATGTTTGATTGGATAAGGCTATGTTTGGTTGGAGATGGTTGTTTGACTGGAGATGGCTATGGCTGCTTGGAGATGTTCATTGTAGGTTGTTCATGTTCATGATATTATTATTATTATCATTTGTGTTTAATTTTCAAATTATTTCACTTAAGAGTGACAATATTTTATCATGATAAATAATATTTTAAGGCAATAATACCTTAGGTGAACGAAGAGGTGTCATATAATTGTAACGAATATTATTAATTAAAAAAACAGCATTTTATTTTAAACATATTCTCATATAAAAACTGGGCGTTGCCCGGCCCATTCGGCTAGTACCTGGATATATATTATTGAATATATATAAATACTAGCGAATGTTCCCGGCTTCGCTCGGTTTTTACCCGAGTAAAAGTTTGCCTAACGAACATTTGTTAAATTGATTCTAGAAAACAACCAATCCACCTATAAATAGATTTATAAACGTATATAAAATATATGTTCGTTAGAACATTTGTTAAAATGATTCTAGAAAACAACCAATCCACCTATATATAGATTTATAAACGTATATAAAATATAAATATTGTTATATGCGTTTAAATATATTTTTGAAACATAATTTTTTTGAAAACATTTATTAAATTTTAAATAAGATATTTTCTTTAAATATACACTATAACAAAAAAATCGACGCACGAAGAAGCAGTTGTCCGATTTATATGAAAATACGTATACAAAGAGGTTTCGACCAAACATGCAAATGATTGAAATTTGATGGCCGATTTATGCAAAGCAAGAGCTCCAGCACATCTGAACTGCGCCTCCTGCACGAGCATTCTAGACTCAATATTCGGCGCGGCACGAGCTGATTTTCAGAATTTCCTTTCAACATTTTAGCAGTACGCCTTTTTCTACTGTATCAATGCCTCGCCGAAAGATTCGTGCTCATTACGAACATATGTCAGAGTTTGAAACTGGTCGTGCCATTGGATTGGAAGAGGCTGGTTGGCCTAATCGACTAATCGCGCGACATCTGTGTCGAAGTGATGCGGCTATTAGGCGATGTTGGCAAAAGTGGGTCAACAACGGAAGTATGCAACGTCAAGACGGCAGCGGTCGACCAAGGGCAACAACAGAACGGGAGGACAGAGCAATTTTCAGAATGGCTGTCGCAGCACCGGAATCCACGTTATCTACCATCCAACGTGTGACCGGCACACAAGTGTCCAAAATGACCATCAACAGGCGACAGAGAGAGAGGAATCTAAGAGCTCGCCGACCGTTATGATGCCTACCCCTCACACCCGTGCACTGACAAGTCCGACCACAGTGGTGTCGGGAGCGATCAACTTGGAACTGCGCTGACTGGGGACGTGTAGTGTGGGGCTTTGAACAAAGAATTCGAATCACTGGACGGCGTAACCAGCATAGAATAAAGTAAAACTATTGCAACTCAATGATTGTTGGGAAGAATGAAAATTTATTTGTAATTAATACAAAAATTTTAGGCAAAGAATTATTTCAAAAGTGAGAGATAGAGTTTTAGGTCTCAAGACGCGAGCACGCGACGATGACAACAACTTGAGATCAAAGAGAGGGGCGCGAGGGGGGCCCGAAATTGCATCATGGGCGTGACATCACCCCGCATGGGTGGTGGCTGGCTGGCTCGCGCCGCGTGGGGGGAGAGGGGCGTCTTCTTTCACGGCTTTCTTACATTTTGAAGGCCCCCATGTCAATATCTCCAAATAAAATGAATATAAAAACACACAAAAAAGGCAGTGGATCTGCAACATACTCCCACCAATAATTATGGGGTAATTATTCTTCAGGATTCACTATGATCAATATCTGTCAGGCGGCTTAACGATTCTTCCTGATCTTGTGATAACAGGCGAATCTTTCCCTCGGATGCTCCGTTGCGATATATTTGGTGTGCCAGTTGGAGTTTTTTTTTATTTTCTCAACGTTTCGACAAATATCTTTTGTCTTCGTCAGAAAAGTAAATAAAAATAAACATTTGGCAAGGCGTTAAAAATTGTTTTGAGGTTTGCAAGGGCGTTCTCACGTGGTTTTTCGAATTTAGTACAACATCTAAAGCGCGAGTCAAAAAACAAATATTAAACTCGTCAAAGACTATGATCTTGGAAATAAAAATATATAATAATAAAATTATAATAAATTAAGTAAAAATAAATAAATAAAGTAATATAATAATAATAATCACAAAGATTAATATATAGATTTCTAACTATTATGTCCATTTTTATCTAGCTTATTAACTACTTTTTAAATTTAAAAATGAAGCATATATTGTTGCGGAATATCTTCAAAAATATTTATAGTTCTTTTCCCAAATTCTCGTGATACCCATCCCTCTAAAAATAATCTTTCCTTTTTAAATTTTATATTCCTGTGAAATATCTCAATATCATTCCAATCTGGCCTATGTCCTGAAAATAATGCATGTTCCCCAATTTTGCTTAACGCCCTTCTCCCCAATAAACCCTGTTGGTGTTCCTTGATTCTGGTCTCTAAATTTCGGCCGGTTTCTCCTACATAAATTTTGTCACATTCTGTGCATTTAATCCCATAAATTACGTTATTTGGTTTTGATGTGCTTATGTTATCCTTCATTATGTTATTTCTGGTTAAAAATTCCCTTTTTGTCCCAGTACTATACCAAATATTATATTTACATTTTTTTCTAAATTCTAGATATTTCGTTATCAACTTCTCTAATATAAGGAATTATTATTGTAGTATTCTGTGTTTTAAAATATATAATAGATCATCATCATAAACAATAATATACGATGGATAATGTAAACAACGTGTTGATGTAAAAATATAAATATAAAGTGTAATAAATAATTTGTAAAAATAATTTCATCTGGTGAGTAATGTTTAATTAAATAATAGCTATACAACAATAACTATACAACATAAATTGGCGACGAGAATTTGAAAATATAACTGTAGCCCTGAAAAAAAAAAAACAAGTATGGCAGCCAACCTGACGCCACCTTTACCCATGAATATGAATGCAAGCAATTTATTTGCGGAATATAAGCAATGGATGGAATCCTATGCCATTTTTGAAATAGCATCTGGAATTTAAAAAAAATCGGATGAAATTAAGAGAGCAACTCTATTGCATTGTTTAGGGCCAAATGTACAACGTATATTTTTCAACTTGCCAGATGAAAAGGAAAATTATGAACAAACTAAAATGGCTTTAGATAAATATTTCACACCTCATAAAAATGTGGTCACTGAGAGATTTAAATTTAGACAAAGAGTCCAGAAAGATGATGAATCGATCGACAACTACCTAATTTCTTTAAGAGAGCTTTCTAAATCTTGTGAATTTGGGAATTTAGAAGCTGATATGATAAGAGACCAAATAATTGAAAAATGTAACAACAAAAAACTTAAAGAAAAATTGTTGCAACAAGAAAATTTGACACTGTCAAAAACCATTGATATTGCTAGAATGTTAGAAATTTCTAGAAAAGAAATTGGACTTCTTGAACCTCAAAATGATCAAACACTAAATAGAGTTCAAAATAAACCTAAAAAGCACTATAATGCTAATAATTTCAACAAAGGTAGATTCACTAATCAAGGTACCCCATCATTTTCAGGTGCCTCAAAGCCTAAATGTTATCGCTGTGGATTAGATACACATTCAGCACAAGAATGTGGTACTAAAAAAATGACTTGTTCATATTGCAATAAATTAGGACATCTTTTAGAGCTTGCAGGAACCGCCCAAATCAAAATAATGATAGAAACCACAAAATTTTCAATCAAACTAAAGTTAAGACCATACAAGAAGAAAATAAGACTGAAGTAGGTGAAAGTTCAGATGAATATACCTACTATACAGGTGCTGAAAATTAAGAAAAAGTGCAAATAGATGGTAGTGAAATAAATATGATAATTGATACAGGGAGTGATAGAACTTTCATAAGCTATAATAAGATGCTTGAATTATATGGCCATAAAATTATGCCAAAATTACATGACACCACTCGAACCTTTTTTGCCTATGGTCAAGATAGACCTCTTCCATGTTATGGTTATTTCAATGCTGTGATTTCTTGGAAAGAAAATTCAGTTTCAGAAGAAATTTATGTGATTGATAAAAAAGTTGAATCTTTGTTCGGAGGCAAGGCTAGTTTTGAACTAGGTATAATTAAAAGGGTAAATCATGTAAATGAATCAATGTCTACTAATATAGAAACTCTTGTTCAAGAACATGAACATCTTTTCCATGGACTTGGAACTATAAAAGGCTATAGTCATAAAGTGACATTGAAAGACAACTATGGGCCCATTGCCCAGAGATGCCGTCGTATACCTTATGCAATGGTAGAAGCAGTAAATCAAGAGCTTGATAAGATGCTAGAGAATGGAATCATTGAAGAAGTGCATCAAGGTTCTGAATGGGTTTCTAACATAATAGTTGTTCCAAAAAGGGATAGTGAGGAAATTAGACTATGCATAGACCTTCGGGAAGTGAATAAAGCAATATTGAGAGAAAGACATCCAATTCCTACAATTGACAATATGTTACATGCCCTTAAAGGTGCTAAAGTATTTGCAAAGCTGGATGCAAAAAAAAGGGTTTTGGCAGGTTGGCTTAGACCCTCAATCTAGACCCCTTACAACTTTCATCACGCACCGTGGTTGTTACAGATTTTGTAAAGTTCCTTTTGGGCTATCAAGTGCTCCAGAGGCATATCAGAAAGGAATGGATTCAATTTTGCTTGATTTGAAAGGTGTAATTTGTTACTTGGACGATGTCGTTGTTTACGCCAAAGATAGACAAGAACTAGAAGAAAGGCTTAGAAAAGTCTTACAAAGATTTGATAAAGTAGGCATTAGGCTCAACAGGAATAAGTGCAAATTTGCCATGGAATAATTGGATATTTTAGGTCACATTGTTAGTAGTGAAGGTATTAAACCTGATAATAGGAAAATAGAAGCAGTCTTAAATTTTCCAATACCAAAAAATATTGAGATGTTAAGGTCATTCTTAGGAACTTGTGGGTTTTTAAGAAAATTCATACCTAATTTTTCTAAATTGGCAGAACCTCTAAATAATTTGACTAGAAAAAATGTTAGGTGGAATTGGGATTTGAAAACAAATAAAGCATTTCAGGATCTTAAAGAGTCACTAACAAAAGAGCCATGCTTAGCATATTACAACTTGAACTCACCAACTGAATTAATCACAGATGCAAGCCCTATTGGTCTTGGAGCAGTATTAATACAAACACAACAAAATGGCATTAAAAGACCCATTGCATATGCCAGCAGATCCTTAACTGATACTGAAAAAATATATTCACAAATAGAAAAAGAGACATTGGGATGTGTATGGGCAATTGAACATTTTAACACCTATATTTGGGGAAGGAAATTTGTGTTAAAAACAGATCACAAACCTCTAATCTATATGCTGAATCCTAAAAATGGAGCTGTTTTGCCTCCAAGAATTCAAAGATTGAGTTGGAGATTACAACCATATGACTTTGAAATTGAATTCATTCAAGGAAAGCAAAATATTGCAGATATATTTTCAAGACAACCTCTTTCTAACACAAGTGATGAAAAATGGCTGGAGGACTATGTTCATAAAGTCTTATCCATCACTTCTGAAGAGCTTCAAGCACTGTCTTTGAAAGAGATAAAAGTTTGTACAGAGCAAGATCCTTTGTTTAAAAAACTGAAAGATATGGTTCAAAAGGGAGTTTTGCCATATCCTTTGAATGAAGAATTCAAATGTTTTTATAAGTTTAAAGATGAACTCTCAATTTTTGATAATCTTATCTTAAAAGGAAGTAGAATTTTGCTACCTTCAAAACTAATAAAGAGAGTCTTGAGAATTGCACATGAAACACATCAAGGAATGACAAGAACCAAACAAATGTTAAGAGAAAAATATTTTTGGATAAACATGGACTTTGACATTGAAAATTTGATAAGAAACTGTCCAATTTGTGTAAGGAATCAACCATTGATAAATGATCAACCATTGCAAATAGTTCCGTTACCATCAAAACCTTGGATGAAACTTGGAATTGACATAGTTGGTCCAATTGGCCATCATTATGTTTTAACAGTGATCGACTACTATTCTTCCTATCCTGAAGCAATGATAATAGAATACATTTCCAGCAAGACAATTATTGAAAAATTAATGGAGATCTTTGCAAGACATGGTTATCCACATGAAGTTGTAACAGATAATGGCTTACAGTTTGTAAGTACATCAATGGAAAGATTTTTAAAAGAATGTGGAATCAGGCACATCAAAGCCTCACCCTATTACCCAAAAGGTAATGGGAAGATAGAAAGATTCCATAGATTTCTAAAGAAACAATTCAATTCAAGTTCTGAAGAAGGGAAAGATTGGAAAGAAGATTTATCCAGAATTTTAATGTCTTACCGAACTACTCCAAACAGATCTACAGGAAAGACTCCAGCATTCCTATTATTTTTAAAGAGAAATCAAAACTAAATTAAGCTCACTTGTTAATGATGCAGAAGAAGATGAATCCAACATCAAAGAATTCAATATGGTCTACAAAGAAAAAATGAAAACATATAATGATATAATTCGGAAAGCTAGTCCTCATAATTTTGAAATTGGAAATTTAGTTTATGTGGCAAATCCAAATAATGGAAAACTTGATTCAAATTTCAGATCAGAACATCATGTCATTCTTGAAAACACTTCAATAAATTCTTTTAAATTAGTCAACACTAAAAATGGGAAAATAATTCATAGAAATGCTAAACATTTGAAACATGTTCCTACTCAAGAGACCAATCAAGGCATTTCTGACTTGATTCCAGAAGAGAGCCAGGAAAATCTTAGTTCAGATTCGACAAGAATTGAACACCTCAACTCTTCTGATGTACAAATACCAGATGATAATCCCTCAAACCAAGACAAGGACACTTCTTTAAACCGACCAAGTTCAAGTAGAACAGGGTCTACATTTAACCCAGTTATTTCAGATAGACTTGATGCCGAGGCTCTTCACCAGTTGCCACCAGAGGTTTCTCCACCCTTGCCGACTACCAAGGAACCCGTAATCACCAGGAGTGGAAGAGTCGTCAAGCCATCATCAAGATATAAAGACATGATTCCTTTCATCTAAAGGAAGGAGGGAATGTAGTATTCTGTGTTTTAAAATATATAATAGATCATCATCATAAACAATAATATACGATGGATAATGTAAACAACGTGTTGATGTAAAAATATAAATATAAAGTGTAATAAATAATTTGTAATAATAATTTCATCTGGTGAGTAATGTTTAATTAAATAATAACTATACAACAATGACTATACAACAACTATATTATTGTAACCTTCTGTCGTTCTATTCGAATTTGGCCTATCTATTTCATATCTTCTAATCCATTTATTTATGAAGCCAACTGGATATTCGGACTGTTTTAACTCCTCTCTAATTTTCCTTATCTCTTTTTTATAAATATCTTGGTCTGTACATACCTGTTTGGCTCTTTGTACAAGAGATTTTAACACCTGCCTTTTGTGTAATATAGGATTATTAGAATTAAAATTTAGATGTATCCTACAGTCTGTTGGCTATCTGTAAACGCAGGTTATAATAGATCCATCTTATTTACGGCTTAATCCTACATCTAAGAATGGTATAAATTCTTCTTTTTCTGTTTCAACAGTAAATTCTATTCCTATTTCTAAATTATTTAATTTGACAAAGATCTCGTTAAGTTTTTCTTTTTGGATCACTGCGAAAACATCATCTATATACCGTCCCCATATCTTTATTCCCTCTATTAAAATTGCCTTTCTATCTATTGACGCCATTACAATGTCAGCTATTATCATACTGGTAGGGCAACCCATAGCCATACCGTCTTTTTGTCTGTAAAATTTAGCCCCATATCTAAAATAAATATTTTCTAAACATAACCTAAAGCCTTCTATGATTTCATCGATTTCTAATCCTTTGATAACGCAATCTTGTCTTTTCACCTCGAAATATTCTTTAAGCTCTTTAAGAGCTAGTCTTCTATTAATATTGGTAAAAAGCGATTTGACGTCAAAGGATACTATTAATTCGTGTTCATTTAGCTTTAAAATTTTAGTGATATCTAATAACTCTTTCCTATTTCCAATTTCTAACCCAGAAATTTTTCTTGTAGTTGGAATTTGGTTTATAAGCCAGTCCGCCAAACCTCTGGTGGGGGCCTTGAATCCTGACACAATGGGCCGTAGGGGAACTCCTTCCTTGTGGATCTTTGGAAGTCCTTTGAAGAGAGGTGCAGCGACATCTTCTAGCTTCAATTTTCTTTTGTCCAAGGCCTTAGATTCCATGCTTTTGATAAATTTATATATTTTAAGCTTTATCTTTTTAGTAGGGTCTCCTCGAATTTCTTCATATGTGTTGTTATCATTAAGAAGGCTCGTGATTTTATCATTATAATCTTCTCTCTTCATCACGACTGTCTTGCCTCCTTTATCTGCCTTAGTTATAACAATGCCGTCGTCATTTTTTAATTTCTTGATATCCCCCCATTCTGAGCTTTTTGCTTTATCTAATTCATATTTCTTCTCGTTTTTTGTTGTCCTATATATTACATTTGTTATTTTGTTTCTAATAATAACTTTATCATTTCACAAGGAGGAACAAATTGGACAGATGGGCTCCTAGAATCAAGAAGGTCGATCCTAGAAGAGTATGCAACATCTCAGGGAAGGATTTAACTGAAGATCAGTTGAGGCTTCTTGATAAAGGGTCAAACTATAGACCTACGCCTCTCAAAAATGATTACATTAGATTAATTTCTAAAATTGAGAATGGAATCAAAAATTTGAATGAAAATGATAAGGTTATTATTAGAAACAAAATAATAAATGTAATATATAGGACAACAAAAAACGAAAAGAAATATGAATTAGATAAAGCAAAAAGCTCAGAATGGGGGGATATCAAGAAATTAAAAAATGACGACGGCATTGTTATAACTAAGGCAGATAAAGGAGGCAAGACAGTCGTGATGAAGAGAGAAGATTATAATGATAAAATCACGAGCCTTCTTAATGATAACAACACATATGAAGAAATTCGAGGAGACAAAGAGACTAAAAAGATAAAGCTTAAAATATATAAATTTATCAAAAGCATGAAATCTAAGGCTTTGGACAAAAGAAAATTGAAGCTAGAAGATGTCGTTGCACCTCTCTTCAAAGGACTTTCAAAGATCCACAAGGAAGGAGTTCCCCTACGGCCCATTGTGTCAGGATTCAAGGCCCCCACCAGAGGTTTGGCGGACTTGCTTATAAACCAAATTCCAACTACAAGAAAGATTTCTGGGTTAGAAATTAGAAATAGGAAAGAGTTATTAGATATCACTAAAATTTTAAAGCTAAAAGAACATGAATTAATGGTATCCTTTGACGTCAAATCGCTTTTTACCAATATTAATAGAAGACTAGCTCTTAAAGAGCTTAAAGAATATTTCGAGGTGAAAAGACAAGATTGCGTTATTAAAGGATTGGAAATCGATGAAATCATAGAAGGCTTTAGGTTATGTTTAGAAAATATTTTTTTTGGATATGGGGCTAAATTTTACAGACAAAAAGACGGTACGGCTATGGGTTGCCCTACCAGTATGATAATAGCTGACATTGTAATGGCGTCAATAGATAGGAAGGCAATTTTAATAGAGGGAATAAAGATATGGGGACGGTATATAGATGATGTTTTCGCAGTGATCGAAAAATAAAAACTTAACGAGATCATTGTCAAATTAAATAATTTAGAAATAGGAATAGAATTTACTGTTGAAACAGAAAAAGAAGGATTTATACCATTCTTAGATATAGGATTAAGCCGTAAAGAAGATGGATCTATTATAACCAGCGTTTACAGAAAGCCAACAGACTGTGGGATACATCTAAATTTTAATTCTAATAATCCTATATTACACAAAAGGCAGGTGATAAAATCTCTTGTACAAAGAGCCAAACAGGTATGTACAGACCAATATATTTATAAGAAAAAAGAGATAAGGAAAATTAGATCGGAGTTAAAACAGTCCGAATATCCAGTTGGCTTCATAAATAAATGGATTAGAAGATATGAAATAGATAGGCCAAATTCGAATAGAACGACAGAAGGTTACAATAATATAATAATTCCTTATATTAGAGAAGTTGATAACGAAATATCTAGAATTTTGAAAAAATGAATAAATATAATATTTGGTATAGTATTGAGACAAAAAGGGAATTTTTAACCAGAAATAACATAATGAAGGATAACATAAGCACATCAAAACCAAATAACGTAATTTATGGGATTAAATGCACAGAATATGACAAATTTTATGTAGGAGAAACCGGCCGAAATTTAGAGACCAGAATCAAGGAACACCAACAGGGTTTATTGGAGAGAAGGGCGTTAAGCAAAATTGGGGAACATGCATTATTTTCAGGACATAGGCCAGATTGGAATGATATTGAGATATTTCACAGGAATATAAATTTTAAAAAGGAAAGATTATTTTAGAGGGATGGGTATCACGAGAATTTGGGAAAAGAACTATAAATATTTTTGAAGATATTCCGCAACAATATATGCTTCATTTTTAAATTTAAAAAGTAGTTAATAAGCTAGATAAAAATGGACATAATAGTTAGAAATCTATATATTAATCTTTGTGATTATTATTATTATATTACTTTATTTATTTATTTTTACTTAATTTATTATAATTTTATTATTATATATTTTTTATTTCCAAGATCATAGTCTTTTACGAGTTTAATATTTGTTTTTTGACTCGCGCTTTAGATGTTGTACTAAATTCGAAAAACCACGTGAGAACTCCCTTGCAAACCTCAAAACAATTTTTAACGCCTTGCCAAATGTTTTTTTTTTATTTACTTCTCCTGACGAAGACAAAAGATATTTGTCGAAACGTTGAGAAAATAAAAAACTCCAACTGGCCGAAGTGTCTATTTTTCATATAAATATGAATGCCGGCCAGGCAGCCTCTATCTTTACGATTATCTTTTTCTCTTTCTCTAGATCACGTCCTTTTCCGAAATCTTCTTTAGAATGGTTTTCGCTGGATTCAAGAAAGAACAATCGTTGAACAGGTCGCAAAAAATTTCCACGCTTAGTTTTTATCATAGCGACTCTAACGATGCCATCTTTTCCCGGGTAGTTCTTCTCAATAACTCCGATTGGCCATTCTGTTCGCGCTTTTTGTTATTGACCTCCATGAGTACAACATCGCCTTCTTTAATTGACTTGCTCTTGTTTCTAATACTTTGTCGCAGAAACCCTAAGTACTCTTTTCTAAATCTTTGTCGAATTGTCTCGCGTAACTTTTGTACTTTTCCATGACTTTCTTTGAGGAACTTAGAGTCGACAATGTCTGCTTCAGGTACAACTAAGCATGATGCGTTGTCACACAGGAATTTGGCAGGTGTTATAGGTACCAAGCCAGATTCTTCACTGATCGCGGTCAAAGGTCTCGAATTCATTGCTGACTCCACTTAACATATCACAGAGGGTAGTTCTTCATATTAGACTGTTTTGTCTCCCAATAAATTTCGGATCAGTTGCTTCATGTGGGTCTCCACAAGGCGTTCCCACCATCCTCCCCAAAATGCTGCTGTTGGGGGGTTGAAATTCCACTTAATACGTTGTACGGTGGCATAACATAGGACATCATTTCAATTAACTTTCTTCAATAAGTTATTGCATCCGACAAAATTGAGGCCGTTGTCAGAGTACACAATGCTCGGTCTACCACGTCTTGCGACAAATCTTCGAAAAGTGTCAAGAAATCCTTGAGTAGACACCGTTTTCGTGAGCTCCAAATGTACAGCTCTGTACACAGCACAGGTGTACAACACTACCCATATTTTCTTTCCACCAGACTCAGTCAAAAGTCCAGCTAAATCCACACCGATCACTCCAAATGCTGGTGTTGATCCGATCCTGGTTGCCGGAATTGAAATGCTCTCAGTCTGGACTCTCTTGGAATTGTAACGACGACACGTAGCACATGCAGAGATGATACTTCTTATGGTTCTCTTGCATTTTAGAATCCAAAAACGGCGTCTCACCAGTGTTTGAGTTGTTTGAATCCCGGCATGGGACATCATCTCGTGCTCTTTTCGAATCAAAAGCTTGACTACTTGGTTTTCAGCCGGAAGAACGATTGGGCATCTTGTATCATAGTCGTCTTCTCCAAAATACAGTTGACTCTTGATTCAATATAGTCCATATTCATCTGTAAAAGCGTTGAGCTTGTTTATTCGCTTGTCATCTCTCCCAAAACTAATTAGTTAGATATGCCGTAATACTAACTTTTCAGCTTCTTCGAATTCTTCTACAGAGATTTCTTTTGCCATCTTATCATGTTGTCGGGATCGCGATTCATCTGAGATGGTCTTCCTTTTAAAACGCAGTAAATAAGCGACAATCCGTACTATACGATGATAATCTCCATACCTCTCAAGTTTGTCCATGAAATTATCTTTCGTGCTGCTGACAGCGATGTTTACCCTATTCTTCAATTCCTTATTGATTTCTTCTTCATCAAAAATCGGATCAAATTGATTCCAGCTTGCTTCTTCTCCCAGAGAAAAGAGGGTCCCTCCCACCATTTATGCTCTATCAATTTCTTTACACTGCTCCCACGTGATGGAAGGTCAACTGGATTGTTTACCCCTGACACATGATGCCAATTTTCTTTCTTCGAAATAGAACAGATTTAGTTGACTCTGTTTCTGACAAATGTTGCCCACGGTTTCTCATTTTGAATCCAACGGAGTGCAGTTGAGGAGTCCGTCCAAAACCAAATATTGGCCTCTGGTATTGCAATTGATACTGATATAATCTTTATGACTTGCTTAGTCAATCTGGATCCGATGAGGCATGACATTAATTCTAATCTCGGAACAGTAAGTTTCTTTTTGGGTGCTACTCTTACCTTTGATGCGATGAGTTGTACATTTACTACGTCATTTTTAACTGTTCTTAAGTAAATGCAGGTTGCGTATGCATCTTGACTTGCATCACAAAACACATGCAGTGATGCCTGTTCAAACCCATCTCTCATTACCCACCTTGGAATCCTGACAGACAACAATTCAGGAATTTGACTCTGTCATCCACAAACTTCTTCACAATGTCCTCTGGGACCGGCTGATCCCATTTCAACTCAGACTTCCAACATTGTTGTAGGATGATCTTCGGCACTATGGTGAATGGAGAAAACAATCCGAGAGGGTCAAACACCGCATGGGCCTCTGATAACATAGTCCTCTTGGTCAATTTATGAGTCTGATTTTCTGTTTCGGCATCATTCTCTCGATCCAATGACTTGTAGGTTGGAGTCATCATTAGCTTAACCGAAATTGTTAAAGTGTCATCAGCTGTGTCCCATTTCATACCCAGCACGGAAATATTCTCACTGTTAACTATGCCGGGGCCTCCCATCTGCCACTCTCTTAGATTGAATCCTGCTGGGCTGAGCAGGTCAATAGACTGCTGTTGAAATACTTGCGCCTCTTCTAACGAAGTAACACTATTGACGCAGTTGTCCATGTACATACATTTTAGCAATGGGATTACTTCTCTTTCATTTTCATATTGCTCCAATTGTAACTTCAATGTAGCAGCTAGGATGAAAGGACTTGATGTAACTCCGAACACCACTCTCTTGTGTTGATAAATCCGTAGATTCTCTTGCTTGCCATCCTCCCACCATAGAAATCTCAAAAATTGTCTGTCTTCTTTTGCCACTGAAATTTGAAGGAAGGCCTTTTCTATGTCTGCTATTACGCCGATTTATTGAGTCGAAATCTCAGCATGATATCCGGAATGAGCTCCAATAAGTTGGGTCCCTTCGCCAAACAATCATTCAGAGACCATCCACCCTTTGTCTTACAGGAAGCATCAAAAACCGGTCCTACTGGTGTCGTGCTGCTACCAGATTTCACTACTGCTCGGTGTGTTAGAAAGTATTCTAATGTATCATCTTGATCTGACTGGATTCTTTCAATGATCCCATTTTCCTCCCATTCTTTAAATATCTTGTTGTAATGGTGATAAAAGCCTCTTTTCTTTAAATCCTCTGTCATCTTCCAGAGTCTTTTCTCGGCATGGCTTTTATTTTCTTTCAGCTTCAGGGCTGGTTCTATCCATGGAAGGTGCACCTCGTATCTACCAGATTCCAATCGCTTTGTTTCAGTCCGAAACTTATCCATAATAGCCTGATCTGTCTCTTTCTTCGACTCTGCTTGCCCATCATCCATGACTCCAATATTTTCCAGAGACAATAAATCGGAAACCTTTATTTCTTGTGTCATTAAAGATGTGATCAGCATACTGTTATGAACCTGGTTAGGATTTTTATCTGGGAATATTCCTTCCGTTTTGCCTTGAACTACCCAACCTAGCAATGTTTCTCGAGCAATAAGATCATCCGATAATCTTATCATATTGGCTGTAGCTATTTTTGGGTTAATGTCTGCACCGAGGAGAAGCTCTACCACATCGCTTTCGGCTTTAAATGCTGAGAGCTTTATCTTCTTTGACGCAAGTTCGCGGGCCCATGAACCAAATGTAGGCTTTCTTATACATCTGGCGATTTGATTAGTGGCCGATGCCGGACATGAAATGCATCTATCGTTCTCAATATTTGATAGAGCCAGGCAGTAGATTCGATGCCGATCAGTATACCTTATCCTACCTAATATTTCATGATCAAGCTCTTCTTCTCCCATGATAGGGGAACACCCAAATCCTTTACAATGTGTTCCAAAATGTACGATTGGGATGATCCACTATCAATTACTGCCCGTACCACTTTGCTACCTTTAGGACCCCAAACTTTCACTAATAATGTTTCAAGGCATGCTTTGGTGCTTACACAGTTGGACATCTCGTTCACCGTAGCTACATCACTCGAACCTGGAGTTGGCGTTGAATTCTGTGGTCGTTGTGGACTCTTTCTTTCAGATTCAGCATGATCTGCACCTCTACACATGATGGCATAATGCCCATCCCTCTTGCAGAAATCACAGCGCACTTTCTTTTGCATTGCCTGCTTCTGTGGCCTGGAAGCAGACATTTAAAACATCTCTTGTTGCTCTTGATTTTCTCATTTTTCTGGTCCATGCCCATTTTCATTCCTTTTCGACAGTCTTGACTTGGATGACCATTGTCGCAGAAAATGCATTTAAATTTCTCACGCAGTGTTGGTGAGATGTCGGAATGCATAAATCCAGAGGTTGTAGCAATTTCACGCCTTGCATTGAAACTTCTTTTCTTCGTCTCTATCTTCCCTGGTGTAGACTGAGCTAAGGAATCTGAATGCTTATTGTAGGCCATTTCTCTATCCTTAGTCTGATTGACCTCACGACGAAGAAATTTCATCAAACTTTCTAGGTCTTCTGATTCGCTGCTGCGCTGCCATGAGATGAGTACATCCTCCGGGGTAAACATGATTCAACTACTGGATACAATATATCGGCACATTTGTCCGTAGTTACACCAAGCATACTTAAATGCCTAATTTGAGAGTTCAACTTTGTCACAAGATCTTTAAAGTTGACCTTTCTCTCTTGTGCACTTCGGATGACCAACCACAATAGATCTCGAACGTAGACCTTGATTAGCATGTTATCTCTCGCCCAAATATTTCTTTAAGATCTTTGATAACCGATGCGTAATTCTTTTCCGAGACAGGATAACTTAAAACAAGTTGCTGAACTTCGGAATTTTCCAACATGCAGTCTACTAGATATTGGTACTTATCTGAGTCTGAGAGATCCTCGTCGTTGTGGATGTCTTCAAACCTCGACCAGAAGGTGATCCATTCCCGTACATCACCTCCAAACTCTGGGAGTTTTCTCTTGGGAAGCAGAACCCTTCTCTGGGTTTTACTGTTGCTCGTATCCGAAGAGGTTCCATCAGGCTGGGGCGACACACCTTTCTTCGGATTCAGTACCTTTTCTAACTCTTCTCTAATCCTTTTGATAAGTATGTCGTACCTCAGACGTTCATCATATTCTTTGTCCTGTTCTGCTCCTGTGTGTTATTTCTTCATCCAACATTGCCTCGGTTACTTTCTCATCCCATTCATGAAGATCTCGACATAAATCTTCAAGCTGTAGTGCTGAGACCCTCAAGTCTGTCTTGTCCAGTTCTTCTACAGGCTTCTTCAGGGCTGTTTCAACACTGTTGATGAGCTTTGTGATTTGGCCACGAACAGGCCTTCTTCCTTTCTTGAAGCGATTCATTTTGAATTACAAAATATGCTGTTACACCATCCTGTCGCGGACGCCAAAAAATGTCGAGCTTTGAACAAAGAATTCGAATCACTGGAAGGCGTAACCAGCATAGAATAAAGTAAAACTATTGCAACTCAATGATTGTTGGGAAGAATAAAATGTATTTGTAATTAATACAAAAATTATAGGCAAAGAATTATTTCAAAAGAGAGAGATGGAATTTTGGGTCTCAAGACGCGAGCACGCGACGACGACAACAACTTGAGAACAAAGAGGGGCGCGAGGGGGGCCGGAAATTGCATCATGGGCGTGACATCACCCTTCCTTTGGAGGAAATATACCCTTGTATATCTTGATGCGTCATCAATGATGGTCAAGACAAATCTTGATCCACCCCAGCTCTCAATGTTGAACGGTCCCATCAGATCACAGTGAACAAGGGCTAGTGTCTGAGTTTCCTTGGTAGATCTCAAATTCAGGAAAGGTCTTTTTGTCGATTTTCCAATCATACAATCAGAGCACTTATCAGGTTTTCCAACCTGACAGTTCAAACCAATGACAACTTCTCTTTTCATCATGTCTACTATGGTGTCATAGTTGATATGCATGAGTCTCTGATGCCATAAATTTAGTGGGAATTTACGAAAATTGTTGGTTTGAGCAATGGAATTTGAACATTCTCCTGATTCTGGAAATCTGGACGGAGCAGTCCTGACGAGATAGAGCCTTCCTCTCTTCTCTGCTCTGATCATCAAGTTATGATCATTGTCGTAGATATGACATCCCTTCTTGTCGAAGATAACCTCATGACCATTTTCCACAATTTGTAGAACAGAGAGTACACCATGTCTGATCCCAGGTACGAACATTGCATTCTGAGCAACTATGCTTCTAAGTTGTCCAGAATTGTTCATCAGATCTACTTGAGCATTACCTCTTCCTATGTTTGAATGTGATGTATCATCAATGGTGGTCACTTGTCCTACATTCTCGTCATTCAACATGGAAGAATACCTTCTGTTCGGAGTCATATGATGCGTGGCACCTGAGTCAATTACCCACGTATCCTCTTCTGATACAACTGCTGCATTATACATCACATTCAAGTTCTTTGCTTCGTGATGTTGATGTATCGCTCCCTTTTCCTGTTGTTTACCGTTATTCTTTTTCAGTTTGAAACAGTCCCGTGCAATATGCCCTGTTTTCCCACATCCGAAACATTTTCTAACAGTTTTAGAACCTTGATGTTCATGAGGGAATTGTTTCTTGTTAGAGTTCCTGACTGACAGTGCACCCATCCCTTCATTTGTTGTAGCATACCGGCGCTCTGCCTCAGCTAACAATTTACGTCTGATGTTGGCACTGGTGAACTCTGACTCTGGTAAGTTACACATTGTTGATATAACATTATCCCAGTCCTCGGGCATTCCACACAGAATTAGCATGCTTAGATCACCGTCTTCAATTTTATCCCCTACACCTGTGAGTTCACTCACTATTAGATTTATGCTTCCCAAATAGGCATTCATGTTCGCATGTTGACAGAATTTCTGGGAGTACAACTTTCGACGCAGTTGGAGAATTCTGTGTTTGCTATCCCTGGGTGCATAAAGTCTTTGTAATTCATCCCAAACATCTTTGGGGGAATTTTGATGTCTGATATGGTTCTGCTGCTCCTCACCAATAGAGAGACATATCTTTGCTAAAGCCTTATTCTGCCTCGTATTAAATTTGTTGATTAGACCAACATCCCCTCCCTCGGGTTTGACTTCGCCTGGGTCAACAATTAACCATAAGTCATTGTCCATCAGAATGAGCTTAATTTGGAAGCTCCATGAGGAATAGTTTAATCCATTTAGCTTGATAATTTTCGTTAAACTTTCGTTAGCTTCCATTATAAGATGGCGTCCACTGAAGGGGGGGAGAGAGAACAAAAAATAGGCTTACCGTTCAATGCTTCAGGCAGCTCCAATCAGTCTCATAATCTTTTCTTGTAGGGGTGTAGACAAGATACTTGGTTACACTTAGGACAAGAGCCTTGCACTAACTAATTTATTAAAGCATAGGTTATATAAAGATTAAATAGGGAAAGAGAGGAAACAAAGAGGTTACATCCTCCGTAGAAGGTAAACAAACAACAGCCTCGTTAGGCTAAACATTTACAGTCAGTTGGAGGGGTGCCGACGTCATCCTTCCGGTCACGTGTTATACTTGAGTGGCGGCGCGGGCTGGTGTCCAACAATTACTTCCCGAAGTTAAGTATGATGAGAAAACCCAGTTATGCGCGCAGAAGACCCGATTGGGCTGGATTATCTCGGGAAAATTACCAGGTGAAGGAGAAGTCGGCCCACACAGGGTGTACAACATTCGGGTGAATTATGAAGAAAACCTGGACAACGTATTGCGGCGCTTCTGGGAGGTGGAAGAGGTCCCCCTTAGACATGCCAAGTCGGACGCAGATGAATTCTGTGAAGATTATACAAGACCAGAGGTATGGCAAAGATGGAACGCCATGAAAAACGTAGCAGAACTCCAGCGTCTAGGACGGGTGAGAAAATCTCTGAATATTCCATGTCGAAAGAAGAATACCCCACTGGCAGGGTTAAGTTGACCTAGTCTAAAGACGGATACGGTTCTGAGCGTGTCAAGGGGAAAGTGGATAAACTCTGCCCCAGCTAGTGCCATGGTGAAAGTGACCGAAAGAAAAACCTGTCCAGATAGTTCCGTTCTGAAAAGGCCTGAAGAGTCAACTTGTCCTGACTGCTCGAAGGTGAAAGGATCAATGTTTCCACACTGTGCAAAGATGAAAGAGATTGAGATGCTAACCTGTACAGACAGTGCCAAAGTGAAAGTAGATAAAGAAGAACCCTCTCCAGAGCTATGGCTCAAAATGCCTAAACTAACAGAAAATCAGGAGGAGACGACGGTATTGTCAGTCAATTTAAACGACGAAAACCTATGCTGGTAACCATTGGAGAGCGGTGTTCCTCCCTGACTACTTATATTAGAATAGTTGTCTGGATTTTGCGTTTTATCAATAATTGCCGTGATAGGTCAAGGAAGGTCCACACATATCTGACAACGGCCGAGTTAAGACAAGCACACGATAAGATACTCCTCGCCGTTCAGCTTTATTGTTTTGACGAAGATTTAAAGAATTTGCATAATCAGAAGATGGTAAGAAAAACCAGTAAGATAGTGGCTCTAAATCCTTTTATTGATGAAAGGAGCATCATCCGAGTCGAAGGCAGGATAAGATGGGCTCCAGAAATCCCCTATGATCAAATACATCCTGCGTTATTGCCATCCACAGGAAAGTTGAGTCAATTGATAATCAGAGATGCGCATTCCAGAACTCTACACGGCGGTGTACATTTGGTATTGGCCACCCTTAGACAGAAATATTGGATCTTGAAGGCGAAATATCAAATTAAGAAATGTATGAGAGATTGTCTGACATGCTGTCGCTACAATCGAGTCACTCAACATAAATTGATGAGTGATCTACCCAAAGAACGGTTGACCCCTGGAAAGCCATTTACAGTGAGTGGTGTAGACTACGCTGGACCCTTTAAAATAAAATTATCGAAAGGACGGGGGTCAAAAGATTGAGAAGGGATACATCTGTTTGTTTGTTTGCTTGGTAACCCGAGCAATACATGTAGAGCTAGTCACTGACGCTTCAACGCCAACTTTTCTGGCTGCCTTTAAGAGATTTGTGGCGCGCAGAGGACATTGTGCACAGATGTATAGTGACAAAGGTACCAATTTTGTGGGAGCAGCCAAACAACTGCGTATAGGATTCTATATGGCTCGGATCAGATGTCGGAGATCGCGGAGATATTGGCCAATGATGGAACGGAGTGGAAATTTAATCCTCCAGGTGCTCCTCACTTTGGTGGCCTAAGGGAAGTCGGCATAAAATGCTTCAAGTATAACTTTCGTCGCATCATTGGAGAAACCTTGCTGACCTATGAGGAGTTCCTGACCCTAATTGTTTAGATAGAAGCCTGTCTGAATTCAAGACCTTTGGGACCAATTAGTGGCGAACCCAATGATCTAGCGGTATTGACACCAGCACATTTTCTACTGACATCTTCATCTTATTGCGTCCCTGAGGAGGACTTATTGAACGTTCAGCTATTGCCTCGGTGGAAAATGGTCCAGAAGATGGTCCAACATCTGTGGAGGCAGTGGTCTACGGATTATATTCATAATCTACAACAACGACACAAATGGAGAATGCCAAGGCCCAATGTGGCTACTGGCTCCTTGGTTCTAGTCCGGGAGGAACATGTGCCCCCCGCCAAATGGATGATGGGGCGAGTGGTGGAGATCCATCCGGGCAGGGACGGATTGGTCCGAGTGGTGTCTATCCGCACCAAGGCTGGCATACTCAAAAGACCCCTGGTTGAGCTGGCGTTTCTGCCTGTTCCCCACAGCTTGCTTTGATGGTTCCCATCAACTCGGGGAGTATGTTGAGGTTTATTATAATTTTAATCTATGTGTTTATTATTCTGTTTATATTGTTTTAATTTAATTTGACCACGGACGTCTGGTCACGTGTGTATTTAGAGATGTATAAATTGGGATGGAAAATAAAGTAGTAGTCACCAGTTAGTAGTGTCAGTCTCATCCTTGTGAGTTGGTAAATGTACTCCCGTGTGCGAGGTACAGCGTCCTCCAAAGAATAGAGCCTCCCTCATCCTTAGGTCGCCGGCAGTCGGATCTTCCCTCAGAGAAAACAAAGAATACAGTCCTCTAAAGACGGCGGAGTGAGGTATAACGGGTTGGTGCCTTTCAAGTGGAACACCTCCTCCACCCAAGGTTAAACACCCCCATGTCAATATCTCCAAATAAAATGAATATAAAAACACACAAAAAAAGGCAGTGGATCTGCAACATATAGTCTTTAGTGACGAGTCCCGTTTCTTACTGTGCCCTGACGACCGTGGCAAACGTGTCTGGAGACGTCCCGGGCAGCGTGTGGATCCTGGTCTTACTGTCGAACACCACACAGGTCCACAACAGGGCGTTATGGTCTGGGGTGCCATTTCATTTGATAGCAGGACCCCATTGGTAGTCATTCCTGGCACCCTGACAGCACAACGGTACGTAGATGACATTCTTCGGCCTGTTTTGTTTCCGTTCCTCTCACATCACCCCGGGCTTACTTTTCAACAAGATAATGCCCGGCCACACACGGCACTTGTTACTATGGATTGTCTTCACTCTTTTCGAACTCTTCCGTGGCCAGCAAGGTCGCCTGATCTCTCGCCCATAGAGCCCATCTGGGACGTGATGGGAAGGCGATTGCAACTATCCCGGAATGTTGACTATTTAGCCAGTCAGTTGGAGACAATTTGACAAGAAATTCTGCAGCACACCATCCGGAATCTTTATCAGTCTATGACACGCTGGGTGGCAGCCTGAATCCAGGCCAGTGGGTGTCCAACGACATATTGACATTCTCAATTTGTGACGATCAAACTCTGAAATAAAACAATTAATTGTTCTGAAATTCAATCGTTTTTTCCCCTATTCATACTCTTCATATACACCAATTTTTGTCTTAATCTGACAACTCCTTCTTTTGTGCGTCGATTATTTTGTTATACAGTGTATATATATTAATATTAAAATGCCAAGTTTTTTCACAACGTCATTGGAATATTATATTACTAAATCCTCAAATTAAATATTAAATTTATTATACTTGGAACACATTTTAGCATTTTTACAATTTATAAATGTAATTTCACCAGAAACCGCGAGAGGCGCTGCTTGCGAGTGAAAGTAGAAAATTTGCAAATAAAATTGAAACGAATATTTATTTCAAATCAAATTCAAACCAGAAACCTTCCCAGTAGTATAGTAAATAACTTCCTAAAGTTTCACGGCGATTGGATAATTCACCTTTTGAAAACATTCATCGTGTATAATTATTAACCAATCAAATTCATTTATCATCGCCTCCAGTGCTGCGCCAAGCGGTAAAAGGCTGGAACTAACGCCTTTTTGTTTTACATTAAAAAAAAGCACATTAACCTTTGTAGTTTTTGAATAGCCTATATGTTAAATGAAATCTTCAGCTACCTACATGCGAAATTTCATAATGATTGACTCTGTAGATATTGCGCAACGCGATAACAAACATCGATTTTGGATTTAATTTTTATAGATATAAAGGAAAAAGATGAAGGATATTTAAAAAAAGATGCATATATTGGATTTATAATTATTTTATTGTACCAATATTTCGAGGGGCAACTCGCCTTTCTTTATCGAGGATGTTTGTGTTTTTTTGCTAAAACAGGCGAGCACCCGTACACCATTCTCGTTCTACAAGGCCAATGAAGGAATTGTATCTTTAATTTAAATATTTCATTCAGTATATATACAGCTAATAATTATATTTAATATTATCGAATATTATTTTATCTATGAAAGAGAGAGAGATTTATATACAACAGTCTAATTGTAAATAATTGTGTGTGTATACATATTATTTCTAAATTAATGATAAAATTTTGAAAGCAAAATAATTGAGTAAATCAAAAGCATATACATAGTTATTTACAAATAATTAAGATATGAATTCTTTATAAATTTCTGGGAAATCAATTTTTCTGTTTATAGTCTGTTTAACTTCGGCAGAAGCCCAACTTTCTAAAAACAGTCTACAATGCTTTTCTGTTATATTTTTGTATATAATTGTGGCCTGTTTGAAATCTGGTATATGGCTATTGTTTAGGGAGTGGTCAACTAGTAGAGATAATGGTTGTAGTTTTTTAAAGCTGCTTTATGCTGATTGATACGATCTTTAAGCGATTTACCGGTTTCTACAATGTAAGTAGCTGACATGTTTGGCAGGGAATTTACATTGGTTGTATTTTCTTGGTTTAAAGTTTTTTTTTTTTTTTTGTATCTGAGTGGCGTAAGATTTGTCAAAGATTTTGTGCAGATTGATATGTTGTAATTATATTATATCTTTAAAATTCTGTCAATTCTCTCTGAGCCGTAGTATATAAATAAATTAATTATAATTCAATATATCAATAATTCAATATCGTATAATTATTTTCTCATCTGTCTTGAGGTAAAGTTGGCTTTTTATCTTTTATGAGATGATTGATCGCCGAAAAAACTTCTCTCCACACCAAACCTAATCAAGTACACAAATTGTCTTTATCCATAGTTCAAGATCATATTGGTGCAATATTCTAGCGAGATCTGGACTCATCTTCAGATTTTAGATTATTTTATTTCTTTATAACATAGACAGAATTATTTAATGTCGCTGATTGCAATCGATATAGAGGGTGCATTTGATATGGAATGGTGGCAATGCATGGTGGCCAGCTCTTTTTTGAAAGAATAGATCAAGATAATATACCCGCTGATTTGATTGAATTATTACAACTTTCTTGAATAATAGAGAAACCATTTTCACTTTAGTGATAAGAAGGTCAAAAAAAACAATATCAAAAGACTGTCCACAGGGCAGAGAAGAGACCACTGTCTCCATTGCTATGGCTGATATTACTGAATGATTTGTTAAACAAAATGCAGATACCCGATTCTGAAATAATGTGTTATTCTTATGATGTGACAATAATAGTTTGGAATACACACACATAAGGTTACTCTTAAAAATTTGATAGAATTAATCTTGGAAGAAATCGATCGATGGTGTACTCAAAACAAACTAAAAATCAGTCTTCAGAAAACTAAAATTCTGCATTTGCACAATAAATATAGGTCAGCAATAAATTTCAAAAACAAAATAATTATGCCAGTACAGAAAATTAAGATATTGGGA
Source organism: Cordylochernes scorpioides (assembly GCA_030710605.1). Classification (NCBI taxonomy): domain Eukaryota; kingdom Metazoa; phylum Arthropoda; class Arachnida; order Pseudoscorpiones; family Chernetidae; genus Cordylochernes; species Cordylochernes scorpioides. The sequence continues at coordinate 62,901,720 of CP092871.1, read as the reverse complement.
GTCTCCTTTGCAAATCTTTTCAGAAGAAAAACTTAATTTCAATCCTCACAAAAAAAAAAAAAAAAGATTAAAAAATCTGCTACTGTCAATTTGCGGAAAATCTTGGTGTCTGAGTACCCAAAAGAGACATTAAACAAAACAATATTTATTGTTAAGAAAAAGGCATCTTCTTATCGTGTACCTGAAATTGCTAATGGCTTGCTCCATTTATCGGAATAAATATCAACTATTCGTTGATTTTTAATTATTCCAGAATTGGCCAAAATACCCATTCTGATTAATCAAGAGATGCTTTTTTCTTAATTTTTCCACCTTATCCCAGTACAATTTCACAATTGTAGTATTTTTTCCACAATATTTATTGTAATAACACACTGCCTCCAAGGATAAGTTTATTGGTTTATTTAAAACGATCTTTCAATGTATAAAAAAACCTCGGTGGTAGACTACTGTATTGTCTCCCATGGGCTGTTAGGTTATGTACATGACCTATACATCGAGGGATTACCACACTCGGATCACTTACCTCTAATTATAAAAATGGATATGAGTTGGGGACCGAAACAAGTGACGAGCCCGACTTCACGGGTAAAGAAAAAATATATATGGTTTCCCGAAAGAGTAACGCTATTTGTAGAGGACTTAGGAGGAGCTTATGGATTTTGGAATAACTCGATTGAGAATATAATTTATTTATTTATGCTTATGAGGTGATACAGCAGCGTATTTACAATTAGAGAGGAGACAAAATGAATTAAATCTAGAAAAAAGAAGTGAGGACATATCGGTCATTAAAATTTGAGAGGCATGTCCAGTAGCTGCTGTATTGTCCGTGAGGTCAGACGTACGGACCTCTGTGGTGTTGATCTCTTGGCGGAACGACTTGGAAGTCGAACTCGGGCCCCCCCACTGCGGCAAAGTGGATCAACTTCGGGGGGGGAGAATATAATGAACAACATGGTTAAGCAGATCAAAAGCGCAATGGTACAAATGGTATGCAAATTGAAATAAAAGCGAATAACTTACTGTCGAAGCCTGGTTTGATCATGAGTGCTACATAGCGAAAAAGATTATGAAAGCAACTCTGACCAAAATATATTAAATCAAATAGGGATCTAGATCGTTTGGATATGTTAAAACAAGGAACAAATATACATCGATTATTAACAATAAAAAGAAAAAAATATTTTTGTGAAATACAAGAAAAATTAAATAATACATACGATTCAAGTGAATTCTGGAAAACAATAGCTCGCTTCAGAAAAAGAAACTATACACAGGGCAATATCTCAATATCGGACTGGCAACAATTTTACAATAAACTCCTGGATACAGAACCAATACCAGATTACGAACCCGTTACTATGACCCTCCTAAATACAGATAATGAGCTAACTAAATGCATAACTCTTAATGAAATAAGCAAAGAAATTTCCTCGATAAGGCATGGCAAGGCGACTGGTTTTGACGACATAATGAATGAAGCAATAAAGGCCCTCCAAAAGATTATCTAACTTCCTTAAAGGATATATTCAATAGAATTTTGAGAACGTCTGAATTTCCGACAACATGGTTGAAATCAGTTATTCAGCCAATTTTTAAGAATGGTGATCCAGACGACCCCTCTAACTATCGAGGCATAGCGCTCTTAAGCAATATAGCAAAATTATTTACATCAATACTTAAATCTCGTCTAGGCAGTTGGATCGAAAGGAGAAATATAGTTCCTGAGAACCAGGCGGATTCAGGGCCGGCCACTCTTGTCAAGACCATATATTCACTCTATCATCCCTGATTAAATGACTCTAAGGCGAAAGAGAAGAAAATGCTACATGTTCTTCGTGGATCTGAAAAAAGCCTTCGACACAGTGCCCCACTCATTATTATGCAGAAACTGGTAGATGCAGGTCTCAACCACCGTTTTGTTAACGTAATTAAAGATTATTACACAAATATGACAGCGGTAGTGCGATGGAACAATTCATTCACTGCGCCAATAAAGGTGCGTTCGGGAGTTTTACAAGGGGAGCCGATGTCACCTTATTTATTTATACTTTTTTATAAATGATTTAATCGGTCTCTACAATAATTCAGATTTCCGGGAAACATATCTCCCAAATTATGGATATGTTCATATTCTACTATACGCAGACGATATTGTCTTGATTGGAGAATCCAAAAATAACCTTCAAATAAAAATCAATATGCTAAGAAATATTTTGAAACACATTTATTAACCCTGAATGAAAATAAGTCAAAAATTGTAGTTTTCAGAAACGGCGGTTGATTAGCACAAAATGACAAATGGTTTTGGGGTGAGCGGCAACTGTCTGTTACTACGAAATATCTTTACTTGGGATATCCGCTTACAAGTGCAAATTCCCTAAACAAGGTAGCGTCACACTACAAGGGCAAAGCCCTGGCAGCAATTGGCGCTGTGTGGCAGGTTCTGACAAAATCCAAGATGAACTCTCTAAATGCGGCAATGAGATTACTTGATTCGACGGTCTTGCCTCACATGCTATACGCCGCACCCTGCTGGGCACTCAACCAAGTAAAGGTAGTTGACCAGGTTCAGAATATTTTCCTAAGACGCTACCTAAATTTACCAAAGTATACTCCGGGCTTTATGCTAAGAATGAGTGTGGACGAGTATCACAGGAAGTTATCATAACTAAACAGGTCCTGAGATTTTGGGTGAGGATTATGAAAATGGAAGATAGTAGGTTGCCCCGGGCATGTTTGTCACACCTCTGGACATTACACAGTAATCAAAGGGCTGGTTTAACCTTTGTCGAAAACCTGTCAACCATTTTAGACTCAAACGGTTTTTCGTTCCTGAAGGGTTGTCCGGATTACACTGCAATTCTGACTGAAATCCCTGCTATTATTCGAATAGCAACCAAACAAAGCATCCAAAACGACATGGCGAAAATCCTAAATACTTCACATTACAGTCACTTCAAATATCTAAAAAATTCAATAACAGCAGAACGATATTTATTCACAACTATTCCTCTAGCAATTAAAAGATTTTTTGCACAACTGAGACTCCTATGGACGATCTTCCCAGAAAATCGTTCAAAGCGCTGTAAGATTGATTTGACTCTAACTTGCGATCTGTGTAAAAACAGAATCCAAGACGAAATTATACATATAATATTTGGATGCTCTTGCTTAGAGAAACAGAGGAAAGAAATTCTGGGTGACTTACCCTGGTCTCAACCTGACTGCCAACAAATTTGCAGCTGGATGAACACACTGATGGTTGATCAGGTCTCTCCCTCGGTTTATATAAATTCTACAAGGCCGCAGTCAATGTCCGTTGGAGAATAATGGATTCGCCGAATGTCGTGGTTTGCTTGGAGGAATAAAGCGAAGATTGAATGCGGCTGATTCCACACTAGCCCTCTCAAAGATATCCTAACCATGACATATTCTAAACATTGGTACTTTAATTTAAATATTTAATCATGTACGGTTCCTTTTATTCTGTAAGTTTATTTTTTGTATATATGGTTATATTTCTTTTTAAAGAGAGAAAAATCAAAGATAAGGAGGATAGTTTCTTTCATGAACAAACAATCAAGCTTTCGGGCACAAAGTCGCCCTTCTACAGGAATAAAATATACAAAATCAAGATCCGTATATATATGTGATATCTTGGGACCTCTGGGACCAGTGTTACCTGATGCTAGACGAACCTCGATGTCAACTCTACCGTGCAGTCGTGGTGGAAGGCGACACAGCTGAGCCAAAGGTGAAATAAACAAACAGAGATTCCACTTAGAAGCGTCTGACGTCAAGAAGGAATGGGATGAGGAGAGAGGGAGAGAGCTTTAGAGCAAGTGTTACCGTTGGGATCCAAGCGACGACTGGCAATTCTAGGTTCTCGATTTAACACCACGACCTTGCTTCTTTCTAATTGGCTGACCTATTTAGGTGATTCTTTCCTAATTGGTGGGACTTTTTCACGTGGCCGTAGGCTATTGGTTGACCTACTTAGGTATTGTCTTCTGATTGGGCCTGGCTTATCTCTTTGACGGAGGATATATATCCGGCCTTGCTACGGAAATACGGGGCGTTACTCTTAGCTTTTATGGTTCTGCGTTATCAGATACGCCCTGTCCTGTCAGGAAGTATTGACTTGTAAATTATTTATAGTTGGGCTGGTTTTAAGCCTCTTTTGCTAGGCCTTGCTTCGACTTCTGTCCTAAGCCTGATTAGTTTTAACCTTAACTTTCTCCTGTCTCTCTCCATTCCTTCTATCTGTGCAGTTGCAATACTTTATTAGATTCTTACGCGGTACAGATTGATGTTAGTTGAGGTTTTCTATGTGCAGTACATAAGAAGTTATATACAGTCATGGGGTGGAACATGTGGTAGTAGATATCTAGACTATTTACAACAATTCCATGGTCTTAAATCATCACATATATATACAAATAATTAGCATAAGTAATAAATAAATATTAGAAATTAGAGAGATAACATTTAAGTTTTATGTCTGATGTACGAATCAGGTAAATCAAGTGAGACTCTCGTGTCTCGAGTGTAAGGCCTTAACAAATTATTTTTAAGAGATAAAATTTTATTTTATGTGTGATATACGAAATAAATAATAGGAGAAATGTGAATATGCTAATATTTGGTATAATCTGCTAATTAAAAATCAATAAGTTGTTGTATTAACAGCTTATGAAAATATTTCGTTATAAAGATCCGGAATATCAATGTGCCTATTGATGCTATTATATTTCAGAGATAGTAGCGCCTCTACAACCAATCTCTTATATTTATTTTGATGGTTAGAAAAATGTGAACGGGGTTCTATTGTATTAAAAGTATGTCCTGTATTTGAAATATGTTGGCTATGAGGGATCTAGGGTCGTTATTTCTGATATTTCGGATATGTTCATCAATTCTATCTTTTATGTGTCTACCAGTTTCTCCTATGTATAAGCTAGAGCAATTATTACATTTTAATGAATAGACTGCATTCTTTAAGTGTATGGGTTTTAAGGGGAAACTGTTATTGGTGATAGGGTTTCTAAGTATAGTGCCTAAACCATGATATAAGTTTTACAGTTGAAACAGAGACCAATAACACTTTAGCTTTCTTAGATATACTTATCACAAAAATGGATAATAGATATACCACAAGCGTTTATTACAAACCGTCATTTTATCCATCATACATACATTTTTCTTCGTATTGCCCAATTAGCCATAAAATTAACACAGTCAAAGCATTAACTAAGCGCATATTCACTCATTGTACCACAGATATATCAAAACAGCAGGAAACAAATATCATATTATCACATTTATTGACATTGGGCTATCCAAAAACTTTATTTTGAGACACTTTCATAACCCTTTAAAAACAGCTGTTAATCATAGTTATAAATCTATTTGTACTATTCCTTTTTCCCCTCAGAGCCTTAACATATCTAATTATCTAAAAAACTTTGGTATCCGCACCTTCTTTTCCAGTACTCCTAATTTAGGCACTATACTTAGAAACCCTATCACCAATAACAGTTTCCCCTTAAAACCCATACACTTAAAGAATGCAGTCTATTCATTAAAATGTAATAATTGCTCTAGCTTATACATAGGAGAAACTGGTAGACATATAAAAGATAGAATTGATGAACATATCCGAAATATCAGAAATAACGACCCTAGATCCCTCATAGCCCAACATATTTCAAATACAGGACATACTTTTAATACAATAGAACCCCGTTCACATTTTTCTAACATTCAAAATAAATATAAGAGATTGGTTGTAGAGGCGCTACTATCTCTGAAATATAATAGCATCAATAGGCACATTGATATTCCGGATCTTTATAACGAAATATTTTCATAAGCTGTTAATACAACAACTTATTGATTTTTAATTAGCAGATTATACCAAATATTAGCATATTCACATTTCTCCTATTATTTATTTCGTATATCACACATAAAATAAAATTTTATCTCTTAAAAATAATTTGTTTAAGCCTTACACTCGAGACACGAGAGTCTCACTTGATTTACCTGATTCGTACATCAGACATAAAACTTAAATGTTATCTCTCTAATTTCTAATATTTATTTATTACTTATGCTAATTATTTGTATATATATATAGACGGATCTTGATTTTGTATATTTTATTCCTGTAGAAGGGCGACTTTGTGCCGAAAGCTTGATTGTTTGTTCATAAAAGAAACTTATCCTCCTTATCTTTGATTTTTCTCTCTTTATCAAGTTACTCCAGAGGATTTTAATTTATTTAATTATATATTTCTTTTTGTTTGTTTTTTCTTTCTTCTCTCTTTTCTTTTTCCTTATTACTTCTTGTATTCTAGTTTTTACTTTGAAATATCTTCCTTTGCTAAATCCTGTAGAGGGGAATCATGTATAGGGCTGAATGCCCCAATAAAAAAGGCTTGTGTGTTTGTATAAAAAAAACCTTCTACAGGAGTATACAACGAAATTAATTTTTAACTACTCTTTATATCTTGTATATTATTTACATATCTTTAAAATGTATAAGGTAATTATTTAGCATTTTATCATTTTGTGTACATTTTTGAGTATTATCTTTTATATACAAAACCAGCGAATTAAACATACAATTAACTATCTAGGGTTGTTTTGAAAGGATTTCTAGGTATTTGGGCTATGTATAAATCTATTGTAAACTTCTGGGATGTCTATGTGTCTGTTAATGCTCTGGTGTTTTATGGACATCATGGCTTCAAAGATTAGTCTTTTGTGCTTATTGTTTATGTTAGTTTAAAAGGTTATTGATTCTTCTAAGTTGAATGTGTGACCTGGGTATTCTAAATGTTGAAAGATAAGGGATTTTTTGTCCATGTTTTTTATACATCTATCGTGTTCATTAATCCTGTCTTTAATTAGTCTACCTGTTTCTCCAATATATATATATACTGTTACAATGGTCACATTCTATGGAATAAACTGCTTGTCTATTGCAAATTGGGAATTTAGGGTTATTTTTAGTTTTGGGGTTTATAACTTTTGATCCAATGTTTGGGGTATTTTCATAAAATGTTCTAATTTCGTGTTTCTTTAGTTCTCTTGCTATTTCAATACTATTGGGAGAATATGGAATGCTGCATGTTGATCTGTATACCTGGTTATTAATGACTGCGGATGGATTGTAAAAATGTCTTAATATGAAGTGCTTGGTGTTTATACTGTTATAAAAAGTTTTTGGATTATATTTTGTGTTTCTATTGTTTTGAATGATTGGAGCAATGTGTATAAATCATTTTTGCTAGTGTTTTAATAGTATTTATTTTATGATTTAAAGGACAGTATGAGGAGCAGTGAATATAATTAGGTTTAAATGTAAGCTTGTAATAAACTGTGGGGTTGTATTGATTGTTTTGTCTATTAATTAAAATATCTAAGAAAGTTAATGCGCCATTAATTTATTTTTAAAAGTGAAATCTATTTCTTTGTATAGGCTTTTTAATTTGGTTCAAATATTATCGATCATTTCTGTTTGGCATAAACAAAATATATCGTCTATATATCTAACCTATTTCTGAAATTCTGTTGGAAAGTGGTTAATGATCTGCTGGTCTATGTGTCGCATTCCGATTTCCGCTAAAGGTGATGATAATGGACTTCTCAAAGGGTTGATTATAGCTTTCGTTATTAAACGAAATATATTAATTCGCAAACATATATCTATTTTTTCACATTGATTCGCATTCTCACGCAATTCTGGCCTTAACAACCCGTTTCGTGATTTTTCAGAATGCCTGAATGACCAGTTTTTGGTCGTTGAGGTACAGCTTGCTCCACGCTGACGAGGGCCAACAGCCCGAAATGCTACGTGGTTAGCTTTTCTTGATTAATCAAGAATGGGTATTTGGCCAATTCTGTAATAATTAAAAATTAACGAATAGTTGATATTTATTGGCACAAGCCTTTAGCAACTTTCAGTTGCCCGATAAGGAGATACCTTTTTTAAATAAATCTATTAATTTAATTATTTTAGTGTCTATATTGGAGGCTATATTATGGTCTGAAAGAAAGGTTTTTGCACATACTATTACTAATTGGTGTGGTAACCTGGGGTATAGGTTGACGACATCGAATGATACCATACTATGGTTAGGTTTGTAGGGAGTGTTCAAAATTTCGCTAATAAATTTGAAAGTAGAAATAATAGTTGTTTTAGAGAGATTGTCCTTGAGTAAAGGTATGAGGAAACTTGCTGAGAATTTGGATGAGGAGGCTGCTGAATATAAGTAGTACTACTCTGATCAAAAGGTTTCGACACCTTGCTCATAAAATCCTGAAAACTCAATATATTTTCTCCCGGTTTGTGGCTAACGCAAGCGTCGCCCTTGGCTTGGAGATCTGCCAATTTTCAAATATCACGCGCCACAACAGCGCGAGCAGCGGCTGTTCGAAGTGAAGCCATTTTGCCCGTGCTTCGATTTCGTTAGTCACCGAAATGGAGGATCAACGAATTTGCATCAAGTTCTGTGTAAAAAGGATTCAAGGGTGCCGGAATTTTTTGGATGTTGCAAACAGCCTACGGGGTTGCCGTCATGAGCCGAAGACGAGTTTTTGAGTGGTATAAGCGCTTCAAGGAGGGTCGGGAAGAGGCCGCTGACAACGAGCGTTCCGGGAGACCGTCCACATCAACCACGCCTGAAAAAGTGGACAAGGTGTTGGAACTAGTGCGTGAAGACCGACGAATAACTGTCAGGGTGGTCGCCGAAGAGGCAGGGATATCATTCGGGTCGACTCAATCGATAATAAAGAACATTTTAGGAGTGAGAAGACCCAACGCCGTTCTCGTTCCCAAAGATTTTACTTTTGATCAAAAGAACGCCCGGAAAGAAACGGCCAGTCTCAATCTCGAAGCGACAACCGACGACCCCGAATTGCTGAAGAGGGTCATTACTGGAGACGAAACATGGATTTACAGCATTGATTCAGAAACTACCCAACAGGCATCAGAGTGGCGCTTCAAAAATGAGCCGAGTCCAAAGAAAGCGAGGAAGGCTCCCAGCCAAGTCAAGGTCATGTTGACGGTGTTCTACGACTACCAGGGCATCGTTCATCATGAATTTCCACAACAAGGATCTACAATAACTGCTGACTCCTACCTGGGAGTTTTGAGGCGATTGAGGGAAGCGATCAGGCAGAAACGGCCGGAGCTGTGGAGGAGCAAGTCGTGAATCCTCCACCACGATAACGCGCCGGCGCACACAGCCCTCAAAATCTCGAAATTATTGCAGGAACACTCAACCCCCTACAGTCTCGATTTGGCCCCCTGCGACTTCTTCCTTTTTTGAAAGCTCAAAAAAAGTTAAAGGGTCGGAAATTTCAGAGCATAGAAGAAATCAAAGTGGATTCGAAGAAAGCCATGAAGGCGATCCCGAAAACAGACTACCAGAGGTGTTTTGCCGACTGGAAAAAAAGGTAGCTGAAGTGCATCGCAGCCAACGGGGACTACTTTGATGGGGACAATTTGAATTTGGTAGAATAATAAAGTTTTTTTTAACTTATGAGCAAAGTGTCGAAACTTTTTGATCAGAGTAGTATTTCACTATTGGTCTTAACGGGTTACCTTGTTTGTGATGTTTGGGGAGTGTATATATATATGCTTCTGAGTTCACATATTTGATAAGAAGTTCTTGAGTTCATCGGCTGTGATGATGTTATTTCTTTGAAGGGTTCTTAAATCTTTTTTTATAATGGTTGTAGGTTTCTCTTTTGTTTGCTTCGGGGATTAATTCAAAGGTTCTCTGGTCTATGAGAATGTTGTTCGTTTTGTCTGTTCTTTAAACAATAAAATAAATACTATTAAAACACTAACAAAAATGATTTATAAGAAGTCATTAATAACCAGGTATACAGATCAACATGCAGCATCCCATATTCTCCCAATAGTATTGTAATAGCAAGAGAACTAAAGAAACACGGAATTAGAACATTTTATGAAAATACCCCAAACATTGGATCAATAGTTAGAAACCCCAAAACCAAAAATAATAACCCTAATCCACCAATTTGCAATAGACAAGCCGTTTATTCCATAGAATGTGACCATTGTAACAGTATATATATTGGAGAAACAGGTAGACTAATTAAAGACAGGATTAATGAACACGATATGTTTTGGTGCTTCATATTAATTAAATTGATTATTCATTTTCTATGCTCCCCCTTGATAAATATTGATCAAGAAAAATTAATTGATATGTTTTTTGTTGTATATAATAAACAAGGGAAAAATCCCTTATCTTTCAACATTTAGAAAACACAGGTCACACATTCAGCTTAGAAGAACCAAGAACTTTTTACACTAACATAAACAATAAGCACAAAAGACTAATCTTTGAAGCCATGATATCCATAAAACAACAGAGCATTAACAGACACATAGACATCCCAGAAGCTTAGAATTCCTTTCAAAACAACCCTAGATAGCCAATAGTATGTTTATTTCTCTGGATTTGGATATAAAGGATGAAATCTCAAATATTTTAATTATATTATATCTTAAAACATACACAAAATAATAAAATTCTAAATAGTTTCCTTACACATTTTAAAGATATGTAAATAATATACAAGCAATAAATAGTAGTTAAAAATTAGGATTCATTTCGTTGTATACTCCTGTAGAAGGGTTTGATACACCCGAAAGCTTGAGAGATCGTTTGAATAAACCAAGAAACTTATCCTCGGAAGCAGTGTGTTGTTACAATTTATATTTCTGAGGATTATATTTTCCAAAAAACAATATATATATATATATATACATATGGTAATTTAAACCAACAACCCCATATATTACTTATAACAAGATTTTCATGTTGTATAATAGGAACACATCTGTAAATGATTATACGCATGATTTACATGCGTCATTACATCTTCATATATAATGTACTTTGTACAAACTGAGGAAAAATAAATCCAACTCTGTAATAGATTAAGAGTTGAGCTGAGGCAAGAGATAGAAGTCAGAAACTTCTAAAATCGAGATAGATGGAAGTCACAAAACAACATCTAAAGATAGATTGGAAACTGTCAGGACGGCGCCAGTTTAGAATTTCACCAGCCGATCCACACTCTTCGCACCTGTTGAAATGCAATACTCCCTTCCTCGGGAAAGATATATATAGGGCCCCCGTCTCAACCTATAAATACAGTCACTTTACAGTCACTTCACCATCTGCGTGAGCCCTCGTCGGTTGTACCCCAGGTCCACCTCATCGACCATGTAGCCCAGTAAGAACTCTTCTCTCTCCATCTTTCGCTCCTAGCTCAACTTTTATCTGTTCACGGAAATTTCTTAGTGCAACTGTGTCTTCGCTTTTTGGGTGGACATTCCAAGCTTTCCACTCTGCCTCGACCACGACTGCCTGTACTCTGTGAGGACTTTTAAAGGTCTTACAAGGTGCAGAGAGGTACTGGAAAACTCCCCGTCCTGACTGTTCCTCTCGGTCAACACATTATAGCGAGAGTTACAGGGACTCACACCATAGTTTAAGTCGACTGGATACCTCATCACAAGTTTATTCGACAGGATTCTACAAGAGTCAACAGTAACGCATCACATATATATAATACCATTGAGAAAATTTTAAAATTTATATATTTGTTATTTAATTTAAAGATGTGAGGTTTGATTTTATTTATATAATAAATAAATAGAATATATAAGAACCTTAGCATAGCTTCGGCCGTTACGCGTCATAGGCTGGATAGAAAAATGAATAATCAAATAGATCGGTTTGTAGAGAAAATGTAGGGAATAATACTATAATTCTATTGAAAATTTTCATTAAAAAACATATATCAATTAATTTTCTTGATAAATATTTATCAAGGGGGAGCATAGAAAATGAATAATCAATTTAATTAATATGAAGCACCAAAACATAAATCCACTACTAGAGTTTGGGTCAGGGCGGCTTATCTCTCGGCGGTTCTAACTCGGACATAGTGGAATGATGAGTTTTACTAAGCAAGTCACACAGCAATTGTATAAATTTTATTGGGACCACAGTTAACACCAAATATTTACATTGAGATAAATTAATAGGGATGTGGGGAGACATGATGTGGAAGACATTCCCGTTATGAAATGAGGATTTTACCATGATAGGCTGGATATCACAAATGTATTCCGCAACATATCTACAATATTACGAGAGCTCTACTTGGTCTGAAGGCTAAAGGCAATGTCAAAAATGATAATGTAATGTTAAAAAGTATAATGTCCACAGAATGTGACAGCTCTGTACTGAGACAAAGGCCATAGCTCAAATCTATATTTTTGTGTATGGTAAACATGGTGGCTTTTTTTCCAAAATAGTCAAGTTTGTTTTTGTGACATATTCCCTTATCTGTACCTAAGTATTTTTAACAGAGTATGATCAGAACCTACATTGTTTTTTTATTTTATTTTAAATAGACAGAAGCTTTTTCCGCATAGACAGTAAAACCTCGCTAAAAGGGACCGGGTATATAGCGAACCTTCACTTATAACAAACCTAAAATAATCCCCATTTCCATTGAAAAATACAAGGTTATAAATATAATTTCCTTTTACGAGGCAAATTTTAAGTCTTAAAATCATAATTTCTATCCAAAATGGCTCTAGCGAACCAAAGGTTCAGTCCCTCGATAAAGCGAGGATTTACTGTACATGTGACTGCAAGTCTATCCAAGCCTGGCCTTCCGAATTACCCCTAAGAATCACGATCATTTTATATATATCTATAAAATATTGTCCAGTTTCTTATAGTATTCAGTCAACAAAATCATTGAAATTAAATGATCCAACTGGAGAATAAAGTGAGAAACTGAGATGGGAGATAAGTACATAAAATGGGTATATACATAGAAATATGCACATTTTCAGCATGAGATGAACTTAATAGATATTACTTGTTGAACGTCAAGAATTATTTGAGGGCAGTTTGAGAACAGTTAGTGAGTGAAGGTAGATAAACACCCTCGTAATAATTTGTTAAATGTATATTGTTAAATAATGTTTTATGGGCCTATTTTTTTAGAGAGAGAGAGATAAAAAAATAAAAAAATATATATATATTATTTTCAAATATTATGATTAATAATTTCAATTTACTATTTTTTTTTGTAAATAGTTTATGCGTTTTATAAAATCATTATTCGTATTCTGCAATATTGTAACTACACGCCTCTTTAAATATTGATGTGATAAATAAAATTATTTTTGGGGGTACCTATTGGGGCTAATGTGTTTTTGCGACGAAAAATATATTTTGGTAAAAATACATGTTGTAGGGGCCTCTAAGACGCCCGTAGTTCTCGGTGGTTTTTGGATCTGTACTAGTTTATTTTTCCTTGATTATTTGAGTATGTCCGCTAAGACAAGTTATACTTATATTAAAGATATATATTAGAATGTATATAAATGAGATAGAAAAATAAAAATTACTATCTTAGAATCACATCATGTCAAATAAATTAATTATTGAAATTCTCGCAGTTATTCAGTGAAGCGACTTTACGACTAATAAAAATCAAAAGGTATGTCTTTGGCCAAAAATGGTAAAAAAAAGTAAACTCTAAATAAATTATAGTAGTTCACTTATTTCCATCTGGTTTCTTAAATTTTGCTCTTTCTCCCCAAAAGTACTATAAATTCTATATTCTTATATAAATTTTATATTTTTATATAAATTTTGTATTTTGTAATCGTTACAAATTCAGATTGAGATGCTGATAAAGAAACTGCTTCCAGAAAATGCAACTACCTAAAGTTCTAAAAATCGATTATATTAGATGAAGTAGAAGAGATCCAGAAGACACCTAAAGTCCTAAATCCAATGAGGTTGTTGATGTATGGGACAGCCAGATGGTCTGAGCGTGCTAGCTGAGGTCTGTGTGCCGGCCAATCCAGTCCAAGTACGCCCCCACGCGAGTGAAGACACCTGGTCGACCGGGGGCCAGACACTGAAAGCCCCCCGACTGTATCCCCAGCAGCACCCAGCGGTCCCCTCGCCCCCGGACCACCAGGGCACTGCCCAGGTCTCCCTGCGTCAACACAGCACAACATTCCAGCAAAGTTTATAAGACATAACTTGATACTTGGTCATATAGCTGGTGAGTCACAAAATAGACAAAATAGCAAGTCGGATTGATGGATCTCATAAATGAAAGGCTGCCCTACTCGGAGGCAGACAGAGTGATACTGATCCGCACTAATACAGCACCTTATTTGGCTTAGCTTCAGGAATTTATCTCTTTGTCTTTGTTACATAGCTGAGAAAGGAGGCGCTTGTGTTAGAATTAACCACTAATATTTAATGGTATAAATATAGATTTTATTTTAAAATAAAAGACTATACTTATTAAAACAAGAATATTTCAGTTCATTAGTGTAATTTAGGTCCACGGTAGTTGAGATAGAGTATGCAGAATTTGTTATAGTCTTCTTTAATGGAAACCATTTGGCTTAAACTAGAATTGTTCATTTGACATTGTACTCTCAAATCTGCAACAAGTGGGCACCGGATTAAATATGCTCAGGGTTGTGATCTTCTTGGTCGCATAAGCATATTTAAGTATCAATTTTACTAATTCTGTATGGTCTTAAAATTAAAGATACTTCGGCCAGTAAATATTTTTATTACCTCGACGTTTCGACAAAAATCTTTTGTCCTCGTCAGGAGCAAACAAAAACTAAAACATTTGGCAAGGCGTTAAAAATTATTCTAAGGCTACATATGATTGCCTAGAAATTTTCAACTCAAACCTGACATCCCCAAAACAACTATCAAAAATCAATCTTTCTGAAGCCACCTTAGGAATGGACCTTTAATCACTTTGTAATGAAACAAAGAAGATTTGAGGACAACCCGATGGTTGCTTGTACCTGGGGTAATGAACAATACCTATATAAAATAACGGCTCAATGCTAAAACATCAATATCCTCCAATGACCCGATAATGAGAAATATATATAATTCTTTATATATTTAATAAGACGCAATTCTTCTACATATCTTAAAATGAACGTCAAATTTCTCACTCTATGTCCACTACGTTTTTTTTCTTAATAAATAAGAACATAATTGACGAGATATAGAAGCGGTATAGATTGTTAGATTATATCGGTAAGGAATATTTTATCTATGTTAGCACCTTCGCCTGAAACCGAAAGTTAGAGCCTACAAAACGACTTATTCCAACTGTGTCCATAGTTTAGCGAATATCTCCCTTCTCACAGGCTATATTGAATCTAAAATAATTAAATATGATTTGGCTCAACTTGCTATAGAGTATCAAAATGCTTTTAAACCACATGCTCCAAGTATAATTAGATCATTTTCAAGTGCAAAAATGGATTAAATATTTGTAAAAAAAATCAAACATTCCAAAGCTTTTTCCCGTTAGGAATTACATCATTTTTTCCGTTCTAACTTTTATAATACCCAATTTACAACGAACCACGAAAACTTTAAGGGATTTTTAGCAACTATTTGAGCGATGGAGGACTCTATCTGTCACTGTGGCAAGGAAATCCAGGACTCGAGACACCAACTGCTGAAATGCCCACTCTTCTTTAGTGCTAGACAACAGACAGTAAACAATGTTGTCGATCTAAATGAATTTGTAAATGCTAAATATAATTATCACAGAATCAACCATTTTTGTAAATATATTTATGATTATCTTTCTAATTGGAAGGATTAGGTTCCTAATTTGATTTAGCAACGCCAGTAAATGCGCATGCGTGGTTTTCATTTTAGGCATATTTTTGTTGTAAGTATTTAGCTCGCGTCGGTTTCTGCATTTTGTGTAAAATTAAAAAAGTATTACACAGAGACATTAATTTTAAGCTTATGAAGACGAAAAATTGTCACGAACGCAAGTTTATTTCTGGCATAAAGTTTTAAAGATGGCCGTAAGAGCATCGAAGATGATTCAAGGTCAGGTCGGCCATTGACGTCAACAACGGATCGCAATATTGGACAGGTATATGATTTAATTATTTCTGGTAGAAAAATTACTATTGATAATATATCAGAAATACTTGGAATTTCGAATGGTAGTTGACAAAAAATTATTGGTGAACATTTAAACATGAAAAAACTTTGTAGTTATTTTGTCCCACGAAATTTAACAGGTCAACAAAGAGAAACCAGTTTATCAATTTGTAAAGATTAAATTGAAACTGAAAATATTGATTCTCATTTTTCAGAAACAATAATAACTGGTGATGAAACATGGTGCTTTCTTTTTGATCCACAAACCAAATAAACAATCACTCGAATGGCACACACTAAGTTCTCCTAGAAAGAAGAAAGTTCGTCTTGACAAGTCCAAAGGAAAAGTAATGCTTGTAGTGTTTATCGATTATCAAGGACTTGTATATTATAAATTTATTAAAGAGGAGGTTACTATTAATAAACAGGCATACAAAGAAATAATTGTGCGCCTTCGTGGTGCGATGAGAAGAAAAAGAAACCAACTCTTTAAATCAGAACAGTGGAAATTTCTACATGACAATGCCCCTGCTCATAGAGCCATTATTGTTCGAACTAATTAGCCAAACACTCTGTATCTGTCTTGCCGCATCCTCCTTACTCTCTTGATATCGCCCATGTGATTTCTTCTTTTCTCCAAAACTTAAAATGACGTTAAAAGGGTGGCGCTTTTCATCGTCATCAGAAGTAATTGAAAATGCGACGGTGGAGCTAAACAAGCTTAGAAAAATTGACTTTGAACTAGCATTTCAACAGCTTTTTTCACGCGGGAAAAAAATGTGTAGATAACCAAGGCTCCTATTTGAAAATTTTGATGTTTAAATTTCTATACTATGAATAAATAATTAATTTTTAAAAAGTTCGGGAACTTTTTGATCCTATCTTGTAAAAGAAAGTTTCTCTCTGCCCAGTTGGTTGTTTATGTGGGGGCGAAAATTCCTATCGCTGATAATAATCATTAAGTTAAATAATAGCTCTGAAATAAATTATCCAATTAGAAATTTGGTTTTGAAAATGAAATAATTATATATGCACCTGGGAAAGCTCCTGGGTCATTCGTCTGTTGTGGGAAGGCGATACAAGTTGAGATGTTGAGTATAAAGGTTACTTGGCTGGACGAGAGAGAGGTTACCTGGCTTGGATAGTACTAGGGCCTCCAATGGAGCCAAATAATGATCCCGAAATCCCGGGATTCTGCTCGAAAATCCCGCGATTACTGGTTTGTGCATGAAAACCAGCGCAAAAATATATTTTTCTCATCTAGCATTTTGGTAATCAAACAGATGATAAGATAGCACACTTTGACGCTTTGTTTATACAGTTGCATTTCGGGTCTTTTTTTTTCTGAGAGATTTGAAATTATTTTCATGCACTAATAACGAAGGGTTATTCTGCAAGATCTTTCCAAAAGATCTGCAAAAATATTCCAAAAGAGAATTTTAGAAGAGCGATGCAATAAACCATCTTTAGTCCTCCAATATCTGCACAATCCGCAAGCACAGTTAGAAAAAAAGAAGATGGTCAAAGACTTTAGCGTGAAATTGCTTTTGCGTCTTAAACCGTTACAGGAACAAATGGCCGAAGTAAGAAAAAATTCAGGTTGATAATTCGCAACTTCCTCGGAGTTTACAAGAACGCCATGAGCCATCACAATCGAATGACCATCTTACAATTGAGCGCCGACACTCAACATTCAACATCAATTGCGATACCTACACCAGACTCCGCATCCTACTCAACTATGATTAACCACGAACTTAATATTGCTGCTCAGTCAGGCAAACGAGGACTCCATTTAGAGAGTGTGTATCAATACTTGCTGACAATTCCTCCAACGTCTTTGGAATCGGAAAGAGTCTTCTCCTCCTCTGGATACCTATGCAATAAGATACGTTCTAGTTTGCATGATGACACTCTTGACACATTATCTTTCCTACGCTCAATTTTTTCTCGAAATTGAATTTTATCCTTAAAATAAAGTAATTCATGGTTTTTAAAACGGTGCTGTCTTCTTTCTAAACATTAATACATAGTTGGGCAAAATGCAATAATGATTACATTTTCTATAATCACAATTGCAAATAATCATGATTACATTTGATATAATTACAATTACAAGTAATTTTAATCACAATTGCTATCATTATATATAGAATTACGAGTAATTATGTTTATATTCTAATGCAATTAATATTTTTTTGCGAAGTAATGCATTGCAAAGTAATCGTAATTATAAGGTAATGTATTACTTTGAATGGATTTACTGCCCAACGCTGCATTAAGAGATGTGGTCTAAGAGTTCCAAGAACAGTAATTTTTTTCCAGATGTGTGTACAGTAATTGACAGATAATTTCAAACTGTAACCCAAAAGCAATGATTTAGTTCATAAGCAGGCGCAAAATATATGGCTTTCAGGTTGTTTTCATCGAAGTAAGTGCCACGTCATTGGCACTATATAAAAGAAAAAAATTAAAAATATAACGAACGAAACGATATACCTCTTGGCGTAGAAAGACGAAACTATTTTTTAATCCCGGGATATCCAGGGATTGAGAAAAAAGCAATCCCGAATCCCGGGATTGAAAATATGTACCGGGATTGGAGGCCCTAGATAGTACCCATCCACTCAGGTGGACGCTATTTCCACATTCATAACTACGGGCGTTTCATGAATTTTCCGGTAATTTCGTTTTCCATCATTCTTTCTTCCTACTCTTGTGCCTCGTAAATTCCATGTGCATGTGCCAACATCATTGACCTCTGAGGGACGTGAGTGGTAGGTGAATTAGGCCGTAACTCAACCAGGATGTGGGTTCTTCTACATACTACCTAACTTTGAAAAAATTGAAATAAATTATTTTTTATTTGTTGAAGTTTGAGATTGAATCAAGGAATAAAAGGATTATTTATTAAACAAAGTAACTTAAAACAAGATGTTAAAGTAGCAAAATTTTAAAGGCAAGTATATATAGGAAGGCGAGAGACAAAGACTATATATATTGACGTCGACCGCAGCGCCGCCGCGGCCGTTGATTGGTCGATCCCCCAATGCTCCACGCCAATTTTGATCGCTATTCCAACACTCCCTCTCGATCCAAAATGTTCAGTAGACCTCTTAAGTAGTGGAATTTGTTTCGTGGAAGAGGTTTACTCATTATATCAGCTAGCTGTTCTGAGCTGCAAACATGATGCACTTTAAGTTCACCTTCTTCATGTTTGGATCTAATGAAGTGGTAGCGAACATCAATATGTTTCGTTCGTTTGTGGAAAACTGGATTTTCAACAAGTTTTATTGCTGCTTGGTAGTCGATATAAAGTTCAGTTTCTTTAGTAATATCACAGCCGATGCCCTGTAGAAGTCTTCTGATCCAAATCAATTCCTTAGCAGCACTGCAGGCAGCGATGTATTCACTTTCGGTGGTTGAAAGTGCGATAATTGGTTGTCGTTGGCTTGCCCAAGAAACAGTTCCTCCGTTCATCATGAAGGCATAACCAGTCGTACTTTTTCTGGAGTCAACATCACGAGCAAAATCACTATCAGAGTAGCCAACAAGTTGGTCTTGTCCAGTGAAGAGAATTCCCATGTGTGGAGTGCCTTTCAGATAACGGAAAATAATCTTCACTGTTGTACAATGTGCAGGTCCTGGATATTCTAGGAATTTACTCACTTGTGAAACTGCATAAGTGATATCTGGACGTGAAACACATGATGCAAACATAAGGGATCCAACAGCTTCTCGAAAAGGGAATTTAGGCATCTTTTCCTTTTGTTCTGGAGTAGGACAGTCCTGCTTTGTTAAGATGACAGAAGGATCCATAGGCACCGAAGCAGGAATACAGTCACCCATATTAAATAAACTCAAAATTTTGTCAATATATGATGACTGGTGAAGGAAAATACTTGCCCTATCTTCTGACTGCTCTATTTGTAGCCCAACAAAAAAGTTAACACTTCCAGATGTAATATCAAATGCGTGTTCTAACTCATCCATTATAATAGCTATTGCCTCTTTATCTTTAGATAGAATAATTCCATCATCAACATAGAGAGCTAAGATAACATTTGAATCATTGTGTGTTCCAATGAAAATGCACGGGTCGGCGTCTGATGTTTTGAAATTATGGCTATACAAAAAATTGGTAAATTTCTTATTCCAATTTCTAGAAGATTGTCTCAGACCATACAGACTTTTATGTAATCTATAGCAGCTATTATCATCTCTCTTGTAGCCTTCTGGTGGTTCAAGATAAACAAGTTCCTCTAATTCGCCATTGAGAAAAGCTGTCTTTACATCGAATTGCTTAAGAAACATCCTTTCAGAAGCAGCGTGTGATAAAAGAATGCGTAACGAATCATACCTGACTACTGGGCTAAACGTATCGAAATAGGCAACATTTTTGATTTGAGAATAGCCTTTTGCAACTAATCTGGCTTTGAACCGTTGAATTGTACCATCGGACTCCGTTTTAATTTTATAAACCCATTTACAACCGATAGGTTTATGACCATCTGCCAAACGTTCTAAAGTCCATGTTTTATTTTTATTTAATGCATCAATCTCTTCATCCATGGCTAATTTCCATCTTTCTGAATCTGAACTTGTTATTGCATCTATATAGTTACTGGGTTCATCAGTGAGCGCAAAGTTACATTGGCTATTCGAAACTTTAGAGCGTGTTATCATTGGATGCGAACTGATATCGGATACTGGCGGCATTTCCTGCACTGGGATGTTTGTTGTTGCAACTGGTGATTCATCCGGAGCGCTGTTAATCTGAAATATTATTTCTTTTGGTTTGGTAGATTCTCTATCTGGATGTGGAGTAGTTTTCTCATCGAATGTGACATCTTTAGAAATTCTTATTTTTCTAATTTTCCAATCCCATAATCTAAAATTTTTGCTTGTATTCTCATAACCTAAAAACATAAGTTTTATCGATTTATTATCCGACTTTTTACGGTTTTCTTTGGGAATATGCATATAAGCATTACAGCCAAATATTTTATAGTTAGCTACATTAGGCTTTGTGCCAAAGAAAAGTTCATAAGGTGTCGTTCCAGGGGTTTGCTTAGTCGCACTTCTATTTAGAATATGAGTTGCTGTGTTACATGCCTCAGCCCAAAAAAATCCTGGAAGATTTCGTGAATTTAGCATGGACCTGGCTGCTTCCACAATCGTACGATTGTCTCTTTCTATACGTCCTATCTGTTCGTGCACATAAGGTGCAGTGAACTCGTGAATTATCCCAAATCTTTTACATAAATCTGCAAAATTATCGCTTTTGAATTCTAGCGCATTATCAGTCCTAAGAACTTTTATCTTATTTCCAGTTTGAGTATAGATTAGAGTAGCATATTCTTTGAATATATCTAGCACATCTGATTTGTTTTTAATAAAATAAATATGGCGATGACCACTAAAGTAATCTTTAAATAAGCAGAAATACAGATATTTACTTAATGATTGAGTCTGCATTGGGCCACAAATATCAGCATAAATAAACTCACCTAGCTGGTAGTTTTTGCCATCTGAGGGATAGCACGGCTTTCTATGGGCTTTTCGAAGTTGGCATCCTTCACAGAAGAAAAATTCTCCCTCTAAATCTTGAGGCTGCAGACCATCCACCAATCCTTTGGTCGCCATCTCTCGAAGTGTAGCAACTGGAAGATGCGCAAGTCTCTCGTGCCACAACTGAAGCTTGTTCTCGCTGGTGATGTATCCTTGTGATGATGACGTAACCTTGAAGAGCATCCTGTAGAGGCCGTCATGACGCACTCCTACGGCTTTTAGGTCATTATCCATGAATATCTGTAGCTTGTCATGTTTGATAATGACGTTGAATCCTCTTCTTGTGGACGTAGAAAGGCTATACAAATTTTTCTTTAGTTGCGGCGAGTAGAGCACATTTCTTATGTACGTATTGTACCATCCACCGTCGACGTAGGCTTGAATCTCGATGTCTCCCATGCCTTCTGCAAGTAGTGTCGAGTTGTCTCCCAAGTAGATTGGATGATCACTGGTGAACGGCGTGTAGGTCTTGAACCACTCTCGTCGAAATGTCATGCTGCAGCTTGCACCGCTGTCAGCATACCAAATATCATTGGGCTCTACTTGATTATCGCACAAAATAAGTCCATAATCACTTGAACTTCCTTTTGAATCATGAAGATTTTTGGATTTATTTTTCTCATTAGCTAATCTTTTTCTACATTCGCGGCTCCAATGTCCAATTTTGTGACAATAGTGGCATTTAGTGTTCTTCTTGGCATCTTGAAAAGAACGTTGTGTATCTTTAGGCTTCGTTCGTGCTTGCCTGTGTAATAAGGCCTCATCTTGTTTAGAAGAACCGCTTTGTTGATTCCTTGTTTCTTCAATCAAAAGTCTTGCGGTTAAATTGTTAAGAGTTTGAGCTTTCACGGATCTAACGATTCCCACGCTGCAACAAAGTAGCGCATACTCGAAGGCAAAGTATTTAAAATTTTTGCTACCTTTTGATCTTCCGTTATGGTTCCGCCCATTTGTGAAATTTGTGCAGAAATATTTTCAATTTTTGCCATGTAATCACTTATTGTTTCCGATGTCAATCGTGCATCGAAGAATTGTTGCCAAAGCAGGCCAATAGTAAATTCGGATTTTTGTTCATGAATAGCAAGTAATTTCTGCCACATTTGTGAAGCGGAAGTACAGTTCATCAGGGGCTGAAGAAACCTTAATTCGATTGCCTGTGATAATAACATCCTTGCCTTAACGTCCTTTGATTTCCAATTCTGTAGTGAACTTTCAGAGTTACTGTCGGAGGAAACAACATTCGGCTTTATTTCTAAGCCTTCCAATAATTCTAGTAATTTTTGTTGTTCCAAAAGAAGCCTGAATTGGAATTTCCATAGTGAAAAGTTTTCACCATTAAAAACTTTAATCCTTGAAAGACAATCTTCGCTCATCTTCTTTGTCTTGGAATCGGCCAACGACAAAAAGAAACTAGGGTTATGGTTGGCGGTTGACGCCTAAACTTCGAGCAAAACAAAGGCTTACTCACTGCTGGCGGTTAATCCTTTTAGGCGCAGTGGAAGCCTGCTGGGCCCATAACCTGTTGAAGTTTGAGATTGAATCAAGGAATAAAAGGATTATTTATTAAACAAAGTAACTTAAAACAAGATGTTAAAGTAGCAAAATTTTAAAGGCAAGTATATATAGGAAGGCGAGAGACAAAGACTATATATATTGACGTCGACCGCAGCGCCGCCGCGGCCGTTGATTGGTCGATCCCCCAATGCTCCACGCCAATTTTGATCGCTATTCCAACATTATTCTAGGATGTTTATTGAGCTACATGAGCTGATGTTGAGCTAAAAATAATATTAACAAATCCTTATTTTCATAAAAATAAATTACAAAAGGATGTTTGTTTATCATCTTTTCCAAGGCTTACATTAACACATTCCACCTGTAAGCGTAGTTGAAGATATAGTTTAAAATATAGGCTTTTAAGGCATATCAAAATAATCCCAATAACGAACTGATTTACATATTTTGGGATGGGAAAATATTAAAATAGATCAGTAATTTCCTATCACCATTACTACTAAAGTAATGTCGTGAGCTCTCGTAGCTGCAATGTTCCACTGCTCCCTCGAGGCGTCCGTCGACACCTAACACAGTTCTCACCACTCGGTCCCTGGTCACCCAATCTGCTCCATATTTTTCTGCCCAAATTCAGTTGCCCCACGAACCTATCCCGCTGCTGATTCCTGCCAATTCCACCGACCAGTTGGGCGGCTGCCGCGTCAAGCCAACTGCATTCTTCTCATGGTTTCCCCTCTCTGGGAATCTGCCTCATGACCTTCCAGGCCGACACCCCAAAACCCTTCATATTTCCTGACCAAGTTCAGTTGCCTTCTCCCTTTATCTCTTCCCGTAAATTCTGTGCCCGCTTTTTGATCCTTTCAGCAACTACTCCCGGTACTTCCCCATGCCCTGCTGCTGTTTTCCTCCCAGCGGAATCTCCTGACCTGGTCCTCTTTCCCTTCAACCAATCCCCCACCCGAAGTTGTTGAAAATCACTACTGCGATGCCAGCAATAAAACTGGCCATCATCCTGAAATCACATCATACATTGATGCCATCCTCTCCAAACGGAGAACTCGACCCTGAAGCTCGCCCTCATTATTAAGGACAGCAACCAATGAACTCGAGGAGTCCACACCCCTTGCCCCCATCACTCGCCCCAGCTCTTCAGACGCTGCCTCCCAGACCGCCAAGCCGTCCTCACTAACCAAGAGCAAGTCTGTCCAGGCAGACTTCACCCCCACCAAGATCATAAAGGGGCCAGATATTGGAGCACTGGTGCTACCATCGTGCTTACATGCACTCTAGGAAGGTACCAGGCTTTTCAGCCCAGGCGACAAAAAAACTTTACACTTGTCATGTCATAAGCCAGATCTTGTATCTTGGGAGCCGCCATTAGGTTCTTATACCGAAGGGTCAGAGGTTGCATCCCTGGTACAACCTCCTAATATTCCCAAGTGAGATATAGGAATCATTCGTTGCCATCTTATTTTAATAAATGTCTCTTGCATATTAAAATTGTATGGTAGCTACAACAGATTGTTTCCATATTTTCATTGTTGATATTTTTACATATTCTTCACTATTTATAACTTAAAATCCAAGAAACATTTTAGGTTTAAGATAGATTATCGAAGTTTGCTTCTAAGGGTCACAATTTGAACTCTTTTTAAACTACAAGTTTCCTGCGCCATCTTTATTTCAGTAAATAAAATTAATGAAATTTTTTCCGAAGCAGCTCACCCAATCACAATATAGAGAAGTTCAATGATATCCAGTTAACGCTCCAGTAAAAGAAGAATAGCACTAAGAAGGGACGCAATGATGGAATTGGAAACAATATTGTAACAAAGTATATTTTATTTTATTAGCAGAGTATCATTTTTTATGTTTATATTTTGCTACTCTGTAAACTTCCCTCTTTGCTTATATTTTTGTTTATCATTCATAGTTTGTTCTTGCCTGAAATAAATTGCTGTCTCATCCCGAAGTTGGTCTTCCCTAACTTTCCACGTGGCATTTTGGTGGAGATGCTGGGTAGACCTTCTGAATTTCTTCTCTAACGATGCGGCGAATTAAGCCGGCCAAGTCGTCTGAGTCGTCAACACACGAAATGGGCATTACGTTTGACAACCTGGCGAATTTCGTACGGTCGATCCTGCGCTGCTTGACGGCTGCCGGATGACGGCAAAACTTCAGGATCTCATCTACCGTCTGTATGTCTTTCGCCACCAATACCTGGTATGTGTCCTCCAAATTACCTTTATAATGTGAGCAACTATCTCACCTTCTTCCATGCGAGGGTTCACCTGTTGACAGAGACTGAGGATCTTCTGGATGTATGACTCGCTGGATTCATCGGCCTTCTGTGCTCTCAACTTCAGGACTTCCTCGGCGCGTCGAGCAGAATCCTCCTGCAGTCCGAACACACCGCAGAATGCGTCCTCAAAGCTTCTCCATGATTTGAGTGATTCTTCGTTATTATCAAACCACCTTCCAGCAGTTCCGTACAAGTAAAAGACGACGTTGGCAAGCTTCGTGGTCTCGTCCCATCTGTTGTACTTCGACACTCTCTCGTACTCCTTCAACCACTGTTCAGGGTTTATATTTCCATCTCCAGAAAAGGTAGATGGATCTAGTTGGCGCTGACAAGGGGGGTAGGATCCGCTAACAGTAGGCCTGTGGTCGTCTCCCATTTTTATTCGTTGTTGAAAAGGTTCAAGAATTGGTTCACGTCCCTGTAGACGTCGACTTCTTCGAAGTTCCGTCACGTTACCCAGCGTCTCCGCCAAAATATGTCGCGGAGACAAATAAAGCAAGGGAAAATTTGGGAATAATTAATTTATTATAAAGGGTATTTACCTTTTAATTCTCTAATAAAATTATTTACAAGAGCTATTTATAGGGAGAGAGAGAGTCAGATAATATAACAACTTATCCCAAGGTAAAAAAAAAAAATAATAATGAGAGTGGGCAGTCACCGAGGCGTCTCGTTTTCCTTATATGCCGATAAGATTCCGAGAACCCTTTACACCTGTGGTCGTCCCCCCGGAGTCCAGTGATGATTGACAGGTGTCCCATGGAGCTTCCTGTGGCTGGGGTTGCAGAGCTACTTGACAATATTATGAAAGATAAGGCATTTCATTCAAGACAAAGAAGGTAATTGTAAAGGCGTTGGTATTCCCTGTTGTCACTTATCGAACTGTTTCTATCAATGGTATACTGATATGTGGTATGTGAAGGCTCGTAGCTATAAAAGGTTTGCCAATTAAATTTAATAATTTAACTTTTCACAAGTTTTCTGCTTCATAATAATATTTTAATGGTGTAGAGAGAGAGATATCTCAGCCAATCAACGCCATTAACTTCACCGTGTTTACTTGTGATAGGGGTAACACCCATCCCAATAATGCTGCTTTCAAAGGCTTCAAGATTGACTGAAATTGAGTGTGACGGACCCAACGACAGTTATCTTAACCCTATTTCCAGCACTCACCGTGCAGCAGTCAGAGCCCTCCTGCGAGGTGCCGGCACACACAAATCGTGGCCCGATGCCCCGGGGGAAGAATTCCTGGTTACGGTAATCGCCGTTGCACTTTTCCGTGGAGAGGATGGGTAGCGCCGTGGCTTTAAGCTCTCCGTCCACCTTGGCCCCTCCTGAACATTACTTGGGCCTTACTACCCCGTGATCTCCTCAGCAGAAAGTTATGTAAGACTTGTTCAAGACAGGCTGCAGTCAAAGTTGAAAGCTTACTTGGACCTGTCCAAGGTCTGGACCTATCCTGGACCAGGATATGTATCTAGCTCTGTTACACCTCTCATCAATAGCTTGCTCAATTCCAATAACAGGACTTGTAACAGGGCTTGAGCAAGCTATTGAATGGGAGGTGAAACAGAGCTAGAGCTGCAATCATAGTTAAGTCTACCTGCTGAATGTACACTCCCCGCATCTTACTACGAGTACATAGACATCTTCTGGATAGAGAAGCAAGTACAAGGCTCTAACATTGGGAAGTTAAAATTCTATATCAAGAACCAGAGCTGAAACCGTATTTTACACTCTTTTCTGAAGACGACTGGCTTTCATTTGAAACTATCGCCGATTTTACATAGCTCAAATTGTTAAGATCCTCTGTGAAATTATGTGCTTGTGTTCTAAATGGCACATCACTTTTTGATACTCTTTAGTGTTTTCAAACAGGGCAATTGCACTTATAGTAAAAGGCCGATACATATTTTGAGGTTGATACAGGGTGACCCAAAATAACGGATTTGAACATTTTTAGTCATAATTTTATTAAATAACAAAATTAAATGAATTACCAATGTATAACAATAATTATAATACTAACTAACCATTTATTCAGCCGGTTTCAATATGGCTTCCCTTGGCGGCGATACACAGGTCAAACGTGACTTGAAAATTCCGACTATGGGTCGCAAATCCTCCGGTGACAATCGGTCTCATTCTCGGCGCTGCATTAGCTTCAGCGACTTCAAACTTTTGTGGAGTTTAACATAGGCCCTGGTCTGCAAAATGGACCTAACGATGTAATCCATCGGGTAAAATCGGATGAGTAGGGCGGCCATTCCGCTGACGTGATGAAGTCCGGAAAAAGGACCCTGCACCAGTCCTAAGTAAATTTTGCCTTGTGAACCGGTGCGGAGTTCTGCTGGAACGTCTAATCCGAAACCCGGAAGTGCCGTTAAGCCCACGGGAGTACGACGACCTCGAAAATGTCGCGGCGATACACTTCTTCGATGATTTCGAACCCCTGTCCACAAAAAACGAGGAGTGCCTTGCTACTGGCGCAAATCCCAGTACCCATACCATTACCGACTGCGGAATTTGGCAGTGTTCGACGATGGCCGACGTGCCGGGTGCCTCAGCGGACCATCTCCTGTCGTTCTGATGGCTGGGCGCCTACTCGAAGTTGAACTGATTCTCGTTCGTGAAGAGGATGCGTTCCCATCGCTGACTAGTGACCCGATGCTTGAGTTAGCGACATCTCTCCAGCCGTACGAGCTTGTTCTCATCTAGGAGGAGCTGAACGTTTCGAGTTTGTAGGCCTTGAGGTTAAGTTCCTTTTTCGCTATTCGATGTACCGACGACTTGCCTATGCCGATCTCACGGGAGATTTTTCTCATGGACACCCTCGAATTTCGTGGAAGTCACTTTTTGATGATCTTACGGTTGGCAGAAGTGTTGGCGGTGCGCTTTCTTCCTCTTCCGGCACGGTCGCCTTTATGACCAAGCTCAATGAAGCGATCGATGGCCTTAGAAGCAGTTTGTTGAGGCACTTTGAATAGCCTAAAATTTTCACATTGACGTTTCCTTGACGAAACAGCTCAATAATTTCACTACGTTTGTTTTACATCCTAAAAACACGACAAAATAAGTTAGCCCAAAGTCGAAATTTAACATCATGGTGAAAAAAAATAATAATCTGACAAACATAAATTAATTTATTATGGTTCAATACTCTCTCTTTCGTGTTAGGATAAATTAAAAATTAACTCCGTTATTTTGGATCACTCTGTACAAACCACTTTTCATATTATTTACACATCTAGTATTCACTACATTATTTATTTTTTAAAATGCATTTTTAAATTATAAAATAATAATCACTGTAGAGTTTTAAATTCGTTACCAACGTTCTATTATCAACTTTCATCTTCTACGCCCTGCTGCACATGTCGCCTAAACAAAGTGTGGGATTTGATTAAAAAAATTAGACATCTATTCTGGCCGTTTTCTTCCTTGCCTTATTTCCTACCTAAAAATATTAAAAGTGTATAGATCACAAATCAGGGGCGTTCATATACCTAAGCCACAACATTTGCAAAATGCTGAAAATGTGACACAAACTAACGCAACCACTATTGAGGAACGATCAAGAGTCTACTTGATTTTAGACCATACGTCTCTCAACGAAGGTTTTACTGTATAAAAATCGATGGTGTGCCACCCACCCCGTGACTTCTGGCCCCAGCCCAGCAGCGTGGCCTCCCCCGACGGTGGGTCCGCCGGGCCCACGGGCAGACACACGGGGCTCAGTACGGGGTCGACGTCCTCCCGCAGCCGTACCACAGCCAGGTCGTTGTACATGACGCCCTCCACGTAGCTCTCGTGGATTTCTACCTTGTCTATGCGGTACAGTTTGCCGCGGTCGACCAGCGTGCTTCCCAGCCTCACGGCAAACATCAGCGGGTCCCTGCACGACATCACAGCTCTATATAATCGCGTAATTATGGAAACACCTTTTTTGTTTATTCTTTCTACATCCGAACTTTAAAACTACTGTTACAGCGATCCTTTTAAGCCTAATTAATCGATAGATTTCCAAGACATAGATATCTACAAAAGACCATATATATTGAAATCCACTCAGTGAGAAAGCTACGTACACTTCCATGCCCTCTTTGCCGAAGCAGTAGGCGGCGGTGAGAATGTAGCGCCGGCTGATCAGAGCTCCCGAACACAAGAACCGCTTCCACACCCCGAACAGGAAGGTCGTAATCTCCACCTGCGCACCTCACAATACCAAAATGAGCGAACTTCATAGACAGCTAGGTAAATATGGGGTCGAGTTGGATTCCTTAAAACTTCATTCCATATAGGAGCAATGAAACCAAATCCAAATATCTAAACAAGGGGGCCATTCCTGGGTAGCACATTTAAAAGAAAATTATAAGAGAGCCCTTATGTTGCATATTTACCTTATTTTGAGTCCAATTTATATAATCAACGGCGAGAAATGGCAGCATTGACCAACCAACGGCAGTTGCGCCCCATTTTTGTATTTTCCCCTTATTTCTCTCGTTTACATATGCACACCTTTACAATTATTGTAATCATCAATTACAACTGCTTTTCGGGGCATGATGCAGATATCTGCCTACGGCTGGCCCATCCTGCCTCGAGGTGTGCTGCCTGTGGGTCCACAGATCCTAGAACTCTCGCAGTCCATTGGGTTGTGAAATTTTGCTCTTATATTTTATTAAATATTTCCTATTTTATACACTAATCATATTCAATCAGTTTATACATATACCAGATGTGTCCAAAAATATATATAATGATATATATATATTTATTCTATATATAGGATAGAGTATGTCTAAATGACGTGTAAAAGCCGATGCAAAAGACGTTACGTTGTTAATTTTTATTGTTATTAATTATAAATATATAATTAACTTGATGATGTATTAGAAGTAAAGGATTTTTTTTCTCTCTATCTACAAATTAATAACATTTTACAAATTTTATAATTTGAATTTAAATGATCATAATAGTGAAGATAATCTTAATACAAAACTGGACTATAAAATTAAATAACTATTTATTATTATATATATATATATATATATATATATTAAGAAAAAAAGGTATCTCCTTATCGTGCAACTGAAAGTTACTGATGGCTTGCGCCAACTTTACAACCTAAAATTCTATTAGTGTAATATATATATATAGATTGGCAATTCATTGCATCGTGTGTTTTCTCCTGTATAAGGGCTTTCATGCCCGAAAGCTAGGGATATAAATAAAAAATGTTTTAAAAGAAACTTATCCTGAAAGCCTGATGTTTACAGTTTAAAATATTTTAAAATCTCAAGTAAATATTGGCTTAGTATACCTTGTGCTCAGGCCAGGAATTTCTCCTCTAGTTTCCTAAACTGAGACGTTTGGAATATTTAAGGGGTCTTTCATGAAGTGATATTTTAGCTGTGCGCGATATATGTCGCGAAAATAAAACCAGTATAATATTTAATGGGCGTCATATATAGAAATAATATTTAAACTACTTTAGAGCTAATTTTTCTTGGTATAACTAAAACAAATTTATGCGGTGTGCATTTAGGATCAAATGACAAGTTCAGGAGAAGAATAGCTTTGATGAGACTAGCTTATCTTCACAAGCTTTCAAGCATCTCCGCTCTTCAATAGGTTTTATACCTGTGGAAATTCACATACTCGATAGAACTCGTTAAGATTTTTCACATTGAAGAAACCTTTATCCCCTAAACTTATTGTTTAATATACACTGTATAACAAAATAAATCGACGCACCAAGAAGGGGTTGTCAGATTAGGACAAAAATTGGTGTATGTAAAGAGCATGTATAGGGGAAAAAACGATTAAAATTTCAGAACAATTAATTGTTTTATTTCAGAGTTTGATCGTCACAAATTGAGAATGTCAATATGTCGTTGGACCCCCACTGGCCTGGATGCAGGCTGCCACCCGGCGTGTCATGGACTGATAAAGATTTCGGATGGTGTGCTGCGGGATTTCTTGCCAAATTGTCTCCAACTGTCGGGCTGAATAGTCAACTTTCCGGGATGGTTGTAATCGCCTTCCCATCACGTCCCGGATGTGCTCTATGGGCGAGAGATCAGGCGACCTTGCTGGCCACGGAAGAGTTCGGCAAGATTGAAGACAATCCATAGTAACACGTGCCGTTTGTGGCCGGGCATTATCTTGTTGAAAAGTAAGCCTGGGGTGATGTGAGAGGAACGGCAACAAAACAGGCCGTATAATGTCATCTACGTACCGTTGTGCTGTCAGGGTGCCAGGAATGACTACCAATAAGGTCCTGCTATCAAATGAAATGGCACCCCAAACCATAACGCCCTGTTGTGGACCTGTGTGGTGTTCGACAGTAAGGCCAGGATCCACACGCTGCCCAGGACGTCTCCAGACACGTTTGCGACGGTCGTCAGGACACAGTAAGAAACGGGACTCGTCACTAAAGACTATACGTCCCCAGTAAGCGCAGTTCCAAGTTGATCGCTCCCGACACCACTGTAGTCGGACTTGTCGATGCACGGGTGTGAGGGGAAGGCATCGTAACGGTCGGCGAGCTCTTAGATTCCGCTCTCTCAGTCGCCTGTTGATGGTCATTTTGGACACTTGTGTGCCGGTCACACGTTGGATGGTAGATAACGTGGATTCCGGTGCTGCGATAGCCATTCTGACAATTGCTCTGTCCTCCCGTTCTGTTATTGCCCTTGGTCGACCGCTGCCGTCCTGACGTTGCCTACTTCCGTTGTTGACCCATTAAAATAAAAAAGGCATATCCTGACCACGAGCACATGAGCTTTTTTAGATGACAGAGCGCCATCTAGTGGTCAGGATATGCCTTTTTTGATTTTAACACCAATACCTGACTTTTTTTTCATTTTTTTACATGTTAAGCATATTTACGCAAGTTTGGTCTTAAATACCCATTTCATAGTTTCTCAAGAAGCCTCTGGGGCCAAAATATTTTTGGTCGCAGTGGTACAGCCTGCTCCACGCTGACGAGGGCCAACAGCCCGAAACGCGTTAGTGAATGGCTTTTCTTGATTTATCAAGAAAATGGGTTGGTCAAATATCAGTGAACAGGCTAAATCAACGTTTAGTTTATTTCTGTTCCACTAAATGGCCCTCTGCCATTTTAAAAAAGCGCATGTGCCTGTGGTCAGGACATGCCTTTTTCTTATTTTAATACCAACACTAAACCTTTTTACTATTTTATTTTTTATTACTTTTTCATATATATATAGATGGAAATTTGCCGAGAGGAAATTGATCCATAGAAGCATAGGACGCCTCTCCCGTCAAAATAAACGTCAAAACCCAACGCCATTTATTGACTGTCGCCGCAAACTAGCGACCTCGGGTCGGTGACAAAGCCACAACACTAGTTTTGGCAAACTGAGAAGCGTCCACTTGGAGACCATGGTTTCGGGCTAATGGCCCTCGTCAGTCTAGGGTGGACTTTATTCCAAGAGATCCACACGGGATATAATGGAATCTTCACAATCTGTTAAAGATGTGTTTAGCTGGCAAAGTGGCTGGTCCAAATATATGACCAGAATATAGATGGCAAATTTGCCGGGAGGAAATTGATCCATAGAAGCATAAGGCGCCTCTCCCGTCAAAATAAACGCCAAAACCTGACGCCATGGTCTCTAGGTGGACGCTTCTCAGTTTGCCAACGCTGCTGTTGTGGTTTGTCACCGACCCGAAACGTTAGTTTGCGGCGACGGTCAATAGATGGCGTCAGGTTTTGACATTTATTTTGACGGGAGAGGCGCCCTATGCATATATATGTATATATATATATATCAAGGGGATCTCATAATCTTT
Source organism: Cordylochernes scorpioides (assembly GCA_030710605.1). Classification (NCBI taxonomy): domain Eukaryota; kingdom Metazoa; phylum Arthropoda; class Arachnida; order Pseudoscorpiones; family Chernetidae; genus Cordylochernes; species Cordylochernes scorpioides. The sequence continues at coordinate 62,868,465 of CP092871.1, read as the reverse complement.
TATATAGTATAGAATATTTGCTGAAACAACCATAAAAGCCAATATGTAAAACACTATTAGTCCGTGTACTTTGTTTCAGCAATGGAATTACCACAGGACTTGCGTTAAGGAGGAACTGACTATATTCTATCTGAAATACTTTGTTTCAGCAATGGAATTACCACAGGGATTTATTTAAAGAAGTACTGACTATATGTTAGCTACAGTACCTTTTTTCAGCAATGGAATTACCACAGGACTTGAGTTACGGAGGAACTGACTACATGTACTACCATACTTTGTTTTAGCAGTGGAATTACCACAGGACTTGAGTTAAGGTGTACTCAGTGCTTATATAGTACAAAGGTAATCACCGTCCAAGGCCAGGAGCTCGTGCCTTCCTCCACCAGTCGGGCCAGGACCTCGTTGTCTTCCCCGCTCCGTCGCCCGCAGCCTGAAAAACGTCAGTCTAAGTTGGCTGATATTTATCCTTTCATACAGGTAGAGGGTTCTACATTTTGTATTTCTCTCTATATACAGACACCTTTGTGATTTTTAATAATGTTTTTTATGGATCGCGCTATATAGTCCGTATACAATTACTACAAAGAATAATCCAGTTGTTAAGCTTATTTTCCTAAAGGGGAAAGCTTTCGTCGATTCAAATGAGAGAGAGAGAGAGAAAATGAATAAATGCCTCAAGTTATTTCGAGAAGTTGTGGCAACAACAATTAATAATAGTGCATAAAGATCGGTATGGTGGCGTTGATAGCATAATCATAAAAAATAAATATTTTGATAATAATATTTAATATCTTCTTTCCTCGACAAAGCTGCTATACGACCTACTCATACGTAGCTCTCATTAGTGCAATTGCCGACAGGGTATAATGTGGCATTTGAAGGAATTGTCATAACCCTGATAGTATTTGCTCGCCTAGAATAAAAAAAGTCAAACGACTATATAGTTAATCCCTGCAAGTCGAAATATATACAAGGTATGATCATTAAGATCCCGGACTGGTAGTATAACTTTATATATTCTACCAAGTATAATATTGCAAATATTTGTTAATAATTTTCAAAGTAGGTCCTCCTGCAATAATGCATCGCCTCCATCTTTTCTCCCAACTAGCGAAACATGCTGTAAAATCGTCCTCCGTAAGGCTTCTCAAGACTTCCAGCGATTTTCTTTTTATCTCTTTTTTTTGTGTCAAACCTCTTCCCTTTCATAATCATTTTCCATTTAGGATCAAGGAAAAAGTCATTAAGAGCTAAATATGGAGAATAAGAGGATTCAGGTAGGAGAGAGGTGTAGTTTTTGACCAAAAAGCGAGTACAGAATGGGCTCTGTGTTGGCGTGCGTTGTCATGATGTCGAGGCACAAACTTGCTTGCACTTCTTTTCAGACCCTTATCTTTGCGAATGATTTCCTGGCATAGTCCAAATAATATTTTAGACGCTTCTGAGAGCTCTCATTTTTATCTGACGATTTTTCATGATCAAAACCTTTATTTTTCAACATTTTCAGCGGTGTGGACAGTCAGTGGTCTCCCGCACCTTGGCTCATCAAATACTGATGTCACACCTTCTTTAAATTTTTAAGCCATTCAAGAGCCGTCTTCTTTTAATAGCCTCTTCTGCGAACGTTTTTTCATTCATAAGAAAATTTTCAGAAACCAATTTACCCTATTTGAAACAAAATTTCAAACATACCAGTTGTTCGATAAAAAATCCCATCGCAAAATTCGCCGAGCGGCTGAAGCTACGTTTGTTTTAAATAGGAATTTTTCGATCAATAAAAATTGAACGTGGCTAATTATTTTCCTGTGTAGCTCGATCTTTCAATACTTTACGAAAACAGTCAATTTTATTTAAACTCGTTCAGTTTTTATTAAGCGAGTCCGGGAACTAAATGATCATACCTTGTATCTAGTAGTGCCCCTCCCCCAAAATGCTCAACAAACTTCAGTTTCTATTCTAATCGTATTCATAGCACATCACCACAAAATTATAAATTGTATCTAAGGTAAGCTGAATGTCACGAAGTAATTATTTTCTTGAAACTCCACCTGACATATATGTATTTTCTAAACATAAAGAGCAAAAAGACAAGAAGCGAAAGATCAAATAATAGAATGATCAGAACGAATTAACTATATTCTTTGACACTAGAATAAAGAAGACGATTGGGAGAACAAAAACAGCAGGTATATGGACATGTCAGACACTCGGAGTGGACAAAGGCATTGCTGAAGGAATGTATGGAAGAAAACCAAAAAATATGAAGGCCGAGAACGAAATTGATGGACATTGCATAGAAAAGAAGCTCTGGGAGAACAAGTATATTGCCGCAACCTTTGGATGGTTGAAGAAAAATAGACTGATTACAGTGAACTTGTCTTAATCGGATGCCGTTTTAAACATAAATCTGTTCTATACGGGAGTTAAACAAATGGTACCGCTTGTCTTTACTTTATTGCATCTCTGTTAACCCGGGTCCCAGTGAATGTTTACATTAAGTTGGGTTGTTTTTAAGATCAGCTTTCTCTCAAGGAATGCGTTAATTTCAGAGGAAGGCTAATTGCCTGAGAGTATTCCAAACAGCCAACTGTCTCTCTCAAATATTGAAGAGAGAGTTAGAGAAGTCAATATTGGATAACCGCGGGGTGTTTGCAGCCCGACTAAAGGCCAACTGTTTTACCGACGCTGTTCTCAGCCTCACCGTACAGCGTTCATCACCTGAAAACATAATCTATTTGTATAATTGTGGGCCTTTACGAGAATCGTTACTGAAAAAATCTATACAGACAACATCCTTTATGGCGTGCCAAAGCGATCCTATTTAACCACAAGTTTAGCCTCTTGATCATTGTCTTCTTGTGTCGAGGTTACGAAGATAGATCCACTTTTCATTTCTAGTTACAATCCACTTCCAGAACCGAAGATCTTGCGGATTTTCTAACAATCGTTTACAGATATCGACTCGCCTCTGGAATTGGGCTATAGTCAGGTCGTGGGGATCTTTTCTTGGGCGTTTGCTAACAGGGTACAGCTTGTGCAGAGTTCGGTTGATCGTATCTTTGGATGGTCCAAGTCTGGCTGACATTTCAGGCGTAGATTGTAGTGGGTTGTCCATCACCATAAATCGTAGGATCTCAATATCCGTCACATGTGGTCGTCCCATTCAAGGTTTGGCCTCAGGGCCGAGAGAGAGAGAGAGATGCCCCCTTCTCTAAATCTCTTGAACCATTTTGAAGCTGTTTTCTATCGACTATTCCTTTCCCTTTCACTTTGCATATTTATTTTGCCGCCATATTTGCATTTAGTCCTTTTTTTCAAAAGAAGCGCAATAGTACTCGGATCGTTATTTTTTGATCACACATTCTTTAGCTGTCTACTAGAATACTGATATATTATTCTAAACCCTATTACGTTATTTCAATCACGTGTACACGCTCATCGACCGTGGGACCTAACCCTTTTTTTATTTAATTTTTTTTTATAATAGTATATATTGAAAATAAAAGAGGCATATCCTGACCAGGCTCAAATGAGCATTTCTAGATGGCAGAGCGCCATATATATTTACATTTTTTTTAAATTTTATATTGCGCTTCCACTTTGGGAACGAACTTTTGATACAGCCTGATATAATGCGTATTTTGACAAGTTTTATTTTTTTTTTTTCTGATTTTCACAGACTTATTAAGATTTTACTGAATATTCAAGTTATTTTTCAATTGTTTTTGTCATTTACCTGCCAGAGAATCGTAAATAAGAAGTCGGCAGGAGAGAGATTGAGATTGAAACTGATTTATTATAACGTCCATATAAGATTATATAAGGTTAAATACAGAATAAATATAAATATGGCAGGAGAGAGAGAAAGCAACTAAATATTATGATCTATTATTTTTATAAATTTCAAGTAACAATTAATTATTAAAGGGCCCACTACCACACCTGTTCTGCTTGATAGAAGCCATTTTTAAAAAAGAGACCAATCCAGAAGAAAATTAATGAGTATGGTCTATGCAAATGTTGATTTTAAAAATATCTTCAGAAACACAAATTCCTATTTATTTATTTCTCCTATTGTTTTTAACGTATTCGAACTTCTTGCCTAACTTTTCGTTTGTCTTAATATAACACACCTATTTCCATCAAGTTTTTCTTATGGCTCATTTCTAGCGGGTCTCTTTTCTCTCTCTTTATATATAAAATAATTAATTAGTTTTAAAAGCTAAAAATAGTTTTTAAAACTTTTATCAAATGCACTAAAAGAAGAAAATATATTTTTTAGCTAATATTTATTTTAGCCCCCGCCATTGAACAGTTAGATTCATATGAGTCAAAATAAAAGCGGCGGGGAAAGATCATCGTATATTGAGTGAAGAAGGTAAAATACTCGGTGAAACGTGAAACTTACTAATCAGTTGCTGCCTATTAATTCACATTAAATTCGAAATTAATAATGATATTTTGCGCCGCTTTAATTTAGACTCATATAAATCGAATTGTTCAATGGCAGTAGCAGAAGTATTTATTTTTTCCCTTTGTGCATTTTAATAAAAGTTTTTTAAAAATACTATTTTATAGAAATTAAATATTCAATTTTCAGCCATGAATTTTTAAATTTACAAGTCTAAATGAACTATAGAAATTCGCGAGTCCATTCCCATCACCCAGAAATCTGAAATTTTGTAAACTTGCATTGTTAGCTCTGGATTGAGCGAGTAAAAAAAAAAAATATTTCTCTAAGGTCTGGGAGTATATTAAAAATTGATAACAAAATGTGTGTTTGAAAGGAAATGCATAAATTAGTCAATTCTCGACCCCACCCAGAAATAAGAAAATTTGTACATATTCAATGTTAGTAGGATTTAACTAGCCTATAAAAAAATAAACTTCTTTGTGACTAGGAAGTATATTAAAAATTGCTCACAAAATTTAAAAGCAAATAAAGGATATAGCCCCTTACCGACTACCCAGAAGTCTGAAATTTCATTAATTTACTTTGTTAGCTGGATTGAGCGAGTTTAAAAATTTTCAGAACTCTGTTTGTTTTGGAAGTATATCAAAATTGATCACAAAATTTGTTTATGTGAAACGAAATGTAGATTTTGTCCATTTCCAATCATCTTGACCACCCAGATATCTGAAATTTTGTCTACTTGCATTGTCAACTTTCAGAGTTATAGGTGCTTATAAATATATTTTAATATGATCACTATATTTGTGGGCAGACAGACATGGAAGCAAGTTATTAAGAGTTTTTTTTATTAAAAAATAACAAAAGTTTTTTTTTAAATGTGTAATTTTAAATTATTATATTAAGAAATAAGCGTACGTTTTGAAAGCTATTACTAAACATCCTAGACTGCCATATTAGAGAAGAAATCGTATTGGACTCGCAATCATCATAATCATTTTGCAGCGCCCATATGCGACCATTAAGGATGGTTTGGAGGAAGTCATAAGGTAGGGGCGTAGCTAATCACTCTTTTACAAACCTGACTTAAACGGAAGTACTGCAATGAAAAAAATCATTAATGTAAATATAATGGAGGAACTTTCTAGAGTATGTGTCCCAATACACGGTGGCGAAATCCGTTTTACACGCTAGCTTTAAAGACAACTTACCAGTTTGCTTAATTAGATTGTTAGTGAACGGGCCAATCTGTAAATTCTACCATTGTAAATAGCATCATGATGCAACCACCACCTAGTAAATGTGTATTGAGCTATGTGTACTAAGTATCCTATGGTAAATTATTATATATAGCGTATTCTTTAGTTAACGCATCTGTAGGTTCAGCGCACTAGTTAATTCGTTAATCTTATAGGATGGAGGGTTTCTTTAATTAGTAAACTGAAGATTTATGGGAGGGGGGGGGTGTCTTGGCACATCATGGTGAACCTTCCTGCCAAATATTTCAACAATTTTATCTACTAGATCACAACAAGCTTCAAGTGCAGACTAAAAAAGCAGAATCAACATTACAATAGTCGTAAGGATCTGATGGATTATATTGACGAAATCACTGGGAAGGTTCACTGGGAAGCCAAGCAAATCTTATTTATATTCATTTCACTAATTATAGTAATTAGCCCTTAAAATAATTGAAAGAAAAGAGCTAATAAATCCATCCTTAACCTATAAGGTTATCTGCACATTAACAAATAAAATCATTTTTTTGCGTCATTTTTCTTAAAATTCATATACAGAAATCCCTCGTTATCACGAACTCGGATTATACGAACTCTCGGTTTGCGCGAACCGTTTCTTTTCCCCCGTTAAATTTCAATGCTTTCCAAAGAGATTTTGCCGGTTAAGACGAAATATTCGGTTATGGCGAAATACGAATTAAATTTAGCCCCCAGCAGAACTAATCAATCGGTTAAAACGAATTATAATATGTTTTTAAAGGCGAGTTATAAGTAAAACAATAAACTATTAAAGCAACAAAAACGCCGTTGATATCAAGTATTGGCTCTCTTTGTCTTTTGTGTAAACATTCATCCTTTGTTTGTTATGATGACTCATTTTCTATGAAACCATCCCCTTGGTCGTTCCATGTACTCAATCAGTAGAAGATTTCGACTCTATTGTGCCAGTATTGCTGTTTTTCTCGACTGATAAATGTAGGGGCCATGGTGACCCCTGCCAGCCAGCACCCAAGGAGCGCACGCTTTCACGGAATTTCACAGAATATTATATTATTCTTAAATATATTTTTATACAAAACATATATTTAAAAATTTCAAATATAATATAAATAATAAAAATATATTCTGTGAATAATAATCTGTGTAAATCGAGCTTTCAGAAGAAAAATGACTTATTTCTATTTGTTATATCTCTTTTTTATAACCGACTAATTGATTGTATCATAAAATAATGCGCTTGAAATAAAAATTATTAAATTCTAAATAATCGAAGTGTGAATTGTTTGGGCTTCCATAAAATAACCTACATAAACATGTGATCTAAACCGCGAAAAAAAGCGCCATTGATCTTGCCTTAAAATGGAAAATTTTGGGCGAAGTTGCACGTGGAGTGTTATCTAAGTCGCAAATTGCCGAAAATTGTCAAATTGCGAAATCCACATTATCAACCATTCTAAAAAACAAAGAAAAAAATAGATGCGGCTGTTGCCTCAGGGTCTTCGAGCTCTTCAAAACGCCTTCGAAAAGCATCCCATCAAGACGTGGAAGATGAGCTTTTAAAATGGTTTAAAAAAAGGAGACAAAATAATATTCCTGTATCCGGCACACTTGTCAAATAGAAGGCTAAAGAAATAAGTGTCTCATTGGGTGTGGAAAAAACAGCTGATTCGTTTTCACTTCCAGAAACAATGCTTGATGAGCCTGAAGAATGGACCAAACTCCTTTCAGCTACAAACCCAGCTGAGACTTTGACTTTCCTGGAGTATGTTGCCCTGGATGAAGGGTTGGAAATTTGCGGTTCACCCGAATTAGAAGAAAAGAAGAAAGAAGAAGAAGAAACAGAAGACGATGAGGTGAAAGAAGAGATAATGATGCCTACTAGAGGGGAAGTAATCGCGGCCCTCGAAACCCTCCAGAGCTGTCCAAAACCTCTGCGGATATTTATGTTCATTTTGAAGATGACCTGGATAAAATAAGAAGGGAGTGTCTGAAACAGTGCCCAATCAAATACCACCAAAACACTATAACAGACTTTCTGAAGCCTGCAGAGAAAACACAGATATAGGATACTCTATGCATACTGCATATGCTGCATACACATAAACATTGTATGTACCAAGTATATTATGTAAGTTGTTTCTTTTGTTGTTCTTTTTTATTTGTGTTTTAAAATGTGATTAATTTAAAGTGTGATTATATAATCCATATTGTCTTTTAAAATAAAATACTTTATGTACATACATATACATAATTGTTGTTCCTTAAAATTTTAAAATATTTTCATTAATATTGTTTTCAAATAAATTTATTCGTTATTCCTCAGAAATGTAGTTTTCTTATTCATCAGTAGTACATAAGTACAACCCCCGGATACCACGAATTCAATTCGTCTAATACGAAATCGGTTTATACGAATTCGGTATATATTCTTTTAAGACGAAAAGGGTTTTTCGTTCTCCCGTTGAGTTCGTCTTAACGAGGGATTACTGTAATACAATTTTCTACAATTACTAACTAATATTAAAAAAAAAATTAATAAAAAGGTATCTCCTGATCGTGCAACAAAAAGTTGTTGATGGCTTGAGTCATCTGACGGAATAAATATCAACTATTCGTTGATTCTTTAATACAACGAATAGTTGACATTTATTCCAATAGATGGTGCAAGCCATTAGCAACTTTTAATTGCACGATCAGGAGATGCCTTTTTCTTAATTTATTCACCTGGTCCCGGTGCAATTTCATTTTGTACTATTTTTTCATTAAAAAAAATATTGTCAAGGCCTCATCCTTGTGGAACACTCCTAGCGGTTTTGCAAATTCAATTCACCTTGTAACGATTCACTACTAATGTGGAGCCAGATCCTTCTAATCTTTTCCCATTCAGATTAACTTCAGTTTAGTTCTACCAATAACTATAAGAAATATTGGGGCTGAGTGTAGAGAGAAGTTACCCGGGTAGCTGAGTCGACCAGCGGGGGGTCCGAGTGGCGCCGGGACCACAATGACAGTGTCCGCGGACTCCTCAGGACTGCTGTCCGGCGACACCTCGACGTCCTGGTAGTCGGGCGGTGGGGGCAGCGTGGTGGTTTGTGGAAGCGACGGCACCTCGGGACACGTCAGTTCCTTGCCGCGCAGAGAGAGGGCGCGGCGGGGGCAACACACGTAGGGTACTGTGACGTTCCAGCCGCACACTGTAGGCAACCCTCCCCTGGCTGCTGTGACAGCCCTACGGCACGAGGACAGCGGGCGGCACACCCCGTACTGGCTCTCTCGGGTGGCGCACTTCATACGGTCTAGGGACTGGATGTCCGGGTAGAGTACATGGCCGCCCCATAACTGGTACGTCACCTCTGTACCCAGACAACTTTTCTGAAATACGGTGGATTTTTCACTGGGGGTTGGGTGGAAACATTTATATCCAAATGCAAGTGTAAATATGTATTGTGCATAATTAAAATAAACTGATTTTAAAATGTAAATTACATTCATAATAAACCTGTCCACAATAGTATCTACCCCTAGCAACGCCTACCTAGCTAGAGCGATCATCTTTTGAAGCGACCCCTTTCAACTTATTTGTTAAAACACCAAGTGGTCAGCTCTTCAACGTGACCAGTGCTCACAAAGACATATCATATAGATTCTAATACCGTAGCAGGCATTTAATTTTTTTAAACACCTTTCTATTTTTTCATCCTATTGAATTCTCCAAAATTCCCAAGTTTTTTTCATAAATATGAAATGGGGACTCTCGTTGACAGAACTATCACCACCCATGTTAAGAGGTCAATGATGCTGACTGTCTTTACCTAACTGCTGTTTTGTCGTGACTTGCAACCTTCATAAAAGAACAACACATTTACTTATTTGTAAGGTTAGTAAATTTAAGGTAAGTATTTAGGTACTGACTGACCTTCGTAGTTCAACTTGGCCGCCAGGACCAGCGTTGTCCAACCATGGACAAGGATCACCAATGCCAACCCTCTGCACCACAAGGCGCCATGATTTACCACAGAGTTCTTCACTAACACGCTGAGAGTGATTAACAAGGGTTAGACTACGTGGCAAGAAAACACAATTCATACAGATCTCAGAGTTTAATTGTGTTATTTTATTCCATTACAAAGTTTATCACTATAGTTTTTCGAGGATTCCATTTCAAGAATAAGCTTTAAAGAGTTGTCTATAATAGACAATTCATGGGTTTGCATACGGCGAATGGTATATAAATAATTTTAAAATATGCAATTTAATAGGTATAACGGTCCTACAAAAGCTGTGAGGTTTCACGACTGATATGTCAGTAGTCTTGAATGTGGCATAATTATAATAATTTATGAAATATTCACCTGAGATATAGTGCTGTAGTGTAGATATCCATACATGAAAATTATAGTATGCAAGGATATAACTATCTATTGCTATTTTTATTCAAATTAAATAACTTAATACGATGAAACAATATTGGGAAAGCCTGGCTCACCAGTGATAAATCCTCTCAGCTGTGTTTCTCCATTTACGAGGGGTGTCCCATAAGTCCGTGGCCCGACCATGAGAACGAAATATTAGAAACTAATAAATATTACCATATATACCTTAAAGCCTTGTATAAAGATATGTAAATTTTTAAGTTTCTACAACTAACCGTTTTTTGTTATAGGTTCTGAAAGAGGACAAGAAACAGGAATCGTATAAAATGGAGACAAACGAGATTCGTTCTGTAATAAAATATCTTTGTAAGAAAGGAATGTCGCCGAAGGAAATCTATGAGGATATGGTGGATATATTAAGGGAAGATGCTCCTTCCTATAGCACAGTAAAAAATGGGTAGCTGCGTTCAAATTAGGGAGGATCAGCACCGAAGACGAACATCGACCAGGAAGACCTGTTGAGTCAGTTACTCAAGAAAAAAAAACATCGACAAGATACATGATTTGGTTATGTTGGACAAAAGAATGACAGTTCGTCAGATAGAAGAGACCTTGGGTATTCCAAAAACAACAGTGAATCGGATCATGAGAGAACACTTGGGCCTCAGGAAGCTTTCTGCCCGTTGGGTTCCCAAACTTTTGACACCCGATTAAAAGGCTGTAAGGAGAAAGTTATCTTCGGACAATATTGCGTTATATGAAGCCAATCCAGAGGAATTTGTTAATAGATTTGTTACCATGAATGAGACTTGGGCCCATCACTTTAGACCAGAGTCCAAGCAACAATTCATGCAATGGAGACACTCCGGTTCCCCACCTCCCAAGAAAGCCAAGACAATTTAATCAGCAGGGAAGGTTATGGTGTCTGTCTTTTGGGATTCCGAGGGTGTACTTCTTCTAGACTTTCTGAATAAGGGTCAAAACATCACTGGCAATTATTATGCAAATCTTGTGAATGAACTACGAGAAGCTATTAAAGAAAAGAGAAGAGGAAAGTTGTCCAGGAAGATTGTTTACCATCAAGACAATGCTCCGAGTCATCGGTCGCTGCAAGCCATGGCTGCTATTTATGATTCTTGCTTTGAAATTTTACCACATGCACCCTATTCACCAGATCTAGCTCCGTCTGACTCCCACCTATTTCCTAATTTGAAAAAAATCACTTTCTGGCATTCATTTTAGGTCAGATGAAGAGGTCATTGATGCTGTAACCTCATTTTTTGAGTCACTTGAAACATCGTTCTTTTTGGAGGGCATAAAAGCATTAGAACATCGCTGGAAAAAGTGTATAGACCTTAAAGGGGATTATGATGAAAATGAATCATAATCATTTTATAGATCATTTTCTTTATATGTCGGGCCACCGACTTATGGGACACCCCTCGTAATCTTCCAGAGTGTTCCAATATAGTGTTCAGCTATGCACCGTCGCTATTGCCGAGGATGTTATTGTGGTTAAACATTTTCAATTCGTTAAATTGCCGTCTGTATTTTTTATGCTGATCATATCTAGTAAATTTGAATCTTGAATGTTCATAAAGGTAAAATATGTGTAAAATTAATAAATGAATGAAATAAGTGAGCGCGCACGTAGATAACAAAATTAACGTCGTAAACCTTAAATATTTTAAATATATATCTTATTGATTAGTATATTATTTTTTATTTGGTTAGCTCAGGTTACTGGCGCGTACATATGTCTCCAACTATCCAGCTTGTCCTTCAGACCTTGGTCTTTTCAGTTTCATTTACAATGCAAGCGGAGGTCCAATTCATGAGGTGGCGCCAAGCAGGTTTATTTCTTGGAAGAATTTCCAAGAATTTCGGGCTTAGCTTCGTGGTTCTTAGGGGAATGTCTGTCTGGAATCTTTGACACTCAAAGGCTGGGAAGGTAAAAAGGAGGTATTCTATGATTTTTGAGCAGTATATAAATAAATATTGTAACGTAGACATTAAGAAAGAAAACATCAGAATGAAACGGCTATTTATTTGATTAAAGACAAAATTAGTATTTATAAAGTACCAGAAAGATAAAGTGGAGTTTAAAGAGTAGCAAAATAAATTGAATATATAAATTGTAAATCTTTATACAAAATAAAAATATTTTGCTACATAGAGCGCCTTTCCTATGGGAACTGTGACCCATTTCTTGCAAATCTTGTTGCTACTGACATGGAACTGACGTGCTTCTGTTAAGGATTTTTTCGGAGTTTTGGAAGTTTATCACTAGTAGCGTTGCGTCCTTTTTTTTTTTTGCGGCGTTAAGAGCGACTCTACCGTCTTATCGAGCATAAAGAGCAATGGGTGAAAATACGTTTAGTAAGGGTTTTTACTACAGTAATTTTATGGCTAATAAGGCCAAATGAGATGTAGTGGATATTGGAGGGGGCCATGTGCTTTTTTTAAAAGACTGTTGTATGATACTTGGTTGGAGTTTGGATAATTAGAATATCTAGGAAGGATAAGGCATTATTGTTTTCACTTTAGGGGATGAAAGAGATTTCAGGATTGAAACTATTGAGTCAATTAAGAATGCTTTGTGGTGGTGCAGAGCAGAATTCATTGGGGTATTTGGATGCGTTTCCTGTTGATGGTGAATGCTTTGTAACCTTATCCTTCGAGCACACAAATGAAAAATATATCATAAATATATCTCCTCCAAAATTTTATCTAAATGATTTTGTAAAATTATCATGAAATAGAGAGAGCAACCTTCAATTATTTCCTTAAACCTTTGATATAAGAATAACGGATGCATTTTTTTTTTTGCTAAAGATATTGGGATAATCGGAACTGTTAATTTTTCAAAGTGTGTGACCCGTTTTTAATCTAAAAAGAGAGTATCAATATATATATATATATATTTAAAAAAAAACGAATAATTTTTGAGATTTTTTTCTTCACTATTATCCTATGTTTGTATAAGTAACTCGATTTCTCTACCTTTGAAAAGTGAAAGCATTTTCAAAATCTTACAAAAATGACAACGTTCAAATGTTTCTTAAACCTATTCAATATTTAATCAGCTTTAATTAAATATTATCTATTTGTTATCAATTTGGACACTAACAGAGAGACCTAGAGATATAAATTGACCGCGATATTTTAAGACAACAAAATATTGACTCATTTAAACGGTTCTAACTCTTTGTATTTCCCAAAAATAGACCTTAGGTCATGGCTACCTTGACACATTGTAGTAACGCTCATCAAGAAATCACCATTCAACGAAATGTGAGAACAATGTGTTTGATGCTGTAAATAGCATCTCCCATTCTGAGGGCTGACTCATCAGTTGAGTACACACCTCTTCATCCATGCAGGGAATTCCTAGAAGTGTTAACTTCTTTTTTAACGAATCGTTTCTAAATTTTGTTTTTTTATAGGTACTTCATCGTGCAGACAAGAATCCTATTTGTTTTTCCCCGAGGAAACTATATAACATATATTGCAAATTATGCAAAAAGAAAATTATAGTAGAATTGGTACACATTATATAATTGAAAATGCTCGTCTCTCAAGAGAAGTATAGAAATTCTATAAAAATTATAATGAGAGAAGGGACTCGACAGATGGTTGAATCCTTTGAAAGTGTTTTGTTCGCATTTACTACTTATTATTGGAATAGTTCCTTATTCAAATAATACCCTTATGACAGTTCTAATAAAAGACTTTGTGTGTGCGTATATTGCTTAAAGTTAATCTATCTCAAGCTGATTTATACTACCAATGAACTGTATAACTGTATTCAACAAATTCTGAATATTTATTGGCACATTTTTATAGGAACTATGGATTAAGGGTATATATAATTTTTAAAAAAATTACATTTATTATAGAAAAAGATGGTATTTAAAGGATTCAACACGTTAAAATGATATTGAATAACGGCCAGATGACCACACCGATCATTTTTCAAAGTCACTGCCAGTTTTTGCCTGAATAGTAATTAAGACTTCAAATACGAGCAGAAACCACCAAATATATATCCCTAAAGCTAAAATTTATTTTACAAATACATTTAAAAGGCGACCAACCTTTGACACTACTTTACAGTTTAAACATGTAACTATATGTTTTAGAATCTTTCTCTATATTTATAAGGTAGTCGATGTCCGCCAAAACCTCAAGATTAATTTGTCCAATTCAGATGAGGTTTCTTTATATTTTATCACATCTTTTTATGCGAAGGTTTATGTATTTGGGTGATTTGGGTATTAAAAGCCAATAGGCATAATTATTGCTACTAATAATAAGGACTAAAATTATCTAATCATAATAATAACATTTGTGAAAACCATATTCGATGGGCAGACGTTCGCTTTGGAAGAATCTTGGCAAAGCGGGGGGTCATTCGGCTGGAAAAATATATATTTTAAAATGTTTGATAACAAATGTTTTATTAAAAGAAAAGTGAGTTAAAAATGACAAAACGATTTCAGGGCGTCAAATATTATGATTTTAAAAATTATCCTTATTCGAAATAATTTCATTTCATCCGCTTTGTATAAAGAATATTTTATTTGTTTTAGTTACACATATCAGCAATAACTATTAATTTCAAAGATAAAATGTTAAAGTGTGATGACGTCATTTCAAGTTTTTATCAATTTTCACGGAAAATAATAGACCAAACATTTTTTGCTCTTCTATAATGTGATTACATGTACCTGAAAATTTATTAAAAATCGAAATAGTAAAATTACCTTCGCAAGATAAACAGATAAAAGCTGTGAATATTTAACAAAAGCTTTTTAAATGTTCAATTGATAGTGAGTGTTGGCAATTATAATTTCATCGTTAATTTTTGCTTCATTAACAGTCCTGCTTCAGTAAATACTACTATTTTTGGTTTCAGTAGCAGTTTCTTCAAAGAGGAGTTTTACTGTATAATATGGAATAAATTAAGCAAATAAAACATTTATCATTAAGCACATTTAAATGACACTTATAAGTTTTATGTTCGTTTACAACAAAAGAAGTGGCTCTCTCACGGGATTTTAAATACATTTATTAATCTTTTTGAAAATTGAGCAATCCATTAATAAATCTTTAATTAAAAAGGCATATATTAGATCAAAATATCATTTATTTTACCAATATTTAAGTTGGCTGAACGCCAACCTTTATCAAGGTGTTATAAGATTTTAAAGTGTGTCAACAACAAACTAAGCGCCACATAACGTCAACAGAATTAAGTTTTGAAAATATTTTCTTTTATATTCAATGCGGAGAAAACATTATATATATATATATTTATATTAAGGACAAAATAAATTTTGTAAAATATGGGTGTGAATATTTTGAAAATTAACAATTACGCCTATTTTACAGGGTGATCCAAAAGTCCCGCACTATTTTAAAAATTAATAACACCGCGAATATTTGCGCTAGAGCAATGCGGTAAACACCATTGTGTTCAGGATGCAATGGGATTTTTTATGGCAAATAATGAAAAATTCGAAATTGATTTTAGTTACAATTTTATTCGCCAGATGGCGCTCTACCAGAATCAGAGATTCAGCGGCCAAATTGTTTGATAAATTGAAAAATATAACTGATCGGCATGTATTTTTCCTTTTTGAATACCAGGAAAGAACCCTAATAATATCAAATAACAAATTAATAAAACACCACTTCGCCAAAAGTATGAAGAATTGGTTAACGATTTTCAAATACAATCAGAGATATGTAAAATAGGTAAATGCAAATTAAAACATGTAGCAAAAAGAAAATTGATATTTTAGATACGGTTTGTTTCCGAAGATAATAAATTTCTAATATTTTTAATTCAACTCTCACTCAGTATCGATTATATTTATTTTAATTCATTTGAAAAATATGTATCCATCTCTGATAATTTATTTTACTCTGGAATGCCGTTGTTGTTGTCGTGTCCAATAAAGAGCCTCAGATGTATCCATGTATCTCCATCACAGCAGCAGCAATGTCCACTATCTTAGGTGTGTAAAGCTGCTGCTCTGGGTCTATGTCTAATTTTTGCAAGGCTGCGGCCATTGCTGGCTATAAGAATATCTGGGTAGGTGTAAGTTCCACACCAGGACAATTGTTGCATGCCCTATAGGTTCTTGTGCCATCTGGATGTATTGTCATTCCTTTATAGTGTTTTGTTCTAAGTCTTGTTATAGTTTTTGTCATTTTTCTCTCAGAGTTTATTTCGCATTTTGATCTTTTCTTATTTTTTCGTTTAATTATCTTGTATTTTGACAAAGAATCAGCGTCAAATAATGACATTTGTTCTTTCCTTTGGCTCAACTTTCTGGCTTCCTTTGCCAATTCGAATGCCATTTCATTACCCGTGATCCCAGCATGGGCAGTGATTCATTGTAGAATGCAGTTATTCTCCAACGATTCCAGTTGGGTAAGTAACGAGTGTATTTTCTGTGTGATTTTAGTATTGCCCTTCTGAATTTCTTCTAGAGCGGATATGGAGTCGCTGTATATTAAAATTCCTTCTGCTTGATGCAGGGATGGTTGGTTAAGGCATACATCAAGGGCTTTCCAGATAGCTGTCAGTTCACAAGTGAAGTTTGACGAAATCTGTCCTGATCTTTCTTTGATTTTGATGTTTGTTCCATCTTGCAGTATTAAGTTAATTCCGGCCCCTCCATTACTCAGGGTAAGGTCTGAAGATCCATCTGTATATGCTGTTGAAGGGCGTGGCCTAGCAATTTTAATCAAGAATTTGTACTATGAGGACATAGCCGTTAATATTACAACACATTAGACCTCGAAGCCCAAGGTATCAAAGTCTACCTCAATCAAAACAAAGCCATCCACATATACAATATGTATCACCCTCCAAACAATACATTTATTGACGATGGAACAATGGCTCAATTTCTTACAGACAACACTATTATTGTAGGTGACCTTAATGCCAAACATCAACTATGGGGATGTTCTACGCCAAACCCAAGAGGCAAAATACTATCAAACATATTTGACGACAATGCCTTCATGTGCTTAAATGATGGGAATCCTACCCATCATTCCTACAAGCTATAATACTGCACAAGCCCTTGATATAAGTTTTTACTATCCTGACATTTTTTCACAAATGCAAATAGAAAATATTAAAACGTTTTGGAAGTGATCATTTGCCTATTTTGATAGAAATTAGCACCAAGACCAAAACTAGCTCAATTAAGAAAAATTCTGGAACTTCAAAAAGGCTAATATGATATTTTTCGAAAACACCATTATTGAAGCAGCCAAAGTTTCAATACCAAGAGGTAATATTAAGAAATGGATTCCAAATTATACACACCAGGCAAAAAATATTCAAAGACTTATAACTAAAAGAAATGAACTACAAAAAAGTGCACCCAAAACCAAAAATATTGTAGAACTGAACTGAACATTGTGATCGCAAAAATAAAAAAAGATTATGCGTAAATCTGAAAAGTGAAAAATGGAAACAAACATGTGAAAACCTGAACCCAAGAAACCCAAATACAAAACTTTGGAATTGGGCAAAACAAATTGACAGAGTCCAGCCACAAACTGAAAACACAAATATGATTAAGAATACAGATGGTACACCAGCAACTAATGACATAATTGCTGCCAATCTTTTAGGTAATTCATATCAAATAAGTAGTAAAATCAAGGTTGAAAAAAGGCCCGAAAGATTATTCATGACTGTAAAAAATGTCACCAGCACTCATAATATTTTCCATGAAAAAAAATCAATATGAAAGAGCTAGCTTATGCATTAGAAAACACTGACCTAAACAAGACTCCTGGGCCAGATGGAATCCATGGCCGAATGATATCAAACTTGGGCAAAATTGGCAAAGAAAGACTTCTTAATATATTCAATAACTCCTGGAAAACTGGAAAATTGCCTCAAGACTGCGAAAATGCAACAATAATTCCCATTAAAAAACTTGACAAATCTGCTGATGACCTAAAAAACTACCGACCTATCTCCCTAACAAATATTTGCTGCAAATTAATGGAAATAATTATACTCAGACGACTCACCTACCACCCCGACACAAGAAATCTCTTACCAGAAGAACAATATGGATTTAGGAAAGGACATGGGACAATAGACCAACTCTTATTTTTCACACAAAAGGTAAAAGATGCACAAAACGAAAAACCAACTAACCACACCATAGCTGCTTTTTAGACCTTACACAAGCTTTTGATAAGGGCTATGGAAAAACAAGTTAATTACAAAATTATACAAACATTTCAAAATTGATGGAAAAGTTATCACTTGGATAAATGATTATCTTAAAAATATATAAATCAGGATCAAATATAATGGCACTCTATCTAAAACCTTCAAATTGTACCAAGGATTACCACAAGGATCAGTCCTTAGCCCAACTCTCTTCACCCTATTTATTGCAGGCATAGAAAAATAAATTTCACATAAAACCAATATTGGACTTTTCGCTGATGACATTATTCTATGGAGCAGCAGCACTAACTGGAAAAAAGCTGAAAGAGATTTAACAAGACTCTTCTCCACCTAGAAAAATTTGCTAATAAACATAAATTAGAATTTAACCCCCAAAAATCTGAAACCTGTCTTTTACTACCGATAAGAAACTATACAAAATAAGACCAAATATTATTCTGAAAGAACAACAATTGCAATATAATAAACATCCTAAATATCTCGGCTACACCCTGGATCCAGAAATCAACTCCAGTAAGCATATTAAAGGAGTTGTTAAAAAAAGAAGAGACCGACTAAAAATCTTGAAATATATTTCAGGAAGAGTGGGGAGCTGAAGCAACAACAATAAAATTAACTTACACATCTCTAATGAGACCTATCCTGGAATATGGATATCAAATCTATGGTACAGCATCTGAAACAAATCTAAAATCACTGGAAAGGATACAACTAAGTGCAGCTAGAATTATTACAGGTCTTCGAAAACCCTGCCCTAATGATATTGTCGCGTTCAGCGGCGTAGCGCCCAGGCTCTATTTTGCCCAGACGCCCGAAGTCTCTTATTCTGGTCCCGGGGAGGAAAAAAAACCGTGGAATCTCAAAGGTAGAGAAGAGCGATTCCCAAGAAGTCAAATCCGCGGAAGTGTCTAAGGCAGGTATCAACCAAGGCGTAGACCTCTCGAGAGCGGGCCGAGAAACCACACAACTCTAACCAGTCAATAACTTTATTTTTTGTCACGAATATATATACATATAAATATTTACATATGACAAATATGTTTCTTATAATGGATTAAATTTACATATATTTAAAAAATACAAATCTATAAGAAAAATAACATTCTTTCCCAACATACTCCCACCTTGAGTTTTTCTACAGAAACTCAACCAATAGTTGGGAAACGACCGTTCATTCCAGTTCTTTAGGATCTTTACTGGCTTCTCCTCGGGAGCCTCCCCGGCGTGGTTCCGAGTGTATACTCCTCAAGGTACTCCCCAGATCGGCGGGTATCTCTAAATTGTAGAGCCGTTGAACCGGCCTAATCTGGACGCCCTTGCTGGTTCTCAACTTGGCGACCCTCACAGGTCCATCTCGGCCAGGGTAGACCTCCACAACTCTCGCCAAAGGCCAATTGACTCGCTTAGCATTATCTTGTCCAATCAACACCAGATCTCCCACCTTGATAGGTCTTGTCTTCGAGCGTCTTCTAGTCTCCTGCCTTAAGAATCCAAAATACTCCGTCCGGAATCTCTTCTGCAGATCTTCTCTTAACCTTTGTCTAAATCGGTATCTCTTCTGAAGACTAGCCCTTTCAATAGAGTCCAGATCTGGAACTCCTATTTCTTTGAGGTCGTGTAAGAACAAGGCAGGGGTTAATGGACTAAGATCTTCGACATCTTCAGACATGTAAGTCAATGGACGTGAGTTCATCAAAAACTCTGTGTCACAGATAATGGTGTAATGTTCCTCAAATTCCAAGCGAGCTTGACCAAGAATCTTCCTAAGGAGTTGTTTCAGCAAACCAATCAATCTTTCCCACCATCCACCCCACCATGGAGCCGACGGAGGGATAAACTTCCAATTAATATTTTGCTTGGTACTCTCTGATTGGACTACCGCATTGTCTAGATTCCCTAGAGCTCTGCTCGCACCACGAAAATTGGTACCGTTGTCCGAGTACACTACATAGGGGCGTCCTCTCCTTGCTACAAAACGTCTGAAATCTTGCAGAAAGTTCTCGGTTGAAAGAGAAGTCACCAGTTCCAAATGGACCGCCCGATATACGGCACAAGTAAATATAACAATCCACACCTTTCGCCTGTTCCTTAAAAAAGTGGTCCAGTAAGGTCTATCCCCACTACCTCAAATATTGAGGCATCCCTTACTCTATTTTCAGGTAATTCCACGGATTCAACAGAACCCGATTTAGCCGTGAACAGTCTACACTTAACACATTGATGTATGACCCTTCTTACAGTCCTCCTGAATTTCAAAATCCAATAATCCTCTCTTAATAAATTCATCAGAGTTTGAAGTCCCACATGCCCCCAAGTTTCATGCTTCCATCTAATGAGTAAATATATCAAGTCATGATCAGAAGGCAACAATAAAGGCATTCGAAAACTTTCCAGATCTTGTCTCCTACTTATTTTAGTTTTGACCCTCAACAATCCCAAAGAATCGCAGCATAACTTGAAATCCTTCAACCTCTTGTCCTCTGGTCCAGTGAAGGATTCCCGTTGGATAACTCTCACCAGCATCAGTTCCGCCCTTTTAATTTCATTCACAGTAAGATCACCTTTCACTCGCTGACCTATTGTTCCTCTCGCATTTGTTAAAAACCGGTTCATCCAGGCAGTTACTCTCAATATCTTGTAGTAGTTTGAAAAGCGATAGTAGTACTGATCTTTTTCCCTTTCAATACATGTTGATGTTAAAACAATCTTTCTCTTTTCCGAGTTCACAATATCTGGGTCAGGGTATATTTCCCTATGGGGCCAATCTCTTCTTGGTCTTCTCAACCAACTCGGGCCCTCCCACCACTTCGATCTCTCCAGAGAATCGGCTAAGCACCCCCGTGATGGTAAATCCGCTGGATTCAAACATTCTGGTACATGATACCAATCCTCCGTCTCACTGAGAGATCGGATCTCCATAACTCGATTCATTACAAAAGTCGCCCAGTTATCTTTTCCCTTGATCCAATGGAGTGCATTAATGGAGTCTGTCCAATAAAATCGCTCCATGTCTTCAAATTTTAGGTCCCTCACAACGTTGTTCACCAAGCGGGCCCCAACCAAGCATGCCAACAGCTCCAAACGAGGAATGGTAGTCCCCTTCAAAGGAGCCACTCTCGACCGAGCCTGTACTAGTTGACACGTTACTTCCTGTTCGCTCTCGATGCGTAAAAAAATACAAGTGGCGTAGGAGGCCCTAGACGCATCACAAAAGACATGAAGAGTAGTTCCAATCCGGTGTTCTTCTCTATAGCAAAGCCATCTCGGTATGGCAATGGATTTCAGAGACTCCAATTTGGCCAGCCACCTCAAAAACTCGCAAGACAAGTTTTCAGGCAGAGGCTCATCCCACGACAATTTTAACAGCCACGTTTCCTGTAGGATAAGTCTCGGAACGAGGGTCACTGGACAAGTGAAGCCCACCGGATCGAAAATACGGCTTGCCAAGGAGAGTACCTTTCTTTTGTTTATTGGCCCCTGTATTTCCAAATTCTCCAAAGAACAAGCCAAAGTGTCCTTTTCTTGATTCCATGTCATGCCCAACAACCTTCCTCTATTAGACCTAGGACCATCACACATTATACTGGTAACATTGCTTGTCCAATCACGCAAGTTGAAATGAGCAGAAGCCAACAATCTCTGTGCTTCGTCCACAAATTTTTCCATATCTGTGACTTTTGAGAAACTAGCCACACAGTTATCGATGTATAAAGACTCCCTCAATAATTCAGCTGGTTCTTGCCAGTGTTCAGGAGCCTTGTTCAAGTGGTGAAACAGCGTGGCAAGCAGGAGATATGGACTCGTCGTGATTCCGAAGACAACTCTCGCATGACGTAAAACCATCACATTTCCCTCTTTGTCATACCAGAGGAATCTTAGATAATCTCTGTCTTCCTCCCTAATCCCAATTTGGAGGAAGGCCTTCTCTATGTCCGAGGAGACTCCTATCTCGCTCTTCCTAAATTTATTCCAAATTCTTGGGATCGTTTCTATCATATTCGGACCTCTTGCTAGACAATCATTCAGTGAAAGTTTTCCCTTCTTCTTCGCCGAAGCATCAAAAACTGGTCTTACTTTGGTGGTTGGACTATTCTCTTTAAAAACTGGTCGATGTGACAAATAGTGCACGCCTTCACGTTTATTGTCTATAACCCTTTCTATTATTTTATTCCTTAGCCACTTTTCGAGAATATCTTCATATTCTGCCAAATTTCCGGTATTCACAAGATGTTTCCTCACGTTTGCTAATCGTTTTTCGGCAACATCTCTATTGTCCGTGAGTAGTTCTCTTTCGCGAATCCAAGGAAGGGCAACCTGGTAACGCCCCTCACAATCCTGTGAAATAGTACGTGCAAAATATTCTTCCGTTTCTTTTTGTATCGAGTCGTCTTGACGAGCATCTGAAATACCAATAGCCTCTAATCTCCATAAATTCTCCAAATCGCTAGTCAACAGTGAAGTTGTGCAAAGTCCACTAACGCTAGTTTCTTCTTCTGTGGCCGGAATCTTGCCCATTAAAGTCCAGCCCAACCTCGTTTGCACCGCCACAAGCCCAGAAGGAAGTCTTCTATGCTCTCCGGTTAGTAATTTTCCAGCAATATCTGCTCCTATAAGAATCTCAAGAGGTCCCCTGTGTAGATCAGTTAATTCTATGTCATGAGCACTAAGATCTTGCATCCATTTACCCTGATGGACCCTGGTCACGCTGTCGCAGATAACATCTTGGCTCAGTGCTTCAAAATTACAGCCATAAGATCCGTCTAAATTGCTCAACCTGATATTATAAACTCCATGTTCGTACAACTCTGTGTTCGATCCACCAAACAAAGAGTGGCGAAGAGACTCTTTTTTGGAACATTCATATCCCATTTCTTCCGCCGTGTCCTGGAGTACATAGGACCTCTGAGATCCCGTATCAATCAAAATTCGTCCCATTCTTTCTTTACACTTTCCTCTGATAGTCACTCTCAGTGTGGGCAACAACACCACAGGCGTCGTCAGATTGGTCAAAGTCTCATCCCTCATCATCCCTCGGGCTGGAGTAGCATTCTGGTTCTTCCTGGGGCACATAATCCTTGAATGTCTCAATTCCCCACAGCTGGTGCAACTTGTCTTAACTTTGCAGAATTTGCTCAAATGACCATATTTCAGGCATCTGAAACAAGCCCCTTTCTTCTTTAATTTTCCCAATTTATCTTCCAATGTCAAATTTTCCGCGAATTCGCACTTTGTACTTTCATGATCTCTTTCACAAAAGGCGCAATTCTTCCTCTTATTCACTGCTTCAGAGGCATTCAAAAAACCAGCAGCCGTGGGCAGGGGATTCCTCTCATTTCTTCGATACTTCACGATAGAGCTTTGTGACTGAGGGTGCTCATTTGATGGTTGGCCGGCTGTTATTTCGTCCCGCGTGCCGAACGTGCTTTCTAATGCAATCAATTGTCTCTCCAAAAATTCAATCAAATCTCCAAGAGAAAAAGCTCCTGTGAATTCCCGGTGTAATTCAAGCTTTAAATCTGATGGCAATAGCTTGAGGAGTAAAGGGCACAATAAGTTACCGTAGCTTTCAACGACAACACCCAATGACTCCAAACTTCTAATCTGCACCAGGATTCTGCCGTACAATTCTCTGAAAGCCCTCACGTCCTTTGTCACTCTAAGTGGTTTCAAGGCCAAGAGGTTGTTCATATGCACGTCGATCAACCTTTCCCCTTTTCCGAAGCGTTTCTTCAACAATTCAACGGCCTTATCGTAATTTTCCTCAGATAGGCAAAATCCTTCCACAGTTTGGGCCGCCGTTCCACCCAAGTAGGCTTTAAGATAGTTAAATTTATCTATCTTGGTCAAGTGTTCATTCCTATTGATTGATGAATCGAAGGCATTCCAAAAATTTAACCACTGGCTAATTTCCCCGTAGAATCTTTCCATTGTTAATTTGGGTAACTTAACCATCCCAGTTAGAGTCGGTCGACCGATTTCTCCTGGATATTCCTTCTTCGTGGCAGTTGCAGTTTCCCTCTGCATTCCTTCCGCTACCACCAGACTTCTTTTCTTTAACAAATATTTCCACGCCACGGCCTTTTCCCGGTATTCCTCTACCATCTTTAGATCTTTCTCTAGATCTTTGATGTCAATCAGCTTACCGATTTCTTCGTCTACCCGCCTCAGTTCTTCGTAGAGATCCGAAAGCTGCCCCAGCAGTTCCTCGTGGTCACACTCCTTGTGCACGTCATATTCCTCTATTCTTTTCCCGTACTTGGATAAAGACGTGCGGAGTATGGTTCTCTTCTTCTTGAGTCTCTCTAGTGCTTCTTCTCTCTCCATCTTCTAATCCAAAGGGGTTCCAAATATAGGCACGGCTTTCTCCTCGCGTCCCGGCTGGGATGCCAAATGTCGCGTTCAGCGGCGTAGCGCCCAGGCTCTATTTTGCCCAGACGCCCGAAGTCTCTTATTCTGGTCCCGGGGAGGAAAAAAACCGTGGAATCTCAAAGGTAGAGAAGAGCGATTCCCAAGAAGTCAAATCCGCGGAAGTGTCTAAGGCAGGTATCAACCAAGGCGTAGACCTCTCGAGAGCGGGCCGAGAAACCACACAACTCTAACCAGTCAATAACTTTATTTTTTGTCACGAATATATATACATATAAATATTTACATATGACAAATATGTTTCTTATAATGGATTAAATTTACATATATTTAAAAAATACAAATCTATAAGAAAAATAACATTCTTTTCCCAACAGATATTGTACTTTACGAGGCAGACATTATGCCCTTAAAGAATAGAATAAGCTACAATCTGCCAAAATATATAAACAAAATCAAGAGTTATGAAAACAAACACAGAACTTTCAATTACATACTTAATTGGGAATCCAATCTAAAACTCAAAAAGAAGGCCCTCTCCACCTGGCCAAAAGAAATGGATTTTTAAAATATAAAGTGGAAAAATATTATTTAGCTGAAAAAAATATCTCCATGCGAACCACTAACAAAATGTTATTTTTAATGCCACTTTAAATGAAACCACCAACAGACAATACCAAAATCCAGAATACTTAAAACAATTATCATTAGAAATAATTAATAAAATTCCTAAAAATGCAATAACTATCTATACCGATGGTAGCAGAGATGAGTTGGGACACACTGGCAGTGGCTCTCTCATTAAAACCACAAATGGCATTGAGAAAATAAACAGAAGAAACCCAGAATTTTGCTCAGTCTTCAGATCAGAACTTATAGCCTTCTATGAAGTCTTAAAATCCATCAGAAACATTAAACATCACGATATATGGATTCTTACTGATAGTAGAAGTGCCATACAACACTTGAGTCACACAGGGGAACTTAGAGACAAAGTAAGCAGGAACATAATTGGTTATCTCCAAAAACTCTCAATACCTCAAAAATTCACCTTCAATGGATACTCTTACATGTTAGCATTGAAGGCAATGAAGCTGCTGATGCGCTAGCGAAAAAAGGCACAAAAGAACCCTTGCTACAGAAAAATAAACTTACTTTTAAAGAAATAGAAACAGTAGCCAAAATAAACAAGAACTGGAGGATCCCTCCTAAGCACAGTTGGTATACCCTAGAAGTAGAAGGCCACCCAGACCTTTCGGTCCACAAGCCGCCATGCGAAGCATGCCTTCGTTGCTATTCTGTTCAACTCATAAGCCAAGTAACGGTATCCAAGCTAGTGATTGGACATTGTACCTTGAAACACCACCTCCCAGACAACGTGTCTGGAAGGATTTCTATACCGGTGGCCTTTAATCACAGCAAAATAGGAAACTATCTACTGTGTCCAGCAGGGACCGTGGGGAGGCAGACCCCAGTCGACTCTGTTCACTCACAGCTGAGGAAAAGCTCAGCTGCCACGTCGTGGGCTTTCTCAAGAAGCTTGCTGTGATTTCTCAGCAGCTCACTCTCGATCGCGCCCCTCGCCCTCCTTCTCTCTTCCTGCACACCCACTACCCTTGGACAATCCAAGACGTAGTGGCGTGCATTCACATCCCTTTCTCCACAGACGCAATCAGGATTGCTCTTAATTTCAAATCTGTGGAGACTTGGGGAAGAACCCATGTCCCGAACTACCCTAATGAGTTTGTGGGACATTACCTTACAGAGGTACTTGGGTGTTGTTACCCCATTGAATAACTCTCCCCTTCACAATGTTCCTCCATCTGTCCAAACATAAGTCCTGGACGTGCCCCCTGATCCTCCTATAAACTTCTTTCTTGGTCACTGTGGTCCTCAGTGATCTACCTTTTAAGCATCCTGCCTTAGAGATCCTGCCTGCGAACTTTACCTTCGATGAGGCTGTGTCTCCTAAACCAAGGGAGCTCCGGAGCCAGCGTCATCATCTCCAGCTCCTGGATTATTTGATGCGCGAGTTGCCCTTTCTCCAGATTGATGGCGACGAGGGCCGACATACAATCTGAATAGAGGCGGTCCGGGCTGAAGTTCTTCTCGGCACACACTCTGCGGGCTACCCTGATCGCAACCAGCTCGGCTGAAAAGACCAATTCGTCCACTCTGAGTGTTAAACTTTCTTGGAAGATCAGCTCTCCATTAGTGAAAATCACTACCCCAGCTCCAGTATTGGTTCCAGACCTACTCCCATCAGTGAAAACCTCCGTGCCATTCCCTGTCGGCTCTCCAGGACTCCAATTCCACTTTGGCAACCACTGCGGAGGCTTTCTTGGGTCCCTCTTCCATTCCAGGGCACCCGCTTCAAGTCCCAGGGCATCTTCCCTGTTCTCTTAGATCTTCTGTCTGATGGTCTCCTCCTCTAGTTTCAACCCCAGGGGAATAAGCCCAGCGAGGACTAATAAGGCCTCACTGCTAGTAGTGAGATATCCCCCTGTAATTCTGAGTGCCGCTGTCCTCTGCACTCTCTCTAGAGTTGTTGCCACCTTCTGATCCCTGTTTCGGAGACACCAAGCACTGGAAGCATATAGCAGGATTGGCTCGACACAGGAGAGGCAGAGGTTCCTAAAAATAGTACCCTCCTTCTCCCCCCCCCCTGTTGAGAGCCAACCAGGACAGGCCTGCACAACGCCTCCCTGCCTCTCGCCACCATCTCCTCCGCCTGGTATTGCCAACCCATCTTGTCATCAATGACCTCCCCCAGGATGGTCATCCTATTGACCAACGCTACCCTCCGTCCTTCGATCCCGATAGCCGGCTTGTGTTCCCATTAGATCCCTTTCCTTTTAGTTCTTATGTCCCTAGGCTTAAAGCTGAGGGCTTTAGTTTTGGAGACATTGAACTTAAGGCCAGAGTCATGGGCCCAGTTCGAGAGAATTTGGAGAGAAGTTTCAACACACTTCTCAGCCTTCGCTCTCGAAGCAGCCTCAACAAGGAGGAACTGGTCGTCAGCATAGAGAACCAGCCTGGCTCCCTCAGGGAGCTCCTCCTGGAAAACGGTGTTTACCAGGATATTCCACAGAATAGGTCCGCAGCAAGAGCCCTGGGGGCAACCCCTAGCACAGTTTCTTTCCAACTTCCGCCCACCAAAACTGAGGCTAATCCGTCTATCCCTCAGGAAGTCACGAACCAAGCTGCACAAATTATCAGGACAACCCATGTCCATCAAATTTCTCATCAGCTTGTTCCAGTTCACGGAGTTGAACGCAGCCCCCAAGCACCCTTATTTAAGCCCATCTCAACCCCCTCTAACACCTCGTTCAGAGCTGTGGTTGTGGACTTCCCTTCCCTAAAACCATGTTGGGAAGAGGAAAGGAGCTCATTACTTTCTAGCCAGTGCTTCAGTCGCTGAGCTAGTAGGCTATCCAGGACCTTACCTAGACACGCTAGTAAAGAAAGCATACGATAATCATTAAGAGAATTACCCTTTCTACCAGACTTTTCGAGAGGCACTACTCGGGCAACCTTCCATGCCTCAGGAAAAGTACCAGTGTCCAGGCACCTATTGAATAACCTGGAAAGAAGCGATGGGTGCATCCTTACCAGGGCTTTCACGATCGTGTTATCGATCCCTTCGGGACCAGGAGATTTCCTTTTCCCGAACCTGAAAGCCGTCAGTTTCACCTCATTCTCAGAAAAGGGCGGATCTACCAAACCACAAGTGGTCAGAGAGATCTCGTCCTTTGGTTCCTCGCTTCCGAAGTGCCGATCCAAGTTGTTTTTATTTTGTCTTCTGGTTTTTCGAACGAGTAGGTCTAGAACACATTCTCTCTGAATATTCTCATTGTTGGTGGATGAAACAGCACCAGTTATTATTTTGGCCGCTTTTGCTTGAACACTGTCTAGTCTTACTTTTAGTGATGAGCTTGAGGGAGCCCAGACCGGTGTTGCATATTCCATTATCGGCCTTATTAAGGTGGTATATGTTGTTCTGAGAATTCTGGGTTTTGCTCCCCAATTTGTTCCACATAGCCTTCTCAGAATGTTTAGTTTTCTGATAGTTCTATTTGAGGTGCTAATTATGTGTTCTGAAAATTCCAATTCCTCATCAATAATAATTAAAATAATTTTGTTGACATCTTGTCAATACATGCACAGTCTGCACTATTAAAAAAAGATAATATGCATTATATACACTATGTACAATGAATATGGCGCCTCTTCCAGCGCTGCAGAGTTTGTGGAGAATCGCCAGTGGGTCTTCAGCGAAACCACGCATTTTGCGATCTACGATGAATACGTAGATCGCGTACTTTGCCGCTTAGGAGATGGTGATGGCGTGGTCCTCGAGACCAACTTGAAAGATACAGGACTGCAGTATCACACCTAGGTATTATGGATTTCTAATTTTATCAATCATTTGTTTGTTTATGCTTATTTTTGTAATATTTATGCCTTTTCCCCTGTGAGTGGAGAAGACGCATAGGTTTGGTTTTATTGGGTTTATGGTCATTTGGAGTTCCATTGCCCACTTCTCCAGTCCTCTTATTGATGTGTTCAGTATTTTTTACGATTTTTCTATGCTGCTACTTGTGTGCCATCTGGCAATATCATCTGCATAACAGACAACCTTTGTGTCTTCAGTGAGGTAAGGATGGATGTCGTTAATATATAGCAGATAGAGTAGAGTACTGAGCACAGATCCCTGAGTTACACCAGCCCATGTTCTTCCTTCCTTGGAAAATTCTCCATTGACCCGAACCTTTAACCTTCTTCCCCTTAAGAAGTCTGCAATCCAGATTAAGGTTTTTCTCTTACTCCGATGTTGTGCAGCTTTTCACGTAATTTCTCCCTCCACACTCGATCAAAAGCTGAGGTCATATCAAGGAATATAGCCGTGGTCTTCTTTGGCGGTTTTTCCTGGAAAGAATCTATTATTGATTGACAGAAGTAAAACAGTTGATCAGTCGTACAGTGCTGGGATCTATAGGCAGTTTGGTAGAGGTTTATTTTATTATTGTTAGTGAGCCAGACTATGAGCATAGAGTGGATAATTCGTTCTGGTATTTTACAAAGTTTGCTGGTGAGAGCAATTGGCCGATAATTCTTGTATTCCTTGGCATCTTTGTTTGGCTTCAGTATTGGCACTATAATTGATATCTTCCAATTCTTTGGTAGTTTACCAGTTTGCCATGAAATGTTAAGTATTCGTAGGAGTTGATTATTAGCTTTGTCTTCAAAGTGTTTGATCATTTAACCAAAGATTAGATTATCTCTTAGTGACCTCTTGGATTTTTTTATTGATAAGTTTAGCTCATTCAGTGTGAAGTCTCTCGAGAAAATATCTTGTTGATGGAAGTTTCCTGCTTGTTTATCTAACTGGTTTATATTATTTTTAGAGTCCTGTCTTCATTCGTATAGTTGAGTATGGAAGTGCTTGAAAGATATTCAGCAATTATGTCAGCCATCTGTTTGTTCTCGTTCGCGCTGTTCTATTCATATCGGTTAGAGTATTGGAGGATTGGTGTTGGTGTTGATTGTTCTCTAACACTCTAATCATATTCCAGTGTTGGCTGTCCTTTCTTGGATCCATTTTTTCGCAGAATTCTGCCATTTTTCTTGTTTGCATATCCAAATTTCTTGTTCTATTTTGTGACTAATTTCAATGAGTTCTTTCTGTTTTTTTCTGTTTTATTTTTTTAAGAAGTTCATTGATATTGTCTCTCTCTCTCTCTGAAATCACTGCCTCGATGTTGTGGTCCTTCCAGTAAGGTATCCACAGGTCTTTACGTCTACCTCTAGGTATCGATGCTTTTGCAGATTTTGAAATGTTCGAAGAGAATTTTTCCAAGTTTTTGTCAAGCGTTCTGTAATTCAATTTTTCGTTGCACAGTTCTTCAAGCTTTTCTGTGATTTTTTTTCAAGTCGGCTTTCCTAAAGTTCCATGTTCTTTTATTCAAATGGACGTTCTCAATTTTGAAGTTTAGGGTTGTTAAAATTGGTCTGTGGTCACTGATTGCACCTCTCATGATTTTCCATTGTGTTGTGGGTGCGATGTTGTAATTTATCGCTCTGATGTCTATTGCGGATTCTGTGCCTGTGGACTTAGATAGGTGTTCTCTCCGTTATTTAACGGTGTAAGGTCGAGGTCTGTTAGCATGTCCTCAACCTGCTGACTTTTGTTATCCAGGACAGGTGATCCCCAAATTGAACTTTTGGCGTTAAATTCGCCGAATATGATTCTGATATCCGAAGACGCTTCACTTAATGTCTCTATTGTGTGTACCCATACAAAATTCAAAGATTTCACGAGCTGAAAGTAGGCGATTTTGAGATGCGTCAAGAATTCGCTGCATGGGTTTTCCGGCGAATTGATATTAATGAAAACTGGCTGTCGAATGTTCTGTGGACAGATGATGCTCACTTTTCTCTAAACGGAGAATTTAACATTCAAAACAGCCGCATTTGGGCAACAGACAACCCTAGGATTTTCACAGAAATGCCACTTTACCAGCCTAGAGTTACAGTTTTGTGTGGGTTCACTTCTTTTATTATTGGGCCATTTTTCTTTGAAAAATCAATGGAAGAACTTTTAAAACCGTTTTTGTAACTGATGAACGTTATGTCCAACTTTTGAGAGAAAAGGGTATTCCCATATTGCTGGGCAAAGGCACTAAGCGAAATAACATTCATGAAAGATGGAGGACCTCCTCATATCTCCCGAGGTGCCAAACAATTGCTGAAGGATACGTTCTGTGAAAATCGTGTGATAAGTCGCCACTTTATATACCAGTGGCCTCCAAGATCACCAGACTTGACGCCTTGCGATTTTTGTTTATGGGGGTACATTAAATCGTGTGTTTATCGATGCTGGCCTACCACATTGGCCATGTTGAAGGCTTCTATCAGATGGCACGTTTTATCAATTTCAACAGATATGTTATTTAATGCTGTCCATTCTGTCATTTATCGTCTGCAGGCGGTGATTAAGAATGAAGGGTGCCACATTGAGCAAGGATTGTGACCTAATACAAGAGAGAAGGCAGTTACCTCATGTGTTATATAAGCCGCCATGTATTATATTATCTACCAATATTTTGCAGCTCTTTGTGTTGGGATATGGGGATAATAAATGCTGTCCTCACATCTTGACTATCTTTTTTTATTTGTGAAAAGTAATTTTTTGTTTGTCATTTGCTCACATATTATGTCGTGCAAACCAGAGTGTTATAACTTCTCGAATAACACTGGTACACACAATTTTTCCCCTTATGTTTAGTTTTCGCTTTTCGCTCATTAGAAGAAATAGCAAAAGGAATATTTTCTGTATACCAATAACTTTAGATATTTTGTAAAAAAAAAATAATACAAAATGATTTTACTACCACGTTTTTCAACGCAAAAGGTCGATTTAAAAATTATTTTTATTTGAGGGGAAACATTTTTTTTTAAATTGTGTACAGTATAATAAACAATGATAACATTTGACAAGCCCATAGGATATTTGGAATAAAGTACGACAATTATATTTTGTCACTTCCCTCTATATTTCATTTGTTGGATCATGACAAATATCCAGTTAAATAGTCAAGGGTCTCCAATTAGTCAATAAACTATACATTCCTTATAGCAAGAAATCCTATTAGTAGTGCCATCATAATATTTGGTACTATATTAACATATCAAAAATCCGTGTATTGATATCAGCAGTATTTTTCAAACATTCAATCTATTTAACAAAACCCCATATAAAATATAAATATTTTTGCTACATGTTTTAATTTGCATTTGCCTATTTTACATATCTCTGATTGTATTTGAAAATCGTTAACCAATTCTTCATACTTTTGGCGAAGTGGTGTTTTATTAATTTGTTATTTGATATTATTAGGGTTCTTTCCTGGTATTCAAAAAGGAAAAATACGTGTCGTTCAATTATATTTTTCAATTTATCAAACAATTTGGCCGCTTAATATCTGAATCTGGTAGAGCGCCATCTGGTGAATAAAATTGTAACTAAAATCAATTTCGAATTTTTCATTATTTGCCATAAAAAATCCCATTGCATCCTGAACACAATGGTGTTTACCGCATTGCTCTAACGCAAATATTCGCGGAGTTATTACATTTTAAAGTTGTGCGGGACTTTTGGATCACCCTGTATATTTAAAATTACTTGTACTATGTGTAAAAATATTTTTCGTATATAAAAAAATAAAAATAACAAAATATATATAAAAGAAAATGTTAAACTAATTTTTTTTACCGAAAACACAAAGCGCAAAAAATGTTTGAAAAGTTGGTTAAAATAAAATATTAAAATAAATTTAAATGTAAAATTAGGAAATCTACTTATATAATTGCCTTATTCTGTCTGTGTGAAGTTCACTGTGTGAAGTTCACGGATAGATTTTGGTCAGAATGGATAAAATAAAAAAGTGTCAAGGGATGGGAATCGAACCCACGACCTTCCGCCTACCGGGCAGATGCCATGACCACTAGGCTACCCTGGACATATTTTTCCGTTCATAAAGTTAATATATGATGCCAGTATATATAATAATTGTATAAACGAATGCAAGACAAAATCACCGCGAATTTTTTTTTTTTTTTTTAAGGCAATTTCTTTTTAAGGCAATTATCGTTTTGCACAATTACTTAATCTTTTAAATAAATAACAATACTTAAATGAAAATATGTTTCTTTAAATAAAATAAACTTTTAAATCGGTAACCTTTATGAGAACCTTTAAATATATATAAGTACCTTTAATCGATAATCTTTATAAGAATAAAATATGTAATTCATTAAATAGAAATTTAATTTTTAGTATCTCATTTATATTTTATTGTATTATATTATATATTATATTTTCTACTTATATATAATTGCCTAATTCTGTCTGTGTGAAGTTCACGGATAGATTTTGGTCAGAATGGATAAAATAAAAAAAGTGTCGAGGGATGGGAATCGAACCCACGACCTTCCGCTTACCGGGCAGATGCCATGACCACTAGGCTACCCTGGACATATTTTTCCGTTCATAAAGTTAATATATGATGCCAATATATATAATAATTGTATAAACGAATGCTAGACAAAATCACCGCGAATGTTTCTTTTTTTTAAGGCAATTTCTTTTTAAGGCAATTATCGGTTTGCACAATTGCTTAATCTTTTAAAATAAATAACAATACTTAAATGAAAATATGTTTCTTTAAATAAAATAAACTTTTAAATCGGTAACCTTTATGAGAACCTTTAAATATATATAAGTACCTTTAATCGATAATCTTTATAAGAATAAAATATGTAATTCATTAAATAGAAATTTAATTTTTAGTATCTCATTTATATTTTATTGTATTATATTATATATTATATTTTCTACTTATATAATTGCCTTATTCTGTCTGTGTGAAGTTCACTGTGTGAAGTTCATGGATAGATTTTGGTCAGAATGGATAAAATAAAAAAAGTGTCAAGGGATGGGAATCGAACCCACGACCTTCCGCTTACCGGGCAGATGCCATGACCACTAGGCTACCCTGGACATATTTTACCGTTCATAAAGTTAATATATGATGCAAGTATATATAATAATTGTATAAACGAATGCAAGACAAAATCACCGCGAATGTTTCTTTTTTTTTAAGGCAATTTCTTTTTAAGGCAATTATCGGTTTACACAATTGCTTAATCTTTTAAAATAAATAACAATACTTAAATGAAAATATGTTTCTTTAAATAAAATAAAATAAACTTTTAAATCGGTAACCTTTATGAGAACCTTTAAATATATATAAGTACCTTTAATCGATAATCTTTATAAGAATAAAATATGTATTTCATTAAATAGAAATTTAATTTTTAGTATCTCATTTATATTTTATTGTATTATATATTATATATTATATTTTATATTATTATTTATATTATTATATATTATATTATATCAAGGACGCCTTTTGCCGGACAGTGACAAAGTATTCACAAAAAATATTGTCTATAAGAACATTCTGTAAAATTAAATATTTCCTTTTAATTTTCTACTAACAAAACATCAATTCGTCTGCAATGCAAACATCTTAATTAAAAAAATTGCTTTAGTAATTTTAATTGTTATTTCATTGCATATTTATGATATGGGTTCATTCAAAAAACTTTTACCGCAGTTTAGAATATATATCTATATATTTATCTATTTACTTATACACTGCGTGACATTGATAATGGAACACCAATAAATAGTGGCCAGAAAATTATGCAAATTTCAGGGTAGACGCGCCTAACCAATTTATGCAAATGATGTAAAATGCGCAGCTCTCGTGCGCACATGGAGTAAGATATAAGGGAAGGAACTTGCAGAAAGGACAGTATTCGTGTCGTTATTTCTTCAAGGAAAATCATTGTAGAAATTTTGTTCTTGTGTCAAAAGACACGTGTAATAACAGAGAATGCCAGGTCATCGTAAACGGAGGCAGTTCAAGCAGACAGACGCTTTTACGAGGGGCATGGTGATCGGACTGAAAAGGGCAGGTTGGTCCATACGTCAAATCGCAGCTGATACACACCTTGGTGCGTCCACGGTGCACCGACTGTGGAGAAGATGGTTGGAACAAGGAAATGTGGCAATTTATAGGAATGTCCGGTGCAACCAGAGTGACGTCAGCACGTGTGGATCGGCGTATCCTTCGACAAGCAGTGGCGGCCCCACAAGCCACTTGTACCGCCATCCTGCAACATGTGCAAGACACCCTAGATCATTCCATCTCGACCAGAACCATTTCCCGTTGATTGGTTGCTAATGGATTGCACTCATGCCGTCCGCTAAGAAGACTGCCATTGACCCCACCGAATATGCGCCAACGTTTGGAATGGTGCCGGGCTAGATCGGCGTGGATGACGGAATGGCACAGGGTCGTGTTCTCAGATGAGTCGCGTTTCTGCTTGTCCAGTGATAGTCGCCGTGTACGCGTGTGGCGTCGACGTGGAGAAAGGTCCAATCCGGCAGCAATTGTGGAACGCCCCACCGTGCGACAACGTGGAATCATGGTTTGGGGCGCAATCGCGTATGATTCCAGGTCACCTTTACTTCGTATTCAGGGCACTATGACGGCCCAACGATACATTGATGATGTGCTGCGACCGGTGACACTCCCCTACCTTCAGGGGGTACCCAATGCCCTTTATCAGCAGGATAACGCCCGACCGCACACTGCTCGCATTAGCCAACAAGCTCTGCAAGATGTACAGATGCTTCCCTGGCCACCGTACTCTCCTGATCTCTCACCAATCGAGCACGTCTGGGACATCATTGGACGCCGTTTGCATGCCTTGCCACAGCCGCGTTCAGAAGACGAACTGTGGCAAATGGTTGAGAGGGAATGGAGAGCCATCCCTCAGGACGCCATCTGTACTCTGATTGACTCTCTACCTAGACGTGTTGCTGCGTGCATCGCCGTCCGCGGTGGTCCTACTTGCTACTAAGCCGACGCCGTTCTCGCTCTGTATTATGACTATCATTTTGAAATAAAGATCACTTATTGTTCGTCCCTGTCTCTCTCTGTCTGCCGAGTTTCATCACTTTTTGGCCACTATTTCTTGGTGTTCCATTTTCAATGTCACGCAGTGTATAACGAGGGCAAAAATTATTGCTGCTAGAAGTTCATCATTAGGGCATCAATTTCCCTCAAATTTCATTGTCATCCAAGGTATGAAAATATTGCTATTTTCTTACGATCTAAGAGAGGGCAACACTTGAAGAGATTCAACAAATTCTGAAATAAGAGGAGTCAAGAAGAAATATGAGATTGAATCAATCAGTTGAGAATGGGCATGAACAGGCATACAGAATTAAAGACAGAAAAGTTAGACAATTTCAGCCAAAAATATGTTTTGTTTGTAATAAAAAGGGATATCTAGTTAAGGATTGCTGATTTCGAGATAAGCAGAAACAAGGATATCAACAGAAATTGACTCCTGATTATAGAAATCACAAATACAGTAGAGAACATTCAAATAACCTAGTGGATACTATGAAAAGTGGATTTAATGAGCAAGCATTTGAAACATATGTAAAAGAATTTGAAGATTCACCAGAAGAGAGAAATGATAGGCAAATATGGTGTATAGATTCAGGATGCACCGCGCATTAACCCCAAACCTAACTGATGGAAAATGTGACAGAGTACAAAAGTGAAATCAACCTAGCTGAGAGGAGCAAAACTACCCAAGCCATAGCCAAAGGAGATATGAGACTTACTACATGCACAAGTGAAGGTCAAGAAAATATTCGCATCAAAGATATCTTACATGTACCAAATTTAAGGAATAATTACTTGTCAGTATACGAATTAGTCAACAAAGGAAATTCAGTTGTTTTCAATATGGATAGAGCAAAAATTTATAATGAAGGGGGATGATTTAGTTGCTGAAGCATATATTAAAGATAGAATGTTTATGATGAAAACAAAACTAAGAAATGTACCATTAGCAAAAAATGAAAATGTCATGGTTATAAATACACATTTATCAAATAAAATTAGCAATACAAGTTTATGGCATAAAATATTAAACCATATAAATGAAGAATACATGAAAAAATGATTCAAGGACGTATTGTAAGAGGATTAGATCTAAAATTCGAAGGTTACCAGAGTGCGAAGCATGCATAATGGGAAAAACTGGTTCAGAAGCCATATAATATTGTTGCGTTGTTGGTTGACAAATAATAACTTCCGTGGGTACAAAGGATCTTTAGGACTTTATTTAAGCCTAATCGATAAAATAATTACAGAAGAGAGCAAAAATGAAACAACAATAAATAAAACAGCAGTTACAAACTCACCAACTGCCAGCACGGTGAGGGAAAGCAGGAGCAGAACAGGAGACAGAAGTTCGTAGAACCTTCTAGAATCTTCTAGAAGTACACCGGCGTCGGCGGTAAGCAGCAGTCCGACCTCTTGAGACAGCAGATTGCTTGGAGTCCAACACGTAGCTTCGTTCTTCGACCTCTTTTATCTTTCTTTTCCCCTGGCATGAGTTTCTCATCCCTATATATCCCGGAGTAGATCTTTCCAGAACGGTCACGGTTGGTCAGCCAATCAGAAAGCCGCCAGCACCGAGCGTTGCGCAATAGCTGTAGTTTGGCCAATCAGTTTTCTTCCGATTTTTCTACTTGATTCTTAAACGCTCTAGAACATTTTCTTCATCTGGAATGTGCTTATCTTTCTACGTAACACTGCCCCCTTCTTAGGACTGATCGTCCCGAACAGTCCCATTGTACTGGAACAGTACCCCCTGAAGGGTGCCAACCGGTTGTAGTGCACCACTTTGGGTTTAGGACGTCGGGGTCTTCTGAATCCGAAAGATGACATCTTTAAGGCACTTGGTGATCTTGAAGGGTCCTTCCCACTGGTACTGAAGTTTAGGTTAAAGTCCTTTCTTCCGTTGAGGATTATGGAGTCAAACCATTTCACCCTCTTTGAAAGTCTTGTTGGAAGTCTTGACGTTGTACCTGTCTTTCATTTTCTCACTGGAAAAGTGAAGATTTTCTCCTGCCCACTGGTGAATGGCCGGCATCCTTTCAAATGGGGCACCTACATTGTAGATTTTCAACTTTCCTCTGGATCTTGTTGTCGGTCCCTTTCTCACTGAACATTGTGTACAGTTTCTGCACCATTTTCAACATCAGTTCGACTTCCTGGCCAACAAAATATTTCTCTAACTTTAGCCAATGTTTTTCTGATGCCGAAGTGACCTCCCGTGGGACTGCTATGCATCTCCTAGAGAACCAAAGGTACATGAGATCTGGGTAACACCAACTTCCAAGATTCATGCTTTCCATCCTCGCTCTCCCATTTCCTGTATAAGACTCCATCCCGCAGGGTCAAAGAATTCTAAAGGCGCCAGAGACTTTTGGTTTCAGGACTGTACGGGGCCACATCTTACCAGGATGGTCTTTCACCTGATTCCTTCCAATTTATCATTGGCAACAAATCACAGTCTTCACGTTGAGCCTTTCTTATAGCTTGGCCAGTCCAATTTTTCTCTTCCACTTCGTCGCTTTTCTTGCACTGTAACTTGTCTTACGCAAAATCTCTCTTCAGCACGAGCACAATGTCCACTTTGTGGATCACACGGTCTTTTTGATAAGGCATCAGCATTATCGTTCCGTCTCCCATGGTTCTTTCTAGGGGCTGTGATGGTTTCAGAATTTTCCGGACAGTTTCTTCTCATATGGCCATATTGTCCACAACTCCAGCAGTCGGTGTCACTGCGTTGTTTTACTTTTCTGGGGCAAGTTAGAGAAATGTGATCATGGCTCCACAAGTCCAGCAGCGACCCATTTTTCTTTCAGGCTCATCCTTAGAGTTATTTGGACAGTTTTTTCTAATGTGGCCATATTTTGCACATTTTCAGCAGCCTGTATCACTGCACTGCTTTACTTTTCGGGGGCAAGTTGGAGACATGTGATCATGGGCTCGACAGGTCCAGAAGCGACCCTTTTCTCTTTCTGGATTATCCAATTTAACTTGTCTAGCCACGCGATAACTTTCTATTGTGCTTGTTGGGCAGCTTCATACTTCATATGGCTTGGACTAGGGTTTCTTGTAGAGTAGTCGCACTTGAAAGTCTGACAAACCTTTGGGTTTCAGGGTCTCCGATGGCATCAATAAACTGATGTTGGGCCACTAAATCTTGTATTTCCGGAGGGCATGTTGGATAGGCTAATCTTGTTAGGCGTCGGATGTCGTGGGCCAAATCCTGCCAAACTTTTTTTCTTATCTTGTAGTCTATTATTGAACTTTACTAGATGAAGCTGTTGGTAGTCTTCTTCTCCATATCGGGACTCCAGAGCGTTAATAAGGGAGTTGAAGTCTAGGCGGAGTTGTTCCGGAATCATCTGGAGTACATTCACTGCAGGTCCACGAAGTGCAGCAGCCAAAAAGCTTGCCTTATCTCTAACGTTCCATCCGTTCGCTTGGGAAACCACATCCAACTAGGTTTTGAAGGAGGTCCATGATGATTGTCCATCAAAGGTAGGAGCTTTGACAAGAGGCCTACCAGAATTGTTATTTTCTTGCTGGAAAACCGGAGTTCTTGGATGGCCCGTTTCCACAGCAGCAAGTTTTTCTTCTAAAGCAGATATTTTATCTTTCATTTCTTCTTTTACAGAGGAGATTTCATCTTTCATTTCTTCTTTTACAGAGGAGATTTCATCTTTCATTTCTTCTTTTACAGAAGAGATTTCATCTTTCATTTCTTCTTTTACAAAAGAGATTTCATCTTCTAAACATTTGAATTTAAGCCCCAAGCTTTCTTTTAGCTCTTGATGTTGAGCTTGAAGAGCTTCACTAGTTTCTTGGTTTTGAGCTTGAAGAGCTTGGATAGCTTTTAATATTTCTTCCATTTTTATGGTAAGTACCATAAATTATTCAGGCTTCACCCAAAGATCCCACTTCTGACACCAAATTGTTGCGTTGTTGGTTGACAAAGAATAACTTCCGTGGGTACAAAGGATCTTTAGGATTTCATTTAAGCCTAATCGATAAAATAATTACAGAAGAGTGCAAAAATGAAACAAAAATAAATAAAACAGCAGTAACAAACTCACCAACTGCAGCACGGTGATGGGAAAGCAGGAGCAGAACAGGAGGCAGAAGTTCGTAGAACCTTCTAGAACAGTGATTCTCAACCACTGTGCCGCGGTAATTTTGTGTGCCGCGAAATTCTAAAAATGTGCCGCCGAATTTTAGTCCTATGATTATGTTCACGTTTGTATTGGTTTTTCTTTTTTTCTTTTTCATTTTTTTACTTTTAAATAACGAAATTAGCAAATTGAATGTTAGAGATGTATATTACTTATAGATGTATATTACCTAGAGATGTATATTACTTATATTTTGCATAGAAATATTGATACATAATTTGAATTTTCTTGCATTCAAGTTAGCAAAAGTGTGCCGCGAAATTCTAAAATTGTGCCGCCAAATTTTCAAATCTTTAAAATAGTGCCGCAACAAAAAAAAAGGTTGAGAATCACTGTTCTAGAATCTTCCAGGAAGTACACCGGCGTCGGCGGTAAGCAGCAGTCCGACCTCTTGAGACAGCAGATTGCTTGGAGTCCACCACGTAGCTTCGTTCTTCGACCTCTTTTATCTTTCTTCTCCTCTGGCATGAGTTTCTCATCCCTATATATCCCGAGTAGACCTTTCCAGAACGGTCACGGTTGGTCAGCCAATCAGAAAGCCGCCAGCACCGAGCGTTGCGCAATAGCTGTAGTTTGGCCAATCAGCTTTCTTCCGCTTTTTCT
Source organism: Cordylochernes scorpioides (assembly GCA_030710605.1). NCBI lineage: Eukaryota > Metazoa > Arthropoda > Arachnida > Pseudoscorpiones > Chernetidae > Cordylochernes > Cordylochernes scorpioides. The sequence continues at coordinate 62,827,508 of CP092871.1, read as the reverse complement.
ACATGATTCTTAAACGCTCTAGAACATTCTCTCTCCATCTGGAATGTGCTTATCTTTCTACCTAACAATATTATGGAAACTTATACAGTTAAGCCCCTGCAGTTGATTCATATGAATTTATATGGAACAATGCCATGTCAATCTTTAGGAGGATCTAAGTATTTTATTTTTATAGTATATGATTACAGTAGAATAATATTTATATATTTCCTGAGATCAAAAGATGAGACCTTTGAAAGATTTGAAGAATTTAAAGCAAGAGCCGAAAACGAATTAAGTCTTAGAATTAAAGATGTAAGAACCGACAATGGAACTGAATTTTGTAACTCTAGATTTGAAGGAATTTTCAAGAGAAATGGGATCCATCACCAACTTACCACCACATACTCACCACAAAGTAATGGAGTCGCAGAGAGAGCGAATAGGACTCTTATAGATACAGCGAGAACCTTACTAATTGACTCGAAATTACCCATGAAGATTTGGGCAGAGGCAATTGCTACAGCTGTATATATTAAGAATTGTACCCCTCACAGGTCTATCAAGCACCATACACCTATACAGAGATGGAATGGGAGGAAACCATCGGTCAAACACATTCGAATATTTGGATTTTTGACACATTGGCTTGAGAGCAAACCAAGAAGAAACAAGTTCTCACCAAAGGGTAGAAAGGGAATTTCTATTGGTTATTCCATTAAAAGAAAAGCCTACAGAATATATGATATAATGACAAAGAGAATTCATGAAGTCAGATCAGTAAAATTTAGTGAAGATAAGAGAGGAATTGAATATGCAAATGATATTCAGGAAGATACTAATAGGGATAATTTGACCTATAAAAGGAAATTGGGAAGAAATAGTTGCTGAAGACTTTCTTATCTTGAAAGAAGACAATCCTGTCACAGAGAGTAAATGAAGTCTCAGGAGGATACTTCAGTAAAACCAGGTGGTGACACTGAAAATCACTCAACATAAACTGAACCGATAGAGGAAAGATACGTAAAAGGAGGAAGAAAGAAAGGAGAAACAAAGAGCATCTTAGAAGAACGGCACAAAGCAAGACTTGAAGAACAAGAAAGGAAATTGATTGAAAAAGGAGTTCGACGCTCACAAAGAATCAAGGATAGGAATTAGGCAAATTTAATTATGGAAATAGATCATTATATTCCGGAGAACTTTGAATAAGCAATGGATAGTGGAGAAAGAAGTAAATGGCAAAAAGCAATGAAAAAAGAGCTCAGTGAGATAGAGAAACATAAAGTATGGACACTAGTACCAAGGGAAAATGGTATGAAAGTAATCAATAGTAAATGGGTCTACAGTACGATGAAAACATCAAATGACGGCATATAAAAAAGAAAGGTCAGACTGGTTGCTTTTGGATGCAATCAAAGATATGGTGTGGACTATAAAGAATCTTTCTCACCTGTAATCAAAAAGGAAAGCTTGCGAACAATAGTAGCTCTTTCAACGCAACAGAATTTAATCATAAAGACTTATGATGTGAAGACAGCTTATCTCTATGGTGAGTTAGAAGAGACAGTATACATGAGACAACAAAATGGTTTTATGCAAAAAGGAGAAGAAAACAAAGTGTGTAAATTAGAAAAAGGCCTGTATGATCTACCACAATCAGGAAAATGTTGGAACAAAAAGATCAATGAAATTGTATACTAGTTGGGAATGATCAGAACCAAATGTGATCCATGTGTCTATAAACTCCAGAGAGGAGAAGAGTATGCAATACTGGGTCTATATGTAGATAATCTCATCATCGCTGCAACTAGTAAGAAAATTAATGACAACCTAGTCTCAGAAATAGAAAAATATGTTACTCTAACAGAAAAGAAAGATGGCGAACCATTCATTGGAACTGAAATGAAAAGGGCAGGAGATGGATTTTATCTATCTCAGACTCATTATATTAATACAATTCTTCACAGATTTGGACTGGAAGAATGCAACAGTGTGCAGACACCTGGAGATCATAATTTGGATGAGTATTGGACTCTAAGCCAGTAGATAAAACAGTATACCAGGAAATGATTGGATCACTTATGTACCTTTCTACATGTACTCGACCAGACATATCCTTCAACGTCAGCAATTTATCTCAGTATAGTAATGATCCAAGAGAAATACACTTAACTGGAGTTAAAAGGATCTATAGATAGCTGAAGGGAACAAGAAATTAAATGTTGGCATATAAGTCAAAAGACAACAATATCACAATAAGTACTGATGCGAGATGGTGCACAACCCGAGACGCAAAATCCTATTCAGGCTATATGGGCCAACTTGGCCAAAACTAAATAAACTTTAGAAATAGAAAGCAAAATTTAGTAGCCTTGCCTACATGTGAAGCAGAACTTATTTCAATAAGTGAAGTAATTCTGAAGTGTTATGGTTAAAGGGATTACTAGAAGAACTTTGTGAAAATGTAACTTTCCCAATTACCTTGAAAAGTGACAGCCAGGCTGCAATAAACTGGATACAATCTGACAAAATTACTTCACGAACAAAGCACATAAACCGAAAGTATTATTTTGTAAAAGAGGAAATTCAAAATGGAATAAAACTTGAATACACTAAAAGTGAAGACATGGAAGCGGATATACTAACGATGAGTCTACCTAAGGACAAACTACGGAAATGTGCAGATAGCCTTGGACTTGCTGATTAGGGCCTACCCACAGGGTAGCCTGTGTTATATATATATTAATTGTTACCACAGAGTGTTTGTAAGCTCACAGGTAAATAGGCGTTAACCGAAAGAAGAAAAAAGTTCCTTTGTTTAATATTAGTTTCCCTTTTATATTTTGTTCTCTCTCTTGTAAATCAATAAATATAATGTTTAATTAATAATATTCTTGGAATCAGTTTCATTAAAATTTCTATGCAAAGTCAACATACCGTTAAAAATAAAAAATGTTGTTATTAAAGTGTAAAATGTTTTTATTAAAGTGTAAAATATTTTTATTAAAGTGTAAAATGTTTTTATTAAAGTCTAAAATGTTGTCTTAAAATTGCAAAAATATATATTCTGTGAATATTATAGTATTTATTCCATTATCACAAAAAAAAAATGATGAAGATGACGAGATTTTTTGAATAAATTTTTAATGCTTCCTATTGCTTATTCTGAATCTTCTCACACATGCTGTATATATATATTTCAAGGTTCATCTTAGAAATCGAGTTATATCCAATTATATAAGATTGAACGAGTTAATTTTCATTTTGAAAGTCCATATAATCTTTATGTTGAATAAAGCAGACATATATAGATCTAGGACATTTTAAAAATATATCAAAATGAATATGTTTTCGAAGTTATATAGCGGACCAACCAACCAGCCAGGACAAGACAGTTAATCCAACCAGTAATGGAATGGCGGTCACGATGTCCATGTTCAAGGACTCGCGCGCAGTTTGAGGAAGAAGACTTCTGGGAAAGAAGCTGATGGAAAATTAGCTTAATGGAACAGCAGATCTGTTGTCTCAGTGAGGCGTGTTAAGTCTTGGCTGAATGTTGGAGAATGTGACAGGGATTAGCTCGGCTTGTTTGGAAAAGATTTGTTTCCTAAAATAGACACATGTGCCGAAGTGAGCTGGACAGATAACGTGCGGTACCAGTTCAGCTATCTAGGATAGACACCATTTATGCTGATGATAAAAAAAATTAACCGAGAGTACTAAATTTAACTGAGAATGGTGAGAAATGAACTTGTCGATTATTATTTTCTTTGGCTCCAAACAGCGATCTTATAGATTTTGGTTTAAACTAAGAATATTTAGATTTTTATATATCTATAAAAATAGGTATTTCTATACACTTAGTGAGTCTAAATGGTGCATAATACAGCAGTAGCCACAAAGAGTTCGGAGAAAGGCTCCGTGAACTCACGAACTCACACACAAAAAAGTTTTTGCGAGTTTGAGGAAACCGAACGTTCAAAAGGTGAAGTGCCTCCTGCCTCTTAACAAGATGGAATCTTGCAGTCTCATGAAGAGGATGAGTCACGGCAGCTGCTGCTTGTTAGATGAGCTGGTTTTACCGAGAAATGTTTTTTTTTTGCATCACCGCCCACAGAAATGTAGCAACCGCTGACCTTTTTTTTTTTATATGTAAAATATTTCCCATTTACGGAACAAAGTTTATTAATTTATTTAAACTTAGTTTCTGAAACGATGAACATTTCATATAAAAAAGGCTGCAGGTTTCTATGATAAATTTTATAAAACGAAATCAATTTTGTCCCTAGTTCCGTAGTCTTGATTCCTACTCCGAGAGACTGAGGAGAAAATAGAATGAAGAAACCATCTACCGGTGAAGCTAACTCGAGCTATTTGCTAGGATGTTGCTCCACTTCAAGAGCAGTAGTAGGCTTGCCATTCCACCAACGTGGTAAGTTTCAGGCTTCATATTTAAGACAACCTATCCACCATATTTGGAAGTGCTGTTAATACTACAGGATCGTTATACGCCATTAGAAGCCTACTCTAGGCAGATCTACTCTAGATCTGGAGATTCAGAAAAGTTGTAAAAATTCCATAATAGTAACCATATATTAATTTAAAATTTTAAATAATTACAATTGTTCTTTAAGTAAGCAGCGAACATAAAATAAAACTTTCAAAATTCTATTTCTAAGTTGCTAGCTAATTTCTACCCAAACAACACTGGTGTGCAAAAGTAAAAAGCCAAATTATAAAACGATTATCAATATAACTTTAAAATGTATAAAAATTTCATCCTAATATATTCGTAAAAGCTTTATTTCTTTTTCGTTCTTCTACAGGTACACTCTGAATAAAAGAAAATTACTAAAGTCTCAGTTTAAAGTTTTATATTAATCTTAAAAATAAAGTCCGTGGCACAAAGGTAACGTGTCCTTCGCAAGCATTAGCTTTGACTTTTTGTAATGGTCTGGAAGATCTATTCTATGGTTGATGCAGATATTTAATTTACTAGATATTAGGACTTCTAGAGCTTCTTTGGTGTTTGCTGTCTATTTTGTCATAATGTTCTTTTGTAGATTGAAATGGTGGCCTGTGGATCGGATTGGTTGGTAGATTAGTATTTTCGATGTATTTTTGTTGCTCTTTAAGACGGAGAACTGTGGTTCTGCCAGTTTCTCCAATATAGATGTCATTGCATTGGTAGCAACTGATTGAATTAACTTCATTTATTTTATTTAAGGATCTAAAAATGTTTTGTGTGTTTTTCAATTTCTCAGCGTGTCATTCAGAGTATGAAGTTATCAAATAAATCGAAGCTTCATCCGGGAATTAGTTTTATATATATATATATATGTAATAATTGTTGAATGTTTGGTTGTTGTCGACTTGTAGACTCCTGTCGACTCATGTAATGAGATGATGAGTTGCTGTCGACTTATCTGTGATGAGATCCTGTCGACTCATGTAATGTAGGTGAGAATTCCAGTAGCTTTTGTAGAGATCCTGTCGACTACTGAAATAAGTTGTTGAAGTCCTGGTAGCTCTTGTTGTACTGTGTTGACCGAGAGGAACAGTCAGGATGTAGAGTTTTCCAGTACCTCTCTGCACCTTGGAAGACCTTTAAAAGTTCTCACAAAATACAGGCAGTCGTGGTCGAGGCAGAGTGGAAAGTTTGGGATGTCCACACAAAAAAACGAAGACACAATTGCACTAAGAAAGTTCCGTAGCCAGGAGCGAAAAGATGGAGATAGACGAGTTCTTCCTAACTACATGTTGGATGAGATCGACATAACATACGACATACGACCGACGCGGCTTGCACTAAGGGTGAACTAAACTCAACTGTACTGAACTGATTACAGATTTTATTTATTTATCCACTTTGTACAAATTACATTACATAGGGCGATGCGATGACACAGATTAATCATGCGCATAATTATTTATAGATGTGTCTCTATATACAACATGGCAAACTTGTTATAAGTTATCTACACAATATGAGGTTGTTGTTTTAAATTACCATAGATGGGCCCCGGGAGTGAAAGGGTTTATCCGGGTTTAGGCGGGTAAAGCCTCTCTAACACAGGTAAGTAATTAAAATTTCTTTTAATTAATTTAAACTGTGAGGGTTAAAAAGGCTATAACAAGATGATATTTGTTGGATATATAAAAGTGAAATAAAAATGACATTTTGTTTGATTAACAAAAAAGATTATTAAAATAAAATGATGACATAAAAATTCACATTCTAAGAGAATATTGGTAGGCGTTGGACAGGGTTAGTAGTTAAAGAATAAGCAATTGTGAGATTTACACATGCAATCAAATACTTAGGTCCAGGTGCAAAGCGAGGATATGGACTTGAGTGTCTTCCTAGGCAATGTTTCACCTGTGATCCTGTATAGGGTAACAGTGCTTTGTCACAATTGTAGTGTTATTGGGTTGAAAAGTTGTTGAAGAATATGTAATTGTTAGAAGTGCTCATGTAAACCAAATACTCAGATCCAGGTGCAAAGCGAGGATATAGACTTGAGTTGTCTTCCTTGGCAATGTTTCACTTGCGATCCTATATAAGGGTTACAGTGTTTTGTCACAATTTTAGGATTATTGGGTTAAAAGTTGTTGAAGAAAAGTTGCTTATTAATATGATTGAGAAAGGAGTGAAATAGAGCCATGCGATAAGTAGAATTGTAGCGACAGTAGGTGATCTGACTTGACTCGAAATCAAAGGGTGAATGTGGTCCGCTAGAGCTGAAAAAAAAAGTTGAAAGTTGAAAAAGTGAACGCTTTGTGTATGCGTTGGTGATTTGCTCTGCGGATGAAATGAAATAAACTCTTGAAGCTTGTTCAGACCAGAAGTTTGGCTTTGTAAGTCTGGGGAACTGTGTTCAAGGCGTTTGTTGAATTACGAAATCAAAAAATAAATTGTCAAGCAGTGCTGTCGTTTTTCTACATTGACGTGACGCAATGACTGAAAAGATAGTGATGAAAAATATAGGGAATTGGTTAAAGAATATGATTGTTGAAAACGATTGTTGTAGATGCCCGATAGTGGATGATAAACTTTGTCAGATAATAAAGGTATTTAAACAAATAAAATATAGTGAATAAAAATATAGAAATATGATTGCGGGTACAAAAAGTGTAAGTGGACAAAATTAAACCTGTAATATATAAAATATATAATAAATAATAAAATAAAAATAATTTTTGAAACAATTAGATGTTTTACAATACTAAAATAATATCATGAAAAATAAAAGTAAATTTGATTAAAGGTTTTTTTTTTTTAAATGTTGGATTAAAAAATTTGTTTATATAATTGAAAGGTAAGAATAAGAATAATTATTCAAGATTTTATACAAAATTTATAATATAATTGAAGGTTATTAATGATTGGATAAATTTTAAGTAGTGTAAAATTGAACAAAAATTGTCTCTTTTGACGAAAAGTTACAGTTGTGGTGTGTGACTAGATTATATCCCTTTGGTAACATCGGTGTTTCTATGACTCTGAAACTGGGAATATGTGAAATGATCTTTTCGTTTGTCCTCAATGCTGGTATGTAGAGAATGATTTCTCTTTCGCGTTAAAAAGACTTAACCAAATTGTTTTAATTGGTGTTATCAATTAACATGTAAAATGTTTAAAGTATGTTGTGTTGTGATATCTCGTTGGTGAGATTTGTGAGATTCTCGAGGAAATCTAAATGAGTAGTGTGACACATGTGTTCAAAATGGCGTCATGAAGCTAGCGGTCAAGAAGATCTGCCTTGAGAGGGATGGAGGTGTAACTGAAATAGATTCGGGGATCCTATTACTGGCGGTCACTCCTCCTGTTTTTCACGGAATCGTCGTGGGTGGTCAATCATGTGGGATGGTTTTCTAGGTTTGAGATTTACTTTAAACTGACTTTCTCCTTTTGTTGAGTTGGCAATTTTCTGCTATAATTGAAAGATATGATTTTCTCGGTATTCGTAGTTGTTGTGTTTCGAATTTAGTTTAGACTTAGAAAAAATGTTTTTAGGTGATGTCAGGTTTAGATGTGTGGTGAACGTGCGACTTTCGACGTAGACACGCTTTGAGTTGAGATGTGGTGTCACAGGCGTGAAGGCGTCTTTGGCCTGAAAAGTGAAAAGTTTTGTGGTGTGGCACTGTGACACGAAGTGAGAAATGTGAATGAAAAGGTGTCACGTGAAGTCTTAGTTTGGTACAAATCTAACCTGTTTCACCATGAATAACAAATTTAATAAAGTCATGGGTGGTTGTTGTATGAAACACATCGAGAGAATATTTGACTGTTAGTGGATGTGGCATGCTTAATGTGAAAATATTTTATTGTGGCGACGATATAGAGCTAAGTGGCGCTTGTGTAACTCGAAATTTGGATTTGTGTGTTAAGTCGCGCACTAAAAATTGTTGCCAATTGGAGAAAGTGATGTGTGAGGGTGTTGTAAGGTTTTTTGAAAGAAATGTGTTTATGACCAATCATGCATGTAAAAGGAAAAGACGAGGGAGTGTATTTATTCTCGAATATTAACGATTGTAATCGTTTTGGAAGGCTGTGATTAATTTATATTTAAAATTTGAATATATTTTTAAATCGTTAATTATGGTAGTTAAAATGATTCTTGTAAAAGGGCAATGTCGTGAGAGTTACAAATAATTTGAATTGGGCGCTTACTTAAAATGGTGAGTATAACAATTAATTTTGAAAATTTTAAGAAATTGATTGAAAAATGGGTATATTTTGGTACAAAGATAACTAATAAGAAAAACAATAATAAGTTTAAAATTATGATGAATGAGGGATTTTTTAAAAATAATAATAATGATTTTTTTTTTTTCAAGTTGTAGATTTGGATAGTACCATTTTAGATAAATTTTGGATAGACATGTAAAATTAGTAAATTGGTAAAAATGCGTGATGGGCGAAATTTTTTTTTTTTTATGAGTAAAATTGAGAGTAATAACTTGAAATTTATAATCTGATTAAAAATTAAAGTATATTTGATCAATGAAAATGTGAAAGTTTTAAAAATTGAATTAAAAAATGGTATAAAAAAGGTAAAAATTGATTTTAAAATGCTTAAAGTGAAAATATAAATACAAAATTTATAGGGAATCAAGTTTTGAACTTGAGGATAAAGTTAAGGTAGGTTTTTTTAAAAACTTACAGTTGTGTGAAAGTTCAGTCAGGAAACTTGGTCTTGGCTTGTATTCCTGCTGACGTTGAAGACGCTCCATGTAGAGCTTGTAGACGCTTGTAGCTTCTGTGAAGTTGATTGTGGCTTGTTGCCTTGAGCATTGTCTTGACGATGTCAGGTCGAAGGTGGAGAACTTGTCACAGGGTTTGGGTACATCGCTGCTCGGTTTCCATGTCGTGTGGGAAGTTCGGCTGTGTCGTTGGGGTGGTCAGACAGCTTGCTCCCGACGTTGGCGATCGGTTAGCGGGTATGCGGAAGTCCGTTGGGGCGGCGTTTCTTCCGTAAATATCTTGGGGAGAGATTGCTTGGACGTTTCGTTGGAATGGTCGGGCTTGTTCCTCCATCTTCGCTCTTTCTCGCTTCCTATCTGAACAGTCTTCTTACCTCTTCGTTGTGTCATCCTTCGTTTTGGTCATCCTGTCGACTTCTGTAATAATTGTTGAATGTTTGGTTGTTGTCGACTTGTAGAATCCTGTCGACTCATGTAATGAGATGATGAGTTGCTGTCGACTTATCTGTGATGAGATCCTGTCGACTCATGTAATGTAGGTGAGAATTCCAGTAGCTTTTGTAGAGATCCTGTCGACTACTGAAATAAGTTGTTGAAGTCCTGGTAGCTCTTGTTGTACTGTGTTGACCGAGAGGAACAGTCAGGATGTAGAGTTTTTCAGTACCTCTCTGCACCTTGGAAGACCTTTAAAAGTTCTCACAAAATACAGGCATTCGTGGTCGAGGCAGAGTGGAAAGTTTGGGATGTCCACACAAAAAACGAAGACACAATTGCACTAAGAAAGTTCCGTAGCCAGGAGCGAAAAGATGGAGATAGACGAGTTCTTCCTAACTACATGTTGGATGAGATCGACATAACATACGACATACGACCGACGCGGCTTGCACTAAGGGTGAACTAAACTCAACTGTACTGAACTGAACTGAACTGTCAAGAGACTGTAAGGTGATGATTTATAGGTTAAAGACGGGGCGACCTTATGTGACAGGGGCGTTTGAGAAAGGGCGCCTTTACCTGTCCAGGTGTGAGAGGGGTCTCTGCATTCCACCACATGTGACAGTGTGGGTGGCCTGTCGTGGGAACTGTGAATCTACCTGATTTATGACTTCCATCTTTAGACTCTGTTGTTTTGGCAATACTATATGTTCGATCTCTGCCCTAGCTCAACTCTTAAATCTATTACAGATTTTATTTATTTATCCACTTTGTACAAATTACATTACATAGGGCGATGCGATGACACAGATTAATCATGCGCATAATTATTTATAGATGTGTCTCTATATACAACATGGCAAACTTGTTATAAGTTATCTACACAATATGAGGTTGTTGTTTTAAATTACCATATATATATATATATATATAATCAGTTCCTATTAACTTAAGCTTTCGGGTTTATCAGCCCTTCGGCAGGATTAACACAATCGAAAAATAAACGGCGAATTGTAGGAGTACCAAGGTAGTACTGAAAGGTAGAATCTCAGAAATAGTATTTAAGAAAAGTATGGCATAAGCTACTGTCCTAAAAGCGTATGTTCATAGTTTGCTACTTGCTTCAGTACTGCATATATAAGAAGGATGATCCAATACAGTATCAGAGCTTTAAAGAAGCGGTCTGGTAGATAAAAAAAAAAAAATTGGCGAAACCGCTGGAAGGGTTCACCACTGATGAGCCAAGCCCTCCCAATATTTTTTCATCGCAGTAAGGACAGTAGGAATTTGATTTATGTATGCAAGAAACATTCGTTTTTTAATATTTTAATTTGCTATATTTATAACTACAGTCACTGTGCATTATATGGAGTAGATGGCTTATTTTCTATTAGGCGTTTATTTAGTTATTGTGTTACTCCTGTCGAAAGGCTGATAAGCTCGAAAGCTCGATTTAATGAAAACCGATAAAGAAGCTAATTTCCCCAAGGATGGAGCGATCTTTGACTTATATTTAATTGAGCAAAGGGAATTGACATATATATAGGAGACTATTAAAATAGTGTTGATGCCATTAACTACGCATTTTTTTTGGCTATAGGGCTAGAAGGGGTGGATTAGAGAAGGATGCTTCCGCATATATATATGCAGGCTGATTTAGAAGTAGGTTTGAATGTAAAGTGTTTGTGGATAAACGTTTCAGGATAACCGTATGTAGCAGGATTGTTAATGTTGTAAGCTTTTTCTATTGCTTTGAATGAGGGTAAAGAGTAGTGTGCTCGGATCTGTTTCGAATGAGTTTTAACTGTACTTACTTTATATTAATAAACTCTTTAGAAATGTATCTACTTGTATCTATCTTATTATTAAAGCGCAAAAAATGTCTGGATGTTTGTTTGGATGTTTGTTTGTTCCCTAACTCCTCTCTTAATATTTTATTTTATACGACAATATTTAGTATACATATTACATTTAGTCCCGGAATTATTCAGGTAACTTCAAAATTATATTTAAACTTTTAAAAATAACGCAGTTAGCAAAAATACGCATTTAGCTCGACGTTAAGCTCGACGTTAGCGACACGCTCGGCCATTGATTGAAATAAAACGAAATAATTTGATATTTGAATAATTTAAATAATAAATATAATATATATAATAATATATATAAATAATATATATAATAATATATAAATAAATATATATAAATATATAAATATATATAAATATATATAAATAAAAAATATATATATATAATAATAAATATAATATAATAAATAATTTACACTTTACTTGCCTTCTCTTTTCTAATTTTTTATAGTCTAAATATTTAAATGCGTACTTTTAACGACGACATTTTTCATTTTAGTAAATCATTAATAACTAGCAAACTTAGCGCGCCTTACGTCGCGCTAATAAAAGAAATTAAAGAACATACAATCCTGCCTTCTTCACAGATATAATAACATTTATGAAGAAAATCACACAAACAAAAACGAATATGGGGGATTATTTATTCATTTATTTCAACTTTGAGCGCTATGTCCCCCTAGGGACACTTGCACTTGTACAAAGAATTTAGTTAGATTAAACTATAACACTATAATATAACACTATATAGCACTATATAACACTATATAACACTATATAATGTGACATAGATCAATTTTCGATATTTATTCGAATATTTCGAATTTTATTCTATTTTATTTTGAGCGTCTATTTTGAATATTCACTAAATATCGAAATGAATATTAACTAAATATCGAATAAAGAATATAAATGATCGTTAAAATATATAAATATATATATGTTTGTAAAAATTAATATTTAATAAAATAAAAATATACGCATAGGCATATTTAATATAAGCAATATTAAAATAGCCAATTTCTGGCGTAAACCAATTAGCCAAACAAATAGCCAATTTCTGGCGTATGACCTTAACAAAATAAAAACGGTGCTAAAATGAAAAATGAAAAATTAAAAATGAAAAAGTGTAAAAAGGCAAGTATGAAAAGTATTTAAAGTGTAAATTATGAATATTATCAAATATGTGGCTGATGTGGCTTACGAATATTTATATATCAAATTATTTCGTTTTATTTCAATCAATGGCCGAGCGTGTCGCTAACGTCGAGCTTAACGTCGAGCTAAATGCGTATTTTTGCTAACTGCGTTATTTTTAAAAGTTTAAATATAATTTTGAAGTTACCTGAATAATTCCGGGACTAAATGTAATATGTATACGAAATATTGTCGTATAAAATAAAATATTAAGAGAGGAGTTAGGGAACAAACAAACATCCAAACAAACATCCAGACATTTTTTGCGCTTTAATAATAAGACATTTTTCATTTTTAACTTTTATTTTTTTATTTTTCAACACTCTCAACACTTTTGCAACACTTTTATTTACAAATAAATTTGTTCATTTTAGCACCGTTTTTATTTTGTTAAATATATATTTATATTCTTTATTCGATATTTAGTTAATATTCATTTCGATATTTAGTGAATATTCAAAATAGACGCTCAAAATAAAATAGAATAAAATTTCAATATATATCGAAAATTGATCTATGTCACATTGTTATATATATTTTTTGCATTTTTACACTATACATTTTGTTGATATTATATGCCGTGAGAGTACAACTGAGAGTACACACTAAATAAAATAGTAAGAATAATATAATTATAAATGCAATATATCAAAAAGGTGCTTTTTAAATTAAATTAAAAGGACCTTAACAAAACTAAAACAGTACTCTAAAATAATGTTATTTCCAATTAAGGTTTTTCAATAACGAAAACATATTGATGTTAGAGTTTCAAAGAAAATCTAAAAATGAAAATGTTGTTAAAGTAAAAAATTAAATTGTGCTGTCTTATATTATTGTTTTTTATTGTTGTCTCTTATAAATGTCTTAAAGTTGCAAAACCTATATATAAAGAAAAAAGAATGACCGTTTCTCTTTATTATATTAATTAATATAGCTCAATTGTTTTTGACTTATAACTTTATATTCGATATTTATCATCATATTTGGTTTGTTTGGTAACAAAAAAACTGCGAATATATTTTTTTATCTCTGGCGATTTGAAAAATTATAAAATATAATATATCAGTTTAACTAATATTTATATATATATATTTAAAGTATATAATCAATATGATGAAATCTTTTTTAAATATATAAATTTCTCAAATATCTATTTCAAAAGACTGCAGGTATTTTATTATTTGACAACTTCTAACATTATTTTTTTATTAAATGAATAGATTCATATATATCACCTGATTGTATTCACGTTTTGAAAAATATTAATGCGTAAATTTTTATAAATTACATTAATCAAAATTAATATGATGAAATCTTTTTTAAATATATAAATTTCTCAAATATCTATTTCAAAAGACTGCAGGTATTTTATTGTTTGACAACTTCTAACAATATTTTTTTATTAAATGAATAGATTCATATATATCACCTGATTGTAGTCACGTTTTGAAAAATATTAATGCGTAAATTTTTATAAATTACATTAATCAAAAAACAGAAACAAATTTATAATAATTATTTCGAAAAATCGTATTATACAAACTGAGGTAGTAGCGATTTCTTACTTTTTTATTTAAATTATTTTTCTTCCTTTTCAAATCGTTAAATATTTTTGTTAATAACCAATTTCATTGAGCTGAGAATATGCCGAAAAAACGCAAATCTACTGACTTAGGACAGAAAACGAAAAAGGCTAAATCTGTTGCAATTAGAAGAAGAAATGAAACTTCTAAAATATCATCTCAACGATTATTAAATGTTAGACAAAATATGGCTAGAATCCGTGCTAATGAAACTCCAGGAGAAACATCTCAAAGGTTATTGGAAGATAAACAAAGCATGGCTGTAAGTCGGGCAAATGAAACTCAAGGAGAAACTACTGAAAGGTTATTGAAGGCTAGACAATATAAGGCTATAAGACGGGCAAATGAAACTAAAGGAGAAACATCTCAAAGGTTATTGGAAGCTAAACAAAGCATGTCTGTAAGTCGGGCAAATGAAACTAAAGGAGAAACATCTCAAAGGTTATTGGAAGCTAAACAAAGCATGGCTGTAAGTCGGGCAAATGAAACTCAAGGAGAAACTACTGAAAGGTTATTGAAGGCTAGACAATATAAGGCTATAAGACGGGCAAATGAAACTAAAGGAGAAGCTACTGAAAGGTTATTGAAGGATAGACACAATAAGGCTATAAGTCGGGAAAATGAAACTACAGAAGGTACCTTGCAAAGATTACGACTAAATAGAGAAAGAGCTTCTATTATACTTAATAACCCTGATGATAAATTTAAAGGATATATAATTAAGGGAAATAGTATAATAATAGAAAAAAAATATTTAGGTGGCTTAACAGAAATTTGTGAACATTGTTATTCAAAGAATTTCAAACTTGAAAGGCCGATGGATAAAAAGTTCAATTATTGTTGTCAAAAAGGAAAATTAGTGCATTTGCATAAACCTAAATATCCGGTGTTCTTAAGAAATCTACTTACAGAGAATTCTAAAGAAAGCAATTTTTTTCAGAAAAATATTTGGAAATATAATAGTACATTTGCTTTTGCATCATTTGGATGTGCACATTCTGACATAAATATCCCAAAAGGTGGCCCAGATATATTTAAAATTAATGGTAATATTTACCATTTAACTTCTAAGAATATTTATCCAACTGAAGGAAACGTTCCTAGGTATGCTCAGTTTTATATTTTGGATTCTCAACAGGCCCTTAATATTCGAAGTGCAAATCCCGCAAACAGAAACTTGGATTCTAATATTCTTAGGGATATATCATCTTTCTTGACCGAGCACAATATATTGAAGAATTCATATAAAATGATGATCGAATTAGAAAAAGAAATTACTAAAACCGAAGGAATTGCTCCAAATTTGATGCTTTCAATAGTTGAAAACCCTTTTCAAGACCAAAGACGTTATAATGCACCTAGAACAAATGAAATTGCAGCTGTATTTCAAAATGTTGATGGAGAGCCACCATTTAATAGAGATATCAGAGTTTACAATAAGAATTCTAATGAAACCACAAATATCTCAATTTTACATCAGCATTTGGATGCAATGACATATCCACTATTGATTCCACATGCTGAAGCAGGGTGGCATTCTGAATTGAAAATCCCAACTACTAATAGATCAGTTACTCAAACGATGTTTTATTCAAATAGATTCGCAATTAGAGATGAATTTAATCAATTTTTACAATCTGGAAAATTAGTGCAAATTTACGCTGTTGATGCATACACAAAAATGGAAGCATCCCGCCTACATTATATTAAAACTCACCAATCAAAACTTAGGGTAGATTTATATGAAAGTTTGAGAAAAAATTATAACCATCACAATACGGAATGGAATCAAATTGGAAATCCAATTGTATTGCCATCGTCTTTCAATATGAAGCTCAAGAAATATGCAAGAACGATATAGAGACACTATGGAAATTGTGCGAAAGTATGGGAAGCCTGATTTGTTCATAACCATGACGTGTAATCCGAAATGGCTAGAAATAACAGAAAACCTGAACGGCAGCTCAGT
This sequence comes from Cordylochernes scorpioides, assembly GCA_030710605.1. NCBI lineage: Eukaryota > Metazoa > Arthropoda > Arachnida > Pseudoscorpiones > Chernetidae > Cordylochernes > Cordylochernes scorpioides. The sequence goes on along the minus strand of CP092871.1, from coordinate 62,811,270 downwards.
TGTAAACAGGCCAGATATAGTATCAAGAGTCTTCAATTTGAAGAGTAAAGAACTAATTAGGGACCTAATAAAGAATCAAATATTTGGCAAAGTGGTAGCATATGTCTATACCATAGAATTTCAAAAGCGTGGTCTTCCACATATGCATTTATTGTGTATTCTCGACGATAAAAGTAAACCTAATAAGTCAGAACTAATTGACAAGATTATTTGGGCAGAAATTCCAGAAGAAAATGATCCATCTGGTTTGAATCCATATGTTTTGAAGCATATGATTCATGGCCCATGCATCGGATCTGATTCAGGGAAATTTCTCTGTTTAGACAGTCGAGGAAAATGCAAAAAAGAATTCCCTAAATATTTTCTAGAAGAAACAATCGCAAATTTGAACGGCTACCCAAAGTATCAGCGCAGAAATACAGGGAAATCGTTCAAATTAGAAAATAAGAATATAAGTGTGGACAACAGATGGGTTGTGCCATATAGCCCATTTCTTCTGAAAAAATATGACTGCCATATTAATGTGCAAGTTTGCACGTCTATTAAAAGTGAAAAGTATATATTTAAATATATACTGAAAGGTCATGATTGAGCAAATTTGGAAATTCAATACAATGAAATAAAAACATATTTGAATTCCAGGTATGTTTGCGCTCCTGAGTCTATGTACAAAATCTTTGGTTTTGATTTGTATAGCAAGTCTCATAAAATTGAGCGCCTTCCTGTTCATTTAGAAGATATGCATTCATTGGTGTTTGAAGAACAAGATGATATATTAGAAGTTATAAATAGGCCGAATAATAAAAAATCTATGCTTACTGCATATTTTGATTTGAATATAAATGATCCAGAAGCTAGAAACTATACATATGCACAAATTCCTGAACACTATATTTATAATAAGAAGGAAAGAAAATATCATAAAAGAAGCAGAGGTGGTCAAAAGGTAATATCAAGAATATATCCTGTGAGTATTAGCGATTCTGAACTATTTTATTTGCGAACATTATTATTGCACAGAAAAGGAGCAACGTCTTATGAAGACCTGAAAAAAATAGGAAATTGTATATATCCGGATTTTAAAAGCGCAGCAATTGCATTGAATTTGGTAAACGATGACATGATGTGGGACAAAACTATCAATGAAGCAACAGAATCAAAAATGCCTTATCAAATCCGGCAATTATTTGCAAGGATTTGTGTATTCCACTCAGAGCTTAAAAACCCTTTAAATTTATGGAATAAGTACAAAGAATTTATGACAGAGGATTTTGTACACCGCAATATTAACAATTATGAAAACCAAGCATTATTAGATATTGAATCATTCTTTAAAGCTCATGGGAAAACCTGCGCTAATTACAATCTTCCTGTTCCATTTGCACAAGATGAGATCGTAATGGAATATAATCAAGAAGAAGAAAGAATATTGGGAAATGCCTACATCTCTAATTTAAATTCACAGCAAAAGAAAATATTTGATATTGTTATAAATTCTGTAGAAAATAATGCTGAAAATCAAAGATTATTCTGTGTCGATGGACCTGCTGGAACAGGAAAAACCTTTCTCTTTCAAACATTAATGTGCTTTCTTAGGGGAGCTGGTAAAATAGTTCTTCCCTGTGCATCAACTGGAATTGCAGCAACACTTCTTAAAGGAGGAAGAACCTATCATTCCTTATTTAAATTACCAATTCCTTTGAATGAAACATCCATTGCAAATTTTGATAAAGATAGTAATCTTAAAAATGAAATTATCTCCTCATCATTAATTATATGGGATGAAATAAGTATGGCTATTGGATATGCTCTTACAGCTATTGATAGAAAACTACGAGATGTCATGAGAGACGAAAGACCTTTCGGTGGCAAAGGTATTTTATTTGGAGGCGATTTTAGGCAAAATTTACCCGTTATCAAACATGGTCATCCAGCGCAAATAATTGAATCTACTATTAAGAGAAATCCATTGTGGTGTCATGTCAAATCTGAGAAACTAACTTTAAATATGAGGACAAAGGATGAAGTGATTTTTGCTGAATATCTTTTAAAAGTGGGCGAAGGAGAGTTGTTAAATGATTATAATCTTCCTCAAAATATAATTGAAGTTCCTCGAGCTATGATTTCTTCCGGTGACCTAAATTCTGAAATTTTTGGTAAGAAGTTGAATTTCAATAGCTTAAAGGACAATCCCGATAGGGCAATTTTATGTCCAACAAATGAAGATACATTTCAAATTAATAATGCTTTGCTGGACAAATTAGGTGGCACTTTTCATCATTATGTTTCAATCGATTTTATTGACATTCAATCTGATAATCTTGAACAAGATCAATTGAATTATCCAGTTGAGTTTTTAAATTCAATAACTCTTATCAGGAATGCCTCAACATAAATTAAATATAAAAGTAGGAGCCATTGTTATTCTTTTAAAAAATGTTAATACAAAAAGAGGGCTTTGCAATGGAACAAGAATGATTGTAACAGAATTAAAAACAAATTTAATATATTGTGAAGTTTTATCAGGTCCAGCCAAAAATGAAATAGTATATATACCCAGAATTGATTGCTCATCTGGAGAATCGGATTATCCATTTGAAATGATTATACGACAGTTTCCAATCAGGATCTCATTCGCTATGACCATCAACAAGTCTCAAGGACAAACATTTAATAAGGTAGGACTATATTTGCCGAATCCAGTATTTGCTCATTGGCAATTATACGTAGCATTATCAAGAATAACAAAAAAAGAAAATATAAAAATTCTAATTCAGGAAAAGAAAAATCAAGGGCATTTAATTGAGGGAAATTCAGCAATCTTTACACAAAACATTGTCTACAGAGAAATCTTATAAAATATCAATAAATTGCATCCCTATTCTATATTTTTATACCGTAATAATTTTGTAACCAAACTCTCCTCACCCAATATTTATTTTTATACGCCAATATTTCGCTAACTATATAAAGGGGTCCCGGAAGAGTGTACAAGTCTTTTCAAAATTAATTAGAAACTTTGGGAAATAACGCGGAAAAAAAAAAAGTTAAAAAGGCTCTTCAAATTCGCCATCAGCTCTATATTCGTTTCAAATGCCGCTCGCAAACTACATAGCCTCCATTGTAAGTTGGAAACCCCTGATTATTGGCGATTTTGAAATCACCTCTCAAGTCCTTCCATTGTTCTTTATTTTCCTTTCAAAGGTAAGCTTCAGTACAACAAGTCATTGCAACAAAATCTTCCCACTATAGATGCAGACAGATCCAAATCTACAAAAGGGGTTGGCGCTGTGGACATATTGCCATCTCCCCTGGGACCCATACTCATACAACTTCACCGTGAATGCTCAGCCATAAGTAGCCCTTGGTCCCCAAGACCACAACTTTTTGCTGAGATCAACTGTGACCTACATATGAGACTAAATGTTCAACTATTTTGAGTCAAGGGCCGCAGCGCTATTGAAGGAATTAAGAAAAAAATGGCCAAAACGGCTTCACAATCTGACCTACCACTATGTTTCATAAACCGCCCAAAAAGTCTTGCTCACAGAGCTCGCAAAGAAAATATGGACGAACCTTAATATATTGAAAGTATTTCAACAGGAATTTAAGAATAATAGCTGCCACTCCAATAATTTACTTTCCATGCTACCAAAATTAATCACTGCCCCACATCAAACACAATTTTAACTAACCACGACTACATCTAAGCGGACTACCTGAACATATCCAAACAAGACCCAATTTGCCCCCACTGTTAAAATGAAGACTAACCCATTAGCCATCTTCTCTTCCCCTGTATAGCCTTCCAATACGAGAAGTTCCAGACAGCTACCGTTCTAGGAACTCCGGCATCCCTAGAAACCTTCCAATACGGTAGATTGCTCTTGGCTTCACTTAATCAAATGGACTCCAGCAAGCCTTGTAAATAACACCAGTCCGGGTAGTTGGAGACGTCTGTACGCTCCAGGAACCGGAGTTACTCAAATGAATTCTGTTTAAATTTTGAATATATATATTTTCTCTTTTGTATATAATTCTCTATAATCCTGCATATTTGCATCTTCTTTATAAATAACCCCTAAATGCTACCTTCAATCTGTAAATATATTTCACGAATACACTAACAATTGATTTAATCTAACTAAATTAGCATATCCATTCTTTGTACAAGTGCAAGTGTCCCTAGGGGGACATAGCGCTCTAAGTTGAAATAAATGAATAAATAATCCCCCATATTCGTTTTTGTTTGTGTGATTTTCTTCATAAATGTTATTATGACTGTGAAGAAGGCAGGATTGTATGTGCTTTAATTAGAGCGACGTAAGGCGCGCTAAGTTTGCTAGTATATATAAAATTGAATGTCTGTCTGTCTGTTTGTTTGTTTGTACTCTATAGATTCAAACACCATACATCCAATCGCCGTGAAAATTTGGGATATTATTAGGTATATCACCGGAAAGGTTTTTGAAAAATAATTTCATGAATATCTTGAATATCCTTAGAGTTATTTGCAGATTTGTAGATTTAACTCGCAAGCAGCGCCCCCATTGTGACGATGATAACAAGTTTCCTTATCACTAAGTTTGTTATCTTAAATATTATTTTTCAAAAGTAAGATTATCTCAGGATGACACGGCAATGTGACACGGGAAAAAATGTTCACTAGATAAACTATGATTTTCTATATGATATAAAAAGCCAACAATGAAGAGTGAATGTAATATAAAAAGCCAACAATGAAAAATGAATGTAAGATAAAAAGCCAACAATGAAGAGTAAATATAATATAAAAAGCCAACAATGAAGAGTGAATGTAAGATAAAAAGCCAACAATGAAGAGTAAATGTAATATAAAAAGCCAACAGAATGAATGTAAGATAAAAAGCCAACAATGAAGAGTGAATGTAATATAAAAAGCCAACAATGAAGAATGAATGTAAGATAAAAAGCCAACAATGAAGAGTGAATGTAAGATAAAAAGCCAACAATGAAGAGTAAATGTAATATAAAAAGCCAACAATGAAGAATGTATGTAAGATAAAAAGCCAACTATGAAGAGTAAATATAATATAAAAAGCCAACAATGAAGAGTGAATGTAAGATAAAAAGCCAACAATGAAGAGTAAATGTAATATAAAAAGCCAACAGAGTGAATGTAAGATAAAAAGCCAACAATGAAGAGTGAATGTAATATAAAAAGCCAACAATGAAGAATGAATGTAAGTTAAAAAGCCAACAATGAAGAGTAAATCTCTATCTATATTAATAAAATGCAAATTTCATAAGTGTTGTTCACTAAAAACTTTCGTTGCAATGCATCAATTTCGACCAAATTTTCAAAATTTATGTAAAACGAGATGGAGCAGGTTTTGCTTAACATCAAAATATTTTTCCCTAACATTAACATGCGTAACTTAGCTTTTATCGATTAAATACAAAAAAAAATCAACAGAGTTAATTTTATTTATATATAAATACAAAATTAAATTTCAACAGAGTTAATTTTTTTACATACTAGCTAATAATCTCAATCTAAAAACTATTCAAAACTAGCAATTTTAAGATAACAACATATGTAAAACAGTCGGCCAAGAAAACAAATAACGTGTAATATATATATAATATATATAATATAACGGTATAATAATGGTATAAAGAAATAATGAGCCTATCGTTCAAATTTATAATTGTAACGAATAGTATTTTAATTAAAACATTTTAAAAATATATACGCACTCGGGTAAAACCCGGGCGTTGCCCGGGCCATTCGTCAAACATAAAGTTATCTTGCCAAGTATAGATTCAGTAGGGATTGGATGTTTTCTAAAATTGTTTTAACTAATGTTCGTTAGGTAAACTTTCACTAGGGTAAAACCCGGGCGAAGCCGGGTACATCCGCTAGTATATATTTACTTATAAAATATTTAGAACATTACCTCAAGAGATTGGATATTCAAAGCTAAATGATAAAACTGTTTGAAGCCTTATTTAACTTTTTAAAAGTAAATATTAATAAGCCATTAGGAACACGATTGGATTTCAATCAAGAAGACACGGCCCTCTGCGCCACAATTTGGCATTTGAACAACTTTCACTGACATCTGTACAATGCTATATATATATGGGGAGAGGGGGAGGGGGGACTAGGGTAGTAAATATATCTAAACAGAGTCGTAAAGGCTCCAAACTATGAAGAGTCCTCACTGCAATGAGAGGGTCTTTATTTCCTCATTTCCAAGGTCATGAAAAACTAGAATTCTGGCTTTTTTGGAATAAAGTTTAGAATACAATCTTGGAATGAAACCATTTAAAAACGGTTAGAAACACGTTAAAATACGTTGAAGCTATAGAAAATGTGCAGGGGCCAAAAATAGGCAAGAAAGTCACTTAATGTTATCGTCCACAATACGGAGGCCATAAAAAGCTAACGTGTGGCATCCACAGAGATCATTGTGGCCAGACAATATAGGCAAAGAGGATGAAAGGCCGAGCTACAGGAAATGGCTCTATGTCCTTCAGATAAGTCCAAGGTGAATTTCTGAAAGATATGATAAATTTCTTCCTTGGTCAGCAGGCATTCCATAGAGGCATTCCATTCTGTAGACTGTGAGAAAGACCTCACTGGTGGAGATGGAGCATTGTAACAGCTAATATCAGTGGTGTCATGGTCACACAATTTATAATTGAGAGCCTGAGGGCGTCCTTAATCATGTAATAAAGAGGTATCTTCTTTCACTGGGCCTTTGCCACTTCTCTAGCTAATTTCATTAATCGTATTTCTCGTTTCCCTTTTATTTCATTATTTATTTTCATTTCATAATGTGATTTATTAGAACATAATGATAATATAAACTTTATTTTGGAAGCATCACATCACAGGGGCAACAGTTAGAAGAAACTGTATTGATCGACAAATTGCCACATTCTTCGCAGTTGGTATATTGACGAGAAATTTCCGGCCCGACAAGAGGGAACATACATACCTCGTACCTCAGGCAATCCGAAATTTACGAAAACATTCTTTAATCGGTTCATTAAATGAAGCATTCTCTTACAGACTCTGTGGTGAAATCCGTGATATAGGTACACTTTATGGATAGATGACGGTTTTTTTAATTCGCATCCTTTCACCATGACAGAGTTAGGCTAGACCGACGTTTTATTCTTTTTGTTTGAAATAAAGCCAATTGAAATAAGGTGAATGAGCACCAATTTTCTTCCTTAAAAGGAATATTGACATTAATTATAATAATTATAACCAATGAAATTTGTTTAATAAAATGGTTAAATTGGCAATTATTCCATACAAAGCTCCAGGTAGCCCAAACGTCAAACACGTGACATTCACTTGGATGCCCATCTCGCTAATTGCTTCCTCTGGCGGGCAATAAAAGTGTCGGTTTGGCATCTTTCCCGCTGCCACGGCACGTTCCACAAGATCTCTTCTTTCTTGTTTGTTGACTTAGGACTTGGGAGCGTTAGTTGTGGGTCAACGGGACTGAGCTATTGTAAAACCTTTCTAATAAAATTGATTTCACGACCTCTTCAATACTTCAATACCTTAAAAATGGGGACGTGCATCTTGTAAGTGCAAATTCGAATTGCTCCTACATTTGGTAGATGCCATCCATGATCGGCATCATCGATACTACCTTATGTCTTTTGCCGGATAAGTAAAATGAAGTTCAAACGTTTCACTTGGAGCATATATTTTTTGACGATATGGCCAAGTTATTTGGCAAAGCGGATAAAGAGTGATATATATATATATGATATAGTTATTTATAGGTAAACTTAGGTTATTAATAAAGGAAAAAATCAAAAAGTGTGATAAAGTATTCGGCATAGTTTCGTGTCCTCTCTAATAAGAAGGAACTTATTCGAGACTTTTCTTAAAGGAAGGAATTCGAAAAAAGAAAAATCAAACCTGGTTATATAAATAATAATAAAAATATTAATAATGAGAGAAAAAATAAACATAATAATTAATTGAAAATTTGTATTTTTTGTTTTTGAAGTGAGGAGAAGTTTCTTAATATTTAAATGAATATTTAAAGTAAGTGCATTTATATAACATAGAGCTCGATTTAGTAACGGAACAGAACGTAGACTTAGGCTTTTAGGATTTCATATGCTCTTTTTGTCCAGAAAACAACAAATGAAAAAATACTTGATTTAAAAAATAAAAAAGAGAGAAATAAAATTTGTAAAATGAACATGTTAAGAATTTGTGTATATATAATAGTTGTTGTTTTGTGAAATTATATATTATTTGTGGGTAAATATGAACATAAAAACGATAATATATATTGCCACGTGGAAAATTAGGGAAGACAAAAACTTCAGGAGGAAACAACAATTTATTTCAGGGAAGGACAAACTATCAAAGGTAAACAAAAGATAAGCCACGAGGGAAATTTACAGAGTGGGAAGATATAAAACATAAAAATGACCACTCTGTTAAATAATAAAATTAAGAAATACTATGTTACATAAATAAAATTAATAAATACTATGTTACATAGCTTCTTCCCTATGGGAGCTGTGACCCACAGCTAGCAATTATTGTAGATACCGACGTGGATTTGACGTGCTTCTGCCAAGGATTCCATCGAAGTCTTGGAACTTTGTTCCTAGTACCTTTGCGTCCTTTTTCTTGCGGCGTGAAGAGCGGCTTTGTCGTCGTATCGTCTATAGGGGCATCGTCATCTTGGAGGGAAGTCTTGGCTTTAGCACGGCGGTGGAATCCTGGAGTCAGTCTCCGAAAATGTAGATCACAGCACCCATGGCTTCAAGGTCTTCTCGGCGATCTTCAGTTTGTCTTCCCTAACTTACCCAGCATCTCCACCAAAATGCCAAGTGGAAAATTAGGGAAGACAAAAACTTCAGGAGGAAACAACAATTTATTTCAGGGAAGGACAAACTATCAAAGGTAAACAAAAGATAAGCCACGAGGGAAATTTACAGAGTGGGAAGATATAAAACATAAAAATGACCACTCTGTTAAATAAAAAATAATAAAATTAAGAAATACTATGTTACATAAATAAAATTAATAAATACTATGTTACAATATTTAACTAGCAAAAACCTGATAATTTCAGAGAATGACATTTTGTAATATTTAGTCCTATAATAGTAATATTTTGAAAATCTGCTTACAAACAATTTTGTATACAAAACTAAATTGCTTAAAAAATACTTGTATATTTTATTTTGTGAAATCATTACTTGCCTATAATAAATAAATATTATAAAAAATAAATTCACTTGACGCCGCTTCAGGAATTTTTTTTTTGTTAATATTTGACGAAATTTGTCCGCTATCTAAGAATCTGTTTCAATCAAAAAATAATACCTGTATTACCTATATCTGAGATAGATATAAGAGTTGTCGAATTCATGCCGGATATTTATTGGAGATAGAAATGTAAAATAGACTCGAAAGAAAACAATACAAGAATTTGAGGCAAAAAGAAGCGATAAGAAAGGGTTGCATCATATCATTTATTTTGTACTAGCGGACGTACCCGGCTTCGCCCGGGTTTTACCCGAGTAAAGGTTTGTCTAACGAATCTCTCGATAAAGTGAACATTTTTTCCCGGTCCCTTGAAAAATTCTCGATAAGTTGAATAAAATCAATATTAATTGGTTCCCTCGGTAATTGGAAGTTAAAGGAATAGTATCTTGCCTTGAAATTGTATCATTATTCTTGTCTTAAATAAATTGCCGTGTCATCCTGAATTTTGTCTTTCCTAATTTTCTACATTACAAAATCATCGTATCATCATGATAATATTTAATGAAGATTGTTGAATTATAACAGAAAAATTTGAATATTTATCTTGATTATTTTTAGGCGAAAAGTTATTTCAAAATTTTATTTGCTAGAAACCTTCCCAGTACTATACTAAATAACTTCCCAAAGTTTCATGGCGTTCCAATGAGTGCTTTGGTCAGGCATAAAGGACACACACACACACATTCATTCATTTTTATATATCTATTATATATATAAAAATGAATGTCTGTGTGTCTGTCTGTCTGTGTGTGTGTCCTCTATGGATTCAAAAACCATACATCCAATCGCCGTGAAATTTTGGGATATTATTAGGTATATCCCCGGAAAGGTTTACGAAAAATAATTTCTTTAATATCTTGAATATCCTTAGAGTTATTTGCAGATTTGTAGCTTTAACTCGCAAGCAGCGCCACCATTGAGACGGAGATAGGCTTTTTCAAGAGGGGGAGTAATGTTATGAGAGAGGAGCGCGTCTCGAGGCGGGTGCTCACGTGTCACTGTTAAAAACCTATTAGTTTTGGCTACATCTTTTCCCGTGGACTTAACGATAACTTTTCTAAAACTTATTTCAAATTTCATGTATAATTATTTTTACATCATTTAGTTTAGTATAATTATTTACTATAATTTCCTATCGTTCAATTATTATACTTTTTGTTCTTAAAGATTATTTAAGACAATAATCTTTAATATTAGAAAGTGCTTTGCCAAAAGTTTGGAGTGGGGCAGACCCCGTGCGAGAATGGATTCGCCCGGCCGCCGGCCGACAGTCAAAGTACCCACCGACCAATCAGGGCAGAGTTGGTGACACAGCTATGCCAAGTAGACAAGAAAAAAAGCCTCGCGGGAGCTTGCCCAAGATGACCTCCGGGAACTTCGTCCATCTTCCATAAACGACCATGAATTTATTCAACCTTATCGAGTATTTTTCAAGGGACCGGGAAAAAATGTTCACTAGATAAAACGATGATTTTGTAATGTAGAAAATTAGGAAAGAAAAAAATCAGAATGACACGGCACACAGGGACCGGGAAAAAATGATCACTTTATCAGTTTCAAATTATCAAAATATATCTATTTCTTTTTATAAGTCTATAGAGAATTGTTTTAACAAATGTTCGTTAGACAGACCTTTACTCGGGTACCGATTAATATTGAATTTATTCAACTTATCGAGTATTTTTCAAGGGACCGGGAATAAATGTTCACTTTATCGAGAGATTCGTTAAACAAACCTTTACTCGGGTAAAACACGGGCAAATGTTCGTTAGACAAACCTTTACTCGGGTAAAACCTCGGGCGAAGCCGGGTACGTCCGCTAGTATATAGATAAACACCACCACATGTTGTATAAGTTTTATCTGTTGTGTAAAGAAAAAAAAACGAATATTGAAGTAAAAAAAGCCAAAATTTAAATAATATAATTATATTTTAAATATAAGATATGCATACGTAATATATTTTGTTAGCGGGATCATAACAGAATATGATAGGACTAATTGATACGCTTGTTAGAGGAAGTGAAATGCCTATTCAAATGAATTAAATAGAGATATGAATAAATGGATGTTATTTATATATCACCAGAAATTATATATCACAACACGAACAACAAGATCTTTTGGTAAATGGACTCGCTCTAAATCAAACAGCGACACCCACATATTTAGGTAATTGAATAACATCTGAATAAAGATTTGACATGGATATGATATGCCGAATTGCAATGGAAAACAAGATTTTTGAGGCAAATATATATTGAGGGGAACTATTAACATTGTGATCAAACAATGATCAAAACACTAATCTCGTCTATACTAACATACATATGTGGGACATGGAAATCGCTAAAATATTCAATCAAGCGAATAGAGGCCTCGAGATATGCCTTTATAGAAGAGCACCTAAAATTCCATGGGCAGATAAGATGCAATCAGATCCTTGATCGAAAGGGAACAGAGCGTCAGCATATGATCCTCATTTGCTGGACATGTGATGTGTGGGTCAGCGGGGGAGACACTACTGACGGTTCTGGAGGGAAAGATCCACGGGAAGAGACCGCGAGGACAAAGACGGTGAGGGTATATGGACGACCTGAGGCAATGGACTGGACAACGCACACACGAGGAGATAAAGCAGATGGTAGGAAATATGGAGATACCACGTGGCGCACCCTCAGTAGAGGAAGGTACTAAAGGAGGAGGAGGATTATCTATGTCTTACATGAAATAAATTAGAATTCTCCTATAGATTTACCTCTCATTATGATTGCTATGGCAACATACCATCGAACTCAAAAGTGAACTCTCCATGATAGAGTTAACCATCACCAAGTTCACCGCCGATTAAAACAGAAGACAACTCATTTTTTTTGTATTAACCCAGGTTCTTGTGGCGTACGTATACGCTCCCGTGGTGATAAGCGGGCACTCCCACGAGAGGTTATGTACAAATTAGAGGCTTTAGTTATATTTTTTAATATTTGAAAGCATTTATTAGATGCATTTACAATTTAATTAATTTATAAATCTAAATCATATTTTAAAAGTTGATATAAATAGTAATCTCCTTCTTATATATGTCATAATTTGTATATAATTGTATGCTCCCCGACCCACTATGCATGTACAAATGTATGATTTTCAAAGATTTAATAAAAGAATAAGGTAACTGGAGGAAAGAAAGTAACAAAAAGACATAGGAAGTAGATCTAGAAGAGAACATAATTATTAATAACGTCACAGTTGACCTTCTGACCCCGGGAACCCTGCGAGCTAAGTTTAAACCAATACTTCCTGGCAAAGCAGGACGTATCTAGTGACCGCAGAAGTTATAAATGTTAAGCTAACGCCCAATATTTCCGGCAAAGACAGGACGTATCTAATATCCGCCGAAGTTATAAGCGTCGAGCTACCCAACACTTCCTGGCAAAACAGGACGTATTTGATAACGCGGAAGTAAATAAAGTCGAAATAGCACCCGACACTTCCTATCAGGCAGACCATATCTTTCACCAAAGAGAACCGCGGTCCAATTAGAAAGTCTCCCCTTAAGTAGGTCAACCAATAGGAAAACGGGGACGTTCCATTTTCGACCAATGGGAAGGAAGCCAACTCGTGGTGTTAAATCGAAAAGCAAGAATGGTCAGTTGTTCACTCGCTCTCGCCGAGTTCGGACCTAGTAGTGTTTTGGCTCCCATCTGAACAACATCTACAGTTCTTCATTCACTCCCACCGAGTTCAGACCCAGTCATCGACTCGACCCCACCAAGGTAATGTCTGCTCACTAGAGACCTCTCTCTCCGCTCATTTCATCTAAATCCAATCATCGCCATGTGATCAACTAATTAATCATCAAAAACCGCTCTGCCTTTCTCAAAAGCTTTCTTTCCTCCAACCCGTTGCCTTATATTTTCAACCATCAAGTGTCCCGGCTTATTTCCCCTGTGTGTAATCCTTTCACTCAGCCACCACGACTGCATCATCCACCACGACTGCATCATTCACCACGACTGCGTCACCACTTCAACAACCTTCAACACCAAGAGTAAGGTTTCCCAACATAGTAGAATACCACATATATCTATAAAAATGAAATCCAAAATCGATGTTTGTTATCGCGTAGCGCAAAATCTACTGAATCAATCATTATGAAATTTCGCATGTAGGTAGCTGAAGATTTCGTTTAACATATAGGCTATTAAAAAAACTAAAAAAGTTAATGTGCTTTTTTTTTAAATAAAAAACCAACAAGCGATAGTTCCAGCCTTTTACCTCTTGGCGCCGCACTGGTCGCGACGATAAATGAATTTGATTGGTTAATAATTAACACGTGGTTGGTTTACACGTTAAATGTTAGTTTGTTCACACGATGAATGTTTTTAAAAGGTAAGATTATCCAATCGCCGTGAAACTTTAGGAAGTTATTTACTATACTACTGGGAAGATTTCTGGTTTGAATTCGATTTGAAATAAATATTATTTGCAATTTTATTTGCAAATTTTCTACTTTCACCTCGCAAGCAGCGCCTCTCGCGGTTCTAGTGAAATTACAATTATAAATTGTAAAAATGCTAAAATGTGTTCCAAGTATAATAAATTTAATTAGAGATATAGTACTATAATATTCCAAAGACGTTGTTAAAAAACTTAGCATTTCAATATCTCTCTCTATATATAAAAGAATGTTTGTATGTCTGTCTGTATGTCCGGTATACAAATTCGCAGTAGTTCACTAATTCAAACCAAAATTTCCATACATAGGTAAAAAATACGGGGAAGACGATAGGCTATTTTAAAAAATATATAAATCAATTATTAAAACTATATATTTTTATTCAGAAAATGATGATGACGATATTGCTGTATCATGTTTGATTATCAGCTACAAAATTATATCGGGGAAAATATTAATATTAATCTCTTCTCTCTATATATATATAAAATGAATGTTTGTATGTCTGTCTGTATGTCCGGTATACAAATTCGCAGTAGTTCACTAATTCAAACCAAAATTTCCATACATAGGTAAAAAAATACGGGGAAGACGATAGGCTATTTTAAAAAATATATAAATCAATTATTAAAACTATATATTTTTATTCCGAAAATGATGATGACGATATTGCTGTATCATGTTTAATTATCAGATACAAAATTATATCGGGAAAAATTCCAAAAAGCAGAGACCACGGGTGAAACCAGTTCATTATTTTGTACGCAGGAACAAAATTCTAACAGAAAAACATTCATTCGAGCAGAAAACAAAAGCTAGATCATCTTTCTATAAAAATATCGCTTCTCAGACATAAAGTTTGGAGCGGGACGTTTCACAAGAGTGACATCCACGGCGCCAATTTATAATTGTAACGAATAGTATTTGAATAAAAACATTTAATCGGGTAAAACCCGGGCGTTGCCCGGGTTATTCGGCTAGTTAATATATATTTAAAGAAAATATTGTAACGTTTTTGTGTTAAATGTTAAAATTTAATGTTAAAATATATTTTTACATTGTTAATTTAATTTGTTGTTGTTTTATAATAATGAAGATGCAAATTACATTGTTTTTGTTGTTTTTATTTATTTATTTCATCTCAATTTGCAGGTGTTACATTCGAGCACAGCTCGCGAGTCACCTTGTCCAGATTATTTACACATTGCGAGTTGTAATGCTGGAGTGGCCCCCGGAACCTTACAGGAGGGCAGTTGTTGGGTGTTTGGCTGTCAGCTAGCCATTGGGTCCAGGTCGTCGGATTCGGTGGCTGAGGTCACCTTGATTTTGAACAATTTCTTGTATAGTTGGATTTGATGATTTTTGAAATTGAGAGAATAGTCTTGTTGCAGAGTCTTGATAAATCTCTTCTAGATTAGGCTGGTTGAGATCTTCTTTGAGAATTTTGTTTGAAAGATTGAATGGGGCTCCTATAGTGGTTCGTAAGCAAATCCTCATGAAGGCATCTATTCTTTTTTTATCCGTAGGTGTGATATTTTTGCCCCAGACTGGTAGTGCGTACGTGATGATGGGTAGAATACAGGTTTTGTACAACGTGAATTTATGCTTTGTTGTTAAATTACTTTTAAAATTGAGCAGGCTTGATAGAGATATTTTGGCTATCTTTGCCATTCTTATGGTGTTTTGGACATGTAGGTTAAATTTTAATTTCGAATCCAAAGTGACACCAAGATACTTGGCATGGTCGGCCCAACTAATAGTGCTTGAGTTTACTGTCAAGTTGGTTTGTGGCTTAAATTTTTTGTTATCTCTTGGGGGAAAAAGTATTGCTTGAGTCTTAGTTGGGTTAATGTCTAGTTTCCACTCATCGCACCATTTGATTATGTCATTTAGGTAATTCTGAAGCTGAGTAACCAATAGGTTGACTGATTTAGAGTTAAATAAAATTGCTGTGTCATCTGCGAAGAGCTTAAGTTTACATTTAGAGTGCAGTGGGATGTCATTAATGTAAATATTGAAAAGGTAGGGTCCGAGGATAGAGCCTTGAGGTACTCCAGTCTGGATTGGCTTTGGTTCAGTTATAAAATTTCCTTGCTTGACTGAAAATGTCCTGCCCTGTAGATAATTCTGCATAAAATTGATAATGTCACTTGGAAACTGGTGTTTTGTGAGTTTCTTTATAAGGCCATTATGCCAAACTTTATCAAATGCTTTCGCAAAATCTAGAAAGACAGCACCTACCACTTCCTTGTGGGATCTTCTTATCTGGATGTAGTCCAGAACTGCAATGAGTTGGTGAGTTGTTGAATGCCCCCTTCTAAATCCGAATTGCTGCGGGATGATGAAGTTAGAGTTGTCCAAGTACATCTGAAGTCTACGTAAAATAATTCTTTCGTAAATTTTGCCGATGGTGGGGAGGAGGCTGATAGGTCTTAGATCTTCAGGGGATTTAGCGGATTTTTTTGGAATTGGAATTATGATAGCATGCTTCCAGACTTTGGGGTAGTAACACAAGTGCAGTGCGGCGTTGAATACTCCAGCTAGAAATACAATCCATTTGATGGGAAGATTCTTGGCCATTTGCGGAGTGATATTGTCATGGCCAGGAGCTTTGTGGTTAGCTAAGTATTTAATCACTTCTTTGACTTCATTTGGTGTCGTCATTGTGAGCATTTTTTCTTGTTGGTGATTATAAGTTATATTTGGTTGGTCTTCTTTTTCCTTGGAGAACTGGTTGGAGAAGTGTTCTGCAAGTTCATTTCCGATTTCTTTGTCGGTCAATAAGGTTTTGCCGTTCGTTACTAAGCTTGAGATCCTTTCCGTTTTTTTCCTGATGGGTTTTGTTTTTCTCCAGAAGTCCTTTGGGCTTGATTCAATCTTGTGTATGAATTGATTCCAGTTCTCGGTGGAGTCGGATTTGAGGGCTTTGTTAACTTTTCCCTGTAGGTTTAAATAAATGGCTCTATGGGCTGGATCCCAGGTTGCTTGCCATCTCTTACGAGCTTTATTCTTTTCTTTTATCAAGGCCTTGGTCGAGGGGTTCTGTTTTGATGAAGAGGATGATATAACTGTGTTTTTCGAGTAGCTGTTGTAGATTTTATCATTTAGTATGGTCACTGCTGAGTCAATATTGGCTTCCGTTTTCAAGGGTACTCTAGGATGCGTACTGGAAATTAAGTCTTGTTGGAAGTGTACCCAGTTAGTGAGTCGGCAAGCCCTAGTCGTGAATTCATCCTTCAGGCAGGTCAGCTCTAGGATTACTGGGAGGTGATCTGAAGATAAGGCATCCAGGGTCTTAATCCTCGAAGTCCAGGGGATGTTTCTAAGAATTGCGATGTCTAGAAAGTCTGGATTACCCAAAGGACTGTAGTGCGTGGGTGAAGAAGGTGCGACAATGTCCAGGTTTTCTTTTTCGGAAAAATTATGAAGCACGGTTCCGCTATTATTGGAGGTTCTTGAGCCCCAAAGAGGGTGCTTGGAGTTCCAGTCTCCTGCAGCGATTACTGATTGATTATTCTCTAACAAGAGATTCAGATCTTCCTCCAGGAGTGGTAGATCGGGTTTCTTATAGATTGACGATATCTGCACTACTGCCCTTCCATCTGGTTTCATTAGAATTGTGGTGTTTTCCATGTTAGATGTTTGAATCAGCACTTTTTTATATTTAAGATAGTTTTTTAGAATTATTGCCGTTCCACCGCCCCTTCCAACGATTCTATCGTCTCTTATTGTCTGATAGTTTCTGAGTTTGAGGTCGACAGATGGTTTTAAGTGTGTTTCACTGAGCAGTGCCATGTCTATTGAGTTTTCTTCTAAAAAATGTAGAAATTCTTCTTTTTTGAGTTTGATTCCGTTGCAATTCCAGAAAACGATTTTCAAAGGTAATTTGCCTTTCATTGTAAGTAAGTTTTGATAATTTCTAATAACTTTTCGCACAGTTCCCTGGTGTCAGAACGAGTAGTTTTCTTTTTTGCAGTTTCAGCGTAACTTGCCTTTTGTTTTTCAACAGTTGCTTCTTCTGTTTTAGTGGAGCTTGCTTGAGGTATGGTGTTAGGGGAGTTTTGTCTGGGAGGCTTTAGCTGCTGTTGTTGTGGCCTCGGAAAATTTTGGCATCCGCGGTAATTGGCTGTGTGCGCCTCTCCACAGTTAGCGCACTTTGGTGGGAGCTGTTTCGACTTTCTTGGACAATCCTTCGAATGGTGTTCTTCAGCACACTTGACGCATTTGGGCTTCAAAAAACAGTTTAGCTGGCCATGCCCAAAGCCCTGGCAGTTAAAGCATTGGGTCACTCGTTTTGTAGTCCTGAATGATTCCACGACTATTTTTTGGTAAAGTATTTCGGTTATTCCATAGATTCGTTTATTTTGTTCATTTTTCGGTAGCTCTACTAGGACTATATTCATCGGTATTTTGGTCGATTGTCTATGGAGTCTTTTGACAATGACCTCAGTGAAGCCCATTGAGACCAGTTCAGTTACGACGTCTTCTTCTTTGAAGGCTGTTGTTACCCCCTTCAATACCACTTTCAGTGGTTTTTCCTCCTGTAGTCTGTAGGAATATCCTCCATTATTTTTTTGTACATACTCCCTGATTTTTTTGAAGTCGCCTATGTTTTTCGATTTAATTATGTGCTTTTTGCCAGAAATCGTGACTTGGAATGGTTCCGTGCACAAGCCTTTTAGTTCTTGGCAAAGAAGCTTCCAATCTGCTACATTTTCTGCAATAACAGGAGGAATTCTCGGTTTTTTCACGTTAGTGACTGTGGTCCATGGGCCATTGTTGTCGTTATTTTCTTCGTCTTGAGGTGGGTGAGCTGTGTTCATTTGTTGAGAAATTCCAGTGGCGGGACTTTGTTCATCGATGTCCATTCTAGGCGTCTTCAGAATACGCTCGCTCCTAGTTGGCGATCTTGAGTCATCCGATTGGGAGCCGCGAGTTCTCTTCTTTGATTGAACCGTTTCCTCAAGCTTATACTCGATTCCACATTTGTCTAGGATCTTCGTTATTAAGGAGGCTTCGATTATGCATAGTTTCTCGCCGGTTGGTCCGATCGTCGATTTAATTACAATCGGTGGCATATTATTTACTTGCGGATTTTTTTGTTGTTGTTTATTATCGTTTGTTTATATAAAAAAATTACATTGTATGTGATGATGATAACAAAAATGAATTTTTGAATTAATATATGTCATAATTTGTATATAATTAAATGCAACCCCGACCCACTATGTATGTACCATGTATGATTTTCGAAGACTTAATAAAGAACAAGGTAACTGGAGGGAAGCAAGTAGCATTAAGATATAGGAAGTAGACCTAAGGCTGGCACGACTATTCTGGGCACCCCTGTGTCAATATTGCAGGGGCAGAAACCGGACGTCTCTAGTGACCAGAAGTTATAAATGTTAAAGCTAACACCCAATATTTCCGGCAAAGACAGGACGTATCCAATATCCACAGAAGTTATATTAGTATAGAGACACCCCATACTTCCGACCCAAGATAGGACGTATTTGATAACACGGAAGTAAATAAAGTCAAAATAGCACTCGACACTTCCTATCAAGCAGACCACAGCTTTCATCAAGGAAAGCCGCGGGCCAATCAAAAGATAGCATCTAAATAGGTCAACCAATAGGGAAAAAGCATGTGATCATCTCTCAACCAATCAGAGAGAAACGGAGTCTTGGTGTTAAATCGAAAGGCAAGGATGGTTAGTTAGGTTTTCGCTCTCATAGGAACAACACCTGCAGTAGCGACTTGGCTCCCACCGAGTTCGGATCAGCCTTCGACTTGCTCCCACCAAGGTAACATCTGTTCTAGAGATCTCTCTCTCAGCTCAGCTCATAGCTATGTCAATCACCGCCATGTGATCAGATAAGGAACAATCAAACCCGCTCCTTCTCAAACCTTCTTCCCTCCAATCCAGTTGCCTTTTATTTTCAAAACAATCACGTGTCCTGATTATTCCTAACTGTATGCTGCAACTTCCACTCAAACGGCTGCGCTTCAATCAAACATCACCATTCGCATCCAATAACAAGAAATTCCGCAACGATATTGCCACAGAACGGTTAAGTCGACAGGATAAAGATTATGGAACTTAATCAGGATAAAGATTATGGAGCTTAATCAGGATCAAAATGGAAATTAACCCAGACACCAGCAAACCAAAAGGCAATGACAAACCAAGAGAGAAGAAACTGGCAACGAGCGGAAAGAGACTGACAACGAACGAAGCGACAAGACACCCCCTTGCGACGGTAATTTTAGAACTGACCGCCGCGCTACAAGGGCCAAGATCCACGCAACTGGAAGCGGTCTTCCGGAGCGCCACCCTCGGGACAGCCGACGCCCGCACCGCCGGTACTTGTCCGAACAACCTGACGCCACCGAGGAGTCGCCACCCGCCATGCCGTATCCGTGCACCCGGAAGCAATCCACGCGACACGGGCCCAGTGTACCGACAACGCGGTCCACTCGAATGGAAGCAGCACAAATGACTAGATTTCCCTTTAAATTGCTCGGACAGTGCAAAAGGTCCCGACCCGGTCCAACAGATATTCCAAGCCAGCCACACCAAGCCGAAGACGCCACAGTGGAGACTTTTCGAGACTAAGGTAGGCAATCCACCCAACGACACCATCGAATTGACTTTGGACTTGTATCTGACCCAGGACCTACCATGTACCTTTCTCATTGAACCAGACGCAGGTTCGAACATATTGCCGTATCATTTATACAATAGATTAAAAGCACAACTTCCCAACTTAAGTATTAAAAAACCTTCCCTTGATCTATCCACCCTAAATAGTTTTACGAAAATAATAGGACATTTAACTTTCCCTCTGACAATAGGCCAAATAACCCGTAGAGAGAACTTCCACGTGGTAAATGCATCCTTGCCATTTGGAGTTCTTACCTTAAAAACCCTTTATCAGTATAAATTAAAAATAAATTATAATCGCGGCACTATTTTCCAACTTGGCGTCCCATTGTCTAATACTATCTACCACTTTAAACGTGTGTCAAATGAATGCAAGCACGGGCTAGGCCAAAACCTGTCCCAAAGGACTCGCACAGCACCCAAAGCTTTCACACATGGAAACCCTTGCCTGCATTCATTGCCCAAACCTCAAATATTTACATGCCACCATTCTAATCTCACACCACGCAACTTTTCACTCAACCCAATTGCCAATACTTTATGCCCACCACATATAAAGCCACCACGACTCCAACCTACAATTCCAATAATGCCCAAAAAAGTGTCTGTACACCGACACAGTTCACCCACTTACCACACAAAATTCACACATGACCACACTTCGCCACACCATAATTACGCAAATGTACCTCACAACATACACGCACCCATACGTCACCACGCGACAAACACGCACAACCCGCACAACAAACGCAACACGCACGCCAAAATACAACAACAACAAACAAGCGCATGCACAACCGTTAAGAATAATACAATCATCCCGTCTACACAAAACATAGAAAAAATTCACGCCACCAAACAACCACACAATCGAAAAACATTACGATCTTTCCTAAAAGCTGTGAACGTCTTTAAAGAGTTCATTCCGGACCACGCCCGCTTGCGGACACCACTTGTCAACCTTCTAAAAAAGGATGTCGTGTGGGTCTGGGATGACAAATGCCAGAAAGCGTTCACTAACCTGAAAGAAAACCTTACCACACACCCCACATTACACCTTTACCAGGAAGATCTGCCATGCCAGGTGTACTGTAACACCTCAACATTCAGCATTACAGGCGTTCTTAAACAAGTCTACCCTGATGGGAAGACATACACCGTTCAACATTTCAGCCGATCTCTACGTAGTCACGAGCGAAATTATTCAGACTTGGAACTACAATGCCTAGCCATTGTGGAAAGTGTGGATAATTTCCGCACCTGTCTAATGGACAGAAAGTTTACAATATTTTCTGACCATCCCGCATTGCAGTGGTTGAAAGAGATCAAAGCTCCGTCAGGCAGATTGTTTCGATGGAGGTTAAGATTGTCAAGATACGAATATGAGGTCCGTAGCATAAATGGAGTACAACAATATGAAACGGG
Organism: Cordylochernes scorpioides; assembly: GCA_030710605.1. Taxonomy (NCBI): domain Eukaryota; kingdom Metazoa; phylum Arthropoda; class Arachnida; order Pseudoscorpiones; family Chernetidae; genus Cordylochernes; species Cordylochernes scorpioides. Next base: position 62,789,416 of record CP092871.1, on the reverse strand, counting down.
CATTGGAACTCGTATCCCATTTTGTGGCTTTCTAGATGCGCCACTCATACAGAGCCAACAGTCTTCTCCACCGGGAAAATCTCGCGTGACTATAGATCACAATAAACTGCGCACCGTCTCCCGAAAAGGAGTACTTAAAACTATAGTCCCAAGTTCACTTACAACCAGACTCCTTAAGTCCGTACACACTCAACACCACCATCCAAACATCTCCAAGATGACGAGGCTCATCTCAGCACAATATTATTGGCAGAACATGACACAAGACATCGCAAAACAGGTAAAAACCTGCCCCACCTGCCGATTCGCTAGAAGAATCGATGAATACAAACAACCTGCACGTAAAAATACCGACACAGGTACCCAAACAAAACAAAATTCGTACATAAAGCACAGCGTACACACAACACAAATAATGCCAAAATTACCACATCCACGTCAGAGAAAAGATCACACATCTCAACCTAAACCAATTACCGCCGACATATCTCTAATAAAACCATTGACGATCAAACAGGAGAACTATAAACCGGACAAACAGTTCAATCATACCACATCACTCCCTAAAGATATCAAACAAGAGAACTGCGAACCTACCAATCATTCAATTTCTACAATTAATAAGGATCAAACAAATATTTCAAAATCCCCATTTACAAAAATACGAGAGAACATGGGGCAATACCCTATTTTTCATCTGATTTTCATCCTTTGTTTGTTACTTCTGCCATACAACTGTATTCCAATTTTATTCATCAATTACTTGTTTATATATACCATGCCCGCTCAGAAAATCTTCGAACTACAAGAGGCAGTTTTTAATTTTGGACAAACATTAGGAAACATCTTTGCAGAAAATCTAAATAAACTCCGAAAAGATAGCAGTAACTGAAAGATAACCAACCGATGTCGGAGAAGCCGTACTCCAAAAACAAGCCCCGAGCCGCACCAAAAATAAATAGACGGCAGGAAACGAGAATTTGAGACACCACGACGGAAGTGTAGTTCGCAGCGATAAATTCGGCCTCTGTAAACAAAGCGGAGCGCCCTCGTCCGATCTCCAATTTCATTCCCTCTCGTTTGCCCGACACACCCCACTTCCGTATCTCTAATTACAATGAGAAGATCCCCTATTGAGGTCAACTGGGAACCTCGCTATGCCACCGATTTTGATTCCAGTTCGAGTCTACATATCGATTTTTACCAACCAACTCCACATCCACGAGACAACACATAAAACTAGCTCACACATTTCTTACACAATAGACTTCTAACATTTTTTCACAACACACACACAAAGACAAAAAATTACACCTAAAGGTTATATAGATTTCCATGTCTCCTGTACACACAGCATAAACGCACTTGAGGGCTAGAATCACGTTTTTCACCTAAGTGTCGCTACAGATGAGACAAAAAATTTATAGGGCATAATTGAGCAAGTAAAACATTTATAGGGCAAAATGGAACAATCAATACATTTAGATCAGGGCATGTAGATACCAAAGGGTTCCAACCAATACACCTTATTTTTCATATCAATCATTTTCATTATTTTCTCGCAATTAAAAATGTAAATATTTAATCAATTTATCAATTTATTCAACTTATTGCCACTTTTAATCATTAATTATCATTTTTTTTTTCCAATTAGTTTATATTATCATTTTTATTTATCAATTATCATTCTATTTACCACTTAGCTTATATTGCCACAACTCAATTATCAACGAAAACCCACTGGTTTTCGATTAAACTAAAAACATTAAATCACCCTTTGTTGTTGAAACCTTTTTATTTTTCATTTTTCTTTTTTCAAACACTCAACTTTGATTTCGCTCAAAAAAAACTTTTATTTTATTTTTATTTTTGATTTCTCAAAAGACCTAATAGAATTCCTTCGATTTCATTCCCAATCTCGAATAGAATATGGTTAGGCATTTTTCCTTTTTTTTTCACCATTCAACCAAGCACTCAACTTTGATTTCGCTCAAAAAACTTTTATTTTATTTTTATTTTTGATTTCTCAAAAGACCTAATAGAATTCCTTCGATTTCATTCCCAATCTCGAATAGAATATGGTTAGGCATTTTTCCTTTTTTTTTTTTTTTCACCATTCAACCAAGCACTCAACTTTGATTTCGCTCAAAAAACTTTTATTTTATTTTTATTTTTGATTTCTCAAAAGACCTAATAGAATTCCTTCGATTTCATTCCCAATCTCGAATAGAATATGGTTAGGCATTTTTCCTTTATTTTTTTTTTAACCATTCAACCAAGCACTCAACTTTGATTTCGCTCAAAAAACTTTTATTTTATTTTTATTTTTGATTTCTCAAAAGACCTAATAGAATTCCTTCGATTTCATTCCCAATCTCGAATAGAATATGGTTAGGCATTTTTCCTTTTTTTTTTTTTTTCACCATTCAACCAAGCACTCAACTTTGATTTCGCTCAAAAAACTTTTATTTTATTTTTATTTTTGATTTCTCAAAAGACCTAATAGAATTCCTTCGATTTCATTCCCAATCTCGAATAGAATATGGTTAGGCATTTTTCCTTTTTTTTTTTTCCACCATTCAACCAAGCACTCAACTTTGATTTCGCTCAAAAAACTTTTATTTTATTTTTATTTTTGATTTCTCAAAAGACCTAATAGAATTCCTTCGATTTCATTCCCAATCTCGAATAGAATATGGTTAGGCATTTTTCCTTTTTTTTTTTTCACCATTCAACCAAGCACTCAACTTTGATTTCGCTCAAAAAACTTTTATTTTATTTTTATTTTTGATTTCTCAAAAGACCTAATAGAATTCCTTCGATTTCATTCCCAATCTCGAATAGAATATGGTTAGGCATTTTTCCTTTTTTTTTTTTTCACCATTCAACCAAGCACTCAACTTTGATTTCGCTCAAAAAACTTTTATTTTATTTTTATTTTTGATTTCTCAAAAGACCTAATAGAATTCCTTCGATTTCATTCCCAATTTCGAGCTAGAATATGGTTAGGCATTTTTCTTTTCTTTTTTTTTCTCACCATTCAACCAAACACACTCAATTTTGATTTCATTCAACTTCTTATTTCATTTTGTTTTGATTTCAAAGCACCTTATGAAATTTCCTCGATTCCTTTTTCTCAGAATTCGAGCAAAAAAGTAACTAAGCAGTTGTCTTTGTCACCATGCAACAAAATATTTTTCTTTTTCAACCAAACACATTCAATTTTGATTTCATTCAACTATTTTTATATTATTTTTATTTGATTTCAAAAGCCTTAATAGAACTCCCTCGATATCATTTCTTATCTCGAGTAGAATTCGTTTAGGCGCATTTTCTTTTTGCCCACTATGTACCATAACATTCATTGATTTCTTACAATTAAAAAAATTTTTTGATTTCTATTAATTATACTCAACCTATATCATCAACCCCATTCTATCTTACTTTTATGTCACCAGCAATGCTTGTATATAGCCCCTCAATACCCACAACTAATTTTCCCACAAAATTATTTTTCATTTTACAGAATTCTCTCAGGCTAACCCCTTCTTGAATTCTTCACATGTAGGGGGCGCATCTGTCATAATTTGTATATAATTAAATGCAACCCCGACCCACTATGTATGTACCATGTATGATTTTCGAAGACTTAATAAAGAACAAGGTAACTGGAGGGAAGCAAGTAGCATTAAGATATAGGAAGTAGACCTAAGGCTGGCACGACTATTCTGGGCACCCCTGTGTCAATATTGCAGGGGCAGAAACCGGACGTCTCTAGTGACCAGAAGTTATAAATGTTAAAGCTAACACCCAATATTTCCGGCAAAGACAGGACGTATCCAATATCCACAGAAGTTATATTAGTATAGAGACACCCCATACTTCCGACCCAAGATAGGACGTATTTGATAACACGGAAGTAAATAAAGTCAAAATAGCACTCGACACTTCCTATCAAGCAGACCACAGCTTTCATCAAGGAAAGCCGCGGGCCAATCAAAAGATAGCATCTAAATAGGTCAACCAATAGGGAAAAAGCATGTGATCATCTCTCAACCAATCAGAGAGAAACGGAGTCTTGGTGTTAAATCGAAAGGCAAGGATGGTTAGTTAGGTTTTCGCTCTCATAGGAACAACACCTGCAGTAGCGACTTGGCTCCCACCGAGTTCGGATCAGCCTTCGACTTGCTCCCACCAAGGTAACATCTGTTCTAGAGATCTCTCTCTCAGCTCAGCTCATAGCTATGTCAATCACCGCCATGTGATCAGATAAGGAACAATCAAACCCGCTCCTTCTCAAACCTTCTTCCCTCCAATCCAGTTGCCTTTTATTTTCAAAACAATCACGTGTCCTGATTATTCCTAACTGTATGCTGCAACTTCCACTCAAACGGCTGCGCTTCAATCAAATATCACCATTCGCATCCAATAACAAGAAATTCCGCAACGATATTGCCACATATACATAATTCATTGAAAAAAAAAGAAATAATTAATTATAAAATCCACAAACGTGACAATATCTTATTTAAAAATTAATAAATGTTTTAAAAAAAATTATGTTTCAAAAATATATTCAAACGCATATAACAATATTTATATACGTTTATAAATCTATATATAGGTGGATTGGATGTTTTCTAGAATCGTTTTAGCAAATGTTCGATAGGCAAACTTTTACTCGGGTAAAAACCAGGCGAAGCGGGGTACATTCGCTGAATACAGTTATTTACAAAAGTTCGTTTGTAGCAAGATACTATTCCTTCAACTTCAAATTACCGAGTGGACCAATTAATATTGATTTTATTCAACTTATCGAGTATTTTTGAAGGGACCTGGAAAAAATTTCAAATTATCGAGAGTATAGACAAGTGTATATTCAATATAGGGATTGGATGTTTGTTAGAATCGTTTTAACAAATGTTCGTTAGGCAAACTTTTACTAGTATAAAACCGGCGAAGCCGGGAACATATATATATGTTATATTAAAGAATTATTTTATTTAAAAATATATTTCATAGATAAAATACTGCTAAATCGACCGCTAGAGGTCACTCTTCCCATATAAAAACTTGTTGTTGTTCTATCCTCGTTGGTGCTGGTCACATCGCTCTTGACATGAATCCTGCCAAGAAGAAAAAGAAGGCCTACAAGCCTACAACCCGCATCGTGAACGTCGCCGACCTGGAGAGGGAAGATGAGATGGTGATCTCACGCAACTGCAGCATCCTGAGCTCCATTGGCCACCCTGCCCTGAAATCCCTGCATGAGGACCTGATCCGCTACATCGCCTCGCGGACTGAAATGATCAAGGCCCTCGCTACCAATGTAGAGAACCTCACTGACACCCTCGAGTCCTTCGCAGAGTTGGACGAAATTGAGGAGGCCAACAAGCCCAAGACTGCTTGCCGCGGCACTCAAACCTGCCCTGCTCCTTCCTGCAATGAAACCAGCTCCCAGACTGACCCAATCAAGCCCGCCACTCCTGCTCCTGCTGCTCTCCCTGCTAAGAAGCCTGCCTCCTCCCTGCCTGCTCCTGCTCCAACCAAAAGGAAGCAGTCTGAAGCTCCCAACCCGCCTGCAAAGAGGACAAACCTGAATGGTCCTTCAAAACCTGTGCCTTCCCACGTCTCCAAGCCTGCGGCCGCCCAAGTGATCCTTCATGGAGAAAAATCGGCGGCCCACACAGTGGTCATCTCAGATGACCCACAGGCTGACCCAAGGGAGATGCTGAAAACAGTCCGCGCTGCTCACACTCTCCCCCAAGGCGTTTGGGCCTCCCTACGCACCAAGGGGAAGCTGGTCCTCCATTCCAGCAATCCTGACACCATCCCTGAGGTTACAACCTCCCTGGCCAGCAAGTTGAATGGAATGAAGGTCCGCCAGCAGAAGGAGATCCTGCCACGGATCTGCCTCTTCAAAGTGGATGAGGAGACATCCAACTCCACAATTGAGGAGACCTTCCTGGAAACCGCTGCTGTTAGAAAACTTCCTGGGGACAAGGTGGTGCGCGTGGCGCACCGTTCTGCACCCAGAAACGGGACCTGCACCGCCTTCATCGAGGTGGACCTCAAGACCTTTAGAGCCCTGGGCGTTCGCGGGAGGATCGTGGTGGATGGAGTAATCCTCAACTTCGAGGAGTCCATCCGCGCCCGCGTCTGCTTCCGCTGTTGTGGCTTCGGCCACAACTCTGCCCAATGCACCAGAGCTCCTAAGTGCTTCCACTGCGGTGAAGACGGCCATGAAGGCCGAACCTGCCCATCCATTGCTGACCAGCGCACCTCCAAATGTGCCAACTGCTGCTCCCAGGGCCTTCCTGACAAGCACGAGGCGAGAGCCTCAAGCTGCCCCATCCTGAAGTCCAGGGCCCTCAAGTTCTAGGCTTCAAGGACCTTCTGCCTCCATTTCCATCTGCCACTTCTCCTGGATTCCTGGCCTATTCAACGCACCCGCCTCACTGCACCCTGGCGCTATTCCCCTGCTTGCCCAACGTTTCCACCACCCCTGCGAGACATCTCCTGCTTCCACATCCTAGGGTCCCTTGCCACCTGACATCGATTTTGGGCTCAAAAATCATAACTTTTGGTTAGTAGCCCGTAAATAAAGATATTTTCTCTCTATCCTCGTTGGTCGGCCCAAAACATTTGTACATTATGTAAATACGCTTTTCATTTTTTTTATTCTTACGCCTTAAGCCAGGCAGTAATTTTACCAAGTTATGTTTATTCTATAGCTCAATTAAAACAATATCTGATCAAAATCATTTTTATTATTATTCTTTACTTTTCCACGACTGCACCTCTTTTCAACAATCAAACACACAAAAAATTTATAATCTATAATATATATATATATATAGTATAGGTATGAAAAATTTTAAGATTAATAATTTTTTTTTTTATTCATATAAATGTGTGAGGTTTGTTTTTTATTTTTTTTTGTAATAAATAATTAGTTAGATTATATTTTTTAAAAAGAGAAAAAAAAGGTAACACCAGCAAAGCATCGGCAGTTACGCGTCATAGGCTGGGTGAAAAAAAGGAATAAGCGAAGAGAAAGTTTTAAAGAGAAGAGCAAAGACAGAACCATGATAATAATTTTCCAAATATAAAATAAAGCTAATTAGAGAGAGAGAAAAGTATTTTTTTGCTCTATTTTCTCTCTTGATGAGAGAATATCATGAGAGAATATCATCAAGAGAGAAAATAGAGCAAAAAATACTTTTCTCTCTCTCTCTAATTAGCTTTATTTTATATTTGGAAAATTATTATCATGGTTCTGTCTTTGCTCTTCTCTTTAAAACTTTCTCTTCGCTTATTCCTTTTTTTCACCCAGCCTATGACGCGTAACTGCCGATGCTTTGCTGGTGTTACCTTTTTTTTTCTCTTTTTTAAAAATATAATCTAACTAATTATTTATTACAAAAAAAAAATAAAAAACAAACCTCACACATTTATATTAAATAAAAAAAAAATATTAATCTTAAAATATTTCATAACTATACTATTTGATACAGAATTAGCTTGCTGTTCTGACTCAAAATTAATTCAAAATCTGTTGTTCTTAATAGTTTACTTTTCCTCTATTTTCCAAATATAAAAACAATTACTATTAATATATATATATATATATATATATGTTTGTCGGCTATGCACGCCCTCAATATGTAACTAATCTCGCTGAAATTTGAACAGGACAGAGAGTTAAATCTGGAAGAGTTTTGTCCCCCTTTAATCAAGAAAAATTATAATTAACTAGGTACTGAGCAACAATATTTTTTTAGTCAGAAATGATGATGACAATATTGCTGTATCATGCTTGATTGACATAAACAAAATTCTTTAGGGGAATATTCACTAAAACAGACCACGGGCGAAACCAGATAATAATTTTCAGTAGTCGGGAACAAAATTCTACCTGCGAAACATTCACTCGAGCAGAAGACACACGAAGCCAGCTCATCTCTATATATAAAATATCATTTCTCGGCCTTTTGGCAAATATCATGTAGTTTATCTCTAGATATTTTTATTTATATATATATTTTTGAAAATATATTCAGTAGAGAGAGTGGATATGTTTGCTCGAAAAATATATTTTATATATTATATAAATATATAACGTAACGAATATTATTATCATTATTATCATAATATGCTGTGGGTGTTCCGGAATATTATTATCAATTATCAATAATAAATATATTATCAATAATATTCGTTAGGCAAACTTCCACTCGGATAAAACCCGGGCGAAGCCGGGTACACATCCGCTAGTATAAAAATATATACGAATGATAGAAAGAAAAACATGTTATTTTAAAGATAAAAAAGATGATTTTTTACTTTATCTATTTATTAAAATATTTATTGGTTTAAATAAGCATTATGCAAAATGTGAAAAATATATAAACATTAAAATATATTATTAAATATTCGTAGATTGCTCATCGATCGATTAGATATAATATTGTCGCGTATTAGAGCCTTCAAAATACCTACAACCTCCGCCAATAGATGGCGCTTTCGCCTATTTCCGGTCTGGAAATAATGTGTGAATCGCCGACTGCTGTGGTCCTGTTTTCTGGGGCTAATGAATGTAAATATCCGTTGGTATTGGTCCTGGGATGCCAAATAATGTAAATACCCGTTGATTAATATTCGAGTTATTATGTAATGTGGTTTAAAGTTGGCAATAAAAGTGGGGAGAAGTGTTAGAAGTCTTTGTGCCGGTTGCTGCCACGGTCGCTACTCTTCTGGTAAGTCTCTAGTGTCCCCCACCAGTGGTAAGGCCGAGAGATACTGCCAGAGAAAAGGAGATCCACTTGATTGGTTGTTCTCGGAGGTCTTTGGGTGGGCTGCAGAAAGAGAGCAACGGGAGCCTGGGTAGGTGAAACACGACGAAGGAAGCGGCGTAGTCGCGAAGAACCTGAGGGGTCAAGCGCGACAATATAGATATTGCTATGGTATACGCCGAAGTACTGAGGAATTTTTTCATGGTAACAAGAATTCGTGTCACAACACCGAGCAATCTCCAAATAGGTTCATAGTTTTCGAACTTGTCATCCGAGCAATTATCTTCCTAAACGGTATCTCTATGGATATAAAAATAGAAATTTCGCAAACATGTTTCATAATTTTATAAATGGGCCTATTATCTACTCTTATCGTTTCTCCGTGAAGGACAATATCCAATAAAGATCAATGTACAGGTTTCAAATAATTTATTTCATATTTAGAAAAAATCTTTTGATTTTCAATAATCTTAAATGTTTTATTTTATTAATGTTAATTAATATATACAGTTATCAACGTCATGCATTCTTTCTTAATTCTGTCACCGTTTGCTTTTGGTTCAGTGGTAGAATGCTCGCCTGCCACGCGGGTTCGATGGGTTCGATTCCCGGCCGATGCATTTTTTTTTTTTTACAATTTTTTAAATATATGTGCTTTTCCTGTCTATGTACAGATTTATGGTCTATGTACACAAGTATACAAGTATGTATACAAGTTATTTGCCAATTGCGTGGCAAATTTGCCTTTTCGCTCGCTAAAAGCGCCTCTAGCTGTGAAGATGGGAGGTAATATCAGCTGACCTAATGCACATGTAAAACGTGTTTTAACAGGACATAGAGAAAATCTGGAAAATATATTTTCCGGATTTTTAGTCAAAAAAATTAAATTAACAGGTTCTGGGAAAAAAGTAGTTGTTTTTTATTCCGAAAATGATGATGACAATATTGCTGTATCATATTTGATTATCAGATACAAAATTATATTCGGAAAAATTCCAAAAAGCAGAGACCACGGGTGAAGCCAGTTAATTTTTAGTATTAAGGAACAAAATTCTAACAGAAAAACATTCATTCGAGCAGAAGGCACAAAGCCAGATCATCTCTTTATAAAAATATCGCTTCTCAGACACAAAGTTTGGAGCGGGACGTTTCACAAGAATGACATCCACGGCGCCAATTTATAATTGTAACGAATAGTATTTGGATAAAAGCATTTAATCGGGTAAAACCCGGGCATTGCCCTTTCTTAATCAATTCTGTCACCGTTTGCTTTTGTGAATGGAATAATTACCCAAATATGGCCATTTCTCATAACCATCGATGGTTCAGTGGTAGAATGCTCGCCTGCCACGCGGGCGGCCCGGGTTCGATTCCCGGCCGATGCATTTTTTTTTTACAATTTTTAAAACTATTAATATATTATACAAGAATGACATCCACGGCGCCAATTTATAATTGTAACGAATAGTATTTGAATAAAAGCATTTAATCGGGTAAACCCCGGGCGTTGCCCGGGTCATTCGGCTAGTAAACATATATATATATACAAATGAAAACACCAAAACGCGAATGTTTCTTTTCACAAATAAATTAAACTCCTACTGTCCTTACTGCAATGAAAAAAATATTGGGAGGGCTTGGCTCATCAGTGGTGAACCCTCCCAGCGGTTTCGCCCATTTAATCTACCAGACCGTTTCTTCAGAGCTATAATACTGTATTGGATCATTCTGCTTTTATATGCAACACTGAAGGGTGGAATCTTAGAAATGGCATTTAAGTAAACCATGGACATAAGCTTTTAGGAAAGTAGAATAACATTTGAATATTTGCATCGCATTTGCATATATATATACATATATCTAAAGACACAAAGGTCGCCTCTCCCGTCAAAAAAGACGTCAAAACCATACGCCATCTATTGACCGTCGCCGCAAACTAGCGGCCCCAGGTCGGTGACAAAGCCACAACACCAGCTTTGGCAAACAGCTTTTACGTCTATTTTGACGGGAGAGGCGACCTATGTCTCTTTAGATCAATATCCTCCCGGCAAAATATCCATCTATATGCATATATATATTGGAATTTCGGGAAGCCATTGGGATCAAAAAATATTTTTTGGTCGCAATGGTTCAGCCTACTCCACGCTGACGAGCGCCAAAAAGCGCGAAACGCGTTCGTGGATGGCTTTTCTTGATTTATCAAGAAATTGGGTTGGCCAAATATCAGGGAACAGGCTAAATCAATGTTTAGTTGATTTCTGTTCCACCAGATGGCGCTCTGCCTTCGGTAAAGCACATGTGCTCCTGGTCAGGATATGCCATTTTTAATATTGATTTCAACACCTGATCTTTTTATCTTTTATTTTTCTTATTTTTTCTTTCGTTTTTTAATATACATATATATATAAAATAATATAAAACACATCAAAAATATCTCATCAAAAAAGAAAACATGAAGCGACAACAATTCTGATAGTGATTGGGAAGCTAAATATAGCAGAAGAAATAGTGTTCAGAAAAGAAGACCGAGACAAACTACTAGAAATGCCAAAGTTACACCATGTAAATACGGTAAAAATTGTTACTGTAAGAACCCAGAACACATTAAAGAGTTTTGTCACCCAGGATATTTAGATTTTAAATCAGAAGATGAAGCAGCAGCTGATAAAAAAAAACAACTAAAACCACAAGAAAATCTACACGGAATAAACAAGACGCTGAATAAACTGAAAAAAAAAAACAGAGAAAAATGATAGTGAAGAGGCTCCAACAGATGAAAAAACCCAAAGAAAAAAATGAAAAAAAAGAAGAACTTAATCTACAATGCCAGTTACAAGAAACCGAAAAGGACAAAGTAGCTCAGAACCTCTACCGACAACGAACTAAGTTCTATTTTAATAGCCGTCTCAAAAGAATGCCTCCCCAACTGAATATTGACGAAGATTGGTGAATAATGGAGACAGACTGGTCCTCATCGAGTGATGGAGGTGACCCAGATGATGGTCACCCTAAATATGTGAAATATAAAAGTGATGATGAGGGTTTAAAATTGGCTCACATCTCCAACGTCCAACCTTATGTGAATAGACATCCCAGGAGTGAGGAGATTCTTTGATGCTGAGGGAGGTGTAATATACCTTGTAATATAAAAGTAGAAAGGAAAGGAGAGGAAGCGATACATTTTTTGCCCGTCGCGCCTGAGTGACCACGAGACGCGCGCGCATCGAACGAGTTGTTGTTACCTTTTGTTCTTCGAATAATAAAGTTGAATTATATTTTTTGTATCTTATTCTTTAATTTAATAAAAATAAAGAGTAATATAACACTCCGAAGTGTAAACAACCTAGTACCTTTCCTTCAAAATAAACGATAAAACTTAGCGCCATCTATTGACCATCTCGGGTCGGTGACGAAGCCATAACACCAGCTCAATATCCACCCAGTGAGTATCGTTTGTGTGGGCGAGTGGTAGAAGCGAACTTTACTATATTCGAAATTTTCTTAACTCTTAATACAACGTACCCCTCTCGAAATATATAGACTTTTAGTGAACAGAGGGGGGGGGGGGAGAAATAAAAGCCTTGGAAATTTTATTATTTTATTCATCTGGAAGGAATGTGTATTCTGAAAGATTTCTCACAAATTTGCTATCGAATATAGAAGTACGGAATTAAAGTATATTTTGTGCCTACTGCTCAGAGCTTTGCTCCATTGTTTTCTTTACTCGTACCTTTTCAATTCATATCAAGAAGACCAATTTTTGAACGTACTTGGGTAAGTAACTGCTCTAGCCACAGCCCCAAATGGAAGAATCAACACGACCAATTCTGTACTTATTTGCACTAAGATGCCTTTAGAAATCAATATCTTGAAAGAGAGAGATTGAGATTGAAACTGATTTACTATAATGTCCATATATGATTATATAAGGTTAAATAAAAAATTGAATAAATACGAATAAATAAGATTATATAATGATAAATATAGGAATAAATAGATATAAATAAATGAAAATAATTGATATATATATATACAAGGTCTTCATTGGTGGCGCATACCGCGGGAAAGACTCCGCCACCGATGGACTGCGAGAGTTCTTTCCCACAGAGAGTCGATAAGATGGCTGGCGTTACCCACCTCAAGACCAAGATGGTACTTGTAAATGGTAGCCTTCGCCACGCTGGCCAATTTCATTGCCTCGGGATGGAGGCCGACACCGAAGAGCTAGGCCTGAAAATCCAGGGACATTTCGCAGGAGGCGAACACCTCCCAGAGCAGGGGTCGCACAGCTCGGCCACTCCAATATCCGTCGCTGGACCCACAGGCTGCACAGTTGGCACGCCTCGAGGCAGGATGGTCAGGATGGGGTAGGGCGTGGAGGGCCAGCCGTAGGGCGACATCTGCGTCGTCCCCCGAGAAGTAGTTGCGACGCAGGTCGGCCCAGGGGATGGAGCGGGGCACATCCACGGTAGAGATCCACCGCGCAGCTAGCTCGGCAACAAGATACTTCTGGAGCCGTGCCGAATCAAGTGCCCGGCGCGCCCTCTGGCTGGTGAGGCGGGTAATGGGAGTCGCCGAACCCCGCAGGACGATGGTCACCGCCTCGTACTCCGCATGGTAGATGGAGCTGGCGTTTTCCTGCAGAAGACGCTGGCAGGAGGACCCCAGGTGCTGAGAATCCAGGAGCGCGGCCCGCGTTGAGCGCGTTAGGGCAGGGACGCCATCGGAGAAGTCCCCAACAGTCGCCTGTAGCCAGCGCTCGGGAGCCAGCAGGTCTGGCGGCCGCAGGAATCTATTGTCGTCTCGAAGGCGTAGGGACCTCAGTATGGCGGGATGCAGAACCCGGTGGTCCAGCTCAAGGACACTTGAGGCGGCCTCCCACAGGCTTAACAGTCACCTCCTCCTAGGCGAGAGCCAGACGTTAGGAGCCGGCGGTGTCAGCCACGCCCGACTGCGGACCATCCAAGAGTAGCCGTTGGCGGCGCCGCGAAGAGAGGCCTGGACCCCCTTCAGGCAGGCGAGCCGAAGCTGGCACGCAATGTCAAGCAGGCAGACGCCACCATCGGAGACTGGCCCACCCAGGATGCGCCCGGGGAGCCACGAGACTCGGCTCGTACCCCACACGAAACGCGCCAACCGCGCCTGCAACCGGCCGATGGTGGTTTCAAGTGGAAGATAGCCGTGGAGGTGGTGCAGGATGGAACCCAAGACCAGGCTGTTGGCCGCGCGGGCACGACCAACCAGCGACAGGCCGCGGGTGAAGAGTGACCACCTCGCGATGGCTCGCTCCAGCAGCCCCATCAGGTCCAGGAGATTCCCAGAGGAGAATCCTTCCGGTGCTTCCAGGAACCGCACCAGAGCCCGCAGCTCTTCATGAAGTTGACAGCCACCTCGGAAGACATGTTGAACTCTTCCTAAGATCAGGGGCACGAGCTCAAACTGAGCGTCGTCCCTGATGAAGAGTACAATGTCGTCCGCATAGGCGACCACGTTGCCGCGGCCCAAGGTCCTCTCGAGACCGCGTAGTAGAGGTCCAACTCCAATACTGAAGAGCGCGGCGCTGAGACGGCAGCCCTGCCTCACCCCGTTGAGAAGCGGGAAGGCCTTAGTGTATACATCCCCGACCCGGATGGAGGCGTCTGCTTCCCCGTAGAGGACAGCAATTCATCCTAGGAAGGTAGATGGTAGGCCCAGCTTCTCCAGCAGGGCGAACAGGTAGCTCCTGCTCAGGGTGTCAAAGGCCGACTTCAGGTCCAAAGAGATGACAGCCAGCGGCGTGTCATGTCTGGATGCCCCGGCGGCTAGTCAGACACTCGCGCGATATTCCAGGAAGATGACCGTCCTGGAACGGCGTAGGTCTGACATTCGGGCACCAGGTCTGGAAGATGACGTCGCATACGAGCCATGAGCACACCGCTGAGGACCCTGTAGTCGGTCGTTGGCAGGCTGATTGGCCGGAAAGCCTGTAGACCCGGACCACCTTGTTGCGCCTTGAGGATGGAGGTAAGGCCCCGCGGAGTCGAGAAGCCTCGAAGACTTGCCAAAGAACTTCGGCGAAGAAACCTTCCCAAACTCAAATCAGTTTATACTTTGATTTTGAAGGCCTTTTCTCCAAACTGGAGTTGGAGGATCTTAAACTCAAAATTATTAATCTATTTTCAGAATTTTTAATTGACAAGACATTCAATATACCCTTAATTCGCAATGACAACAAAACCATTGTAATTAACTACAATAAAGCAAAATTACTTTTAGAAACATTCCTTAAATTCAATTATATCCAAATTAAAAATCAAATTTATAATCAAAAAGAAGGAGTACCAATGGGTACGTCATCTAGTCCATTATTGGCCAACCTCCTGTTATTTTGGTATGAGAGGGAATTCTTCTCTCTTAACAAAGTTAACTGGTGGTTGTTCCGATACGTATAGATGACATTCTTATATTCAATAATAACAATTTTTCAAAATTTATAGAAAATATCTATCCTCTGTATCTAAATCTAAAAAAATAATAAAAAAATCAAATTTAATCAAAAAGTCAACTTCCTCGATTTTTACATAAATCTAAAAGAAAAAAGTATAAAAGTATATGACAAAAGATCAAATTTCGATTTCAACATTATTAAATATAATAGACAAGTTTCAAATATATAAAAAAAATGCACCAAAGGTATCTATTTTGGACAATTTTTAAGATTCTACAGAATTAACAACAAATTAAACAACTTTATAAGTAAAATTAAAAACTTAAATGATGAATTAAAAAAAAAAAATGGATTCAGCCAAAATACAATTTTTAAAATTAACAATTTAGCAATCAGTTAATACGAGGGTTGTCCGTTAAATAAGTTCCACGGGGCACCACTGTCATGAGGATAGCTTTTAGGCGCGAACCGACTGCACGTGCTCGTAGCTTGTTCTCCCCACTCAAATTTCCCACCAAGGCCACGTCGCTGGTAAGCTTAGTCTTGGCTGAGCAGCCGTTAGTGATGGAGCATGCCGTCGTGTCTCCCGCCAGCTGCGAATTACTGTCAGTAATTCGCTTTTTGGCCGCAAAAAAGAATGCGGCGAAGGACATTCATACTGAACTCTGTCAAGTGAATGGAAAAGGGTGTATGAGTTCCGGGATTGTGCGCAGATGGGTCAGGGAATTTAAAAACGGCCGAACAGACGTTCACGATGAACCGCGTACTGGACGGCCATAGGTTTCGGACGAAACCATTGCCAAAGTCGAAGCGGCAATGGTTGAAGATCGACGGATTACTGTGCGGAAGCTCTGCGATTTGGTTCCTGATGTCCGTAAAACCACCATCGACAATATTTTGCGTGAACATTTGGGGTATTCAAAGGTCTACACAAGAAGGGTTCCGAAAATGCTGACTGAAGACCATAAACGGCAGCGGGCTGAAGCGGCCCAGAAATTTCTCGATTGCCACGAAACTGACGGAGAGGAATTCTTGGATTCGATCGTTACTGGTGATGAGACCTGGGTACACTACACCACACCGGAGACAAAGGAGCAATCCAAGCAGTGGAAGCACACTTCTTCGCCGAACCCTCTAGAGTTTAAACAAACGTTTTTTTTCCGGGAAACTTATGGCTACCGTCTTTTGGGACCGAAAGGGCCTATTGTTGTGCGATTTTATGCGTCGAGGTACAATAATCTATTCCGTCCGGTACTGTGAGACCTTAAAACAACTTCGACGCGCGATTCAGAACAAGAAGAGAGGGATCTTAACCAAAGGAGTGCGTTTTCACCACGACAACGCTCGGCCGCACACCGCCCGTCAAACTACCGCCCTCATCGAAGAATTTGGATGGGAATTGGTGTCACACCCACCTTACAGCCCGGACGTAGCTCCTAGTGACTTTCATCTCTTCCTCGAGTTGAAGAAAAACCTGGGTGGAACCCAATTCCAGGACGATGACGAGTTGGAAGAAGCGGTTTTAGGCTTTCTACGCGGCCAGGCGGCAGAGTTATTTGACTCTGGGTTGCATAAGTGGGTGTCCCGAATGCAAAAATGCGTCGAATGAAACGGGGAATATGTAGAAAAAGGAAAAAAAAGGCTGATATTTTCGAAAATGTATAGTTCAGGGCAAATAAACATGTTTTTCTGTATGAAAAACCTCTGTGGAACTTATTTAACGGACAACCCTCGTATCTTCACAAAAACAAATTTTCTTACAATTTCAACTTCAATGACTTCAAAAATTTACTATGATATTTTAATTAACTTTTGACCGGATATTAAAACTTGTTTTCTCCGGTAACTTTAAAATTTATTTATAAACATTAACCGTCTCCCTCTGGGTGAGTAGAATTCGCTTGTGATATTAATTGCAACATACATATATTGAATTTTAAGTCGAAAACATGAACCACAATTCAATACATATAAATGAATGATCTACAATAATGTTAACAGCAATACTGACTTCAACTGGAAGGCGCAATCTAAATACTGCTTTCGCTTGATGACAATGACGCAACTAACCTGAGTTACGTCATCTATCTCTCTGTGTGTGTGTGTGGATTCACTAATACTAACTGCACTTCCACTAATCTAGATAATAAAAATTTAATTATAGGCAAATATTTTGAAATCATAACATTCATAAGGAATGCTGTCACATTAATTGTGTTTATTTATCAGCTATTATAAATATTTTCAAAGAAATTCTCTTTTATTTTTCCCCCTCTTCTTTTTCTCCTTTTTTTCTCCCTTTTAATTGGACTTAGAACAAATAATAATTAAGCTTTAAAAAAATTTCCGTCTACACTAATAGAAACTAATAAATTCAATATTCTGAAACACCAATACCATAACTTTTTTTATTTCTGTATTTTCTCTAATTCTTACTTTATTTGATCCTTTAAATTGATACGATAACTTTAGAATATATATTTTTTTCTCTCTCCTTATAGCATATACATATCAATTATCTATGTTTGTTCAATCTTTATAAAGGGGGGTATAGAGAATAAACAATCAATCTAATTGATATGAAGCACTAAAACTTAAATTCCTAAACTTCCTTATTTAGCAGAAATAACAGTTACTGGTCCACATATATAATACTTATAATGAAAAAAGTATAAATAGGACTACATATAGAATATACGGAACCGTTAGGACTGATCCATGTAGATTGGTAAAGTGAGTTATTATGGGGCAGCATTTTTATAATCTTCAGACAAGGGATCTCT
This sequence comes from Cordylochernes scorpioides, assembly GCA_030710605.1. Classification (NCBI taxonomy): domain Eukaryota; kingdom Metazoa; phylum Arthropoda; class Arachnida; order Pseudoscorpiones; family Chernetidae; genus Cordylochernes; species Cordylochernes scorpioides. The sequence continues at coordinate 62,771,411 of CP092871.1, read as the reverse complement.
CGTTTTCCGTTTGTGGTATGATGCACACTATTAACTTATTTGAATTTAATCGTATATTCTTGTAGTTCTAATTATTTACTATTTTCTCGTGCTTCTGATATCTTATTATTTCCCTGCAGTCCTATTATTTAAAGTGTATAAACACAATTTGGATTATAATTTGAACCTACCAACATCAGACAAAGTTTATTTTTCTCTGTTCATTGATGTTAGATTTTCTTGTTCCCTTGTCGACGCACATTGTTAATGGCTTGGGATATGATCATATTTTCCTGTATTTGTAATAATCTATTAACTGTATTACTAAACTTTTATCAGTATCTTGCAGTCCTAATATCCAAAAAGAATAAAAACACAATTTGATTTATAGTTTAACACTAAGGGAAAAGTATGTCTCAATCTGATTATGTTTGGAGAACTGAATAAATTATAGTTACTATTATCAAAGAAAGGATCCAGCCCTAGGCCTATTGAAGAATACTTCTCTTTATCATTTTTATCACACACTGTTGATCTATTTGAAATGAGTCATATTATCAAATATTTCTAGTAATTTATTATCACCCTCCTGTATTTCCAATTTAAAAAATATTTTTTTTTCTTCTTTCCTCACTCCTTTTCTAATACGTAGAGTGAATAAGAACATGCTAGATTATAAATAGTAATTACAGTATAGGTAGACTTGATCCTATAAAAAATTCTTTGGTTATTTTTGTTTTGAATCTACTGAAGTTACCTTAATTAGACAAACGATTCAATCCCTGGTCTGTCGACACTAACTTCTTTGATTCATTATTGACACATATATCTGATTTGAGGGGATCGAGACGTATTAACTTATAGTTCTAATAATTTATTATTTTTATAGTTTAAAAAATCTTGTAGAGAAAAGGTACATCTTGGATTATAGTTTTGAACTACGTAAATGTAAGTTTGGATACAATTAAGTTGATAGTATCTACCCTTTCAAAGACAGATTGATTGAATTTATCAGAATTAATCTTTAGCTTCTCCGCTCCCATATTGACACACACAATTTTTAATTTGATTGTATTATAAAAAAAATATCCTTTACTTAGAGTTATAATATCTTATTTTCTTCCAGTTTTAACTTCTAAAATTAAAAAAACACTTTTTAAATTAGGTTTGAAAATACAGAAAATGATACTTGCTCAGTTTCATTAGTTGATTTGTGTGGCATCTGCAGCTTACCTATTACCCCATTTCCATTCCAACCTAAATTTACTCTCTATTTGGTCGAAGAGGTATGGTTTAGCAGTAATGAAGGTAGGGCTTATCTTTTATTTTTTTCTATTGTTTTTTCATGTGTTAAGCGTCTTTACGCAAATTTGGCCTTAAATACCCATTTCTTGATTTCTCGGGAAGCCATTGAGACCAAAAAATATTTTTGGTCGCAGTGGTTACAGCCTACTCCACGCTGACGAGCGCCAACAGCGCGAAACGCGTTCGTGGATGGCTTTTCTTGATTTATCAAGAAATTGGGTTGGCCAAATATCACGGAGCAAGCTAAATAAACGTTTAGTTTATTCTTGCTCCACTAGATGGCGCTCTGCCATCTAAAAAGCACATGTGCTCGTGGTCAGGAGATGCCTTCTTTATTTTTAATATATATATATATATATATATCTTTTTATCTTTTATTTTTTCTTTCGTTTTTTCATATATATATATATTAAAAATAAAAAAAGGCATTTCCTGACCACGAGCACATGTGCTTTTAATATTGTTTTTTCATATATATATATATATATATATTAAGAAAAAGGCATCTCCTTATCGTGCAACTGAAAGTTGCTGATGGCTGGCGCCATCTATCGGAATAAATATCAACTATTCTCGTTGATTTTTAATTATTCCAGAATTGGCCAAATACCCATTCTTGATTAATAAAGAAAAGCTAACCACGGACGCGTTTCGGGCTTTTCTTGATTAATCAAGAATGGGTATTTGGCCAATTCTGGAATAATTAAAAATCAACGAGAATAGTTGATATTTATTCCGATAGATGGCGCCAGCCATCAGCAACTTTCAGTTGCACGATAAGGAGATGCCTTTTTCTTAATTTATGCACCTTATCCCAGTACAATGTTACATTTGTACTATTTTTTCATATATATATATATATATATATATATATATATATATTAATTAAACAGTATATTTTGGATCAAAAATAAAACATTTGATTTATTACAAAATTCCTATATTTATATATCCACGTTTATTGATTCATCATATAATGAGAAATTGGCCAATTTTTTGTGGACAATAATTATTTGACCATTTCTGAAAATTTGATTACCTGCATTAATAATTTTGAGTGTTATCTAATAAGGTTATCTTTTGAACAAGAATCCCATATTGGTGAGTTTTAAAATAAACCATTATAAAGAATGTCAATGACCCCCAATTTGTACAACCCCACCAACAAGTACAAGTAACCAAACGCCACTCTTTGTGTCCACACGCACTTTTGTCTAAACGCGAACATAGTTGGTCTTTCTTAATTTACCTAGAAAGGGTGTTTAGCCAATATTTTGAGATAACTAAAAATCAACTATCAGTTGCTACTTATTCCGATGGATGCCGAAAGCCATCAACAACTTTCAGTTTCACGATCAGGAGATGTCTTTTCCTTAATTTTCAGTAAAACCAGTCGCAACACTTTTCCCACCTTGCTAGGACCGTGCCAACGTGTGTATGTACACCTACAACAACATAAAGGAGTTTGGCAAGAGCAGAGAAGCACGAAGAGTATCTCTGCGGCGATATATAAATATCTAACTTAGCCAGCAACACATCACAGGTTCCTCATCAAACTAAGTCGAATAGTAAAGATAACTCAGTAACTTTAAAAAAATCAAAATGAAAGAAGTTTTCGAAAAAACTCTTCTTCAGCTTGATGAACATTGTAGAGAATTGATAAATTAATTTTTGGTTTTTGGCGAGTTTGCATCATGGGAATGACCCAGATGGAAAACAAATCAATTTAAAAAGGATAATTCAAACAGCTATCGAGGCTGTATGGTATAATTGGGAGGTGTTGTGTAATTGCAATTGTATACTGCGGTTTATTGATTTGTGGTTATTCAATGTTACTCTATCTTCGAGAGAGATTACTTTTTTTATCTTTTAATTTACATTCTTTTGGATGATTATGGATTTACTAAAAATCGGGTATAGACTGCTTGATTGATGTTGCTTACTATTAAACTTATACTAAAAATATTAAAAGGAAAGTCCGTTGTTCAGCAGACGACTCACATGGGTTGAAGAAGAAAAATAAAATTATTTAAAAACCTACACATATTTCCAAGTTTGTCGCAGGGGTTGGGCAACAACTTCCTAGAAGGGATTCCGTCCAATTGTCACCATTGTCTGAATATCTCGTTTGGAACCATTATGCAAATGCATTTCGATAATTTTCTCATTGACGTCTTTCGTTGGTGTGAAATCAGGTTGGGAAGACATTCGATAAAACGGCAACAACACAATTCTATGACGTGCATGTACATAAGTGCAATTTAATAAGATACATAACCTACCTCTTATGCCATTCCTTATTTGCAGGCACATCTTCTCTTTCAATAATTGACTTAAAAAACCTCCTTATTTTTATCTCTAATGGCCTCGAATAATGGGATATATATTGGTTCGTATTGTTCTTCAAAAGTGTAAAAAACTATAATTCCAGAAATAGGTGGAGTATTGAAAGATTTCCCCAGTGATCATTCTTATTATTTATTATATTTAATAATTTTTATACACCCCCAATTGATAAATTTATAGACTTTTACAAAAACTATAAGCACCAACCAAAATGTAACAAAGCAAATGTTGAAAATTTGAAATTTGCACTATTTAAATGATGGAAATTTGATTATAACAGTATATATATGTATGTTATATACAAATATTATTTTATTTTGAATTATAATTTCATAGATTCAAATACTCTGCTAAATCTACCGCCAGAGGTCACTCTTCCCCTATAAAAAACTCGTTGTTGTTTTATTCCAATGGCACAGTAGAGGTCAGGCGCTCTTGACATGAATCCTGCCAAGAAGAAAAAGAAGGCCTACAAGCCTACAACCCGCATCGTGAACGTCGCCGACCTGGAGAGGGAAGATGAGATGGTGATCTCACGCAACTGCAGCATCCTGAGCTCCATTGGTCATCCTGCCCTGAAATCCCTGCATGAGGACCTGATCCGCTACATCGCCTCGCGGACTGAAATGATCAAGGCCCTCGCTACCAATGTAGAGAACCTCACTGACACCCTCGAGTCCTTCGCAGAGTTGGACGAAATTGAGGAGGCCAACAAGCCCAAGACTGCTTGCCGCGGCACTCAAACCTGCCCTGCTCCTTCCTGCAATGAAACCAGCTCCCAGACTGACCCAATCAAGCCCGCCACTCCTGCTCCTGCTGCTCTCCCTGCTAAGAAGCCTGCCTCCTCCCTGCCTGCTCCTGCTCCAACCAAAAGGAAGCAGTCTGAAGCTCCCAACCCGCCTGCAAAGAGGACAAACCTGAATGGTCCTTCAAAACCTGTGCCTTCCCACGTCTCCAAGCCTGCGGCCGCCCAAGTGATCCTTCATGGAGAAAAATCGGCGGCCCACACAGTGGTCATCTCAGATGACCCACAGGCTGACCCAAGGGAGATGCTGAAAACAGTCCGCGCTGCTCACACTCTCCCCCAAGGCGTTTGGGCCTCCCTGCGCACCAAGGGGAAGCTGGTCCTCCATTCCAGCAATCCTGACACCATCCCTGAGGTCACAACCTCCCTGGCCAGCAAGTTGAATGGAATGAAGGTCCGCCAGCAGAAGGAGATCCTGCCACGGATCTGCCTCTTCAAAGTGGATGAGGAGACATCCAACTCCACAATTGAGGAGACCTTCCTGGAAACCGCTGCTGTTAGAAAACTTCCTGGGGACAAGGTGGTGCGCGTGGCGCACCGTTCTGCACCCAGAAACGGGACCTGCACCGCCTTCATCGAGGTGGACCTCAAGACCTTTAGAGCCCTGGGCGTTCGCGGGAGGATCGTGGTGGATGGAGTAATCCTCAACTTCGAGGAGTCCATCCGCGCCCGCGTCTGCTTCCGCTGTTGTGGCTTCGGCCACAACTCTGCCCAATGCACCAGAGCTCCTAAGTGCTTCCACTGCGGTGAAGACGGCCATGAAGGCCGAACCTGCCCATCCATTGCTGACCAGCGCACCTCCAAATGTGCCAACTGCTGCTCCCAGGGCCTTCCTGACAAGCACGAGGCGAGAGCCTCAAGCTGCCCCATCCTGAAGTCTAGGGCCCTCAAGTTCTAGGCTTCAAGGACCTTCTGCCTCCATTTCCATCTGCCACTTCTCCTGGATTCCTGGCCTATTCAACGCACCCGCCTCACTGCACCCTGGCGCTATTCCCCTGCTTCCCCAACGTTTCCACCACCCCTGCGAGACATCTCCTGCTTCCACATCCTAGGGTCCCTTGCCACCTGACATCGATTTTGGGCTCAAAAATCATAACTTTTGGTTAGTAGCCCGTAAATAAAGATATTTTCTCTCTATTCCAATGGCACATGAATCCTGCCAAGAAGAAAAAGAAGGCCTACAAGCCCATCGTGAACGTCGCCGACCTGGAGAGGGAAGATGAGATGGTGATCTCATGCAACTGCAGCATCCTGAGCTCCATTGGCCATCCTGCCCTGAAATCCCTGCATGAGGACCTGATCCGCTACATCGCCTCGCGGACTGAAATGATCAAGGCCCTCTCTACCGAAGTAGAGAACCTCACTGACACCCTCGAGTCCTTCGCAGAGTTGGACGAAATTGAGGAGGTCAACAAGCCCAAGACTGCTTGCCGCGGCACTCAAACCTGCCCTGCTCCTTCCTGCAAGGAAACCAGCTCCCAGACTGACCCAATCAAGCCCGCCACTCCTGCTCCTGCTTCTCTCCCTGCCAAGAAGCCTGCCTCCACCTTGCCTGCTCCTGCTCCAACCAAAAGGAAGCAGTCTGAGGCTCCCAACCCCGCCTGCAAAGAGGACAAACCTGAATGGTCCTTCAAAACCTGCGCCTTCCCGCGTATCCAAGCCTGCGGCCGCCCAAGTGATCCTCCATGGAGAAAAATCGGCGGCCCACACAGTGGTCATCTCTGATGACCCACAGGCTGACCCAAGGGAGATGCTAAAAGCTGTCCGCGCTGCCCACACTCTCCCCCAAGGCGTTTGGGCCTCCCTGCACACCAAGGGGAAGCTGGTCCTCCACTCCAGTAATCCTGACACCATCCCTGAGGTGACAACCTCCCTGGCCAGCAAGTTGAATGGAATGAAGGTCCGCCAGCAGAAGGAGATCCTGCCACGGATCTGCCTCTTCAAAGTGAATGAGGAGACATCCAACTCCACAATTGAGGAGACCTTCCTGGAAACCGCTGCTGTTAGAAAACTTCCTGGGGACAAGGTGGTGCGCGTGGCGCACCGTTCTGCACCCAGAAGCGGGGACCTGCACCGCCTTCATCGAGGTGGACCTCAAGACCATTAGAGCCCTGGGCGTTCGCGGGAGAATCGTGGTTGATGGAGTAATCCTCAACTTCGAGGAGTCCATCCGCGCCCGTGTCTGCTTCCGCTGTTGTGGCTTCGGCCACAACTCTGCCCAATGCTCCAGGGCTCCTAAGTGCTTCCACTGCGGTCAAGACGGCCATGAAGGCCGCGCCTGCCCATCCATTACTGACCAGCGCACCTCCAAATGTGCCAACTGCTGCTCCAAGGGCCTTCCTGACAAGCACGAGGCGAGAGCCTCAAGCTGCCCCATCCTGAAGTCTAGGGCCCTCAAGTTCTAGGCTTCAAGTTCCTTCTGCCTCCAATTCCATCTGCCACTTCTACTGATTCCTGGCCAATTCAATGCTCCTGCCTCACTGCACCTTGGCGCTGTTCCCCTGCTTGCCCAACGTTTCCACTACCCCTGCGACAAATCTCCTGCCGCCAGATCCTAGGGTCCCTTGCCACCTGACATCGCGCTTGGGCTCAAAAATCATAACTTTTGGTTAGTAGCCCCGTAAAACCATATTTTCTCTCTATTCCAATGGCATCTAGCCGCCATGGATTCCTGCAAGAAGAAGAAAAAAAAAGCCAACAAGCCCTCTCAACCCTCGGTTGACATCGCGGCTCTTGTTGAAGAAGACAACATGGTCATCTCCCGCCACTACCAAATCCTGCAATCCCTCGGCCAGCCCTCCCTAGCAGCTCTTCACCTGGGACCTTGTTCGCTTCATTGAGCAGCGAACGGAAATAATCAAGTGCCTAGTTAGGGATGTGAAGAACCTCGCTGGCACCGTGAATGACTTCATGGAGCTGGATAAAATCATGGATGCCCAAATGCCCAAGAAAACCTGCCAGACCACTCAAACTGGCCCTGCCCCCACCTGCAAGGACTCTAGCGCTCAGACCGAGCTCATAAAGCCCTGCCAGCCCCGCCTCCGCTACTGTTCCTGTGGCAGCACCTGCTCCCAAGAAGCCAGATCCTGCTCTAACCAAGAGGAAGCAGTCAGAGGCGTCAAACCCCGCCCGCTAAGAGGACCAAACCACTGGTTCCAGCCAAGCCTGATCTTCCCGCGGCCCCCAAGCCTGCCGTTGCCAAAGGCACTCTCAATGGGGATAAATCTGCGGCCCCACATCGTGGTTATTGCAGATAACCCGCAGGCTGACCCACTAGACATCCCCAAAGCTGTCCGTGCTGCCCACACTCTGCCCCAAGGCGTCTGGGCGTCTCTGCGCACCAGGGGGAAAACTGGTGCTGCACTCCAACACTCCAGAGGCCATTCCTGCCGTCAGCTCTGCCCTGGACAACAAGCTCCAAGACCTGAAAGTCCGGGAACTGAGGCAATCCCTTCCAAGAATCTGCCTCTTCAACGTGGAGGCGGAAACCGCGGATGAGCATATTGTCAAGGCCTTCCTATCCACCGATGCCCTCAGCCAGCATCCTGGAGACAAGTCTGTCCGAGTGGCGCATAGATCTCCGACCAGAAATGGAACCTGCACGGCCTTTTATTGAGCTGGACTTGGCTTCCTACAAAGCCCATTGGAAGACGCGGCAGGATCATTGTGGACCATGTAATCCTGAACTACGAGGAGTCTCTCCGCGTCTGCTACCGCTGCTGTGGCTACGGCCACAACGCCGATAGGTGCACCATGGGTACGGTCACCTGCTTCCACTGCGCTTCTGGTGACCACCAAGGCCGAAGCTGTCCAACTCTTGCCAACCCGTGCACGGCCAAGTGCGCCAACTGCTCACCCAAGGGCCTCTCTGCCGACCACGAGGCAAGATCAATGTCTTGCCCAACTGCTAGAGCTAGAGCTGCAAAGTTCTAGTACTCCCGCCCTCTTCCTGCTCCTGACCTCCGCGGACCCAATCCGGCCTAACCTGCCTCTTCCCTAACGGAGATCCTGTCCCTAGCCTCTCCAGCCTGGTCATAGTGGTTTTATATATTCCGCTTTACGCGGCCATTGGGGCTCAAAATAATTTATTTTGGTTAGCAGCCCCGTAAATAAAAGATATTTTCCCTATTCCAATGGCCGGCTCAAAACTTTTGTACATTATGTAAATAATATTTTGTTTTCCTTATTCTACTCGCCTTAAGCCAATCATTATTTTTTATCAAATTATGTTCTTTTATATATTCCTTTAGTTCAATAAAATTACTGATTAAAATTATTTTTATTATCATACTTTCAAGATTTAATCACGACTGCATCACCATTACCATAATCCTCAACAATCAAAATACAACAGAAAATCTCTATTCATTTCTATATAATATATTCAATTTTTTAAAGTATATATTCAATTTTATATTAGTTTATTTATCACTATAATTATCTCTCACATTTTCCTTGTTTAAACATAGACAAGTATAAAGATTTTTAAATGTCTATTTATTACTTTTTATTGAAATAAAATAACGAAATAGGTTAGCGATGTGATTATTTATCGAAATATATAGCTGAGAGAAGACCTTTCTAGCAAAAGGATCTTCAACAAGCCTAAAGTTTATAACCATTCAAAAATGAGTACAAGTAAAAATTTGTGGAAGAGCCTTTGCCTTGGTGTTTAAAGTATTTTAAAAGTTCTTAAAAATATTCATTTTTCGTTCTATATTTAGTGATTGTATCCATATTAATTTTTGTAGCTATATTTTTTATCTGATAAGCGACCACTTTTGTAAAATCCCAAGAAGTACTTGGCATATCTAATCCAAACTTCGGAGGGAAAACCAGGAGGGTCTTTTGTGTGGTGGTCTCTTATTGAAAGGTACACACATATTATTTGATAATTTATTGTGAATAACTTTTACCTTGATCTTTATCTGAAATAGTTTTAATATCATTGGGGAAGAAAGCATGAAAATTCACTCTTTTTCAAGAAAATATATTTTAATTATCCCAATTACACATGGTACAGACCATAATAATCAAGGTTTCTTATATTGTAAGTAATACCACATGTCTACATATGTAGAAAGCAGCTCGTCTCTGCAATCAAAGATGCTATAGATGTTTTTCAACCTCTTACGCTTATCAGTAGGTGTTAGATATGTATCTGAATTATAGGACATTGAAGCAATTTTTTTTTTCAATTTTAGAAAGTGTTTTTCACTGCGGGCTTTAAAACCGGATTCTGGTTATTAAGATATGTTCTTGAAGTCATATTAACCTTTTAAAATGTCTTATTGATTAACAACGGCACACATTTGCCAACCTAATATATATACACACCTTGGATAGTTTCTTTCTAATGACAAGTCCTTTGATTCCTAATAGTATTGTTACGACGCTTTTCAGGCCGTCGTTGCTTGCGCACAAGGTTTCTAAATAACAAGGGGGTTCTATGTAGATACAGCTTAATGCGACGCACTTTATTACCAGTACCTGCTAGTAGAATCAAGGATTAGATACACTTGCCTCCAATGTCCGCCACCAAAAGGATCTTCCTCGCCAACAGCCGGTTCACTTCCAGGTCGGTCAAGCTTCTCTGGTACCCTCTAGCAGGATCATCCACACGGCCACACTCCCGGAATCAATTTGCCGCTTACTCTCGTACCGCCGATGTCACCAGACTTGTCTGTTCTCCCCGCCTGTCTCTTCGTCAGCTGATCCTTCTTTGACCCCGCCACCCCTCTGGGCCAGTATTACTTTTTTGACTACCACCCACTTGGTCTTGGCGTGGTCACAGTATTTATTTTGTTTTATACAAATTCATGGAAATGCTTGAAATTCAACATTTAAAAGCATATCTATAGCAATTTTGGAATTTCTTTGTTTCAAACTTGATTTGTGTATCTCTTCATCGCGTACACCTTTCTCTGAATGCAAATTCTATAAATCAAAACTTTATTTGATCATTTTACTATAATTGTACACAGAGTTGAAGAAAAGCTTGACCAAAAGCTTCTGGTATTAAAAAGAAAAAAAAATTGCTCTAAAATTATATTTTATTTTAATATTTATTGTAAACAGTCGTCACGCATTTATTTAAATGTATACAGCACTCTGATATTTATAGTTTAAAAAAGGCAGATGCGAAAGTCTATAAATGCGTTTTAAATTTATTATAACCCCCTGGGATATTTCTGTAATTCAAGTGTTTGGCCAATTAACACGGGTTATATAAAATCTAGTCGGAATTCTGTATTCATCTGAGAATTAATTAGTCAAAATATACAAAGTTTTGTTAATTTCAGGCTATTTGGTGTCTTTTTATTCGCTCTCCCCAGCATCTCTTATATCAGCGTAAGTATTTCTATTCAGTGGACTGTGCAGGGTAGCAAAGAATCGAAAAATACTAATGCCATCGAGTAACAACGAAGAAAACCAAGATGGTCTCTAGTGACCGCCTGTCTTTACTGCATCTCCTAAATATTAACTGAACTTTTAAACGTCGTTCTGCTCAGGGTATTGGGTAAAAAATTATCCGTGTTAGTTTGCAACAAGTTACGGGGGTCCTTTGTTGTTATGAAAAAATCTTCATTTGCTTTTATTTTTGTTATCCCTTTGAATATTTTTCTGCTTGTTCTGCCAGAAGTTGAAATGACAAAAAAAAATTAACGTCTTGATTTACAAAAACGAAAATGGGGAAGCTAAGATTTTTAAAAAATAGTACAACAGAGAAATTGTACTGAGATCAGGTTGATAAATTAAGATAAAGAATCCGATCGTGCATGTCTAGCCCCATCAAAAACTTCTAGTTGCACGATCAGGAGAGAAATTTTCTTTAGATTTCAATGTTGTAATGTTAATTAACATTCTAGAAGTGTCTTCTGTGTGCCAAAGGTTTAAATGACAATATCTAACCAAAAAGGCTATTCTCCGATTTCGCTAAAAACAAAAAGGGATAGTTATTTGTTGTGTGTGGGGAATGATAATGTCCATTGTTCTTGCTAAATCATGCCGAATCACTATTTCGTCATGTGTCAGCCAAAGTTGAAATAATAAATAACAAAAAAAAGAATAATAATCCCCAAATTAATCTTCAACAATGATGGAAATCAAAATTACCATTGTAATTTTAAATTGTTGTGTCCTCACTGTTGTCTTCTAAATCACCATATGTTCGTTTATCGTGTTTTCTACCTAGAGTTGAAGTAGAGAAAGAGCTAACAAATCCAAACAAAATAATGATTCTCTACGGACTATTTTACAACAATGAGGAAATTAAGATGACCTTTGTCATCCACAACCCTCTAATTAAGGTTGGGCAAGAGTTTGAAGAATACTTTACTTGAAGCAAAGTATAGCCATTAGTGGATAGCTAGGTTTAATTGTACTGTAGGCACTCTTTCTCCCAATCCTTTAAAGATTTATTTACTGACATATTAGGTCTTATACGATATGAGAGTTCCTTGGTCTCAAAGGTATTCTCTATCGCGTTACGATATCGCTGGGATTTTAAAAAAAATCGTTGTGTTAAAAATAATTTCTTGATTATGAAACTGTTTTTCAATAGTCTTGCTCGATAAGTATCGTTATTGTTTTAATTAATTTATTTTTATTGAATGAGAACATAATAAAAATAAGTAAAGCATATCCTGACCACGTTCATATGAACTTTTAGATGGTAGAGCGGAACAGAAATCAACTAAACGTTGATCTAGCCTGTTCCCTGATATTTGGCCAACCCATTTTCTTGATTAGTCAAGAAAAGTCAACAACGAACGCGTTTCGGGTTGTTGGCCCTCGTCAGCGTGGTGCAGACTCTACATCTCCGACCAAAATTATTTTGGTCCCATATATAATTATATCAAATCTGAGATATGCAGAAGGCAAGTGTTGTCAATTATCAATATTTAATGCCCAAATAGTTCGCCGATATGCACAGATAGTATAGAATATTATTTTGAAACACTGTGTGCATTGTTTCAAGGCCTGTCGAAGGGCTTTTAGCCCGAAAGCTAACCACACGATTTCGATGAAGAAACGCATAGCTTTAAAAATTGTTATCGAAATCCGTGTGGCTAGCTTTGAATTGTGGGGTCAGGCTCAATTGGTGAACTCAAATTGCGTTTTAAACTTTTAAAATATATATATGGACTTGCACATACAAGTTCATTTTCACATATGAAATTAATTGGGGGCAACATTATAACGTGGTTTTTAGCCAAGTAATATGAAACGAAAGCCATATTGAGAAGGGCGATGTCTACTGTTAGTAAAAACTATAACTGATATCAATAGAAGAAAGAACTGGTCGCCCAACAGAAACTGTAAGTGATGAAAACATTGAAACTGCTAGAAGATTGTGAGCAATCGATGTTTAGGCTTTCAGAAAATTGCACAGGGGAAGTGGGAATTAGCAAGGAAGTTTCCATACAATTTCAAGAGAATATGAGGAAACCAAAACTCTCACCTAGAGATTTGCCACTAATCTTTACGGTTCTGTTGTTAAAATATGTTATTCCATTTTGGAGAGGATCCATCATTTATTTGAAGAACGATGACAGGGCATTAAATTAGGGTTTTTGCCTATGACCCTGAAACAAGAATACATAACAAAGAATGACGTGGAACGAATTCTTTAACAAAGAAAAATCCACTAATCTCAAAATTCAAAGTCTATGCTGATAACTTCTTTGATTGTGAAGGTGTAATTTATTGTGAATTTGGACCTAAAGGTCAAACTTTTTATTAACATTATTATAGAGGTGTATTGAAATATTTGTTTGAAAAAAAAATGATAGAAAAAAAGCGATGTGAAAGGTGGGCCTCAAAGGACTTCTAACTATTGAACAATAATATAGTGTTCCTACTTCTTTGTTGGCACTGAATAACTGGTTAAACGTGGAGGTTGTTCCCTTGATGCCTCATACTTGTCCCCTATGCTTTCTTTCTTATAGACAGGCTTGACCTTTGTAGAAAAATGAAATGTATTTACATTATAGAAACATGGGGGGAAATGGTTAAGGCTTGGTTAATTTCGATATTTATTCTCAATTTGTTTACTTTTATCCAAAATATGAAGCAGATCCGCTGAAAATAATCGTAAATCCTATAAACGAGATTAAAGTGGATACTAAATAAGAGCCTTCCTAAGGATTGTTTGTTTATTATTAATTCATCCGCTTACAAGAAATACCTTTTATATGATATTCGAGAAGTAAATATCCTTGATGTAGACAACCAATAAATCCATGTGGGGCATAAAGTGCCGTGTTTGCTGGGTGGGTTGTCATGGGGCGCAGTTGTTCGCCAATACACTTTCTTATTTATCAAAATAACAAACCAACGAGTTCGAGCTGCTGCAAGTCCTCGTCATTCTAGTCCAGTGAAGCGACTTGGATGCGAGTACAATCAAAAAGTTGCAATAAGTAGATACTTTAATAAAAAATAATATAAAAAAAGAGAACAAAAGAACTATTTTAAAAATACTTTTGCACATTTACTTAGGAGAATGAGATTTGGCGTGCTTTGGGCACAATAATTTTTAAACAAATGTGATCTGAAAATAAAAAAAATACCAAATACACAAAAAATACCTAGATCACACTTTAATCAGAACTTGATACTCCAAGCTTAATCAACATAGACAGTGAGCCTATAACTAGAAAGGAAATAAAATACTTCAGTTTCAGCGTTAATGAGGTCCAGACATATTAGTAACACACATGATAAATTATTGCCACGTTGAAAATTGGGGAAGGCAAACTTCGGGGTGACACAGCAATTTATTTCAGGCAAGAACAAACTATGAGTGATAAACAAAAGATAAGCAAAGAGGGAGTTGTACAGAGTATAGCAAAATATAAACATAAAAAATAATACTCTGATAATTAAATAATAAATACTTTGTTACAATATTACACCTTTTCCAGCCTACCTACAGTTTATTCAAACTTTCCAACGGCTGTATCAATCTGATATACTTTCATGATAGTTGGAAACATATACACACTGATAAAAATATAAAATAAAATATAAAAAATAAAAACTCATAGTTTGTTCTTGCTTGAAATAAATTGCTGTGTCACCCCGAAGTTTGCCCTTCCCCAATTTTCCACGTGGCAATATTTTATCATGTGTGTTACTAATATGTCTGGACCTCATTAACGCTGAAACTGAAGTCTTTTATTTCCTTTATAGTTATAGGCTCACTGTCTATGTTGATTAAGCTTGGAGTATTAAGTTCTGATTAAAGTGTGATCTTGGTATTTTTTGTGTATTTGGTATTTTTGTGCAATTCCACGAAACAAAGTTTTCACCAATTCCATTGACTAAAATTGTTATACTTTTTCGCGGCGTATTTTAACCTCTTTCTTTGAAATGAATACAAATATGCATCTGTATAATGATAATTTAATTCAGTCGTTTATAAAAATCGACATTAAACACGTGAAGAGCAAAATTAACAATGTCCAACAATAAGGAATAAAACATTGCCCATACTTCTAGCCGTACTAGTGTTTATCACTCATAGTTTGTTCTTGCCTGAAATAAATTGCTGTGTCACCCCGAAGTTTGCCTTCCCCAATTTTCCACGTGGCAATATTGTGTGTTACTAATATGTCTGGACCTCATTAACGCTGAAACTGAAGTCTTTTATTTCCTTTCTAGTTATAGGCTCACTGTCTATGTTGATTAAGCTTGGAGTATTAAGTTCTGATTAAAGTGTGACCTTGGTATTTTTTGTGTATTTGGTATTCTTATGCAATTCCACGAAACAAAGTTTTTACCAATTCCATTGACTAAAATTGTTATACTTTTTCGCGGCGTATTTTAACCTCTTTCTTTGAAATGAATACAAATATGCATCTGTATAATGATAATTTAATTCAGGCGTTTATAAAAATCGACATTAAACACGTGAAGAGCAAAATTAACAATGTCCAACAATAAGGAATAAAACATTGCCCATACTTCTAGCCGTACTAGTAAGGAATGCAATTCTTATTTCAGTAGCACTTTTAATCATGCTAGGGATAAAATCTGAGGTGTCATAAGCAGATTTACGTACATAGTAATAGATTGACCACAATGATATCTGCGACCATACCGGAGTAGAGTTACCAAACGAAGAAATTACGCACTAGAACCTATACGTCACAGGCGGTAGGACTTCCATTAGAGGAAAGGAGAGATTGTTAATTCAGACGGATTTACGATATCAACAACCCACGTCACGCGAGATAGGAATATACACCTTTAACGGGAAGTTATATTTACCCTGAGTTATGGTAAATAAGACGGCATTAGTCTTGATGAGAATGGTACAGGTCGTGATAATAATGGTATAGGCCATGGTAATCATGGTGGGGTAGGAGGATGCCACTACCTATACTGTAAGTTTTCCACATGGGCACATAGGTAGGTGTAGTTTGGATTTTACATCTAAAAGGTGCAAAGTATCCGCTCGAACATTGCACTCACACAGATGAGGATGGACTTGTGAAAGAACCAAGAGTCTATGGAGCTCAATTTATTATTTTCAAAAACTGCCTCGATAGTTTATACCACTATACGCATATCTTGATGTTTTCTCTTCTTTTACAGTGTGTGTTCGCTAAGGATTTCTTCTTAGAAACCGCTTGATCAGAAATTTGAAAATGTAACGTCAACTTATAGGTTTAACTGGATTATTCAAATATTATATTTGCACTAAAGAAGTTGACATATAGAGAAATAAGGAGAGATATGTAAATGATGTATTTATCTCGTAGACCGCGGCAATAAATTTGGCGCCTGCGATGTTCAGGGGATTTTTCCAATCGTTGAGTGGTGGCCGGGTAAATATCTATACCGGGTACACAACATACTTTAGATCATTGCAAATTATGCCAATTATACACCTTTCGATTTATATTCGAGTTAATTTTCTTTACAGGATTCAAATATATACAGATTTACTGATGCAAAAATACAGATATACTATATATTTACTATGAATAATTAATAAGTAAAAATACATTTTTAAAAAAGCTTTTATTTAAATGTACTAAAATGGAAAAAATAGAATATTGCATATTCTGTCATTGAGAGATCAGATGTATCTGAGTGAAAATAAAGCGGCGGGGATGATAATCATGAATTTCGAACCTAATATGATTTAATATATATGTAACAACTGATTTTTATAAGTGTTTGCTATACAGAGGGTGTTCACACTTATAGGAAAAAGTTTTATTATAAAATATAGAAAATTAACACCATATTTGAAAATTTTCAAATGTTCTATTTGAAAGCCTATTTGTTTATTTACAGAACGGCACCTGATTTTCCACGATAGCAGACACTTTCTGATCATGGTCATACTCAAAAGATCCCATTCTTCTTTTACCACTTTCCAGAGACCCTCAATGGTCCTAGGGTGTCTCTTTCCAAGTGCTCTTTTAAGGCATCCAAAAATGAAAAAATTCATCGGGGCTAAATCAGGAGATTTTACAGGGGTTCTTTTCTTTGTAATAGTGTTGATTCCTCTTCTTTGCCTTAGATCTTCCAAATAACTTGGGTTGAAGATGAGGTATGACTTGTGGCGTTATCATGGTGAAACCAGACTTTGTTGCTCTGTTTTCCATAGATAGAGGAAATATTATTTAAAAATATAGGTTCTAAAATGTTTTTTTGATAGTACTCCAAGTTTATTTTGGCATTTCTTTCAACTTTTCTTATTTTTAATTTTCCTTCATATGATATACCGCATGCCACCATAAATCCTTTGGGGTAACTTTCGGCACATTCCTTCAACCAAATTGGCCTAGATTTTTCCACCCTTTTTTGATAGTATATAGCTCTTTTTCTGTCGCAATCGGTTAAATATACCCATGCTTCATCATATGTAACAATAAAATTCCATCTATCAGCAGCCAAGAAATTTTCATAAAAATATCTGCTGATAGTGTGTCGCTGACGAATATGGCTCTTAAACAATTTGTGAACCGTGTGTTTTTTGTAGCTTTTCGGCCTAAATCTTTATTTATTATTTTATTTATTGTTGACACTTAGTTCCTATTAATTTGGCTATATCTCTTTGTGGCATAGGATTTTCTTTGGTAATATATTTTTTCACTTTTTTGACAGTTGCAGGAGTTCTCACAGATATAGGGTGATAATCTTTTGTCCATTTCTCCGTAGGTGCTTTGAATAAAAACTTGATATTTTTGTCGTGAATAATATTATAAATACCTTTTTTAGAAATGTTGACGTCATCTTGTTTGCATATTTTAATTATTTCCAAATAGGTAAGATTAGCTCTGGAAAGTGGTAAAGGAAGAATGGGATCTTTTGAGTATGACCATGATCAGAAAGTGTATGCTATCGTGGAAAATCAGGTGCCGTTCTGTAAATAAACAAAAATGCTTACAAATAGAAAATTTGAAAAATTTCAAATATGGTGTTAATTTTTAATATTTTATAATAAAACTTGTTTCCTATAAGTGTGAACACCCTCTGTATTTCTATCTCTTCTCTAAATATGATCGTCCCCCGCCGCTTTTATTTTCCCTCAGACTTAGACAACTTAATCAGACAATTATTGCTCAATGACAGAAGATACAATATTTTATTTTTTAGTGCATTTAAATAAAAGTTTTTTTTTATTGGTCAATTCTTTGTAAGGGGCGAAACATAAGACTTATAAAGAAATATAGAAATTTGTTCATTCCTGGCCATTCCGACTACCCAGAAGTTTGAAATTTATACACTTGAATTGTTCATTGGACTGAGTTAGTGTTAAAGGTTTCATACTTCAATGTGATCTGGAAGTATATCAAAATTAATTTACAAAATTTGAAAGACAATTTGAAATATATCCATTTCTGGCTACCCTGACAACCCAGAAGTCTGAAAATTTGTCAACTTGCATTGTCATCGGGTTCTGAAAGGTCTACTAAATTTCAGATTTATACGTGCCCTAAAAGTATATTAAAAATCGATTGCAAGATTTGTGGACAGATAGGGAAGCAAGTTAAATAAAAGTTTTTAAAATCGATTGAAATGGATGAGATGTAACTATATAAAGGAGGTCGATTAGAAAATTCCAAAATTCTCTATCATTTCTACTTCTATTATTTAGTCATTCTACCGCGGTGGTTTAAGAAAAGATCGATATTGTTTTTGAAGATTTTAGGAAGTTCTTTCTTTCTTTTTCCAGTTTGTACGAGTTTGGTTCAATAAGTACCCGTGTTCGGAATGAAATTGAAATTTTTTCAAAGAAAATTATATCAACAAAGTCCCCTTTTAACGATATACACTTCTCTCAACGTCCCTGTTATTTCTTCAGGCTTGGAAACTAGTAGGAGTCAGAGGTTTTTGTTTCTTCACATGTTTGCTCATCCAAAATCAAAAAGATAATCTATGAACGATACTGAACTCTCCATCTTAGCCTAAACAATGTGGGATGACTCGCTGAAATGGTTTCGAATTCAAATTGAGTTTGAGCGAAATTTGGCGCATGTGCGTTTAAAAAAAAGCCGGCGAATGGCGATACCAACAACTTGGTGTCTCTATCTGTTCATAAAAAGAGGTACTTATCGAATTAACCTCGTAGCTACCTACTTCTATGTAGAGTGTCTTTTATTTATTTGTATTTTTTTTTATTTGTACAAAGAATGTCCAGACACGGGTGAATGACTATAAAGTGACTCAATATTTGTTACGAGGAGAAACAAAAAAAAAAAACACTTAACATAATTGAAAGGTGTTTTGACCTAGAGATAACCATTATCCGTGATATTAATGTTTACAGAAGAAATAACCTCTCAATGTAAAATCGTGGCTAATATACATGGATAACCTGATGGTCGCATGTAACTCCAAGATAGTTTCAAATCGTAACGGTCAAACTTTGACTCTAAAAATGCTGATGCTCTGTGTCTAAAAGGACTTGGCAGAATTAGAAAATAAACGACTCCACACAATAATAATTGAAAACGGCCTGAAGTGTGGAAGCCGTATGGGACTCGCGCATTGCGCTTCTGATTCATCTGTATAAATGATTGTTTATGACAGTTTTTGGCTTTTATCTCTAAGGATATTCGAGACATAAATCGGAAATTTTAGATTTATTACTTCTTTTAGATCATGAATAATCGCTCAAAAATTCAAACCTCAACTCCCAACTGTCTCCGAGTTGAAACCTTGCATCACCAAAAGACGCACGGACATCGTATTTATATAGAGAGACACCTCAATTATTTTCTTAAATCTTGTAAAAAAAAAAAGTTACAAATCCATTGAAGAGCGTGAAAGTATAAAACGCGCCAAATTTAAAATTGTAAATGCAACGTCTAAAGTGTTTTTTTAATGTATGCATGCCTACTCTACGTGTGTGTGTGTTGTGTGTGTACTATCTTAAAATGAATAAAATGTCTTTGGTCTCTTGATATTTTTAGAAAAAAATCGGCTTATAAATCTATATATATAAAAATGAATGTCTGTCTGTCTGTGTGTGTGTGTCCTCTATGGATTCAAAAACCATAGATCCAATCGCCGTGAAATTTTGGGATATTATGAGGTGTATCCCCGGAAAGGTTTACGAAAAAGAATTTCTTGAATATCTTGAATATCCTTAGAGTTATTTGCAGATTTGTATATTTAACTCGCAAGCAGCGCTACCATTGAGACGGAGATAGGCTTAGTTTGCTGCTCCTGATGACCTTTGGGTCATCGTGTGAGTCACAGCATGATGCTACAAAAACACTCTCTCTGGGGATTTTACAGCGTCGACAAGTGTAAGATTGCCTCTCTCATATATTATACTTTAAACATCTGCTTAATTAAGCATTTTTCATTTGAAAGAGACTGCTCTCTTAACCCCCTTTAGACAACATTAAATGATATCCCGTGTCGATGATTTTGTAATGTATAGAATTAGGAAAGACAAAATTCAGGATGACACGGCTCACAGGGAACGGTAAAAAATGTTCACTTTATCGAGGAAATACAAAATTCGGGATGACACGGCACACAGGGACCGGGAAAAAATGATCACCTTATCGAGAGATTCACGACCATGATTTTATTCAACTTATCGAGTATTTTTCAAGGGACCGGGAAAATATGTTCACTAGATAAAAGATTATTTTGTAATATAGAAAATTAGGAAATACAAAATTCAGGATGACACGGCACAAGGGACCGGGAAAAAATGATCACTTTATCGAGAGATTCAAATTTACGAGTTTCAAATCATCAAAATATATCTTTCTTTTTTTATATGTTTATAGAGAATTGTTTTAACAAATGTTCGTTATACAAACCTTTACTCGGGTAAAACCCGGGCGAAGCCGGGCATATCCGCTAGTACAAAATAAACGAATATGTAAGGAAAACGTTCGGCGGAGTTTCGAAAGAATTAATTAAAGCCGTTAAGATTCATTTTTATAATACGCCATAAGATGTTATTGAACTTCTATTGTAATGGGGTGTGGTAAATGTTCTTTAAAAAGACCCCTTATTATCTTATAATTAAGTGTTTATTCACTTAAGGCACTCGTAAAGGCAAGAGGAGAATTAGAAATATTGACTTAAGGTGTGAATATTCACATAATCAATACATGTTCCTTTTCCTCTGGCTTCTCGCACAGTTTATATTATGTAAGCTTTTGGCATGCGATTGAATTCAATTTTTTTTTACAGATTATATGATTTTATTTCATTGATATATTGCCGATTTCTAGGATGGAATTTCAAATGCTGGGCCCGATATAGTAAGTAGCTGGAATCAAGCAAGGAATTAACGTTGTGTAGCTGCTATTTTATTTAACAGCCTTTTCACGTCGGCTCTAGCTGCCGTTTGAGCGCACTTTCTAGACATGGTGGTCCAAAGAAACATATATGGGTTGGTAAAAGTATGAAGCAAAGTTTAAGCGCTTCAGAACAAAGACCTTTCTAGAATAATATCCACAAATGAGCTATAAAATTTTAAGTTAATGACTTTGAGGTGATACACAAATACGGAAGAAACACTTAGATGCTAACTGTCAATTAAGTGGAGCTTTTCCTTAAACTGAACTTGAAGATGATTGCGATAAAATATTTTTCGGGCACACACAGATAAAGAATGACAAGAACGAATTTCTCTCATTGAATATTTCAGAAAGAGCCTTAGGAGAAATGAAGGAAAACACTTTCTTACCAAATATTTTCAGGAAAATGATTGATTCATATATAAAAGAATCTAAACGGTAGTCCTTGGGTATTTACTTTGCCACAGAACAAAACAGAAGCACATATTAAAGAGTACTCTGACCGTATTTTCTGTGGCGATTTAGAAGTTTCAATAACTACATATTATTATTGGCCTTCTATATGCTAAAGATAAAAGAACTACGCAAAGATATGCAACCTGTGACATAGTCATAAATGCACAAACCAAATTCCCTTAGAATTTATTCAGCCTATACCTCCAGAAAATTGACCATTAGAAAGAGTTGGCATATATTTATTGGGCCTTCTCCCTTCGATCAAAACTAGAAAAAAATGGATAGTTGTTTTGACAAACTATACCATACAAGATATACAGAGAAAAAAGTTGTTCCAGATGCCAGAGCAATGGATGTCACTAAATTTCTTGCAGAAGGTGTTTTTCTTTTGGGCACGGAGCCTTTCGTTATCTAATCAACGATAGGGGTTCATAGGTCACAAGCAACCTACTGAAGGAAATCATGAGAATTTGCTAAGTAAAACACAGATTTATACTAACCAAAAATAAATAGATTTACAGAACGTTTGAATGTAAAGCGTGTATGTGAATGTTAAACGGAAAAATTGCGATAAATACAACCGTTCATTACCCATGCATACAATTCGACCTTATACAACAACAACAACAACAAAAGCCTTTATTTAGGGCCTCTCGCCCTATACAGGATTCGCCAGTTCACAAGGGACGGGGAGAACACTGTGTGGCCTTTTTCCGGGATATAGTCTTGTGGAATCCAAATATCGCCATCGCTATATACCTACTCTTTGATATTTCATTAATTAGTGCCGGAAATGAAGGACAAAGTTGCCCCGTTTTATAATTTAGTTTTCGTCTTTCCTCAGACAATTCGACCTTATAAGTAACAACTGAAATCTCTTCATTCTCCCGCTAGTGTCTCTCCTAGACAACATCTATATCGATACCGAGACTAACGCCGGTGATTACGATGCATAGGCGAAGGGCCTATATACTGGAAAAAATCCAGAATTGCAGAAAATTAGGCATCCACAACACACAAAAAAAATCAAGAACGGTTCAGTTATTATAATGAAAAACAACCCTGACGAATCTCGTTTTCTGATTCTAAATCTTTTTAATAGGCACGATGCAAATTACAGAAGGAATTAAGATAGAACAATGTCAATGATTATCAAGAGAAGCTAATTCAAATATTTTTATTGAAGTGCCTGATTACAAGAAACGAATTCTGTTCTTGGTGGTGGTGTCTTGTCCATGGAGCATATCAGATCTGTACGTGCACCCTGATCACAATATCGGCCAACAAAGGTGCCTTGTTCGTATGGATGTCCTCTTCTGGATTGATGTCTTCCATATAGAGGGCTACAAGGATGGCCGGGCAAGTTTATATGTGGTCCGGAGGGAGTTGGGTGTTGTGACAGTTATTGCAGTTTCTGTAGGATTTAGTCATTTCTGGCTTTAAAATGTCCTGTTCTGATTCTTGAGATTGTTGTCATTAATTCTCTGTAAATTTTAGGTTGCATATGCGTTGGGGTATTTTGGCTTTTGTAATGAGTTTTGCTATTGTATTTGCGTCTTTCAGTGTTATTGAACTGGTTTCCAGTGCCTGTTTTCGCCTTTCCTTCGCTGGGCCATCAGCCTGTTCATTGCCCTCTATTCCAACATGGGCTGATATCTATTGCATGGTGCATCTTTTGCCCATTGTGTCAAGTCGGCTCAGGATTTCATGTATTTGGTGGGTTAGGTCTATTTTTCCATTCTCTATTGCCTTTAGGGATGATTTAGAGTCTGTTAAGATTATAATTCCTCGGATTTTATTTCTTCTGAGGAAATATAGAGTTTCAGACTTTCTTTGATGGCCAATAATTCAACAGTTTACTTTGAAAGTATTTTTCCCGTACTGATATTTCTGGTTATTTCGGTATTTACTGGTAATTGTAGTACTATGCCTCCTCCTCCATTATTTAAAGTTTTGTCAGAGGAGCCATCTGTGTAGGCTATGGCGTGATCTTCTTTTTTCAATAGGTTTATTGTTCTTAAAGCTTTTTCTTCAGGTTGTTGGGTGGGTCTTTCTTTGTGCAGGGTTTGATAAGATGTAGGGATATAGTGGTATACCTGCCCAGAAGTCCAACCCCTCCTCTGCGTGGTGGGCGGGAGAAGCAGCACAAGTAAGTAAGGGACTGCCCTGTAGGGTGAAGTACGGAGGGGACTTCGTGAGCCCCGAGCCGCTATAGCGACCGTGAAGGCTTACAGGAAACTCTGAAATGTGGCTGACTAACGGGGCAATGGCACCCCCCCCCCCTCCCATTCCATGGAACAAAAAAAAATCAGAAAAAAATTCTGCTCTTAAGAAATGCTTTTAGAGAGAAAGAAACTCAGGGACAAAAATATTTTTAATGAAGATTACGCTGCAAGTGTTAGAGACCAAAGAAAACTATTGATTATAGCAAGCGAAAAGAGCTCATGACTAAGGGAATTGTCTCCAAGAGCTGAGAGATAACAAGATAATTGTTCGTGGCATGAGCTTCTATTAAAATAATTAATACAGACCTTACTGTAATGATAAAAATTATTGAATGAGAGGGCCTTGCTCATCAGTGGTGATCCTCTCAGCGGTTTTGCCAAATTAATCCCTAGAGCGCTCTACTATTGTATTGGATTGATTTTCTCAAATACCCTGCATTTTCTATGGAGGGCAGCTTAGGGGTGTTCAAGGAATCTATGGACATAAGCTTATAGGTCTGTATAGGTGCATACATTTAATTTCAAGCAATTGCATAGAGCAAAGCTCTTCCGCAAATATAGTTTCATACCAAAGCTATATTATCAGATTACATTTATAAATTTAATTGCCATCAATCGATAAAATCTGCAACAATTAATTTTTTGGCAATGTGTTTATTTTTATCTCTACAGACCTATAAGCGCAGGTCTATATATGCCCTAAATACCCCTAAGCTGCTTTTCATAGAAAATGCAAGGTTTTTAGAAAAAAAAACAATCAAATACAATAGTAGAGCGGTCTGGAGAATAATGTGGCGAAACTGCTGAGAGGGTTTACTATTAATGAACCAAGCCCTCTTATTCAATAACTTTATCATCGCAGTAAGGTCTTTAGAGGTAAGAAGAAACACATTGCCAAACACGTTATTGTTGCAGATAAACTACTATGTTTAAATGACCGCGTTATCAGCCCTAGCGGGGATTGATGTATCAATCTACGGATAGAAACCATACTATACCAAAAGAAGAGCCCCAACCTATTTTTACAGCTAAATAAATACTCTCAAAATATACTTCAACGGTAATCTAAACAATCAATTATCTCAACGGAAACGATCAGTGAAGTTAATTCCAAAATCCCTAAAATTATGTACTGGAATATGAATGCTTTTTCGGAATAAGCTCTATTTTATCGATCTTAACTCTCTGAAACAATTTGATATTTTCGCTCTGTCTGAAACATGGTGTTTCTCACTATTTAACGTCACATTGGAAGATTTCAGTTTTGCGAATCACTGGCTACAAGGTCCTTGAAAATTGGTAGATACTCAGGCGGTATCATTATTGGAATCGGGAAAAGGTTTCAAGGATTACTCGATAGGGTTGACATTGAACTACGGTGGATTTCGCTCTCTTTTAAACCTTAACTCATCCTCCGGCTAGGAGGAGGGCAAATTGAAGATTGTCGAGCAGACATTGAAGCTATGGGTGCTGTGAACTACATTTACAGCGACTAATTTCAGGCTCCACCGCTGTGTCAAAGCCAATATGTCATTGTCTCTAAAGATGCTATTACGATCAATTTTGATAATATATAACGCTTACGAAATATTTAATTTTTTATGATTCGAAAGAAAAAAACTAAGAATAATTCAACGTATTGCTACGTAGAAATAAAAGCACATTCCAGATGGATAGAGAATGTTCTAGAGCGTTTAAGAATCATGTAGAAAAAGCGGAAGACAACTGATTGTCCAATCTAAAGCTATTGCGCAACGCTGGGTGCTGGCGGCTTTCTTATTGGCTGACCAACCGTGACCGTTCTGGAAAGATCTACTCCGGGATATATAGGGATGAGAAACTCATGCCAGGGGGGGAGAAAAATAAGAAAAAAGAGTCGAAGAACGAAGCTACGTGGTGCGCTCCAAGCAAGCTGCTGTCTCAAGAGGTCGGACTGCTGCTTACCGCCGACGCCGGTGTACTTCTTGGAAGATTCTAGAAGGTTCTACGAACTTCTGTCTCCTGTTCTGCTCCTGCTTTCCGTGCTGCAGTTGGTGAGTTTGTAACTGCTGTTTTCTTTATTTTTGTTTTATTTTTGCACTCTTCTGTAATTATTTTATCGATTTTGCTTAAATAAAGTACTAAAGATCCTTTGTACCCACGGAAGTTATTCTTTGTCAACCAACAACGCAACAATTTGGTGTCAGAAGTGGAATCTTTAGGTAAAGCCTGAATAATTTATGGTACTTACTAGAAAATTGGAAGAAACATTGAAAGCTATCCAAGCTATGCAAGCTCAAAATCAGGAAACTCGTGAAGCTATCGAAACTCAAAATAAAGAAACTCGTGAAGCTCTAAACGAGGCTTTTCAAGCTCAACATCAAGAGCTAAAAGAAAGCTTAGGGCTTAAGTTCAAATGCTTAGAAGATGAAATCTCAGCTGTAAAAGAAGACATTTCCTCTGTAAAATAAGAAATGAAAGAATAAATGGCTTATTTAAAAGAGAGAGACTTGCTGCTGTCGAAACGGGCCATTCAAGAACTCCAGTTTTCCAGCCAGAGAATAACAATTCAGGTAGGCCTCTTGTCAAAGTTCCTACCTTTGATGGACAATCTTCATGGATCTCCTTAAAAACCCAGTTCGATGTGGTTGCCCAAGCTAACGGATGGAACGTTAGAGATAAGGCAAGCTTTTTGGCTGCTGCACTTCGTGGACCTGCAGTGGAAGTTCTCCAGATGATTCTGGAACAACTTCGCCTGATTGATGCGTTGGAGTCTCGATATGGAGAAGAACATTACTAACAACTTCATGTAGTGAAATTCAAGAATAGACTACAAGATGAGAAAGAAAGTTTGCAGGATTTGGCCCACGACATCCGACGCCTGGCAAGATTAGCCTATCCAACATGCCCTCCGGATATACAAGATTTTATGGCCCAACATCAGTTTATTGATGCCATCGGAGACCCTGAAACCCAAACGTTTGCCAGAATTTCAAGTGCGACTACTCTAAAAGAAACCCTGGTCCAAGCCATGAAGTATGAAGCTGCCCAACAAGCCCCAATATAAAGTTACCGCGTGGCTAGACAAGTTAAATTGTATAATCCAGAAAGAAAAAAGGGTCCCTTCTGGACCTGTCGAGCCCATGACCACATGTCTCCAACTTTCCCCCGAAAGGTAAAACAGCGCAGTGATACAGGTTGCTGGAAATGTGGAAAATATGGCCACATAAGGAAAAGCTGTCCAGATAACTCTAAGGATAAGCCTGAAAGAAAAAGGGGCCGCTGCTGGACTTGTAGATCCCTTGATCACATTTCTACAACTTGTCCCCGAAAAGTAAAACCACGCAGTGATACCGACTGCTGGAGATGTGGACAATATGGCCACATGAGAAGAAACTGTCCGGAAAATTCTAAAACCACCTCAGCCCCTAAGAAGAACCACGGGAGACAGAACGATAATCCTGATGCCCTATTAAGAAGGCCATGTGTTCCACAAAGTGGATATTGCTCTCGTGCTGAAGACAGATATTGCGTAAGGCAAGTTACAGTGCAAGAAAACGATGAAGTGGAAGAGCAACACTGGACTGGACAAGCTTTAAGAAAAGCTCAACGTGAAGACCGAGATCTCTTGCCAAGTGATAAATTGGAAGGAATCAGGTGAAAGACCATCCTGGGAAGATATGGCTCCGTACAGTTCTAAAACCAAAAGTCTCTGGCGCCTCTGGAATTCTTTGACCCTGCGAGATGGAGTCTTGTACAGGAAATGGGAGAGCGAGGATGGAAAGCATGAAATCTGGAAGTTGGTGATACCCATATCTCATGTACCTTTGGCTCTCCAGAAGATACATAGCAGTCCCACGGGAGGTCACTTCGGCATCAGAAAAACATTGGACAATGTTAGAGAAAGATTTTGTTTGGCCAGGAAGTCGAACTGATGTTGATAAATGATGCAGAAACTGTACACGATGTTCCGTGAGAAAGGGACCGACAACAAGATCCAAAAGAAAGGTCAAGATCTACAATGTAGGTGTCCCATTTGAAAGGATGCTGACCGTTCACCAGTGGGCAGGAGAAAGGCTTCACTTTTCCAGTGAGAAAATGAAAGACACGTGCAAAGTCAAGACTTCGGACAGACTTTCAAAGAGGGTGAAATGGTTTGGCTCCATAATTCTCAACGGAAGAAAGGACTTTCTCCTAAACTTCAGTATCAGTGGGAAGGACCCTACAAGATCACCAAGTGCCTCAATGATGTTTTCTATCGAATTCAGAAGACCCCAACGTCTAAACCCAAAGTGGTGCACTACAACCGGTTATCACCCTTCAGGGGTACTGTTCCAGAACAACGGACTGTTCGGGACGATCAGTCCTAAGAAGGGGGCAGTGTTACGTAGAAATAAAAGCACATTCCAGATGGAGAGAGAATGTTCTAGAGCGTTTAAGAATCATGTAGAAAAAGCGGTAGACAACTGATTGGCCAATCTAAAGCTATTGCGCAACGCTCGGTGCTGGCGGCTTTCTTATTGGCTGACCAACCGTGACCGTTCTGGAAAGATCTACTCCGGGATATATAGGGATGAGAAACTCATGCCAGGGGGGAAGAAAGATAAGAAAAAAGAGTCGAAGAACGAAGCTACGTGGTGTGCTCCAAACAAGCTGCTGTCTCAAGAGGTCGGACTGCTGCTTACCGCCGACGCCGGTGTACTTCTTGGAAGATTCTAGAAGGTTCTACGAACTTCTGTCTCCTGTTCTGCTCCTGCTTTCCCTCACCGTGCTGCAGTTGGTGAGTTTGTAACTGCTGTTTTCTTTATTTTTGTTCTTTTTTTTGCACTCTTCTGTAATTATTTTATCGATTTGGCTTAAATAAAGTCCTAAAGATCCTTTGTACCCACGGAAGTTGTTCTTTGTCAACCAACAACGCAACAGTATCAATAATTTTGATAACGTTAAAAAAAATTCATTACATAAAACTGTAATAACAAAAGTTATGTGTAACAATTACAATAATCGTGAAACATATTTAATAATTTCATTTGAATACCCATTACAAAGAACTATCTTTTCAAAATTTAACTATATAGGTAGAATAAGAAATGCCATAGTTAAAAGATTTAGCAGATTAAATTGGTGAAACCGCTGGAACACACTCACCAATGAAGAGCAAAGCCTTCCTAACCTTTTAAATGTTTAGTAATGTATATTGTTTATATTCGGTTATTTTTATAGAAAATCTAACTCGAAATATTAGTATAATCACAACAATAATGAAAGTTAATTAAATGTAACCTCATGGAATTAACTAGAAATAATTTTGAAATCTTGTCGAGTATGAGTCACAGAGACTGGACACAAGTAATTATTTCAACTATTTATAAGTCACGTTCGAGAAGCTACAGGCCATTTAACGACCTCCTTCTTGGATTCACAAATTTGCATATGGCATCATCTGAGAAACAATGCCAGGGTTGAAGACCCTCGAGGTGTGTGGCATTACATTTATTCTGGAAGAATCACTCATGAAGCAAGATTACTTGATTCGTGCTAAATCCTCAACATCCTCATGCCCCATCCTCAACACAGACAGTCGTTTTTTATTTTAAAAAGAAATATGTTTATGTCACAATTTATAAACGTTATCTTATATATCACCTAGCCCTAACCTTGAAAACATCCCATCTCAACCACTTTTTTCCTATTTTTAAATAATATTAATGTGTCTCTATCTTATTAAAAAAAACCTTTATACCTCTCAAATCTATACCTCCTTCAATCTGTTACAAATGAATGAACAAAAGTTAAAATAAAATTCAGCCCTCTGACAAAGACATGAAATAAGTCGGTTAAGTATCTTGTGTCAGAAAAATATTACTCTTAGGATCACCATGCAGTTGAATACGACTGCAAAACGTACATGTCTGTAAATTTTCGCAAATGGTTATTAATGACTTGGAAAGGTATATATATACCCTCAGAGATTTTATATTTTATTGCCAGTCTCTCAGAGGTGAAGCACATACACTAATTTAAGAGAGACAGCTACAATAAGATAAAAATATACAAGGTGCGTTCATTAATTTCCAGGACTGGTTAAAAAATAAAATAAATAAAAAAGCTAGAGAAAATATTTTTTTACAGAGTTGAATATTGGACATTCGACCACACCTGACTGAAAGCACGAGTCTCGTGGCGCACGCGCCGATCTAAAAATAGAACAAAACAACTTCCTTGTAAGGTTCCCATTTCTAATTTGAAATGACCATTTTCGAAAAGCAGAGAATCTGCATTAAGTTTTGTTTTAAATTGAAAAAAAGTGCTACTGAGACGTATGAATTGAATAAAGAAGCTTTTGGCGATGCAGCTTTATCCCTTTAAGAACTTTTGAATGATTTTCACGCTTCCAAAAAGGTCGGGAAAAGGTAAACGATGATCAGCATACTGGGCGTCCAAGATCATTAGTTGCGAGGAAAACAAGCTCAAAATAAAGGAGTTAATTAAATCTAACAGAAGAATTATCTTCAGAGACTGGACTATCTGTTTATATGGAGATAATGAGGTGCTTAAGGGAGGCAGTGCGCCTTAAAAGACCTGAAAGATGGCAAAACAATGACGACTGGATACTTCACGTCGGTAATGCGCGGCCGCACACAGCCCATGTTGTTTTGCAGTTCTTGGCCAAGCATTCAACCATACAGATCCCTCATCCACCCTATTCCCCCGACTTAGCCCCCAATGACTTTTTCCTCTATCCTAAATTGAAAATGAACTTGAAAGGACGGAAATTTGACAACGTTGATATGATACAAGCTGAATCGAAGGCAACCTTGAGGAACCTCTCAAAAAGTGATTTTATCTCCTGCTTCGACAATTGGAAAAAAAGATGGAACGGGTGTATTGAGGCAGGAGGGGCATATTTTGAAAAATATTAAATTAGTTTTTTTATTTGTTTTATTTTTTCAAAGATACAGAGCAGTCCTGGAAATTAATGAACGCATCTTGTATAAACGAGGTAACTCATCCGACGAGGTGTCTTCCTCCAGACAATCTTCCTCTACTCTCCTCACCTCAAAGCTCCTCATTGACATATTATTTTTGATTCAATACATTATTTTTCATATAAAAGCAACTGCTTCAGATGTATATATAATATCTATAAACAGGTCTATTCCTCGGGACTTATGCCTTCCTTAGATTCTAGTCGTTTCAATATAACGTGATTCATTTCTCCCCAATTTTCCTCTATGAATTTTCAAGGGATACCTTTTCAATACACACGAATAGAATCCTTGTGTGAATAATAGTCAAGGAAATGTTGAACTCAATTATTTCCTCAACTTTATAGATCAGCTTCAACTCTGCTAATAAGATGTTTGTTTTCCCCTCAGAGAACTAATTAAGTATTTTATTATGACTTAATTATATCTTAAGGAAACTCCAGAGTTGATGAAGTAACCATGTGTCATCACATTGCTGAAAATTAGCATTACAACATAATTGAATGCTTAACATTCACGCTACATTGTGTAAAATGCTGCTGTCACTTGATCTTATCTGTTGAAACAGAATATATTTGGGTACTCTTGCTTATCATCATACACTTAGTTAAAAACCTCTCCTACTCAACCTACTCAACTTCAATTACTGTATAAATACAAAAAATAATTAAGATGTATTAAAGAGCAACTACTCATTATTTCTGTCAATTCACAACAAGAGGCTCGACGTCGATAACTTCAATACTTCACGAGGTAAATTTTTCTCGTTAACTAGAAGAAGCTTTCCTGTTCTGTTTCAAAATATCTTTATTAGGTACCGCTCAAAAAGAGCAACCTAGCTTATGTTATTTACAATGAATATTATGAACAGGTTCTTCACCTATTAAAAAAAGTGTCCAATGCAGGATTCGATCCCGGTTCATGGCTGTCGGAAATCGAAGGCGTTTATAACGCCGGCCACCGACTTCTCTAGAAGAGGCCTAATCTTAGTTTTGTTTTTCCTACGTCACACGCCCTGCGTTATAATAATCAAAAATCTAAATTACAATTCAATACCTCTTTATTTTTGTTAATTCGGTTTAAAGCAAAAAAAAAAACGAATCAATTTAAGGGAGTCATGCTCGCTTTCCAAAATCAACAGCAGCAATTACTTCAAGCAATATTATCTACGCAAAAGCATTCACCATCACAAAGGACCAATAGTTCTACCCTGAGCCAGACTACTGCAAACCCTGTTTTCGTTCAAACTTTTGAAAATTTCGACCCTAAAAAATAATCTTCCATATTTTATCACCAGAGAATTAAATATTTCCTCAAACTGAAAAATCTAATTTCAAATAAAAAAGTATGTGCTTAAACTTGGACTTCTAAATTCAATAGGTACATCTATTTACAATATGTTAGAAGCTCTAATTTCACCTAATCACCTCTCAACTAACCTATGAGAATATCATCAACGCTTTTAAAGTTCATTTCTGTCCAAGAAAAAATGTAGTAGTTGCACAACATATAAATTCCTTGCAACTTATCAATCTGAAAATCAAAATATTGCTGACTTCATTCAGGTAAAGTAAATTAATTTTGATCCCAATATGCCTTTTAATATAAAGATTTGTTAATGAATTGACCTATTTTCAAAATTATATTATATATATATTATCTTTGTTAAAATATATACAATAAAAAATAAAATTAATGTTATATCACCTTTAAGGCGTTCATATAAACTTTTATAAAATCCGTAACCTTTTGGAATAAGGGGATTGTATATATATATATATATATATATATATATATGTGATGAGGTATCCAGTCGACTTAATCTATGGTGTGAGATCCTGTCGACTCTCGCTATACTGTGGTAACTGAGGGTCTATCGCTCTGGTATGGTAACCGAGAGGGGCAAACCTGTAGTAACCGAGAGGGACAGTCAGGGCGTGGAGAGTTTTCCAGTACCTCTCTGCATCTTGGGAGACCTTTAACAGTTCTCACAGAGTACAGGCAGTCGTGGTCGAGGCAGAGTCGAAAGCTTGGGAATGTCCATACACAAAAAATGAAGAGACACAGTTGTAGTAGGGAAGTTCCGTGAACAGATAAAAGTCGAGCTAGGAGCGAAAGATTAGAGATAATATTTTTTTTTTTACTGATCTACGGCATGGTCGAGCATCAGAAGATGAAGTGACGAGGGCTCCCGCTGATGGTGAAGTGACGATAAAGTAACTATATTTTCGGCAAGGGCGGAGGTCTTATATATCTTTGCCGAGAGAGGAAGTATTGAATTTCAGCAGATGCAACAAGAGCGTGGATAGGAAGCGAAATTGTACACTGACGCCGCCCTGACAGTTTCCTATCTATCTTTAGATGTTGTTGGACTTCCATCTCAATCTCTTTCTTTAGCTCAACTCTTAATCTATTACAGAGTTTTATTTATCCTCAGTTTGTACAAAGTACATTACATATGATGATGTAATGACACATGTCAATCATGCGTATAATCATTTACAGATGTGTTTCTATTATACAACATGAAAATCTTGTTATAAGTATTATGCAATATAGGGTTGTTGGTTTAAATTACCATATATACGTCTTCGAATTTGAAATAATTGAGTTAGGATGCTTTATTAATTGCGGCAAATCTACACAGAGGCCTTAACTCCCAATAATTTCTCTGTTGAAATTTGGCCATCTCTTTCAGGAATGAAACCCTTTCTTCAGGCCACACACACAACGTAAAACAAGAAAAGAAAAACTATAGGCACACGTAAATTAAGCTAAAACAATAGAATCAATGTCCAAAAATACTTCTTTCACTGATTTACCAATTAACCTCTTAATCACTTTGATGGTTTGTAAAAATATATATAGCTTCAAAAATAAATTCAATAAAAATGACTAATTCTTTGTTATAATTCAAAATTTAGTAAATGACTTCATCCCTGGGTCATCCATATACTCCAGAAGGAGATGTTACTTCCGCGGTACCGGTTAGGAAACTGTGGATGACCTTGCTCCCCCTCCGGTGTCTTACAAAATTTCTGCTCTCACTCGACATTGACCTTGCAGTCTCCAGGTTGGATAATCTCTTCCCACACAGCTCTCTTTGTTTGACCGCGTTGTGGAGTCGGAATTCCTCAAATATGCACCAAGTCACCTTAATCGAATATTGATTTTTTTTTTGCATTTTAGGGTAACAATCATCATCTCTATTTACGCGAATGAAATTAAAAGAAACCCGTTATCTTTAGTGTAATAAAATTGTTTTAGATCATCTTCGAAACTATTTTAAGGAATTATTGTTACGTGTGTTATTGAAAATTTAACAAAAAAATTAAAGAAATTTTAAACTTTATTCTTCCTCTCTTCAAACGAAGCGCCAATCAGCTTGAAGATCCATTCTTCAGACTGTGTGCATTAAAATGCCACAATACAAGCTTTGTAAAAATTACTAATCTCATACTTTGGGGCACTTTCTTCGCGAGGATACAAATATGAACAATTAGATGATAAATCATTGCGAACAATTATATACATGAAGGTATTTAATCACAAAAAACTCCCAAGTTCCTAATTATTTTTACTTCGTTAAATTAGAAACATACATCTGCATATCTTTACCAGCACCATTATATATATGTGATAGACAAAGTCAATATAATTTGGCATTCGGGAAATTAAATGTGTGTGTATTTTTCAGCATAGAAAAGCGTTTAATAATCTGTAAAAGGTAATTTAGGAAAAAAGTGTATTCTACCAGCATAATCATTATATACACACCAATAATTCCTCTGCAGAGGTAGGCACGGGACGTTCAAACTGCCAGGCTTACAGAAACTGTTCCAGTAACTGTCTATCTGTCCCAATGTGTCCTATTGCGACATACCGATTTCCACTATGTCCTGCCATAACAAAACAAAGGGACACTAGCGACACTAATGAGGCTTTACATACATTTTAGTGATTGAACAATAAACAAATTGAAATTAATATTCCAAAGTACCATATTCTTTCAATTTTATTATTATATATATATAAAACGCCGAAAAATATTATTTTAAAAACAGATTTATACGAACACCGAACAACAGAGATGATTTTCACATATGGACAAACATAAGAAAATTATCGGGAAGCCTCTCGGCTTTACCAGAAACGGTATTCTGAAAGAAAAAAGCCACATCATAAAACATTTGCACCTCTATAACCTGTGAAATAAGCGTACAGCAGTCACAAAGCGATAGGGGCAGATCATTAAGTGTATGCACACCCAATGCGGAAGAGTGTGTATTAGAAGTAGTTGCCGTGAGCTTCCGTATTAGATCCAGACAATTGCCCCACGATTCTTATGCGATTCAAAGTGGTATATTATAGATTTTACACGACAACAGCCTTTATTCATACCACCTTCAACATGTTCAGGTTTTACTTCCAGCTGACCTTCATCCACTAGAGCATTTTGCCTCCAAAAGATTCGACATTCTCAGAGTCCATCCTCTTAACGAAGCTACCTATGTATAGGTGAAGGGAAATCTCCAAGAAAGGCTCAAAAGTCGCCATCAATACCAGTTAAACATTAAAGTTTGGATTGGGATACTTGGTAGATCACCTGATTTAGACCTATATCTTATCATCTCATCTAATGGACCAAAACATATGCTAATTCTGCAGGATACATTGCGAGTCTTACTTGAAGATATCCCATTGGCTGTACAGAAACTATTTTGTTTATGCATGACAGGGCTCCAGCCCACTTCTATCGTGAGGTATACCTAGATACCTCCTTTCCTAACTAAATGGATTGGGCGAGAAGGTATGGCTGCCTGGCCCGCTAGACCTAAACGTTCTAGATTTTACCTTTGGGGACACATAACAAGGCCTAACTGGCCTTTCCCGTATTGTTTACGGAAGAACATTGCTCGATGCAAATATTTATATGTAATTCTATTGTGCTAAAAGCTCATATCCATAGTTTGCTTGAATAACATTTCTAAGATTCTACCTTTCATTGCAGCATATATAAGCAGAATCGTCCAATACAATATTAGAGCTCTAAGAAGCGGTCTGGTAGATTAAATTGGCGAAACCGCTGGGAGGGTTCACCACTGATGAGCCAAGCCCTTCCAGTGTTTTTTCTTCGCACAGTAAGAACAATAGAAGTTTGTTTTACGTGTAAAAGAAATATTCGTGTTTTATCCTTCTATTCCTTATATATATATGGCACGTTATCGCCTTATAACAAGTTTAGTGTACTCGTATGCTGAACATGTTGCAGATTTCCATGCGCTTGAACAACGGATTTGTAACACCTTTCCCCCTGTTCAGATAAGAGCCCTTTGAGCTCCAGGGGACACTTGGACCCTATACTGTGACGCGGTACGCACGAGATACATGGTCTATTTTTAGTTCTTAGAATTTTTAACATTGGTTAGAGTAACATTTTCCAAACCAGTATTTACCCATTGTCAGTTTTATTTTGTA
This sequence comes from Cordylochernes scorpioides, assembly GCA_030710605.1. Taxonomy (NCBI): domain Eukaryota; kingdom Metazoa; phylum Arthropoda; class Arachnida; order Pseudoscorpiones; family Chernetidae; genus Cordylochernes; species Cordylochernes scorpioides. The sequence goes on along the minus strand of CP092871.1, from coordinate 62,735,056 downwards.
TTCAACCTAAAATAAATAGTATGTTTTACTTTGAAATGTGTATCAATTTTAATAAAGACAATCGCAGAAAAATTATTCCTTGTATAATATCATTTGAGAGAAAAAATTCATCCAGAGGGAAGAGTGCCTTGCAAAAAATATAATTTAATTAATTCGAGCTTTTGAGCCTTAGAGCCCTTCTAGAGTAGTAAGGTTGATTATAACACCGCTATTTTTAGATATGAGAAAAACGGACTATAAAGCAAAAGACTAATTTTAAACAAAAGTAGAATTATTAAAGATTGTATATGGATGCTAAAATAAGTGTACAATCGACATGACTACTTTCAAATAAAAATCTATTTGCTACAAATTATGCTTCAATTTACAGGAAATAGGCTGTCTTAAATATTACTGGTTAAAAAAACTTTCAGAATTAAAGGTTGGTGTGTTTAGATAGGCTAAAATAGTGACCGGTGTCTCTAATTGTCTTGGTTTCTGATATATCTATTGTGCTCACTTATTCTTACCTCCATACTCCTATCAGTTTCTCCTATATATACATACTTAACCCCACAATCTCTACATAAAATTTAATATAAAAATATATACTATTTTTATTTTGTTGATTGGATGGACGAGAATATATTGATTTTGGTGTAAGTATTTCTTATTAAACTGCGCTAATTTTGGGGGAATTGTTGAGCCAAGTTCTAACACCTTATTTCCTGAGTGTATAGACTATGGAAGTAGGGGGAGTAATGAAAAGTTCAATTCGATTTGTATATAGGATTGAAGCGAGTTGCTATTAGAGTGGTAGAAATGTCTAAATATGAATGATTTGGGGTATTCAGATAAATCAGTTGGGCTATTATACAGTTTTTTAAATCTCTATTATTTTGAATAATCGGAGAGAACAATGGGTATAAACTAGTTTGATCGGTGTTTTCGCAGTCTTTATCTTATGACTAAGGGGGCAATAGGAAGGAAAATGGATATAATTAGTATAAATATATTCTTTTAAAAACTGTTGTATGGAAACAGTATGGGATCTTTTTACAAATTATGATGATGCCTTAGAAAGGAAGAACATTATTAACTTCTCTTTCAGGAGTAAAGGCTATTCCACTATGGTAACTGTTTAACTTTGTGAGAGGATATTGTCAACCTCTGGTTATGGTAATAAATGCAAACACTATTTATATATCTGAGCCATATAAAATATCTTAGGTTAAATCTTAGGTCATCTGTGTGTCTATGGATCGCATAAATGGAGATGGAGTGTCTATGGAGATCCCTTAATTTGCTTAAAGAAGTTAGAATTAAAATAATAGATGCCTACCTATAGACAGATTGCAATTAATTTGACTGTTTTTGGGAGATATTGATTGTCATTCATATTATCCTCAATAAATTCTTTATTACACACTGTCAGGTATACTGAGATATAAAGCCACAACATCAAAATACACCATAACTTGATTCGGATGAGGGAAAATACTATGAATTTGTTCTACAAGGAGTAAAAGGAGGAAAATTATATAAAAGGAGGAACCGAAAGAATAGATGTTGAACACGGATGATCTTTCAATAGTGGCTTATGGAAATCTGCGATAACTTTGGATATAGAAGCAACAGGGGATAGATGAAAGGCGGTGTTAGTTCAGATTTAGAAAGGTTAATGATGTTGTGTTTTTATTTTATTTTTATGATTGCCGTATGTGTGAATTGCAATTCTTGCAATTCAACAAATACATAATATATATATATATAGATAGATATATATATCTCTATCTCTATATATATAAAAGTCAATTTCTGTCTGTCTGTCTGTTTCGCGATAAACTCAAAAACTACTGAACCAATTGGTACCAAATTTTGCATGTCGCTTTTTATAAACCTAAGGAAAATTTTCGGCTGCATTTTGATTAGTATTTTTGGCTATTTCTTTTTTTCATTTGAAGAACTTCTTTTTACGCGGACTAATCCGGAATGGAATGAATATCTAAATATGGCCATTTTTTTAAAGCATCGGTGGTTCAGTGGTAGAATGCTCGCCTGCCACGCGGGCGGCCAGGGTTCGATTCCCGGCCGATGCATTTTTTTTAACAATTTGTAAAACTCATTTATATTATATATTCTATATATATAAAAATGAATGTTTGTATATTTGTTTGTTTGTTTGTTGGTTTTTATGTCCGGTTAACCGGTAGCAGAAAAACATTCATTCGAGCAGAAAACAAAAGCCAGATCATCTTTCTATAAAAATATCGCTTCTCAGACACAAAGTTTGGAGCGGACGTTTCACAAGAGTGACATCCACGCCGCCAATTTATAATTGTAACGAATAGTATTTAAATAAAAACATTTAATCGGGTAAAACCCGGGCGTTGCCCGGGTCATTCGGCTAGTATATATATATATATTGAAAATAGAGCAATCCATAAATAAATATTTTAAAAATTATTAACACACATTGATATGTTATAATACCTTGATAAAGGTTGGCGTTCTGCCAATTGAAATATTGTTAAAATAAATGATATTTTGATCCAATATATGTCTTTTTATATATATATTATTTTGGAGTCCGATGCAATATTGCAGCAAAATGATAGATTAAACTGGCGAAACCGCTGGGAGGGATTAGCATTGATGGACTAGGGGTCTTCCCATTATTTTATCATTGCAGTAAAAAATTACCTCGTTTAGATAATAAACATCCGCGTCAAAAATAGTTTCAATTTTAACTTGTAATGTTACGGAAATAGTTTCTTTTTCGGAAGGCCCTATCACGTTAAATATATTTTTTAAAAACGACGAAATATTCATAGAACATTTTCTATTGTTTGTAGGTGTAGAGTCTATTTAGGATACTTCGCCCTCTGTTTGAAAATGTTATAAAATTAAAAAATAATACTGAATTATACAATTTTTAAATGTACATATATAAATCATTTGAATAATATTTATTTATAAAGGTAGCTTCTCCCGTCAAAATAGACGCCATCTATTGACCGTCTACGCAAACTAGCGGACTCGAGTCGATGACAAAGCCACAGCACCAGCCTTGGTGAAAAGAAGAAACGCCCAACAACATGGCTTCGGGCTAATGGTCCTCGTAAGTCCAGGGCGGGCTTTGCTTTCATGAGATCCACCAGTGATCAAATGATATCTTCCCAATTTGCCAACTAACTTTTCATATGGTAAGGTGGCTAGGCCATATCTAAGGCAGAAATATAGATGGATTTTTGCCGGATGTAGTAATTTGCTTGTTTTCCTTATTTTTAGATAAAAATGAAAAAGGTTTTTGAACATATGAGATGTGTTGTGTGTATATGGAGTATAAAACAATTTTAAATTTGAATTTTGGTGAAACCTTAATAAAATATACAAATTAACATGAATGTTTAATATGCAAATTATTATATTTCCTTTTCAAACAAGACTTCAAATAACAAAATAGGCCAACTATTTCAAACAATGAATATGCGGATTTGCTGTTCGGGCATGGGTTTTGCAACTACAATGCTTCAGAGGCCTTAAGAGAATATGGGAGTTTGGGAATATTTTAAAGGGAAATATAATAATTTGCATATTAAATAAACTCGCATTTTTATTGAGGCACTATTAAAATATTTATTTACAATTGTATTTTTATATTAAAAATTATCTCATATTTTAAAAACATATATCATTTTTTCATAAACTAAGAAAACATGCAAATCACTACAGAACCCTTTTTTTTCGTTCTAAACACAGTCCCAAACATTTAAATCTAAGCCACCCTAGATGATTCCTTATCAGAACAGATGTAGATATATTTAACAAAATCAACATTTCCAAATTCCTGAGGTTTCACAAATATAAACACACACACACACACAAGTTTTCAGAAATATAAATGCTATATAATTTATTCTTTCAACATTGCACAGCATTTTGTAGACAAGTTTTCCCCCAATTATTAGAAATAAGGGATAATAATAATTCACTTTATCTTCATATAATAATTAATATGCATATACTCTACTATAGTGTGGACTATTGAAAATAATTTCACGCGCAATTATACAGATACGATATAGCATGTCTTATGTGCAACTGGTAGTAAATTTATGTTTGAAAAATATAAATGAAACATGAAATAATTTAATATTTGATTTAAAGTCTTTTTACATATTGATTGATATGTATCACACGTAATTTTTCAAATTTTGAAGTGTGTGTGAAATCTTTTTACATCACGATTTTGTGCCCATTTTAAACACACAAAAATTTAATACATTGCTTGGAATTAAATACACCTTTTATATAAATAATTTATTAATCATATTGATAAAATAATATATATATATTCAAATGTTAAGACATTTTCCAGAGAATTTCACTACACGGAATATAGTAACATATTTTTATAAAAATATAAATGAAGTGGTCAAAACTTTAAAATATTTTGCAAAATATATTATTCTAGAAAAATAATAAAAATTAGCAAAATATGAACGCATTTTAGCGATATAATTTTTGTTTATAATATATAATTAATAATTGTAAAAGATGAAATATATTTTATTTTTGAATAGACCTTTTCATAAAATTTAACTGGAAACCTCCTAAAACTTTCATAGAATATTTGAAAAGTTTAGTTATAATTTTCAAGATAACAAGTGTCATGTGCTGATTTTACCAAGTATAATACAATATTTTCACACTCTCAACTGTTATATGGGTTTTTAACTTTTAATTAGACATTTTAAATTCATATTTAGACATTTTCAATTTTAATTTAGACATTTTTCATTTCAATTTAGATATTTTTCATTTTAATTCAGACATTTTTCATTTTAATTTAGACACAGAATTTTCTATATATTCCTTATTTAAGACACTTTAAAACACAACTAGGACAACACTACATATAATATTAAAATATTATGTCTTATTTCTACTAATTTAAAAATGAATAGAGGCTCGTATCAAGCAATATCAAAAGGAAAACAGGAAACTTTAATCAAGTTGGTATGCTTACAAAAGTTTCTAGGTTATTGAACATTAATTATAGTTCTGCTATATGTAAAGCTATAAAAAGGAAGGCTATTTAAAATAAATAAATAAAGGAGAATATAGACAGAAAAAATTCATTAAGCTATTTAGATTTTATTTTTAAAATATATACAATATAATTCTAGTATAACTTTTAAAAAAATTAAGAGATGAATTGAAAAATATTTTGAATCTAGAAGTGTCGCAAACAACAATAATCAATGCAATAAAAGAGTTTAAAATAACTCTGAAAAAGTCATCTATTGAGTTGATCAACATAAAATCAGATGAAACTAAGCGAAAAAGCAAAGAAGACGCGGAATTGTTTATTAATAATTCACCTGATTTAAAAATGATGTCAAACATCGCTATTTCAATTTCAAGCCCTTCTTTCTTATAATAAAAACTATATAAAATATTTTTTGTTGTTTCAAAGTGCTCTTAAATCGAGAATATATAGAAAATTCCATGTGTCTAAATTAAAATTAAAAATGTCTAAATTAAAATGGAAAATGTCTAAATTGAAATGAAAATGTCTGTGCTGAGAACATGTACGAGAAGATCTACGTATGTTTTCCCACGTGACGCAGCGGAGCGTGACCTTGCCAGCACGGGTGAGTCAGTTGTTGTTTTGCTCTCTATGGATGGACATTAAAACATGGTGGCAGCGATAGCTGGATAAAATACGAACCCGTATATTGCAAAATATCGATTTTTGCCTACCTTGGAAGATAATTCAACATGGCTCAGATTCAACCTCCAGAAACTTTCGACTTCTCGACTCCCAACGAATGGCCCAAATGGAGGAAGAGATTCGAACGATACCTCGTGGTCAGTGGAATGAAGAAGAAAGAGGAGGCGGACAAGATCGATTTGTTCATGTACTTGATGGGCGACCGCGCGGATGATATATTCAGGACCTTCAAGTTCGAAAAGGAGGAAGAGGCAACGAAAATTGATTCAGTCCTCAAGGCGTTCGACAGCCACTTCTGTGTCAGAAAGAATATTATCTACGAACGTGCGAAATTTAATTCAAGAATCCAAGAGGATCGGGAGCCAGTGGACGAATTCATCACTTCATTGTACAAATTGGCTGATAGTTGCGAATTTGAGGGTCTTCATGAGCAGTTGATCCGTGACCGAATAGTGGTTGGAGTGAGGGACAAAGCTTTATCTGAAAGAATGCAGTTGGACAGCGAACTGACTTTGGAAAAGGCGGTGAAAATGGTTCGACAGCAGGAAGCCGTTCGACAGCAGCAAGTCGACCTGCAGCGTCCCTCAACAAGCCAAAAGGTCAATCAGGTGAAGTTCAACTCGAAGAAACAATCACCGAAACAACAACAGCAGCCTTCGAGGAAGAAGGAGAAGTCAGCCAAAACAAGACCACGATGTCCAAAGTGCGGAGGTTTCACCCACAGAGAAGGACAGGCTTGCCGTGCTGAAGGACAGAAATGTAACCTGTGTTCAAAAACAGGCCATTTTGCAAATTGCTGCCCAGATAAGCAGGCGAAGACTGCGGAAGTCAAAGCTGTTTCTGAACTTGATGAAGAAATTGATTTTCTCCTGGAGGTCTCAGCTGTGGAGGATTCATCTAATCTCGATGATGATGAAGGCGAGTGCAGGAGGCGATGGACAGCAGAAATCCAAGTGAACGGGAAAAAGGTGAAGTTCAAGCTCGACTCCCAGGCGGATGTTACATGTGTTCCTCTGTGTCTCTTCAGGAAGATAATGGGACAACAACGACTAGTGGAAAGTGATGTCAACATTAGAGCTGCTGAATTCTCCGAACTTCAGACTGTGGGTATGTTTATATCAACGCTGCGAAATGGCAATTATGAAATCAAGGAGAAGATTTATGTCATTCGTCGTTTGAGTGAACCTCTTCTGAGTCGCCGGGCATGTGAGCTCTTGAACCTGGCGAGGCGAATTGAAGTGGTTGCGACGAGAATTAACCCGATCAAGGAATTCCCTGAAGTATTTGAAGGACTGGGACAGATCGGAAACCCTTACGAAATCAAATTGAAACCTGGAGCAAAACCATATGCTGTGCATACTCCTCGACGGGTACCAATACCTTTGATGGAAAAGCTCAAGACAAGATTGGAAGAGCTCGAGAGGGCGGGAATCATAGCACAAGTTAACGTTGCGACTGAATGGTGTGCACCGACTGTGATTGCTGGTAAACCGAATGGCGACATACGACTCTGTGTGGATCTCTCAAGGCTGAACGAACATGTACAGCGCGAAGTGCATCCCATGCCAGTTGTGGAGCACATGCTGGGGCAACTGGGGGAAGCAAGATTCTTTTCGAAACTGGACGCGAACAGTGGCTTTCACCAGATTCCGTTGAGCCCGGACTGCCAGCATTTAACGACCTTCATCACTCCTTTTGGGAGATATAAATACTGCAGAATGCCATTTGGAATCTCACTCGCCCCAGAGTATTTTCAGAGAGTTATGTCAATAATCTTGCAAGGCATGGACGGTGTAATGTGTTACCTGGACGATATCCTGATATTTGCCTCCGACTCCAAGACTCACGATCGAATTCTTCGTTTAGTGCTCCGAAAACTGAAAGAGGCGAAAGTTACACTAAACAAGGCCAAGTGTGTCTTCGGCGTGCCAAGAATTAATTTTCTTGGGCACATACTGGATGAAGACGGTATCCGACCAGATCCAGCGAAAATCGAAGCGGTGGCGAGGATGCCTGCTCCGACCGATGTTCATGGCGTAAGAAGATTTCTTGGCATGGTGAACCATCTGGGACGCTTTGTGGAAAATTTATCTGAAATTGTGGCTCCACTGAACCAGTTGTTGGTGAAAGGTCAAGACTTCGTTTGGGATTGCAGCCAGGAGCGAGCATTCCGAAAGTTGAAAGAATTGCTCACGACTCAACCCATCTTGGCAGCATACGACGTCAGGAAACCAACTATGGTGTCATCCGACGCATCTTCATACGGCTTGGGAGCGGTACTGAAGCAAGAAGGTAAGAATGGAATCTGGCGACCTGTTGCTTATTCTTCTAGAACTATGACACCTACCGAAAAACGATATGCTCAGATCGAGAAAGAGGCTCTCGCAATTACATGGGCTTGCGAACGTTTTCAAGATTTCCTGCTTGGAAAGCGTTTCCGAATTGAGACCGACCATAAGCCTCTCATTCCTCTATTTTCGACGAAAGAATTGAGTTCGCTGACCCCAAGACTGCAACGTTTCCGAATGCGTATGATGAGGTTTGGATTCGAAATAGTGCATATCCCTGGAAAGGAGCTGCTCGACGCCGATGCATTATCCAGACAACCACTTCTTACAACCGAGGGAGGTGAAAACGAACAGCCAACCTCAGCGCACATAAATGCAGTTCTCTCGTGTTTAACCGACAAAGACGAGATGTTGACGAAGATTTTTGAAGCTCAACAAGAAGATACGACCCTGAAAGCAGTAGTCAACTACCTTGAGCAAGGCTGGCCAGATAAGAAGAAGATGTCACAGGCTCTTCTCTCTTATTGGCATGTCAAGGATGAACTCGGCGTTCAAAATGGACTACTGATGCGTAGCTGTCGTCTTGTTATTCCAGCAAGTATGAAACTGGAGATCCTAGATAAGTTGCACGCTGGGCACTTCGGGATTACAAAAACAAGACTTCGCGCACGTGAGACGGTATGGTGGCCTGGAATTTCGGAAGAGATCGCGGAAACGGTCAGAAAGTGCAGTGTCTGTATCCAGGAAGCCGTCTCAAAACATGAACCTTTGATACCAACCAACTTTCCTACACGACCGTGGCAAAAGATTGGAATGGATTTGTTCAAGTTCGAGAATAAGTGGTATCTAGTCGTCATTGACTATTATTCTCGATTTCCTGAAGTGGTTCAGCTGGATCGGCTCACAGCCAATGTGGTGGTGCGTAGTTGCAAATCCATATTTTCCCGACATGGAATACCAGAAACTGTTGTAAGCGATAATGGGACGCAATTTGGAGCTGCTCGTGAGTTTGAAAATTTCGCAAGGCAGTACGGATTCACACATGTCACTTCAAGTCCTCGATTCCCGCAGAGCAATGGGATGGCAGAAGCAGGTGTGACAATTGCTAAGTTGATCCTCAAGAAAAATCAAGACCCATCGCTTGGACTCCTGGAGTATCGATCGACCCCTTTGGAGAACGGTTACAGCCCTGCTGAGCTTCTCATGGGACGTAAACTCCGAACGACCTTGCCAATTGCACCAGAGAATCTTAATCCAAAGTTGGTGGACTCTCAGACCCTGAAAAGAAAGGAGGGGAGAAGGAGAAAGGATATGAAATCCAGATATGATCGACGCTGCGGAGCTACGGACATGGAGGAGCTATCCGAAGGTGACACGGTTTGGATTACAGATATGCGAACCTGGGGGATTGTAAAGAAGAAAGCATCGACACCAAGGTCGTATATGGTTGATAATCCAGTTGGGACTTTACGTCGAAACAGGTTCCATCTACGAAAAGGATATGCAGTGCAATATCCAGCCGACCCATCGACGCCGACCTTTTCGGGAGAGGAACTGGTTGAAAATGAAAAGACCCCAGTTGTGGATTATCCCTCTAACGACTCAGAAGACGGCCAGATAAGAACCCGGAGTGGACGAATTGTTAAACCTGTGGATCGCCTTCATTATTAATTATGTTATGCATTTAAAGTTTGTAATGTATATATATATTTCAAATCTTAAAAAGGGGGATGTGCTGAGAACATGTACGAGAAGATCTACGTATGTTTTCCCACGTGACGCAGCGGAGCGTGACCTTGCCAGCACGGGTGAGTCAGTTGTTGTTTTGCTCTCTATGGATGGACATTAAAACAATGTCTAATTTAAATTTGAAAATGTCTAAATAAAAATTAAATTGTCTAAATTAAAATGAAAAATGTCTAAATATAAATTTAAATTGTCTAATTAAAGTTAAAACCCTATATATTAACTCGTAAATTTATTTATATTACAATGCAAAAAGAGTTTTTTTTAATAATCCTATATTTATCATAATTTGATATAGAATGTGGCAATGCGAAAATTTAAAATGTTAAATAGTGCATACAAGAATATTCAGCAAAATAGTAATGATTAGAAGGGTAAGTAGTGAAATTTCTAATAATAAAGTACATATAGCCTATATATATTCAATAATTTAGAGTTTGGAGAAAATATAAAAATTTCATTACTACAAAAAATAATATTAAAAAATATATTTTGGCAATATGTGTTTATATACTATATATATTTTTTTAAAATGATATGTAATGATAGAAAATAATAACAATTATAAAATTTAATTGATATGTATACATATTGGAGATAAAATCAAAGCGATATATATGAATAAAGGGTAGAACGCGTAAAAACAGCTAAGTACTCACATCGTCTGCATCGCGCCGTCAATTGGCAGCGGGGCCGACCTCTTGTGGAAATTTATAGCGGTCGTCTGCCAAGGCTTCCCAACAATGCCACGCCGGAAATCGGCTGATTAAAATTGTTGGCGCCAAATTCTAGATTTCTGTATTTAAAATGCGTTCTTTCTTTTCACATTTATTTTATTAAAATGAATATTTTCGTATTATATATATATATATAAAAAATCGGCACAACAATGAATATAAAATCTTAAAAACAAATTTTAACGAAATCACTCATTTTAATTAAATTTATTCTCATTGTTTTGTATATATGGTTGTGTCAGAGATATAAATTTAAACATACTTTCAAGGAATTTTTTCACCCCACGATATTAAGAAATTTATCTAAATTTATGTTTTTTTGCGCAATGAAGATTTATCCAGAACCTAAATATAAACTCCACAATAAATTAGCTTAGCATGTTAACATAGGCAAGAAAAGAGGACACCCCTTTTCGCCATGTCATTCTTTGGAATTCAAATTGAAAATAAAAGGCGTTCTTATGTAACTCCTTTTAAAAAATAATAGCATATCTATTTATTAGGAATTTGAATAAATCTATTTATCTACATTCATATCTACTGCTAAATGCATTTAAATATTAACAATAATGAAGTTATATATATAATTAAGATAGTACTCCCCATGTAATGGAATATTACAGGATGTCATCTATATGAATAAATATAAACTCAACGTTGATATTTCATAAACATTAATGAAGGGAATATATAAATATTGATTAAATAATTTTTTTAGATAAAATATATATGGTAATTTAAACCAACAACCCCATATTGTATATAACTTATAATAAGATTTTAATGTTGTATAATAGAAACACATCTGTAAATGATTATACGTATTATTGACATGTGTCTGTACATCATCATTTGTAATGTAATTTGTACAAACTGAGAATAAATAAATAATAATCTGTATTAGATTAAGAGTTGAGCTAAGCAAGAGATAGAAGTCATAACGTCAAAATCGAGATAGATTTAGAATTCCCACAACAAGGTCTAAAAATGGACCAAGACCACCCACACTCCACATCTGGTGGAATGCAAAGCCCCCTCTCACACCTGGTGACATGCAAAGCCCCCTTTCTCAGAAACGGCCCCTGTCACATAAGGCCCCGTCTTAACCTATAAATACAGTCCCTTTACAGTCACTTCACAGTGAGTGCAGCATCTGTGTGAACCCAAGTCGGTCGTCCCTCAAAGCCATCTCATCCATAATGTAGAATAGTAAGAAAACTTCTACCTCCCCATCTTTCGCTCCTAGCTCAACTTTTATCTGTTAACGGAACTTTCTTAGTGCAACTGTGTCTTCGTTTTTTGTGTGGACATTTCCAAGCTTTCCACTCTGCCTCGACCACGACTGCCTGTACTTTGTGAGAATTGTAAAAGGTCTTCCAAGGTGCAGAGAGGTACTGGAAAACTCCCCATCCTGACTGTTCCTCTCGGTCAACACAGTATAGCGAGAGTCAACAACCAAACCTCAACTTATTACAGCTAGTCGACAGGATTCTACAAGAGCTACCAGAACTTCACATCATTACATATATCTAAAATTTCGAGTACGCCATTCACGTCTGCGTTTCAGGCTGATCGTTCGTTAACGGGCTGCAAACTGTAATGTAATGTTTACCTTACACAACCCATTAGGAGAGAATATATACCATAGCAAGGAGATCCTCAATAAAAAGACACTCTTTCTCACCATCATATATTCCTGGCCCATTTTATATTGCACAAATATATATATATAGATATTTAAAAAGACAAGTACAAATCAAGATTTAATTTTCGAACATGAGCGAGGACCAAATAACTGTTTTCCATAAGATATTTCTTTGATAATTCCGAATCCAAAAATAAACAGAAGTAAATAAATCCATATCAAAATACCTCTCATGCCACAACTTGACTAAAATTATTAGAAAAGAGAAAAAAAACTTTCAACACTCATTAAACCAGAAATCCCCTCTTCAAAGTCAAGAGAAATCAAAGAGCAGGAGATTCTGGAACAAAGGGTATTGACATTATATATATGCAAATAATTTGAATATGTGATCAATCCCCTTGTGAATATATATGTTGCACTTTTGAACGCACATAATGAAGCTATTTTGAAAATTATAATATCTCGCGTTATATTATTGAGTAAAAAAAAGCACACAAGGAGATAAGTCTCTTATATAATTCTGTAGCGGGCGCTATAAATATAAACTGTAAACTTGTGAATAAGTAATTGCATGCTTTCCTAACTAATTAAAATACTTTGTTAGTTTTGTAATAATATTATAAGAATTTTATCCTTTATATATTATTGCTGACTTTGTCACATTTATATTTGTGTTTATATTATGCATTTTGTGTGCCCTTTGAAAGAATAACTAAAAATATTTTAGAGTGTATTATTTCTATGTAAAATATACATAGTAAGAGCTTTTAAATATATGCTTATTCAAAATATTAAGTACTTATGATTATTTCTAATTATATACATTTGTGTGTGTGTGGACTTGAATAAAATATCCAAAATGATAAACATAATCAATAAAAAACGTAAATAAACAGTTACAAGATCGCGTTGTGTGTGTGTTGGTTCTTCAAATCTATAAATATTGAAAATTTAAAAAATGTTTGTGCCTAAATATAATGTTGTCCCAAAAGTTCGTGTTTTTTTCATTACTTGGCGAATAATATTATTTCGGCGAATACATAATAATACATAATACAATTACTTTATACATAATACAAAGACATTATTCATAACGGCGAATACTATTATGGTGAATAATATGGAATTTCAATTTTTTGCAAGTGTTTACTACTTTTGGGAGACAACTTTGTATACCTAATAGATAATAAATTAAACAACTTGTTTGAAATTTAATTCTGATTAATGTTACTTGTAGCAAAATATGACGCTACAAACTTATGAGCCGGACGTGATTCGAACACACAACCTTCTTATTTTAAAAGCTCTAGCTTTTGGGCTTAACGTTTGGGAGAGACAGGGAACAGAAGAAGTGTAAAATAATTAGTGAACACAATTTATTGTGTTCATGGCATCAGATCCCTCATATATCAGGATAAAAGGAAACACTGGCCATTATTTTAACCTACCAAATCATGGCATACATTACTCCCAAATAGTAAAAAAAAAAAAAAACCGCCTGATTCTGCAAGCCCTAGTAACCAAAATATATCAATTAATTAATAGATCTATAGATTTCCGCGAAATTTGTAATAGCATATTGCCTGAATATTAATATCAGTTTATAGTACACATATTTTAGTTGAAATTGTCACATTTGTAGTGCCGGTTTCCCCCCTTAATTTATAGCAAGTTCAAATGGAGTTACATTTGCAGCTATTATAGCTTATATGTATAATAAGCAGTTTTTATAGCCATTTGTTTAAAAGTATTTTCAAAAATATTATAACCAGTTTTATCATATATATATTTATCACGAATTTTCTATAAATTTCTGGCTTTTGGGTTATTAATTTAGTATTTTCTGTAGTCTGAAAATATCGTAGGACGAAGGATTTTGGGTAACCTGATGATGATAAGTTTTTAATAATATTTTGCGTTTCTTCGTCTTATGTATCATCCCATATTCCCTTCAATCAGTATCCATAGCTAGAACACTTAGAAAATATGGTATCAAAACTATGTACAATAATTCTCCAAATTTAGGCAATATGATTAGAAATCCATTAACAAATAATCAATCCAATATTCCATTCAGTAGAAAAGAAGCCATCTACTCCATATCATGCAATAACTATAGTTCTAAATATGATGGGGAGACTGGGAGAAAAGTCCATAATAGAATAGCTGAACATAATAGGAATATTAACAATAGAGAGAGAGAGAGAGAGAGCGACCCAAGATCTTTAATAATTCAACATATAAAATAAACAGGCCATACATTTAACTTATCTCAATCCATAGTGTATTATGACAATATCTATAGTAAATACCAAAGACTTTTAATAGAATCTATGAAAACCAAAAAGCAAAAAAGCATAAATAGATGCATTGAAATATCAGAATATATATACCACGAATAGTTCACGAATATTTTAAATTTAATTTGGTCTCGAGATTTCGCTCAACCAGCACGCATTATCCACCATGCATGTAAATTTTTAAAAAGTTCATTTTCACGCACAAAGAATGTAATATATTTTTCACTCAATATCATAAGTATTTAAAATATGTAAATAATAATTTGTACATGAAAATAGTATTTATCATTAATTTATTACGTGATACTCCTGTTGAAGGACTGACAAGACCGAAAGCTTGAAAATAAAAAGTTGCACAAGAAACTTGCCCCGGAAGCTTTATTTATAATATTATAAGTAAGGGAAAAACGTTTATTTATAATTAAAAAGTATTTTGCGAGCTCCATAAACACTTCATTTAAACATAAGTACTCATGTAATAGTAAAATAATAAAAAAGAGGGGATAACAAACTTGAGTGGAGTTGCGACAAGGTGTGGAAAGGAAAGTTGTGAAAACGAGAATAGGTTTACCGTGGGCAGACATAAATTAGAAGAATTTAAAGATTTTCGTCAATCTTTAATGAGAATCTGAATTAAAAAAAAATATCTGAAAATTAAAATTCTGCCATTCCATTCTTCCCGTCAAACCCCACAGGAAGTACTAAACCAAGATAAGTATCACTGTATAATGTGTAATATCAGATAACTATCAACACTTTTTTTCAGCGCAGTTGGACAGGAGAAATTTTGTTTCATTCGAAAATAAAATTATGTGTTTGATATTTTTATTTCCTATATATAGATGACGCGTTATTCCCTTATGCATAACTGGCCTTGTCCTCATTGTTTGTGAAGAGCATTGCCGGTTGCATAGCTGAAAATATTTATATTCAATTCTAATTTTATATGTCCATATCTTGCCTAAATATCATGACTTAGATTCCACACTTCCATGCCTCATATAAAATAAAAATCGTCTAATACAGTATTAGAGCCTTAAAAGCGGTCTGGTGGATTAAATTGGCGAAACTGCTGATTCCTCACCGATGTGCTAAACCCTCCCAATATTTTTTATTGTAGTAAGGACAGTATAAAGTTTGTTTTATTTGTAAAAATATATATATACGTGCCCCTAATGGTTTTATTTCTCAACCATCACGTATTGATGTGATTTTAAAATATATTTAAAATTAAAACCTGGCGGAAATACTTGTATGGATTTATATATTTTTTAAATTCCCCAATAATAATTTATAATTTATCTTTTTAATAGTTAACGCTGGTTTAAAAAATAAAATTGAACTTTGAAATATGAATATGTTTTCTGGTCTTCATAGAAACTTTATTATCGTTTATGAATAAAAATTATTTACAAGGTTATCCTGGCCATTTTTACACTGTAAAAACAGATTCTGGTTGCATAAATAATCTACCTTTTTCATACTTCTTCTATATGAACCTTTTACTATTGAAAATAGAAAACAAATAGAGAACAAATAGAGAAATTCATAACACAAATGCAGGTAGGAAACCAATGTGCCGAGGAAAACAGGGATAATCAATCTTTTATGATGAGTTTATATATCGACGTTATCCACTGTATGGATAAGAGAGAAAGCAAGACGAACAATCAACCCTGGGATTGAGCGGATGTCGGAGAGGAAGAATATCATATATAACCTTTCAAGGACCCAGGGATAAAATAATATTGAGGAGAAAAGGTATATAAAAAAGTCGAAAACTCATTTTAAACCCTCCAATAAATATATATTGCTATGAAATGAAGAAAATAGCCAATTCAAAGACGATGGGGATCGTAGATAGACTGCCGCGATTGTAGCAAAATGTACAACAAGGCAGTTAAAGAAGACTTTGGAGGACAGAGTCGAAAGAGCATAAGCGGGGACTAAAAGGAACCAGAAACACATCGAACTTGGATATACGTCTTATGAATATCAGTCAAAGCGCGGACATGGAAGGTGCTACATAAAAGCATCAAAACAAAACGGAAAGGCTGGAGGGTTGAGAATGAGCGGACAGCTATTTAAACAAGAGATGTACCAGCGGAATATATGACGAGGAATCTAGTATGAGTGCGGTAGTCATAGAAATTATTTTGTTACATGTATATCTTGTCACATTTAAAAAAAATATTAATCAATTTGTAGAGAATATCGGTTATATTAAATTTTTCATATTTAATTTGAATATTGAATTTTATTTAAACCTATTAAACAATTTTTTGTAATTTAATTGTTTTTTTTTTATAATTGTTTTTTCCCTAATTTGTATGTTTTTTCCTAATAACTATGACTAGACACAATCTCGGCTTAGTGTATTTATGCCTTGAGACTTGTGACAGAGGGTCAACGTCGCTAAATAAAACCGCAAAGGGTTGATGCCTGTTTTATCAGCATAGAGAAAACATGTAAACTTTTAACTGGTTTTCGCTAATAGAAAGTTGTATGCATGTTTTATCGTATATATTTAGCGTTTATATATAAATATTTTTCAATTTAAAAACATATATCTGTACTATATAAAATTAATTTTAAAAAAACGGATTCTCCATCAGGTGGTCAACGGGAATGACCACAAGGTTCTACAGCTCTTGTTAAGTAATTATGTTTTCTTCTTTTTGCCTTCTTTATAAAACATATTTTAAATATAATTTAATGTTTTTGATTGAAATAAAGGAATTTTTAAAATAATTTCGATCTTCTCGCCTATTTTTTTTCTGAAACAAATACTCTGCGTGACATTGAAAATGGAACACCAAGAAATAGTGTCCAGAAAGTGATGAAACTCGGCAGACAGAGAGAGACAGGGACGAACAATAAGTGATCTTTATTTCAAAATGATAGTCATAATACAGAGCGAGAACGGCGTCGGCTTAGTAGCAAGTAGGACCACCGCGGACGGCGATGCACGCAGCAACACGTCTAGGTAGAGAGTCAATCAGAGTA
The DNA here is from genome assembly GCA_030710605.1 of Cordylochernes scorpioides. Taxonomy (NCBI): domain Eukaryota; kingdom Metazoa; phylum Arthropoda; class Arachnida; order Pseudoscorpiones; family Chernetidae; genus Cordylochernes; species Cordylochernes scorpioides. The sequence goes on along the minus strand of CP092871.1, from coordinate 62,717,612 downwards.
CGGATGGCGTCCTGAGGGATGGCTCTCCATTCCCTCTCAACCATTTGCCACAGTTCGTCTTCTGAACACGGCTGTGGCAAGGCATGCAAACGGCGTCCAATGATGTCCCAGACGTGCTCGATTGGTGAGAGATCAGGAGAGTACGGTGACCAGGGAAGCATCTGTACATCTTGCAGAGCTTGTTGGCTAATGCGAGCAGTGTGCGGTCGGGCGTTATCCTGCTGATAAAGGGCATTGGGTACCCCCTGAAGGTAGGGGAGTCTCACCGGTCGCAGCACATCATCAACGTATCGTTGGGCCGTCATAGTGCCCTGAATACGAAGTAAAGGTGACCTGGAATCATACGCGATTGCGCCCCAAACCATGATTCCACGTTGTCGCACGGTGGGGCGTTCCACAATTGCTGCCGGATTGGACCTTTCTCCACGTCGACGCTACACGCGTACACGGCGACTATCACTGGACAAGCTGAAACGCGACTCATCTGAGAACACGACCCTGTGCCATTCCGTCATCCACGTCGATCTAGCCCGGCACCATTCCAAACGTTGGCGCCTATTCGGTGGGGTCAATGGCAGTCTTCTTAGCGGACGGCATGAGTGCAAGCCATTAGCAACCAATCGACGGGAAATGGTTCTGGTCGAGATGGAATGATCTAGGGTGTCTTGCACATGTTGCAGGATGGCGGTACAAGTGGCTTGTGGGGCCGCCACTGCTTGTCGAAGGATACGCCGATCCACACGTGCTGACGTCACTCTCGTTGCACCGACATTCCTATAAATTGCCACATTTCCTTGTTCCAACCATCTTCTCCACAGTCGGTGCACCGTGGACGCACCAAGGTGTGTATCAGCTGCGATTTGACGTATGGACCAACCTGCCCTTTTCAGTCCGATCACCATGCCCCTCGTAAAAGCGTCTGTCTGCTTGAACTGCCTCCGTTTACGATGACCTGGCATTCTCTGTTATTACACGTGTCTTTTGACACAATAACAAAATTTCTACAATGATTTTCCTTGAAGAAATAACGACACGAATACTGTCCTTTCTGCAAGTTCCTTCCCTTATATCTTACTCCATGTGCGCACGAGAGCTGCGCATTTTACATCATTTGCATAACTCGGTTAGGCGCGTCTACCCTGAAATTTGCATAATTTTCTGGCCACTATTTCTTGGTGTTCCATTTTCAATGTCACGCAGTGTATTTACACAGTACATTGTTGACAGAAAGATATTAGCGACTTTCCCTACCAGCAAAGCGCTTTATCGCCCAACAAAGGACACCCAATGGAAATATAGTACAAACGTGAAATTGTACTGGGATCAGATTGATAAATTAAGTATGTAAGTAGCTGTCAGTATATAACCTTCTCAAAGAATACTCTGTTCATTTTCCCGGGAAAATAGCGTGGATATTTTCAGAAAGAACGATATAAAATGTTATGACTTCCAAGAAAAATAGAAAATAAGTTAACTCACTACTCTCTCTTTTCGACTGGCAGAGTATTAGTGAGAAAATAACTTTATTGTTAAAAGTAAGCGACAGTCACATTATTTCATTCAAATTAATTTTACCCAGCGTCATATCAAACCGCTTCTTTGGTCAGGGTATTTTTTTCCAAATCTGCAATTATAAAAACTGTGAATGTGTACTATTTTTCTTTCTCTTTCTCTCTTCCTAAAAATGTAAACGATGTATATAGTCAATATAGTTGTATATAATTTCTTTATTATTTTTTTGTTGAATACAGTTTATACCTTCTCTCATAACTAACGGGAATCTGTATATGAAAATGAGAGCAGGACAACCTTTGTATATAATATTTCACCATAATAATTATAGCTCTATATATATACTTATTTCCCATATATCATTGTAAATTTGGTTTTTCTTTCTACCTCTATTTTTCACTTCATTGTTGTATCTCTCAGGAGAATCTGTATATAAGCCTTAATAATAGTATAGAATAATCGAAGACATTTTAAAAGTAAATAGGCTACATGCGCCAACGCCTCTTGATCAACAATTCCTGGTAGCAAACACTCTTAAAAAAAAAAAAAAAAATCAAATCCTCTTTCTTTAAATTATTTTCCCATTGAAGTCGGATATATTTGGTCTCAGTACATTCTTTGATTAGAATATTCACTGTATGTATATATAATTCCTATTTTATTTATTATATATCTCTCACTGAAATTTCTTCTCTAAAACATGCATCCATAAATAATTTGCTAAATATGCAGCGAACCTATTCCAGACAAAGGGAATACGTTGAAAATTCTCATTAAAGTATTAGAAATCTATTGTTTTACATGCATATATAGGGTGTCTATAGTAGAGGTACCACAGCTGTACTGTTCCAAGTGATTTAATCAAGATGAAAGTGTATTTGCACCTTTTTGACGCATAGAGTGCAGATTAGCTTCAATAATTCACGCAGGCTACGTTGACCGATACGGCTGTACGAAAAGATATACACACATTAATTAAGCCGAATATAAAGCCCCATATATAGGTCAAATAAACAGTTATTTTAAATCTATTTTTATTATAAAATAATTCATTAAATATTTATTTTAAATAATTCCTATGTAATCTTCAACAACGTTCAAGATAAGCAAATACGACTTTTTCTTAAGCTGGACATCTCCATCGAAGACAATAAACAGTATAAATAGAAGAACCGACGTCCTAAAATTATACCAATAATTCAAAATCATGCATTAAATATCGAAAATATATTTGAAATTTCCTACAACATTAAATAATAATACGAATATATATTGAAAAAGAGTTCATTAAGGTCAGTTTCTTATATAAAAGGCCTTATTCTTATATTCCCCGCAGAAGAATATGAACGATCAAGCGTGTTAAAATATCGGAGAATATCAATAAAATATTAGATCTAAGATTATCTCTTAACATTATATATATATATATACTAATATAAGAATATCTGCAGTCACTGAGCGGAGAAAGATGTATTAGTCCATCAGTAGTGCACTTTCTCAGTGTTTTTAGAGAAAACATGGCACAGTGAGCATCATACATTGCGAATATACCAGGACTACATGGATGTGTTTCTCAAATCAACGCAGTTCTAGTAGAATTGAAGAAATACGCTAGGAAGGATGGAGAACGCCAAACGATAAAGGCATCGACAACTTCAAAAACAAGGTCCTCAAATCAAGGCCGACAAAATTTCCTGGTGGCGAACTTGGAGGGAAATCTCTACGTTCTGTCGACAATTTGTCAGCTCTAGTATAACAACAGATTGATTAATAATGGCGTCACTGGGGGTCGTTAATTATATTGGAGCGACAACTGAATAAAATATAAAACTGATTATCTTCAAATAAAACCAGTTTTAAAGTAAAAAAAGCAAATTTTGGTAGACTTAAGTGTTGTAGATAATAGGAAAATTCTCAATAATTATTTTTTGTTTTCGAATTACTATTAGTTATAAGGTAACAACCGTTTAATAACAGTGAGACGTTATCAAATGAGAATAAATATATTTAGGAGATGGTGATGATGAAAAACGCTATATATAGTGGCATAATCAGCGCTAAAAATGACAGGATTAGTTCAAACAAATATATGGTGGCACCTCGTGAAAGATGTGGTTAACACCACGCGCAGCCTGGAGAGATGAATGTACCTACTTCGGTTTCCATTGTACCATCACTCTACCCGGTGAGAACCAGTGACAAATCGGCACATGTCTTAGGTTCTACTTTTCTCGCTACCATTGTCACCTCTTTTTATTATATGAGGTGTCCTAAGACTGATTTGCCTTCTCAATCAAACTCCACCAACGCAGGCGATCTGAAGCCATAGTGTGATGGCAAGATGCTGTGTCAGTTGGTATATTTAATAAGTTTACTCATGGGAAATATAATGCGGTTGCTTCCCCTTGCCTTCTTCATCCATATGCCGTAGAGAAGTACCATTGACTGCCTTTAAAATCCGGTTCCGACCTCAAGAACAAGTGAGAATCCTCCTCTACATATAAGAATAATACAAAGCAATAACGCGCCATCTATATATAACGAATGAAGACATTAAGACGCGAATGTTTCTTTTCACAAATAAATCAAACTTCTACTGTCTTCACTGCGATGAAAAATATTGGGAGGGCTTGGCTCATCGCAGTAAGTACAGTAGAAGTTTGATTCATTTGTGAAATAGAAACATTCGCCTCTTAATGTCTTCATTCGTTCTAGAAATTAAAATATGTGCGGGATTTTATACTAAAATTTAATAAAGAGGAAAATATATATTTAAAAAGTGCTATTATAATAGAGTCTTTAAACGAACATCATCAAATATATATATATACCCCCCAACACGTTTATTATATATATACACTGAACACATTGCGCCTAATGCTTTCACACTTTAATAATATCTATTAGTTGTCAAAATTGGATTTAAAACACACTTTTTAATAATGTTATAAAGGTGGAAAATGACGGATGATGGTGGGCCAGACAAAAGAAATGTAATGGATGGAGAGTTCTCCTTCAAGGCCGGTGTGTGGACTTGGCCGTTATTAGAGGTCATTCGAGAAAGTTCGGCGACGGCCACCACACATCCTGGTAGAGTTCCCTCCATGTAGGATACATTTTGGGCCGCTAGTGTTGGGCATTATTCAGGTACATTTTAGCTTAGAACAGCATCTCTATGATAAATTATTCTATTTTTAATCTGTATTTGCGACAGAAAACTAGATTAAACAATGAGAAAATTTTAAATGACATTTTATAAATTATAAAGTAAACCTACTGACCATACACCAATGAGAAAACCTTATAACGTAAAGATATAATAATTCTTCAGTGAGGAACCCTCAAAGTGACATCTGCTATTCCACACTTTGGGGGATTAATGAAATGACCTGTTAGTATATATAAAGAACTTCAATTCACCTACTTACTTGTGATACCCACCTTCACCAAAGTCAATAGTTTACTATCTTGTCAGATTTTTGGTCTTATATTTATAAAAATTCTTTATACCATGATAGCAAACTATGAATCAGAAATTTGTTCCCCAACCACCACTTCTTCGAAAGAAGAAAAATTAACTCTATCCTTTTATGTCCATCTATTTATTATTAATTATAAAGTACCCTTATAAATGTTACTTTATTTTATCAATAAAATTACTTTCTATACGGTGTCCCCTTGTGAAATAACTAAATTGTCAACTAAAGAGGTCCTCATTCTCTTTATCTATTTAATTTATCTTAAAACAAAAGACAATGTTAAAGAGAAGAAACATTCTCTAGCCGATGATGTGTCTACCACCAAAAGTTAAAGCAAATATTATAGCTTACTGAACGCATTTCAAAAAATATCAATTTAATCTATGATAAGAGTTTTCTTGGGGCCTACATGTATCATAATGTCATGAAGCCCCAAAATTGATTCATTATAAAAGAGAAAAATGACAGAATTCCATTCTTGAGCCCAAATACGTCTCTCTTTATAGCAGCTGGGCCTGTCGCTTTTCTTTGTCTGGCAGATAGTGGAAATTTTAAAAAGGCAGACGACTACGGAGTTCTGCTTCGAAAATACTGTTAATAAATGTATTCAGAAATGGTCCAGATTCGTTCTGCACATGTAGAGCTGCTTGAATCATTTGTACAGTTTTGGTCCTGTCTCTCTGCTGCAACTATCCTTCAAATCCTTCTATTCTCTTTCTCTCTTTCGAGGCACGAGGATGCTCGGGTCCTCGCACCAACGCTGACGGCTTCGAAATTTTAACGGTCTTTCGAAGAATTTAAACAAAATTTAAATTTTTATGGGGGATTTCCCACCTCCCGAATCGTCAATAGCATTGGCTGAAAGCCAATTGCCGCTCTCAACAACTGATGCAATCAGCGCTTCTCCGGCGGCGGAAAAGTCGGTCTACAACATCATGGAACAGGCGAGCCATCGACGAGCTGAGCTGATCTCGTAGATCGGGTGAATCAACTCCCCATAGAGGAAGACAACGTCAGAATATGCCTCCTTTATTTTTAATATCAACACCTGACCTTTTTAAATAAATAAATATATATATATATTATTTTTCACATACAAGTATATATATTGTATTGCTAATTTGTCGGCTTATATTGTTATATTAGAATTTCGCCGCTAGGAGGCTGATCCGACCGGCTGCGTGTTGCCTTAGCTCCGGTAAATATTTGTTTTGAGGATTGTTTATATCTTTGTTATTATATATTGACCTAAAAATATTTTCTTCTTGCTTTTTGATTTCTCAAATTCGATCTTCTAAATAATACTATATATATTTATTGAAAAGTAAAATAAAGTTAACGGTGAAACAAAATGAGATTAATTGCAAAAATTGCATATTTGATGATTTTTTTATACATGGTGATTTGCATAACAAGGCCAATAGAGCTTACGGTAAAATTTGCCGATTTTAAGACTAAACTCAATAAGATGAAATATTACAGGGATAGAGATGGTGTAACTTTGAAGCACTGTTCGATGGCTTACTGGCTAAAAGTGATCACGGCCTTATTGATAATTGGATGTATAGAACTAAATCCAGGGCCGAAAAGACAGGCCACATTGACAAATATACCTCACTCAACTCCAGACCAGGCACCAATGGACGATTTAAAGCTACTGATAATTAACCTTTCGGCTGAAGTGAACAGATTGGGAGAGAAAATGGATGCAAGGTTGCTTAATATTGAGCAGAAGATGGAGGTTTGGGAGCGAAGAATGACGGGAATTGAAACATCTATGGCCTCGTGCACAGATGCACTGGCGACTAACACGAGGTTAATTTCTCACAATACCCTAAAAATAAGGAATCTGGAAGAACGCGCGGAGGCTTTGGAGAGACGAGCCCGAGAAAACAACTTAATAATACAGGGTGATCCAAAAGTCCCGCACTATTTTAAAAATTAATAACTCCGCGAATATTTGCGCTAGAGCAATGCGGTAAACACCATTGTGTTCAGGATGCAATGGGATTTTTTATGGCAAATAATGAAAAATTCGAAATTGATTTTAGTTACAATTTTATTCGCCAGATGGCGCTCTACCAGAATCAGAGATTCAGCGGCCAAATTGTTTGAAAAATTGAAAAATATAACTGATCGGCATGTATTTTTCCTTTTTGAATACCAGGAAAGAACCCTAATAATATCAAATAACAATTTAATAAAACACCACTTCGCCAAAAGTATGAAGAATTGGTTAATGATTTTCAAATACAATCAGAGATATGTAAAATAGGTAAATGCAAATTAAAACATGTAGCAAAAAGAAAATTGATATTTTAGATACGGTTTGTTTCCGAAGATAATAAATTTCTATTATTTTTAATTCAACTCTCACTCAGTATCGATTATATTTATTTTAATTCATTTGAAAAATATGTATCTATATCTGATAATTTATTTTACTCTGGAATGCTGTTGTTGTTGTCGTGTCCAATAAAGAGCCTCAGATGTATCCAAGTATCTCCATCACAGCAGCAGCAATGTCCACTATCTTAGGTGTGTAAAGCTGCTGCTCAGGGTCTATGTCTAATTTTTGCAAGGCTGCGGCCATTGCTGGCTATAAGAATATGTGGGTAGGTGTAAGTTCCACACCAGGACAATTGTTGCATGCCCTATAGGTTCTTGTGCCATCTGGATGTATTGTCATTACTTTATAGTGTTTTGTTCTAAGTCTTGTTATAGTTTTTGTCATTTTTCTCTCAGAGTTTATTTCGCATTTTGATCTTTTCTTATTTTTTCGTTTAATTATCTTGTATTTTGACAAAGAATCAGCGTCAAATAATGACATTTGTTCTTTCCTTTGGCTCAACTTTCTGGCTTCCTTTGGCAATTCGAATGCCATTTCATTACCCCTGATCCCAGCATGAGCAGGGATTCATTGTAGAATTCAGTTATTCTCCAATGGTTCCAGTTGGGTAAGTAACGAGTGTATTTTCTGTGTGATTTTAGTATTGCCCTTCTGAATTTCTTCTAGAGCGGATATGGAGTCGCTGTATATTAAAATTCCTTCTGCTTTATGCAGGGATGGTTGGTTAAGGCATACATCAAGGGCTTTCCAGATAGCTGTCAGTTCACAAGTGAAGTTTGACGAAATCTGTCCTGCTCCTTCTTTGATTTTGATGTTTGTTCCATCTTGCAGTATTATGTTAATTCCGGCCCCTCCATTACTCAGGGTAAGGTCTGAAGATCCATCTGTATATGCTGTTGAAGGGCGTGACCTAGCAATTTTAATCAAGAATTTGTACAATGAGGACATAGCCGTTAATATTACAAACACATTAGACCTCGAAGCCCAAGGTATCAAAGTCTACCTCAATCAAAACAAAGCCATCCACATATACAATATGTATCACCCTCCAAACAATACATTTATTGACGATGGAACAATGGCTCAATTTCTTACAGACAACACTATTATTGTAGGTGACCTTAATGCCAAACATCAACTATGGGGATGTTCTACGCCAAACCCAAGAGGCAAAATACTATCAAACATATTTGACGACAATGCCTTCATGTGCTTAAATGATGGGAATCCTACCCATCATTCCTACAAGCTATAATACTGCACAAGCCCTTGATATAAGTTTTTACTATCCTGACATTTTCCACAAATGCAAATAGAAAATATTAAAAAGTTTTGGAAGTGATCATTTGCCTAATTTGATAGAAATTAGCACCAAGACCAAAACTAGCTCAATTAAGAAAAATTCTGGAACTTCAAAAAGGCTAATATGATATCTTTCGAAAACACCATTATTAAAGCAGCCAAAGTTTCAATACCAAGAGGTAATATTAAGAAATTGATTCCAAATTATACACACCAGGCAAAAAATATTCAAAGACTTATAACTAAGAGAAATGAACTACAAAAAAGTGCACCCAAAACCAAAAATATTGTAGAACTAAACTGAACATTGTGATTGCAAAAATAAAAAAAAGATTATGCGTAAATGTGAAAAGGGAAAAATGGAAACAAACTTGTGAAAACCTGAACCTAAGAAACCCAAATACAAAACTTTGGAATTGGGCAAAACAAATTGACAGAGTCCAGCCAAAAACTGAAAACACAAATATGATTAAGAATACAGATGGTACACCAGCAACTAATGACAAAATTGCTGCCAATCTTTTAGGTAATTCATATCAAATAAGTAGTAAAATCAAGGTTGAAAAAAGGCCCGAAAGATTATTCATGACTGTAAAAAATGTCACCAGCACTCATAATATTTTCCATGAAAAAAATCAATATGAAAGAGCTAGCTTATGCATTAGAAAACACTGACCTAAACAAGACTCCTGGGCCAGATGTAATCCATGGCCGAAATATATCAAACTTGGGCAAAATTGGCAAAGAAAGACTTCTTAATATTTTCAATAACTCCTGGAAAACTGGAAAATTGCCTCAAGACTGTAAAAATGCAACAATAATTCCCATTAAAAAACTTGACAAATCTGCTGATGACCCAAAAAACTACCGATCTATCTCCCTAACAAATATTTGCTGCAAATTAATGGAAAAAATTATACTCAGACGACTCACCTACCACCCCGACACAAGAAATCTCTTACCAGAAGAACAATATGGATTTAGGAAAGGACATGGGACAATAGACCAACTCTTATTTTTCACACAAAAGGTAAAAGATGCACAAAACGAAAAACCAACTAACCACACCATAGCTGCTTTTTAGACCTTACACAAGCTTTTGATAAGGTATGGAAAAACAAGTTAATTACAAAATTATACAAACATTTCAAAATTGATGGAAAGGCTATCACTTGGATAAATGATTCTCTTAAAAATATATAAATCAGGATCAAATATAATGGCACTCTATCTAAAACCTTCAAATTGTATCAAGGATTACCACAAGGATCAGTCCTTAGCCCAACTCTCTTCACCCTATTTATTGCAGGCATAGAAAAATATATTTCACATAAAACCAATATTGGACTTTTCGCTGATGACATTATTCTATGGAGCAGCAGCATTAACTGGAAAAAAGCTGAAAGAGATTTAACAAGACTCTTCTCCACCTAGAAAAATTTGCTAATAAACATAAATTAGAATTTAACCCCCAAAAATCTGAAACCTGTCTTTTTACTACCGATAAGAAACTATACAAAATAAGACCAAATATTATTCTGAAAGAACAACAATTGCAATATAATAAACATCCTAAATATCTCGGCTACACCCTGGATCCAGAAATCAACTCCAGTAAGCATATTGAAGGAGTTGTTAGAAAAGGAAGAGACCGACTAAAAATCTTGAAATATATTTCAGGAAGAATGGGGAGCTGAAGCACCAACAATAAAATTAACTTACACATCTCTAATGAGACCTATCCTGGAATATGGATATCAAATCTATGGTACAGCATCTGAAACAAATCTAAAATCACTGGAAAGGATACAACTAAGTGCAGGTAGAATTATTACAGGTCTTCGAAAACCCTGCCCTAAAGTACCCAGTACTTTACGAGGCAGACATTATGCCCTTAAAGAATAGAATAAGCTACAATCTGACAAAAATATATAAACAAAATCAAGAGTTATGAAAACAAACACAGAACTTTCAATTACATACTTAATTGGGAATCCAATCTAAGACTCAAAAAAGAAGGCCCTCTCCACCTGGCCAAAAGAAATGGATTTTTAAAATATAAAGTGGAAAAATATTATTTAGCTGAAAAAAATATCTCCATGCGAACCACTAACAAAATGTTATTTTTAATGCCACTTTAAATGAAACCACCAACAGACAATACCAAAATCCAGAATACTTAAAACAATTATCATTAGAAATAATTAATAAAATTCACATGAGAAAATAAACTGAAGAAACCCAGAATTTTGCTCAGTCTTCAGATCAGAACTTATAGCCATCTATGAAGTCTTAAAATCCATCAGAAACATTCAACATCACGATATATGGATTCTTACTGATAGTAGAAGTGCCATACAACACTTGAGTCACACAGGGGAACTTAGAGACAAAGTAAGCAGGAACATAATTGGTTATCTCCAAAAACTCTCAATACCTCAAAAATTCACCTTCAATGGATACTCTTACATGTTAGCATTGAAGGCAATGAAGCTGCTGATGCGCTAGCGAAAAAAGGCACAAAAGAACCCTTGCTACAGAAAAATGAACTTACTTTTAAAGAAATAGAAACAGTAGCCAAAATAAACAAGAACTGGAGGATCCCACCTAAGCACAGTTGGTATACCCTAGAAGCAGATGGCCACCCAGACCTTTCGGTCCACAAGCCGGCATGCGAAGCATGCCTTCGCTGCTATTCTGTTCAACTCATAAGCCAAGTAACGGTATCCAGGCTAGTGATTGGACATTGTACCTTGAAACACCACCTCCCAGACAACGTGTCTGGGAGGATTTCTATACCGGTGGCCTTTAATCACAGCAAAATAGGAAACTATCTACTGTGTCCAGCAGGGACCGCGGGGAGGCAGACCCCGGTCGACTCTGTTCACTCACAGCTGAGGAAAAGCTCAGCTGCCACGTCGTGGGCTTTCTCAAGAAGTTTGCTGTGATTTCTCAGCAGCTCACTCTCGATCGCGCCCCTCGCCCTCCTTCTCTCTTCCTGCACACCCACTACCCTTGGACAATCCAAGACGTAGTGGCGTGCATTCACATCCCTTTCTCCACAGACGCAATCAGGATTGCTCTTAATTTCAAATCTGTGGAGACTTGGGGAAGAGCCCATGTCCCGAACTACCCTAATGAGTTTGTGGGACATTACCTTACAGAGGTACTTGGGTGTTGTTACCCCATTGAATAACTCTCTCCCCTTCACAATGTTCCTCCATCTGTCCAAACATAAGTCCTGGACGTGCCCCCTGATCCTCCTATAAACTTCTTTCTTGGTCACTGTGGTCCTCAGTGATCTACCTTTTAAGCATCCTGCCTTAGAGATCCTGTCTGCGAACTCATTACCTTCGATGAGGCTGTGTCTCCTAAACCAAGGGAGCTCCGGAGCCCGCGTCATCATCTCCAGCTCCTGGATTATTTGATGCGCGAGTTGCCCTTTCTCCAGATTGATGGCGACGAGGGCCGACATACAATCTGAATAGAGGCGGTCCGGGCTGAAGTTCTTCTCGGCACACACTCTGCGGGCTACCCTGATCGCAACCAGCTCGGCTGAAAAGACCAATTCGTCCACTCTGAGTGTTAAACTTTCTTGGAAGATCAGCTCTCCATTAGTGAAAATCACTACCCCAGCTCCAGTATTGGTTCCAGACCTACTCCCATCAGTGAAAACCTCCGTGCCATTCCCTGTCGGCTCTCCAGGACTCCAATTCCACTTTGGCAACCACTGCGGAGGCTTTCTTGGGTCCCTCTTCCATTCCAGGGCACCCGCTTCAAGTCCCAGGGAATCTTCCCTGTTCTCCCAGATCTTCTGTCTGATGGTCTCCTCCTCAAGTTTCAACCCCAGGGAAATAAGCCCAGCGAGGACCACAAAGGCCTCACTGCTGGTAGTGCGATATCCCCCTGTGATTCTGAGTGCCGCTGTCCTCTGCACTCTCTCTAGTGTTGTTGCCACCTTCTGATCCCTGTTTCGGCGCCACCAAGCCCCGGAAGCATATAGCAGGATTGGCTCGACACAGGAGAGGCAGAGGTTCCTAAAAATAGTACCCTCCTTCTCCCCCCCCCCCCCCCCCTGTTGAGAGCCAACCAGGACAGGCCTGCACAACGCCTCCCTGCCTCTCGCCACGATCTCTTCCGCCTGGTTTTGCCAACCCATCTTGTCATCAATGACCACCCCCAGGATGGTCATCCTATTGACCAACGCTACCCTCCGTCCTTCGATCCCGATAGCCGGCTTGTGTTCCCATTTGATCCCTTTCCTTTTAGTTCTTATGTCCCTAGGCTTAAAGCTGAGGGCTTTAGTTTTGGAGACATTGAACTTAAGGCCAGAGTCATGGGCCCAGTTCGAGAGAATTTGGAGAGAAGTTTCAACACACTTCTCAGCCTTCGCTCTCGAAGCAGCCTCAACAATGAGGAACTGGTCGTCAGCATAGAGAACCAGCCTGGCTCCCTCAGGGAGCTCCTCCTGGAAAACGGTGTTTACCAGGATATTCCACAGAATAGGTCCGCAGCAAGAGCCCTGGGGGCAACCCCTAGCACAGTTTCTTTCCAACTTCCGCCCACCAAAACTGAGGCTAATCCGTCTATCCCTCAAGAAGTCACGAACCAAGCTGCACAAATTATCAGGACAACCCATGTCCATTAAATTTCTCATCAGCTTGTTCCAGTTCATGAAGTTGAACGCGCCATCAATGTCCAGGGCCACGAAAATAACCCAAGCACCCTTATTTAAGCCCATCTCAACCCCCTCTAACACCTCGTTCAGAGCTGTGGTTGTGGACTTCCCTTCCCTAAAACCATGTTGGAAAGAGGAAAGGAGCTCATTACTTTCTAGCCAGTGCTTCAGTCGCTGAGCTAGTAGGCTATCCAGGACCTTACCTAGACACGCTAGTAAAGAAAGCATACGATAATCATTAGGAGAATTACCCTTTCTACCAGACTTTTCGAGAAGCACTACTCGGGCAACCTTCCATGCCTCAGGAAAAGTACCAGTGTCCAGGCACCTATTGAATAACCTGGAAAGAAGCGATGGGTGCATCCTTACCAGGGCTTTCACGACCGTGTTATCGATCCCTTCGGGACCAGGAGATTTCCTTTTCCCGAACTTGAAAGCCGTCAGTTTCACCTCATTCTCAGAAAAGGGCGGATCTACCAAACCACAAGTGGTCAGAGAGATCTCGTCCTTTGGTTCCTCGTTTCCGAAGTGCCGATCCAAGTTGTTTTTATTTTGTCTTCTGCTTTCGAGCGAGTAGGTCTAGAACACATTCTCTCTGAATTTTCTCATTGTTGGTGGATGAAACAGCACCAGTGATTATTTTGGCCGCTTTTGCTTGAACACTGTCTAGTCTTACTTTTAGTGATGAGCTTGAGGGAGCCCAGACCGGTGTTGCATATTCCATTATCGGCCTTATTAAGGTGGTATATGTTGTTCTGAGAATTCTGGGTTTTGCTCCCCAATTTGTTCCATATAGCCTTCTCAGAATGTTTAGTTTTCTGATAGTTCTATTTGAGGTGCTAATTATGTGTTCTGAAAATTCCAATTCCTCATCAATAATAATTAAAATAATTTTGTTGACATCTTGTCAATACATGCACAGTCTGCACTATTAAAAAAAGATAATATGCATTATATACACTATGTACAATGAATATGGCGCCTCTTCCAGCGCTGCAGAGTTTGTGGAGAATCGCCAGTGGGTCTCCAGCGACACCACGCATTTTGCGATCTACGACGAATACGTAGATCGCGTACTTTGCCGCTTAGGAGATGGTGATGGCGTGGTCCTCGAGACTAACTTGAAATATACAGGACTGCAGTATCACACCTAGGTATTATGGATTTCTAATTTTATCAATCATTTGTTTGTTTATGCTTTTTTTGGTTATATTTATGCCTTTTTCCCTGTGAGTGGAGAAGACGCATAGGTTTGGTTTTATTGGGTTTATGGTCATTTGGAGTTCCATTGCCCACTTCTCCAGTCCTCTCATTGATGTGTTCAGTATTTTTTACGATTTTTCTATGCTGCTACTTGTGTGCCATATGGCTATATCATCTGCATAACAGACAACCTTTGTGTCTTCAGTGAGGTAAGGATAGATGTCGTTAATATATAGCAGATAGAGTAGAGGACTGAGCACATATCCCTGAGTTACACCAGCCCATGTTCTTCCTTCCTTGGAAAATTCTCCATTGACCCGAACCTTTAACCTTCTTCCCCTTAAGAAGTCTGCAATCCAGATTAAGGTTTTTCTCTTACTCCGATGTTGTGCAGCTTTTCACGTAATTTCTCCCTCCACACTCGATCAAAAGCTGAGGTCATATCAAGGAATATAGCCGTGGTCTTCTTTGGCGGGTTTTCCTGGAAAGAATCTATTATTGATTGACAGAAGTAAAACAGTTGATCAGTCGTACAGTGCTGGGATCTATAGGCAGTTTGGTAGAGGTTTATTTTATTATTGTTAGTGAGCCAGACTATGAGCCTAGAGTGGATAATTCGTTCTGGTATTTTACAAAGTTTGCTGGTGAGAGCAATTGGCCGATAGTTCTTGTATTCCTTGGCATCTTTGTTTGGCTTCAGTATTGGCACTATAATTGATATCTTCCAATTCTTTGGTAGTTTACCAGTTTGCCATGAAATGTTCAGTATTCGTAGGAGTTGATTATTAGCTTTGTCTTCAAAGTGTTTGATCATTTAACCAAAGATTAGATTATCTCTTGGTGACCCCTTGGATTTTTTATTGATAAGTTTAGCTCATTCAGTGTGAAGTCTCTCGAGAAAATATCTTGTTGATGGAAGTTTCTTGCTTGTTTAACTAACTGGTTTATATTATTTTTAGAGTACTGTCTTGATTCGTATAGTTGAGTATGGAAGTGCTTGAAAGATATTCAGCAATTATGTCAGCCATCTGTTTGTTCTCGTTCGCGCTGTTCTATTCATATCGGTTAGAGTATTGGAGGATTGTTGTTGGTGTTGATTGTTCTCTAACACTCTAATCATATTCCAGTGTTGGCTGTCCTTTCTTGGATCCATTTTTTCGCAGAATTCTTCCATTTTTCTTGTTTGCATATCCAAATTTCTTGTTCTATTTTGTGACTAATTTCAATGAGTTCTTTCTGTTTTCTTCTGTTTTATTTTTTAAGAAGTTCATTGATATTGTCTCTCTCTCTGAAATCACTGCCTCGATGTTGTGGTCCTTCCAGTAAGGTATCCACAGGTCTTTACGTCTACCTCTAGGTATCGATGCTTTTGCAGATTTTGAAATGTTCGAAGAGAATTTTTCCAAGTTTTTGTCAAGCGTTCTGTAATTCAATTTTTCGTTGCACAGTTCTTCAAGCTTTTCTGTGAATTTTTTTCAAGTAGGCTTTCCTAAAGTTCCATGTTCTTTGATTCTAATGGACGTTCTCAATTTTGAAGTTTAGGGTTGTTAAAATTGGCCTGTGGTCACTGATTGCACCTCTCATGATTTTCCATTGTGTTGTGGGTGCGATGTTGTAATTTATCGCTGTGATGTCTATTGCGGATTTTGTGCCTGTGGACTTAGATAGGTGTTCTCTCCGTTATTTAACGGTGTAAGGTCGAGGTCTGTTAGCATGTCCTCAACCTGCTGACTTTTGTTATCCAGGACAGGTGATCCCCAAATTGAACTTTTGGCGTTAAATTCGCCGAGTATGATTGTGATATCCGAAGACGCTTCACTTAATGTCTCTATTGTGTGTACCCATACAAAATTCAAAGATTTCACGAGCTGAAAGTTGGCGATTTTGAGATGCGTCAAGAATTCGCTGCATGGGTTTTCCGGCGAATTGATATTGATGAAAACTGGCTGTCGAATGTTCTGTGGACAGATGATGCTCACTTTTCTCTAAACGGAGAATTTAACATTTAAAACAGCCGCATTTGGGCAACAGACAACCCTAGGATTTTTACAGAAATGCCACTTTACCAGCCTAGAGTTACAGTTTTGTGTGGGTTCACTTCTTTTATTATTGGGCCATTTTTCTTTGAAAAATCAATGGAAGAACTTTTAAAACCGTTTTTGTAACCGATGAACGTTATGTCCAACCTTTGAGAGAAAAGGGTATTCCCATATTGCAGGGCAAAAGCACTAAGCGAAATAACATTCATGAAAGATGGAGGACCTCCTCATATCTCCCGAGGTGCCAAACAATTGCTGAAGGATACGTTCTGTGAAAATCGTGTGATAAGTCGCCACTTTATATACCAGTGGCCTCCAAGATCACCAGACTTGACGCCTTGCGATTTTTGTTTATGGGGGTACATTAAATCGTGTGTTTATCGATGCTGGCCTACCACATTGGCCATGTGGCTTCTATTGGCTTCTATAGTATGCTCTCTATTATTGGCTTCTATCAGATGGCACGTTTTATCAATTTCAACAGATATGTTATTTAATGCTGTTCATTCTGTCATTTATCGTCTGCAGGCGGTGATTGAGAATGAAGGGTGCCACATTGAGCAAGGATTGTGACCTAATACAAAAGAGAAGGCAGTTACCTCATGTGTTATATAAGCCGCCATGTATTATATTATCTACCAATATTTTGCAGCTCTTTGTGTTGGGATATGGGGATAATAAATGCTGTCCTCACATCTTGACTCTTTTTTTTTGTGAACAGCAATATTTTGTTTGTCATTTGCTCACATATAATATCGTGCAAACCAGAGTGTTATAACTTCTCGAATAACACTGGTACACACAATTTTTCCCCTTATGTTTAGTTTTCGCTTTTCGCTCATTAGAAGAAATAGCATAGGAATATTTTCTGTATAACAATAACTTTAGAAATTTTGTGAAAAAAAAATAATACAAAATGATTTTACTACCAAGTTTTTCAACGCAAAAGGTCGATTTAAAAATTATTTTTATTTGAGGGGAAACATTTTTTAAAATTGTGTACAGTATAATAAACAATGATAACATTTGACAAGCCCATAGGATATTTGGAATAAAGTACGACAAATATATTTTGTCACTCCCCTCTATATTTCATTTGTTGGATCATGACAAATATCCAGTTAAATAGTCAAGGGTCTCCAATTAGTCAAGAAACTACACATTTCTTATAGCAAGAAATCCTATTAGTAGTGCCATCATGATTTTTGGTACTATATTAACATATCAAAAATTCGTGTATTGATATCAGCAGTATTTTTCAAACATTCAATCTATTTCACAAAACCCCATTTAAAATATTTTGCTACATGTTTTAATTTGCATTTGCCTATTTTACATATCTCTGATTGTATTTGAAAATCGTTAACCAATTCTTCATACTTTTAGCGAAGTGGTGTTTTATTAATTTGTTATTTGATATTATTAGGGTTCTTTCCTGGTATTCAAAAAGGAAAAATACGTGTCGTTCAATTATATTTTTCAATTTATCAAACAATTTGGCCGCTGAATATCTGAATCTGGTAGAGCGCCATCTGGTGAATAAAATTGTAACTAAAATCAATTTCGAATTTTTCATTATTTGCCATAAAAAATCCCATTGCATCCTGAACACAATGGTGTTTACCGCATTGCTCTAACGCAAATATTCGCGGAGTTATTAATTTTTAAAGTTGTGCGGGACTTTTGGATCACCCTGTATATGGCATTGAATCAGCAGAGACTGACAGTCGGGAACTGCTGCTACAAAAGGTCAAGAAGTTAATGGCGGAAGATATGCAGATTACCGATGATGTGGTAATTGCCGAATGTCATCGCCTGGGCAGGGGACCAAAGGCGCCTATTCTGATCGAGGTTCCTGATCACGAGTCCAGAATAAGTCTCCTAAAGAACTCATTCAAACTTCGAATGCTCAATATTTTTATGAGCAGGGATTACAGCCCCCAGATTAGAGAGCAGAGAAAAATCTTGATAGAAAAGCGAAAGGAACTTTACAAGAAAGGTATAGGATCGAAGTTGAGGGATAATAAACTTCTCCTAAACGGCATCAACTACATGGTAGTGGAGGGATAGGTGATGAATGCCAAAGGAGAACTAATATAGCTAGAGGCACACCAGCGGATCTCTGTAAATAGATGTAAATACTCAGGTAATAAAATACATACAAATGAAGATGTACAACCTAGAAACAAATCTCAACTCACAGAAACTCCTCATACTTCACATAGCAAGACTCATACTATTAAAGAAAGTCAACTTAAGGGCACAAATCTGAAACATAATAAAATTAAGATCAAAAAAATAAAACCAATGGTTGACATAGCTAAAAACGAACGATTCATGTATTGGAATATAAACGGCTTTTTTAGGATAAATTCTCTCTTTCCACTGTTCGAATATTTGAAACAATTTGAGATGTTCGCGCTTACAGAAACTTGGTGCCACTTCAATATCGACTTGAACCTGGCGAACTTCGGAATGTACCAATCACCTGCTGTAAAGTCATCAGATAAAGGGAGAGGCTCCGGTGGTATAATTCTCGGCATAAATAAACAACTACAGCCCCAAATTGACAATGTTGAAATCGAAACCTCTTGGATTGCAGTCACACTCAATCCAAGTTTAGACAATGACTCACCAGCGATCTGCGTAATATTCGTATATCTACCCCCAAACGATACGCATGCTACAAAACTTGGACGACTATTTCATTTGATGGAAAATAAGATATATAACGGGTTTGAAATAATATTGGTCGGCGACCTGAATGTCCGTATTGGCAATCTGGGGGGTTACCATGATTTGATAGATACTTCAAACCTTTTTTCAACCACCCGAAATTCCTGTGACCTAACAAAATCTGCCAAAGCGGAAATATTTATTGACTTTCTTGATAAAAATCACTTAACTATAATAAATGGTAGATCCATTAATGATAAAAGTGGTAAATTTACATTCATCTCCGGAAGAGGCTCTTCTGTGTTAGATCTGGCGATTGTCTCACCTGCGGTGCTTGAACACATAGCAGATTTTGAAATTGGTTGTATGCCATATTCGGATCACTTACCAATAATTTTAAAGTTTATCGGCCCTAATAATAAAACTGAAAATTGTTACATGGAGCCTAAGGCCAAAATAAAATTTTCCTGGTCAGTAGATAAAATCCCAACATATATAGAAACTTTAAAAGAATTAACTCCCGAACATCCAGCGGACTCCACAATTGATACTCAGGCTGAGGATTTTACTGGTTTAATTCAAACAGCAATGTTACGCTCGGGGACACGGATGGAGGCAAAAGACTGTTATTTGACTGAAAAGGAAATGAAACAAAATCTAAAATTATTCGTAAAACCTAATATCTCGGCCGATAAAATTGCATACTTGTCGAGTAAGAAGAAATATTCAGCTATCCTAAAGCTCAAAAAAAGGGAATATACTGACAAAATTCAAGTTATTCTCAGTAATGTAAAAGATCCTTCCCAATTTTGGAAGACTATTAATTCACTTAAATATAGGAATAACCTACAAGGTGAAATTTCTACTGCAGACTGGCAAGTCTTCTACCGGGAGTTACTTGGTTCAAATTTAACAAAAGTTGTACAGTTACCACTTGAGATATTGGACATTGACCCCGAATTAGATTGTGAAATATCTCTAACTGAGGTCACCAAGGAAATTTCCAAATTGGGTAAAAATAAGGCTACAGGACTTGATGAAATTCCTAACGAAGCGATTAAATATTTGTTAGAAGAACATACAATTTATCTCAGGAACTTATTTAATAAAATCTTAGGGACATCCCAAGTTCCTCAACAATGGACAAAAACGATAATCCACCCAATATTTAAAAATGGAGATCCGGACAACCCGTCAAATTACAGAGGAATATCCCTGATTTCTAACCAATCGAAATTATTTACATCTATCTTGAAGACAAGATTGAATGATTGGATGGAGAGAAGGTCAATTTTGGCAGAAAATCAGGCTGGTTTTAGAAAAGGCTACTCTTGTCAGGACCACATTTTCACGCTCGTATCATTAATTCAAATGACCCTTAGCCGTAGAAGGGGAAAGTTATATGCCTTCTTCATTGACCTAAGGAAGGCCTTTGATACCGTGCCGCACCATCTACTTTGGAAAAAATTAGCTTTAAATGGTCTGAGTTGCCGATTTATTAAACTAATTAAGAACTATTATACCCAAATGACGGCAACAGTCAGATGGCGGGGTTCCTTCACGGAGGCTATCAAAATACAAGCGGGAGTATTGCAGGGGGAGCCGTTGTCACCTTATTTATTCATTCTCTTCCTAAACGATCTGGTACACCTGTTCGATGAATCAGAATTGCCAGGCATAAATCTTGAGAATTATGGAACTATACACCTTTTACTGTATGCAGACGACATAGTGATCTTAGGAGAATCGAAAATAAATTTGCAATTGAAGATTAACTTACTTAAAAAGTACTTAGAAGAGAACTGCCTAACGTTAAACCAAAATAAATCTAAAATAATGGTGTTTAGAAACGGTGGAAGAACAGCTCGTTCCGAGACATGGTTTTGGGGTCAGCAACCCCTGACAATAGTAGCTAAGTATACATATCTGGGTTACCCTCTGACTACAAAAATCTCGACCCAATATGCTTCCCAATACTTTAGAAACAAAGCACTGAATGCAATTAATGCACTTTGGAGAATCCTTACAAAGGCGCGAATAAAGTCCTTTACCTCAGTGATGAAACTTCTTGACACTATTGTTCTTCCTACTTTACTATATGCGGCACCAATGTGGGCAATCAACCAGCTGAAGACAGTCAATAATACCCAAGATACATTTCTTCGTCGTCTCTTAGACTTACCAAACTTCACACCAGGATATGTCCTCAGAAGAGAATGTGGAAGAATATCAACTGAACTTAATGCTGTAAAACTCACATTAAAGTTTTGGGTCAGGATTTTAAAAATGGAGACGAGCAGATTACCACATGCTTGCTTAAATTATCTCTGGATAGTCACCGCGAAAAAGGAAATAGAAAACAGCTTTACTCAAAATTTAATAAAAATTCTAGACTCCAAGGGATATTCCTTTCTGAAGGGCTGCGAAGACTACTTAGCCATACAGAAAGAATTGCCAGGCATAATTAGAACTACCACAGACCAACTAATTCAAAACGATCAGATGAAAATCACTGATTCAACCCACTTTGCTCACTACAAATTTTTGAGTGAATCATTCATGACAGAGGAGTACCTACGATTAAATATCTCGCTTCCCAACAAAAGACTAGTTGCTCAACATAGAGTTTTATGGCAATTTTTCAGGGAAGAAAGAAAAGACTTCTGGAAAGAAAATGGCCGGAACTGTTTACTTTGTAAGGATCTCATGGATGATAATTTGGTTCACTATTTCTTCCAATGCCCTCTCTTAACAGAAAAACGTACTGAAACTTTCCCAAGCCCTACCTCTGGTCAATTTAGATACCATAGCATATGTCAACTTCTCTCTTCAGATCTGAATGATAAATTACTGATTGATAAATACTTTAAGTTCTGTACAGAAGCTGGGCGCATGAGAAAGAATGCAGGGCAAAGGATACTGGAGGATGATCCATCTGTAAATAGGTAAGAAACCTTATTTTTGTTGTAAATGTTTCCTCTTCCCTCTCCTCTTGTTGACGTGTAAATACGGCGAATCCTGTATGGGGCGGAATGCCCTAAATAAAGGCTTTTGTTGTTGTTGTTGTATATTGTTATATTAAATATTTTGAGATAAGAGAAATAATTATTTGCTGGTTTTTGGTACAAGAACATTATTAAAATGGCCTGAAGTCGTGGAAAGAATATTAAAAACAGTTTTAATCACAATTTGTTCTAATTGATATGTTAACATAATTGAGGATGAAAACCGCGACATCTAGCGGTCAAATTTACAGAGAAATATTTATTCCAGAATTTATAATTGTGAAATAAAATAATTTTTATATAAAATATATATAACGTAAACCCGGATAAGCCAACAAGCAAGTTATAAGCAGTCGGGGTTGAGTGGCAAGGCGTGCAGAGTGGGAAGCCCGCACGGGACAGTAAGGACAAAGTTTGGGATCAAAAGGCGCACTCCCAGGACGTCTCAAGTGGCACCAGGACCGGGGAATAGTTGAGGGCTACCATAGGAAAGCTCGGCGTCCAGCCTAAAGCCGCGGGGGCAGGGAGGAGCCAAAACGGCGGCCACGAGGGCCGCCGTGAAATGACAACGGACCTAGTACTGAGCGTGCCTGTCAGAAATATCAACTGTAACTCAAACCGTCGACAGCCGGACAAACGTCCCTTTTTCTCCTTCTGCCCGGATTCCCGAGGATTGATTCACATTAGTCAGTTACTTATGTGGGTTATCCTCCCCTCCCCTGGGGTCCGGTGGCAAACTTGAGACGATTGGGAAGACGTCATACTTTATTACTTACATAAGGCAGATTGTGATATTTCAGAGCAATAGAATGGTTAAAAATAATCAATAGTGTTACAATTTATATGGATTAATACTAATTTAACTATGGCCTGTCCAATTGTACAAACATTATAAAGATTTTAGTTATATTAAAAGGTTATAATTAATTCCACGAAATATGTGGTGAAGGCAGATGGGACAGAGTTAATGGTTATTAATATAGTACAAGCTTAAATAAGGACTATTAACTTATATAGCTTTGTTTAAATTACGATATATATATGTGTTATCCTGTTGGATGACTGTAGTGTGGCATGTTGGTTGCAGTCGTGGTGGCCACAATGATTAGTGTTTTCAGGCTTGATTGGGGTTACACATAAGGACGAGGCATGTTGGATGTCACCATAGAGATAGCGAGAGAGCAAGTGAAGCCGACGCCAGTCAGGGCAGATCTGTCTAGTGGGGTCTGACAAACATCGTGTCTCAAAGCGGACAAATCTGTTTGAGTAAGAAAGGGGTACACCTGGGAACCCGACTTGATTTTCGGACCTTTTTCTCCACTGGCGCCGACTGTCACTTACTCGAGAAATTTTAATTTTGTCACTTTTGCAATTACATTAACTATACAACAAATGGGAACATAGATATATTGGAATATATTACAACATATATATCGTATATTTTAAAACTGTATAATAATGACACTTTTAGTATATGTCACATATCTCCCAATTAGAGCCGATGCCTTAAAATATCCTACCTTCTATTAAAATGTACACTGTTTCTATTTGCTACCACCCTCATATTTTGTATATATGCTATATCTTTATTAATAATACCTGTAAACCCCTATTTGTATGTAAAACTAAAAATGTTGACGTCAAAATAAAGATCCAAAGAGAGAGCGGTCAGCTGGTGGCAGGGACAGAGGGGAGGAAAATCCAACGCCCAGCCCATGTGAGGCCCCCAAGGACTCTTTATAGACGAACCCTGAAAACAAGACAGGTTTTGGCAGGAGTCAGCAGATGTTCTGGAGGGTGGCCATCAACAGACGGCTGCTGTCTTTTACACAGAGTCTCTCTCTCCATGTCTCGGTGATAGCATCCAAGCTTGTGTCATGGCCTCTATCTCTGTCCCGTGGGCGGTCCCCGATCACTTTCGGTGCTAACATATATATATAAACTCTATATTTAAACTGTATAATAATTACACTTTCGATTTGCTACCACCCCATATTTTGTATATATGCTATATCTTTATTGATATAACCTGTACACCCTTTTTGTATATAAACTAAAATTGGTGACGTCAAAATAAAGTTCCAAAGAGAGAGCGGTCAGCTGGTGGCAGCAGGGACAGAGGGTGTCTGTCTCACACAATCTCCCTCCATGTCTCGGTGATAAACATCAAAGTTGGTGTCATGGCCTCTACCTCTGTCCCGTGGGCAGTCCCCGATCCCTCTTTGTGCTAACATCTAGCCCTGCCTCTGCTTCATATTGTCCGCGTGTGGGAAGAAATCAACACTCGCCTCACGTACACGACTGCCAGTTTATCCATACATCGACATTTGCAACAATATTACATATATGTGAAAAGCACATGTGCTCGTGGTCAGGAGATGCCTTCTTTATTTTTAATATATATATATATTATATTTAAAAAAAAGAGATTTGATTTTCTGTTTGAATTTTAGATCATGTTGAGGATTATTGTAATGGTGGTGCAGTCGTGGCTATAATATTGAAAGAATAATGGTTTTGATCAGATATTGCTTTATTGAGCTGAGAAATGAATTCATATTAAAAACATAATTTTGTACAAGTACAGCCTGGCTTAAGGCGTAAGAATAAAAATATGAAAAACAAAGAATATTTACATAATTACATATGGTTTGAGCCGACCAGCGGGGAAGAACAACAACGAGATTTTATATGGGAAGCATGACCTCTGGCGGTCGATTTAAACAGTATTTATATTTATGACATAATTTTAAATAAAATAACATTTTAACATAATTCTAAATAAAATATTTTAATTGAACATTATAAATAAATTATTTTAATATAACATATATATATACACTGCGTGACATTGAAAATGGAACACCAAGAAATAGTGGCCAGAAAGTGATGAAACTCGGCAGACAGAGAGAGACAGGGACGAACAATAAGTGATCTTTATTTCAAAATGATAGTCATAATACAGAGCGAGAACGGCGTCGGCTTAGTAGCAAGTAGGACCACCGCGGACGGCGATGCACGCAGCAACACGTCTAGGTAGAGAGTCAATCAGAGTACGGATGGCGTCCTGAGGGATGGCTCTCCATTCCCTCTCAACCATTTGCCACAGTTCGTCTTCTGAACGCGGCTGTGGTATGGCATGCAAACGGCGTCCAATGATGTCCCAGACGTGCTCGATTGGTGAGAGATCAGGAGAGTACGGTGGCCAGGGAAGCATCTGTACATCTTGCAGAGCTTGTTGGCTAATGCGAGCAGTGTGCGGTCGGGCGTTATCCTGCTGATAAAGGGCATTGGGTACCCCCTGAAGGTAGGGGAGTGTCACCGGTCGCAGCACATCATCAACGTATCGTTGGGCCGTCATAGTGCCCTGAATACGAAGTAAAGGTGACCTGGAATCATACGCGATTGCGCCCCAAACCATGATTCCACGTTATCGCACGGTGGGGCGTTCCACAATTGCTGCCGGATTGGACCTTTCTCCACGTCGACGCCACACGCGTACACGGCGACTATCACTGGACAAGCAGAAACGCGACTCATCTGAGAACACGACCCTGTGCCATTCCGTCATCCACGTCGATCTAGCCCGGCACCATTCCAAACGTTGGCGCCTATTCGGTGGGGTCAATGGCAGTCTTCTTAGCGGACGGCATGAGTGCAAGCCATTAGCAACCAATCGACGGGAAATGGTTCTGGTCGAGATGGAATGATCTAGGGTGTCTTGCACATGTTGCAGGATGGCGGTACAAGTGGCTTGTGGGGCCGCCACTGCTTGTCGAAGGAAACGCCGATTCACACGTGCTAACGTCACTCTGGTTGCACCGACATTCCTATAAATTGCCACATTTCCTTGTTCCAACCATCTTCTCCACAGTCGGTGCACCGTGGACGCACCAAGGTGTGTATCAGCTGCGATTTGACGTATGGACCAACCTGCCCTTTTCAGTCCGATCACCATGCCCCTCGTAAAAGCGTCTGTCTGCTTGAAATGCCTCCGTTTACGATGACCTGGCATTCTCTGTTATTACACGTGTCTTTTGTCACAAGAACAAAATTTCTACAATGATTTTCCTTGAAGAAATAACGACACGAATACTGTCCTTTCTGCAAGTTCCTTCCCTTATATCTTACTCCATGTGCGCACGAGAGCTGCGCATTTTTCATCATTTGCATAACTCGGTTAGGCGCGTCTACCCTGAAATTTGCATAATTTTCTGGCCACTATCTCTTGGTGTTCCATTTTCAATGTCACGCAGTGTATTATATTTAAAAAAAAAAGATATTTTCTGCTTGATATTTGATCATGTTGAGGATTATTGTAATGCAGTTATTTGTTGGTTATTTTTAATACTATATGGTATTGGTGATGCAGTCGTGGTTGAATCTTGAAAAGTAAAATAATAAAAATAGTAAAGATTAGAAATTGCTTTAATTGAGCTAAGAAATATAAAAACATAATTGGATAAAAGTATTGCCTGGCTTAAGGCGTAAGAATAAAAAAAATGAAAAGCTTATTTACATAATGTACAAATGTTTTGAGCCGACCCAACGGGGAGAACAACAATGTGATTTTACATGGGAAGCATGACCTCTGGCGGCCGATTTAACACAATATTTTTATCTATGATATATATTTTTAAATAAAACAATATCTTAATATAACATTTTAGATAATATCTTAATATAACATTTTAAATAATATCTTTATATAACATTTCGAAATAAAATATTTTAATTTAACATTTCCCCCCTGTGAAAAGAATAATATGGGTAGAGAAAAATGTGAAAAAATATATAGTTAAACAAAAGTAAAATGATTGATTGAAAGAAAAGGTGAGGTGATAGTCATTTATCATATTGGGTTTTGGATGGTAACCAATAGACAGGAAAGTACAAAATGATAGAAATGTAAATGATGACAATTATTTGTAGAGAGTGGTGCATGATTATCAAAAGGTGAGAAAGAAAGGGGTGATATTCCATTATCATATTGGTTTTTAGATGGTAACCAATATAGACAGAAAATAGCAAAGTGATACATAGTGTGAATGATTATGAATATTGTTGGTAAAAAGTGAACAAAATGTGATAATCCATAATCATATTGGTTTGTTGTTAACCAATAGATATGAAATTACAAAGTGTGAATGATGATAACAAAAATATGGTAAAGAGTAAAAATGTGATATTCCATAATCATATTGGTTTGTTATTATCCAATAGATTGGAAATAGACAAGAAAATGCACATATATAATATTAAAAATGAGGAAGGAAAAATAAAATGCATATGAATGAAAAATATTAATATGATAGCATTGACAAAACATTGGATGATATAAGAAAAAAGAGCATTTGTGAAAAAGTAATTAAAGGCAAGGGTAATATGTAAAAAAAGGCAAAATGTAAAAAAATGAATGACATGTAAAGATAAATGCATTAATGGTAAGAATAAAGAATTATCATTTGAAAAGGAATCAAGGTGAACAAAAACAAAAGTTAAAATTTATATATGTTGGTAGCGCTAAATTTACATATTAGTTAAGTACGCTTTCAGATATTTACATTTTAAAAAGTAATGGGGGTAAATTTCAAAAAGAGCATATGAAATGAGAATAAGAAAATATCATATATCAAAATTCTGGGAATTTAAAATATATGGAAACTAGCGGATGTGCCCGGCTTCGCCCGAGGTTTTACCCGAGTAAAGGTTTGTCGAACGAACATTTGTTAAAACAATTCTCTATAAACTCATTTAAAAAAAAAAGATATATTTTGATAATTTGGAACTCGTAAATTTGAATCTCTCGATAAAGTGAACATTTTTTCCCGGTCCCTGTGTGCCGTGTCATCCTGAATTTTGTCTTTCCTGATTTTCAACATTCCAAAATCATCGTTTTATCTAGTGAACATTTTTTCCCGGTCCCTTGAACATTTGTTAAAACAATTCTCTATAAACTTATTTAAAAAATATATATATTTTGATATTTTGAAACTCGTAAATTTGAATCTCTCGATAAAGTGCTCATTTTTTCCCGGTCCCTTGAACATTTGTTAAAACAATTCTCTATAAACTTATTTAAAAAAAAAGATATATTTTGATATTTTGAAACTTGTAAATTTGAATCTCTCGATGAAGTGCTCATTTTTTCCCGGTCCCTGCGTGCCGTGTCATCCTGAATTTTGTCTTTCCTAATTTTCTACATCACAAAATCATCGTTTTAGCTAGTGAACATTTTTTCCCGGTCCCTTGAAAAATACTCGATAAGGTTGAATAAATTCATGGTCGTTTATGGAAGATGGACGAAGTTCCCGGAGGTCTATCATTTCTAAACTAAATGATGTAAAAATAATTATACATGAAATTTGAAATAAGTTTTAGAAAAGTTATCGTTAAGTCCACGGGAAAAGATGTAGCCAAAACAAATAGGTTTTTAACAGTGACACGTGAGCACCCGCCTCGAGACGCGCTCCTCTCTCCTAACATTACTCCCCCTCTTGAAAAAGCCTATCTCCGTCTCAATGGTGGCGCTACTTGCGAGTTAAAGCTACAAATCTGCAAATAACTCTAAGGATATTAAAGATATTCAAGATATTATTTTTCGTAAACCTTTCCGGAGATACACCTAATAATATCCCAAAATTTCACGGCGATTGGATGTATGGTTTTTGAATCCATAGAGGACACACACACAGACAGACAGACAGACAGACACACAGACATTCAATTTTATATATATAGATTTGAAGCAATAAGGTTTTGTGGTCATTAACGAAAATATATAATGGAAAATATGATTAACAAAGATTAATTTTTATTAAAGATTGAAGATGTGAGAGAAATATTAATTTATTGTTGTTTTCCTGGCCGACTGTTTTGCATATGGTGTTGTGTTAAAAAATTGGTGTAAATGGTTTAAATTATATGAAAATGTTTTAAAAGTAAAATACGTGATGGGATATATATTATAGAAACAAATTTAAGAAAGAAAAATAAGGTTCAAAAGGATTAAAAGGTGTGGTGAAAATCAAAGGTCAAAACAGTTATGGCAAAATTGATATTTGAGATTGATTTACATAAAATGGAATATGACTATAATTAAATAAGCATTGTGATTGGATACGAAAACTGAAATAGCAGGGAATGGTAGTATGGAAGACAGATTTAAAATACCTTGGAATGGATTCTGGCTGAAGTTGGCTGTAGATGGAGATGGCTGGTGTTGGTCGGAAGGTGTGATGGCTGGTGAATTCCAATCTCGGATGGCGTCAACTGGAGATGGCTTGTCTTGTAGATGGCCATTGTTGAATGTAGAAGATTATTGTCGATTGTAGAGAACTATTGTCGATCGTAGAGGGCTATGGTTGAAATGGACCATGTTTGCTTGAATTGGGCTATTGTTGATTGTAGAAAACCTGTATATTAGTTTTGCTTTTGTTCACAAGTTTCAGATATCCTGTCGACTAATATTATATTTAAACAAAAAAAAAAAAGATATTTTCTGCTTGATATTTGATCATGTTGAGGATTATTGTAATGCAGTTATTTGTTGGTTATTTTTAATACTATATGGTATTGGTGATGCAGTCGTGGTTGAATCTTGAAAAGTAAAATAATAAAAATAGTAAAGATTATAAATTGCTTTAATTGAGCTAAGAAATATAAAAACATAATTTGATAAAAGTATTGCCTGGCTTAAGGCGTAAGAATAAAAAAATGAAAAGCTTATTTACAAAATGTACAAATGTTTTGAGCCGACCCAACGGGGAAGAACAACAATGTGATTTTATATGGGAAGCATGACCTCTGGCGGCCGATTTAACAAAATATTTTTATCTATGATATATATATTTTTAAATAAAACAATATCTTAATATAACATTTTAAATAATATCTTAATATAACATTTTAAATAATATCTTAATATAACATTTTGAATAATATCTTTATATAACATTTCGAAATAAAATATTTTAATTTAACATATTACATATATATATATATATATATATAAACTCGGCGCCGTAAACTTTGATTCCTTCTTCAAGATGATGTCTGGCTATTACAAGAGAAGGAATCGCTAGACATAATCTTGAAGAAGGAATCAAAGTTTACGGCGACGAGTTTCTTTTATTTGTGCTGCATAATCGGCAAGCTTTCAAGCTATGACTTCCTTCAACAGGCCAACATCCAAGAAAATAGAGGAAAATATAAATATACATTATTTTTTATATATTTTTATAACTAATTTTTCTAAATTTTATTTTGCTGTTGATTGGAAGTCAATAAAGTTGTTAATTGTCAATTGTTTCTCTCTCTCTATTGTTACTCTAGGGCAACCTGAGCCAGGTTTTTCGAATTTTTCTCTTCCTATGATGACCACTGATACCAAATCCTTTCATAGAAATTTCTCTAGTCGAAATTCCACCTTTTCTGAGACTTATTATTCTGACTCTTCCTTGTATATGACGCCCTTTTTTTCTGCCCAGGCATTCTACAGATTAAAGATGATCTTAAGAATAAAACAAAATAATAAAACTCAATTGATGATACACTAGGAGGTTATTTAAATATATATATCTGATAATTTAAAACCCCAGTCATTCTACCATGTCCCTGCCTATGTCTAACCACCTTGTACCCTGTACCAACTTACTGTATGACATGATGTACTGCTAAGAGCCAAATAAAATACGGACTGTATGTCAGACAGACAGAGAAAAACAAGGAGATAATACGATTATAGATATTAATAAACGATTGCAGTTAGGCCTAGAGTTAAGAGGAAATATTTCTATCTCGCATCATTAGCGCTAGGTCAACGACACTTTTATTCCAGAGAACTCCAAGACAAAGGACCCCGGAGTTGAATTCGCTGAAAACAACTTTGTTTAGGTCAATGCTCCATCCACACATTTTCTGCTATAACTATCAAAGATGGCTTCACAGTCGTTTGGACAATCAAGGCGATTCTTCATCTTCCGTGATGTAATGAATGACCAATCAAAATCTCAATAGAGGTCATGTGACACCACCCGACTGGAAAAGCCTCAGTAGCGTATACGAGTCTCATCCGTACTAGACGTGTCTCCTGATCCAGCGTAAATCGCGGGGCGTAAGCTCACTCTCCTCCATGCGCTCTGTCTGTCAGCATCGGTTCCCTTGACCAACCTATCCTGTGTCCTCACTCCTGCCATCACGACTGCAAAATTCACCAATCCAATTCCAACTTCCAGTTGACAGCACCTTCGTGGTCACAACTACCACAGAGCAAACGGAGAATCGGCAAGATTCTCCACAGAGAAAAGTTAGTCGACAGGATTTCACATCGATTCTCACAGAGAGTCGACAGGATAAAGTATGGAAGAACAAGTAACCAGGAAGGGCCCGAAGATCAAAAATAGAACGGCCCTTCGAACGACACTCTACACCAGGGGATGTAAACGGAGACTGTCGCCTCGCCACAGAGAGTGGATAGGGCTGAGATCCACTGCGAACCCTACGAAGGTAATTACCCAGCCACCACCTTCTTTCAGGCCTATGATAGACAATGCGACCAGGCGTTCCTAACTCTGTCAGAAAGGCTCGCAAATCTCCCGCGCTTCCTTGAGAAAGGCGTCCTAACTTTGTTCAGGAAGCTGAGGCTCGATGCCCAGTCTTACATGCAGGCCAGACAGACCCTCATAGACTTGTACCCCGAAACCAACGAAGCGTCGTACGCGAAATTCTTCACCATCAAATTGGCGGGGCATAATAGTCTCGAGGACTTTTACCGAAATAAGTGCGCCATGGGCCTTCAGCTGGGTCTCCCAAAAGAAGTGCTACTTGAGACGCTGACAGAGGGCCTTCCAGCGTCCGACCAGCGTCTAACCCGCGTGGCAGCCCCAAAATCTCTAAGCGAGTGGTTCGACGTGGTGTCGAGTGCTCGCGGAAACAACGCTCCACCACAGAGGCAACAAGATGACGCCCTTTCGAACATGTCGGGACCATTCCACAGCACACCTCAACGCGGCAGAACTGCTGCAGCACCGCCCTCACCTTGCCGCCACTGTGGAGGTCCGCATTGGAATGCGGATTGCCCCCACAAGAAGGGGCACCTTAGTCCACGTGCGATGCACCTCGGCACAAGTACAAGGTCTGACCAAAGACAGACAAGGCTGGAACCATCCCGGGAATCAAGACCAGCCCAAGCCGAGGAGAGCCAGGTAGGCACCCCTGCCTCCTTTCGTCCAACAGCTAATTGTTAGACTTTCCCTCCAACCCTGTCTATCCCTACCATTCCATGTTGATACGGGTGCAAGCCTTAACATAGTGTCCCAAAATATGTACCAGTACTTAAATAGAATTAAAAAACTGAAAATGGAAACCCAAATCACCCCCATAAACTCCATAGCAGGTACATTTTTGACCTTAGTACAATTTTCGACCTCCATAACCCTAGGACAAGTGACCACGACAGAGAGATTCCATATATTGGACGCCCCTCTGCCGTTTGGAATACTATCCATTAACACTATAAAGAATTTAAAATTAAAAATAGATTTTGAAAGAGGCACTATGATACAGCTCTGCACTCCTTTGCCACGCGCTACCTACCACTTTGTACGTGTCTCCGGCGAATGTACCTATTGGCAATGCCAAGCGGAAATGTTGAAGACCAACCCAACATATAAGCCTCCCGCACCTGGC
Source organism: Cordylochernes scorpioides (assembly GCA_030710605.1). Taxonomy (NCBI): domain Eukaryota; kingdom Metazoa; phylum Arthropoda; class Arachnida; order Pseudoscorpiones; family Chernetidae; genus Cordylochernes; species Cordylochernes scorpioides. The sequence continues at coordinate 62,684,679 of CP092871.1, read as the reverse complement.
AGCCAATACGCGCATTCGTTGAACACGCTTGTAATGTCACACTCTTTGGCCAAGTCTACTTTCGTCACATGCCCACCGCGCAACTTTCACTAACCTCATGCACGAAATGTATTACACCCAGGTGTCCCAAAAACACCAAAACACTTTTTTCAGCATGCCCAACGCGCGGCATCACCTTACACACCATGCCTTGCTATACACCATGCCCAATGTCCCACATGTAATAATACTCAAATGGAATACAATCGCTCTAGCCATGTACCACCAGTGTCCCCCACACTACGTCGCAATGCTACAACCTACAATCGTGACAACACCTCACAACACGCTCCCACACGTGTACACACCTCCGCACATCACATTCACCACAATACACTTCAAAATCACATCGCCGATACGCACATACTTGCCAAACAAAATTCGCACTACCCACCACAGTTCCCCACACTCCTACACCGGTACAAGCATGTGTTCGTCCAGAGCAAATTCACCGTATCATGCCTCAATATCCCACCGGTAAAAATACCCACCAACTCCAACAAAATAATCGCCATACGCCCATATCGTGTTCCGATATGCGACCAGCAGGAAATCCGCAGTCAGATCCAACAAATGCTGGAAAACGACATTATAGAGCTGTCGTTCTCACCTTTCTCTAGCCCAGTCACTCTCGTCACCAAGCGCGACAAGACAAAAAGGTTTTGTATTGACTATAGGACGGTGAACGAGCTTATCAGCTCCGATGTCCATTCGCTCCCAAGGATCGAGGATATACTCGACCGTCTCGCACGGGCCAAGTATTTCTCGACTGCCGACGTATCCTCCGCATATTGGCAAGTTCCGATACACCCCGATTCTCGACCTCTGTTGGCCTTTGCCACGCTCGAGGGGTTATATCAGCCCACTCGATTGCCTTTCGGGCTGAAAACCAGTCCTCAGATCTACGAAAGAGCCATGAATCAAATCCTACAGAGGCACGGACTTGATTGTGTGGCCCACTATTTCGATGACTTTGTCATTTTCTCCGAAACACTGGAGGAACATCAAAACCATCTGCAGACAGACCATCGAATTCTTGGGATACACCATCACTGCCGGTACCACCACACCACTCACGCGAAACACAGACATCATACACGCCATCCAACCACCACACAACCGCAAAACATTACAGTCCTTCCTAGGTGCGGTGTACGTATATAATAAGTTCATTCCAGAATATGCCCGCTTGCGTAAAACCCCTAAATACCCTTCTCAAAAAAGATACAATATGGGCCTGGGATGAAGCATGCCAAGCGGCATTCAACGCTCTAAAGGACTCTCTCACCACACATCCAGTCTTACACCTTTATCAGGAAGGTCTGCCATGCCAGGTGTACTGTGACGACTCATCACTAGGTATAGCAGGTATCATCAAAAGGTCCACCCTGATGGGAAGACTTATCCAGTCCAGTACTTCAGTCGTGCTCTGCGTACACATGACCGGAATTATACCATCTCCGAACTAGAATATCCCGCAATTGTCGAGAGCGTGGAGAAGTTCCGTGTGTACCTGATGGGTAGAAGATTTACAATATTTTCTGACCATCACGAATTGCAATGGCTGAAGACGATCAAAAACCCGTCAGGCAGAATGTTTAAATGGATTTTGAGATTATCGTGTTACGAGTATGAAGTCCGCTGCATAAAAGGCGCGCAACAACATGAAGCGGATCTCCTATCCCGTAACCCGTTTTGTGGTTTCTTAGACGCCAACCTTATCAAGAACCAATAACAACCCACTCCTTCTGGAGAATCCAAACTGATCCTTGATCGCAACGGACTCCACACCTTGATTCGCAGGGGAGTGACCAAAGTTGTCATCCCTGACACTCTAACAACTGATCTATTAAACACCGTTCACGCCCGCTACAACATTCCAGGCATATCACAGATGACCAGGCTGATATCCGCACAGTACTACTGGAAGGGAATGTCGATAGACATTGCCAACGCTGTTAAAACCTGCCCAATCTGCCAGTTGACAAAACCTCCTCGAGGTCCTACATTCGGTGAACTAGGACAACTTGCTTTGGCCACACAACCGTTTGACTTAGTTTCTCTCGACACCATCGCTGGGTTTGCTAAATATGGTAATACCAAGACCTACCTTCACGTAGCCGTAGATCACCTCACGAGATACGCGTGGACGGTAGCGTCTAGGTCAACTAGCATTCACACCTACCAGCAGGTTATTAAAAAGGTATTGCAGGATGGAACGCCGAAACGCTTACTCACGGACTACTTAACAGAAATATTCATCTTCTCATCACCACCAGTAATAACCCCCAGGCCAACCTCTTGTGCGAACGCCTGAACGCCACCTTAACAGGCAAACTTAGGTTACTACATCCTAAGATCGCATGGACCAAGCTGGTTACGCGCGTTACAACGGTGTACAATAACACGCCCCATTCAGTTACTAGATCCCACCTATCTACCTGATGTTCGGCACCTTACCTCCTGAGTTTACAGAACACCTTACACCCTACCGTGAACTCGACGCAGCTCGTCCACGCGAATCGCCCACGAGCGGACACAAACCAAATACTTACGTGACAAACGCACATTTGACAAACAACATAAAGCATCACACTTCGAACCCGGAGATCTCGTCCTAGTCAAAATTTACCAACATCCCAACACAGGTAAATTGTCCCCATATTACAGGTCCGTACGAGATCTTAGAGATTGTTTCACCTAATGTAGTGAGAATCAATAAACCCTACCTAGCCTTGAATCGAAAAACCGACACTGTCCATGTCAATAAGTTACAATATTACAACGAAAACATACGTTACATCGCACCACCTACAATAGCCAACACCCGTTCTACACATGGCTCAGCGACTCTGAATCCTTTCAGACACCTGACACCCGATTTATTCCAACATAACGAGATATCTCTCGAGGCTAATACCAGCCAACCCTTCCGACATCTCACACCAGAATCTTCACAGCCAAGCGCTTTGCGCCTGGTCTAGAGACCATTACCACTTCGATTCCTTTTAACCACCAATGTAATGTTGCATCACCACGCAATGTTCCCCAACATGTACCACCCATCCAGATCCTTGTGATTCAGAACCAAAAACCATCCCGCACAACCATAACTAATCCCGACCCATCTCCTACACTATCGAAAATTTTACACAACGTAAAAACCTTCAAACCTTTTCACCTGATATTCATAATCAGTCTCTTAACTCTACCTACCTCCACCCTACCCGTAGTAACTGTCCTGTACCTTAGTACCTACACGTTACCATCCTCCCATCTATACCAGCTTCAAGAAGCTATCTTCTTGATTACCATCTCACTGTTAACGCTGACCCACCAAACAATTAAAGACATTCTACAAATTATGTGGACCGTTATCACCCACAGCCATACATTGGTCACCCTCATCCTTGAGATTCTAGGAGAGAGTTTCCAAGACCTTTTCCGGACATGAACAGATAACCCAATTCACGCACATACACCGTCCCATACACCCATCTACCACCACGCTACGACCCACAACCTACTTGGAAAAACTAGAAAGAGAACACTAATAATACCAAAGATGGATCTAACGTCATCTTGAATGACCAGCATCCCCCAAAGCCACCAGATCGCCAGCTAGAAATTAGGTCACAGTTCCGCAAAAACCAAAAATAGATCGCCTTCCCCTCGCGCGGCGTATGTAAACACCCCACCCTGGGCGTGTCTCTTCCTCCCTTGTGTAGCATATGGACGCGCACTTTACATTTTCATTTGAGTAAAAGGGCATCATTTTAACTTTTACACCTTTTTAATATAATTTATCTTTATTAACCCAATTATTTTTATTGTATTATAGTCCCATTATTTTCCCATTTTTAAATATTACTTATGTTACCCATTCACTATCTTTTATATATAACCAACTAATATGATATAACCTCTATGTAATCATTTCTATTTTTTCCAATATCCAAATGTACCAACAGTGCGTACACATACCAGTGTCCAGAAAAACCTGTTTTTGCAGCTCGTCCTCAATGTCCTTTATGTACGTCAAATGTTTCTCTTACTAGTTCCTCGAATAACTCAGAGATATTTTGAGCTTACTCGTACGGAAATATGTCGTTTTCATTTTTTTTTACAACTCCCAAAGAGTATTAATTTCAATGTTCAAACTCCCAAAGAGTATAAATTTCAATGTTCAAACTCCCAAAGAGTATAAACTTCCTTTTTTTTATTATTATTGAAAGTTTTTGTTCTTGCCTATATAAACACCTAGCCTGTGCATGTTTTTCCACATGCTTCAGCCTTTAGGATATCATATAGCGGACTAAATTTAACCGTATGTCACCATGCCAATCCCAAAGATTGGACTGTTCACATCGAGTCGCAACCCGCAAAAAGGGGTTCGCTCTCTCTTGTCCTCGACAGACGTCCTCGTACTTCATGAGCACTAATCCAGCTGCCTGAATAAAACGGTCACGGTCTGACACTGCGCCACCACCACACCTGTATATAAACTTACCAGTCTTTTTTTTATTATTTACTACCAACCTTAACTACCTCAATCGACCACCTATTGCTCCTGATCTCAGTACCCCACATTCCCTATAATCATAGCATAACGACCCCGTTAATCAGTCTGATTACTGAGATCGACTCCACAGAGCTTAGAACCCTTTCTAACCTCTCCATTCGTTGGAGGGACATCTCTGATAATTTAAAACCCCAGTCATTCTACCATGTCCCTGCCAATGTCTAACCACCTTGTACCCTGTACCAACTTAATGTATGACATGATGTACTGCTAAGAGCCAAATAAAATACGGACTGTATGTCAGACAGACAGAGAAAAACAAGGAGATAATAAGATTATAGATATTAATAAACGATTGCTGTTAGGCCTAGAGTTAAGAGGAACGATTTCTATCTCGCATCATTAGCGCTAGGTCAACGACACTTTTATTCCAGAGAACTTCAAGACAAAGAACCCCGGAGTTGAATTCGCTGAAAACAACTTTATTTAGGTCAATGCTCCATCCTCACATTTTCTGCTATAACTATCAAAGATGGCTTCCCAGTCGTTTGGACCAATCAAGGCGATTCTTCATCTTCCATGATGTAATGAATGACCAATCAGAATCTCAATCGAGGTCACGTGACACCACCCGACTGGGGAAGTCTCAGTACGCTGATCCAGCGTAAATCGCGGGGCGTAAGCTCACTCTCCTCCATGCTCTCTGTCTGTCAGCATCGGTTCCCTTGACCAACCAATCCTGTGTCCTCACTCCTGCCATCACGACTGCAAAATTCACCAATCCAATCCCAACATCCAGTTGACAGCACCTTCGCTGTCACAACTACCACAGAGCAAACGGAGAATCGGCAAGATTCTCCACAGAGAAAAGAGAGTCGACAGGATTTCACATCGATTCTCACATATATATATCCTTTCCTTTATAAATTGTTACGACGCTTCTCAGCCGTCGATGTTTGCGTTCAAGGTTTACTGAGAAGACAATGTGAGTTCGTTTTGGATACAGCTTAGTACTATGGATTTATTACCAGATCTTTGAAAGGGATATAAGTAACTATACAGTAGAAGATTAACTTGCCTTCAATGTCCGCCACTAGAGGGATCCTTCTCCGCTACCGTCTTCCCGGTCAGTCCATACGGCCACACGTTCGGAGCCCACTTCTCAGACAGACTTCTCTCCCCAGACTGCCATGTCTTCTCGGCACACACAAATCCTCGGCAGGCCGGCCAGCTTCCTTCCACTGCGGCACCAGCTGGGCTCGGCTGATCCCTTCCCCACGGCGACGTCAGCTGGACTCTCCCGACTGTCTGCCACCCCCCCCCCCTCTGGAATTTGTCAATCCACACTTCCCTGGGGGAGCCCCGGCATACCTTCTCTCTTGGCGTTCCCACTTCTTCCCTGCTACTTCTCTGCTGCATCGTTTCAATATATATATATAAATGAAATCTAAAATCGATGTTTGATATCGCGTTGCGCAAAATCTACAGAATCAATCATTATGAAATTTTACCTGTAGGTAGCTGAAGATTTCATTCAACATATAGACTATTCAAAAACCTAAAATGATCAATGTTTTTTTTTTTTTTAATGTAACACCAAATAGCGTTAGTTCCAGCCTTTTATCGCTTGGTGCCGCACTGATCGCGACGATAAATGAATTTGATTGGTTAATAATTTTACACGTAGTTTGTTTAAACGATGATTGTTAGTTTTTTTACAAGATGAATGTTTTTAAAAGGTAAGATTATTCAATCGCCGTGAAACTTCAGGAAGATATTTACTATACTACTGGGGAAGTTTCTGGTTTGAATTTGATTTGAAATAAATATTCGTTGCAATTTTATTTGCAAATTTTCTACTTTCACTCGCAAGCAGCGCCTCTCGCGGTATCTGATGAAATTACATTTATAAATTGTAAAAATGCTAAAATATGTTCCAAGTATAATAAATTTAATTTGAGAATTTAGTAATATAATATTCCAATGACGTTGTAAAAAACTTGGCATTTCAATCCTTATATATATAAAAATGAAATGCGAAATCGATGTTTGTTATCGCATCACGCAAAATCTACTGACTCAATCATTATGGAATTTCGCATGTAGGTAGCTGAAGATTTCGTTTAACATATAGGCTATTCAAAAAACTAAAAAAGTTAATGTGCTTTTTTTAAAAAATAAAAAACCAAAAAGCGTTAGTTCCAGTTTTTACCGCTGGGGCGCAGCACTGGTCGCGACGATAAATGAATTTGATTTTTTTAAAGCATCGGTGGTTCAGTGGTAGAATGCTCGCCTGCCACGCGGGCGGCCAGGGTTCGATTCCCGGCCGATGCATTTTTTAAAACAATTTTTAAAACTCATTTATATTATATCCTTCCTTCCTTCCTTATATATATAAAAATGAAATGCGAAATCGATGTTTGTTATCGCATCACGCAAAATCTACTGACTCAATCATTATGGAATTTCGCATGTAGGTAGCTGAAGATTTCGTTTAACATATAGGCTATTCAAAAAACTAAAAAAGTTAATGTGCTTTTTTTAAAAAATAAAAAACCAAAAAGCGTTAGTTCCAGTCTTTTACCGCTAGGGCGCAGCACTGGTCGCGACGATAAATGAATTTGATTTTTTTTAAAGCATCGGTGGTTCAGTGGTAGAATGCTCGCCTGCCACGCGGGCGGCCAGGGTTCGATTCCCGGCCGATGCATTTTTTTTAACAATTATTAAAACTCATTTATATTATATTAATAAATCTTCTATATAAATGGAAATTTCATAAGTGGTGTTCGCTAAAAACTTTCGTTACAATGCATCAATTTCGACCAAATTTTCAACATTTATGTAAAACGAGATGGAGCAGGTTTTGCTTAACATCAAAATATTTTTCCTAACTTTAAAATACATAACTTTGCTGTTATCGATAAAATACAAAAAATTCAACAGAGTTAATTTTATTTATATATAAATACAAAAAAAAAAAATTCAGCAATTCATTCAACTCAATCTAAAAAAATATTCAAAACAAGCAATTTTAAGATAACACCATATGTAAAACAGTCGGCCAAGAAAACAACAACGATATTACATCTTTCTCACATATTCACACACAATCTTGATTAATAATTAAAACTAATCTTTAGCATTGTTTATTATACTTCATAATATATAATATTCGTTAGGCAAACTTTCACTCGGATAAAACCCGGGCGAAGCCGGGTACACATCCGCTAGTATTATATATATTTAAAGAAAATATTGTAACGTTTTTGTGATAAATGTTAAAATGTTACAATGTTAAAATATATTTTTACATTGTTAATTTAATTTGTTGTTGTATTATAATAATGAAGATGCAAATTACATTGTTGTTGATGTTTATTATCGTTTTTTTATATAAAAAATTACATTGTATGTGATGAGGATAACAAAAATGAATTGTTAAATTAATATACATAATTCATTGAGAAAAAAAAAAGAAATAATTAATTAAAAATTCACAAACGTGACAATATCTTATTTAAAATTTAGTAAATGTTTAAAAAAAAATTATGTTTCAAAAATATATTAAAACGCATATAACAATATTTTATATACGTTTATAAATCTATATATAGGTGGAGTGGATGTTTTCTAGAATCGAAATAAATGTTCTTTAGGCAAACTTTTACTCGGGTAAAAACCGGGCGAAGCCGGGTACATTCGCTAAATAGTTATTCACATATATAGATAAAGAATTCTTCCTGGATTGAATTTAGACGATAAAAATATGGCGAAGGAAGACGAGTTTCTTTTATTGATGTATTAAAGCAAGCTTTCGGGCAAAAGCCCTTCAACAGGCAAAATAATAACGACACTATTCACGATACCGATGGCTGTAGTGAATATATACATACACATATTAATTTACATAAATATAGAAAAAGCATGCAAATGAGCAATTTTACCTATTTGTAAAAAATAAAAATCATAGAAGATAATACAAGAGATGCAAAACCATAGCTGAAGGAAAGAAATATTAATGAAGCATTAAATATGTCTGAAATGGAGTATTAAGTATATAAAAGAGAAACTATTTTTACATAAAGGCCAGGAGAGCTTGATATGCGTCGGGGAGGTCAATTTTACGGTTAAATACATGAGGGAAGTTTAAATAAAGGACAGGAGAGGATGATAATCTTCTGGAAGTTCTATTTTTCTATTGATGCTGTTCAGTTTGTGGGATACTATGTATTCTAGAATGAGTCTCTGGTGTAAGATATGTATGTGCCTGTAATGTATGGTGGGGTTATTGATGTTGAAAGTGTGGCCTGTGCTCTGCATATGTTGATAAATGAGGGACCTGGTATCTTGCCTGGAAATATTACGGGAATGTATTTTCCTACAGCACCATTATAGACAACTCAGGGGCTCCCCAATGGGCAGCCCTCTATCTACCATTATTGCTGAAATTGCAAAAAAGGTCAGGAGAGCTTCATACTATTAACCCTTAATAATTACAATCAGGATATTTCCTTTACTCTACAGTTTATCATAAAAAACAATGCCCCCCTTTGCTACACTCACTACAATTCTCACTGTCCTACCTCCCATAATATCAAAATTGTTAGAACTCTTACAAAAAGAATATTCACCCATTGTTCCTTAGACATCTTTAAAATAATAGAAAGAAAGCGCATCATAACCCAGCTCTCTGCAGCTTCTTTTCCGCTCTCGTTCATTAATAAATATACTTATACACCTACATTTTCTAATCCTTCCGTGAATTATAGATCATTGTGTTTTCTCCCTTACTCCCTCTCCTCAGTTGATATAGCCAGAAAACCTAAATCCTATGGCATCCGTACCATATATAAAAACTCCCCGAACCTTCTTACATCCCTCCGTCATCCTCATACTAAGTCCTCAGCTCCTACTTACCCCCTTCGTTCTGTGGGCGCAGTCTACCCCGTCTCATGTGAACAGTGTCCTGCCACTTACGTTGGTGAGACGGGTAGATCTGTGTCCATCAGGATGACCGAAGATTCCCGTAATATTTCCAGGCAAGATACCAGGTCCCTCATTTATCAACATATGCAGAGCACAGGCCACACTTTTAACATCAATAACCCCACCATACATTACAGGCACATACATATCTTACACCAGAGACTCATTCTAGAATCCATAGTATCCCACAAACTGAACAGCATCAATAAAAAAATAGAACTTCCAGAAGCTTATCATCCTCTACTGTCCTTTATTTAAACTTCCCTCGTGTATTTAACCGTAAAATTAACCTCCCCGACGCATATCAAGCTCTCCTGGCCTTTATGTAAAAATATATTCTCTTTTATATACTTAATACTCCATTTCAGACATATTTTATGTTTAATTAATATTTCTTTCCTTCAGCTATGGTTTTGCATCTCTTGTATTATCTTCTATGATTTTTATTTTTTACAAATAGTTAAATTTGCTCATTGGCATGCTTTTTTCTATATTTATGTAAATAATATGTGTATGTATATATTCACTACAGCCATCGGTATCGTGCATAGTGTCGTTATTATATTGCCTGTTGAAGGGCTTTTGCCCGAAAGCTTGCTTTAATGCATCAATAAAAGAAACTCGTCTTCCTTCGCCATGTTTTTATCGTCTAAATTCAATCCAGGAAGAATTCTTTATCTATATTTGTAAATTCATTATTACTCTATACCTATGAATCTCTCCACGAGCGACATTGATTGGTACCTATGGCTAATTTATTTGAAATCTCTACAACTTTCGCGTTGGAGATGCCACCTTTGATTCAACGGTCTCTGCAAAAGTGCTGATTTCCTCCCGCCTTTCATCAGGATAAATGACCCAGTTGGCAGTTCTTTTTCAAAACACATCCTCGTAAAAACCTAGCAGCAGCTACTTAATGCAAGAATCAAAAATTGCTTCACTAATATTAGATTTCTCACCAAGTCAATCAAAGGTCTTATATTTCTAGTATCCCAAAGAATCCCCCTGGCAGATCTCTCGAAGCATATTATAAAAATCACTATCGATATCAAGTCTCAAGTAAAAAACAATTCTCGACGGACACCATAAAAAAACTTCTCTTTTGGAAAAAGAAATATACCTTCCGTTACACCTTCTATCGTGACCTTGGCCCCAGGTCTTCTACTGTCATTAACCTATCAAACCACACTCTGTCGTCATCTGAGACCTCGCTTCTCGAGAAAGGACTGAAGTACCGCATCCCCTCCAATCCCAATTCTCCAGTGATCATCAGCGCCATTGAATCATCCATCAAGTCCTTCAATCTGCAAGAGAAGTTTTCCATCAGATCCATGGTAGCTAAGAATCTATCTAAGCCCTTTCTTCCTCCCTCTAATCATCTTGAAAACATCATTACACTTAAAAAAAACTCAAACCTCATAAATCAATAGTTATCACTAGGTCAGATAAGGGTGCTAATACAGTTATCTTGAATCAGGATAGTTATATTTCAAAAATGCATAATTTACATGGCGATGACACCACTTTCTCACCCATCACAGACCAAATCAGCCTCTCTGTTGTCAAGGATTTCAGAACCTCACTTCTCCGACTCAAGAAATCTAAAAACATCTCACCTGAAGAATATATCTCATTTACCTCTAACCTCCATAGTTCAGCCTATATATACGGCCTCCCTAAAGTACATAAACCAGAAGTACCTCTCTGTCCCATCATAGCCTATCACTTATCGCCCGCTTACCCTCTGGCTAAATATCTTTCCAGCTTCCTCTCCCCTTTATTAACCAATTACAACAATGCCCTTTCAATTAACAGCACCCCTCACTTTATTAATGAATTAACAGCTCTTAAACCTGATCCTGCCTTTACTATGTGTTCCTTCGACGTCACCTCCCTCTACCTCTGTCTTCCTCATGAACTCATCACAGATAGCTTGATTCATTTCCTTCAATCGCAAAATATCGATACCCACACTTCTTCAACCATAGTCCAACTTACCAAAATATGCTTAAGCATGAACACATTCACATTCCTACAGCACCATTATAGACAGTTCAGGGGCTCCCCAATTGGCAGCCCTCTATCTACCATTATTGCTGAAATAGTCATGACTAGAATAGATGAATGGATTGACCATACCCTCTCTACAGAAATTCAGTTCTGGCGAAGATACATAGATATCTTCTGTATTTGCAAAAAAGGTCAGGAGAGCTTCATACTATTAACCCTCAATAATTACAATCAGGATATTTCCTTTACTCTAGAAACTGAAACTAACCATGTTATCCCATTCCTAGATATTTTAATTATTCGCACCCCATCCTCATTTCACATTACAGTTTATCATAAAAAACAATGCCCCCCTCCCCCCCCCCCTGCTACACTCACTACAATTCTCACTGTCCTACCACCCATAAAATCATTATTGTTAGAACTCTTACAAAAAGGATATTCACCCATTGTTCCTTAGACATCTTTAAAATAATAGAAAGAAATCGCATCATAACCGAGCTCTCCGCAGCTTCTTTTCCGCTCTCGTTCATTAATAAATATACTTATACACCTACATCTTCACATCTTTCCTTGACTTACAGATCATTGTGTTTTCTCCCTTACTCCCCCTCCTCAGTTGATATAGCCAGAAAACTTAAATCCTATGGCATCAGTACCAACTCCCCGAACATTCTTACATCCCTCCGTCATCCTCATACTAAGTCCTCAGCTCCACCTGAACCCTTCGTTCTGTGGGCGCAGTCTACTCCGTCTCATGTGAACAGTGTCCTGCCACTTACGTTGGTGAGACGGGTAGATCTGTGTCCATCAGGATGACCGAACATTCCCGTAATATTTCCAGGCAAGATACCAAGTCCCTCATTTATCAACATATGCAGAGCACAGGCCACACTTTCAACATCAATAACCCCACCATACATTACAGGCACATACATATCTTACACCAGAGACTCATTCTATAATCCATAGTATCCCACAAACTGAACAGCATCAATAGAAAAATAGAACTTCCAGAAGCTTATCATCCTCTCCTGTCCTTTATTTAAACTTCCCTCATGTTTTTAACCGTAAAATTTACCTCTCCGACGCATATCAAGCTCTCCTGGCCTTTATGTAAAAATATTTTCTCTTTTATATACTTAATACTCTATTTCAGACATATTTTATGCTTCATTAATATTTCTTTCCTTCAGCTATGGTTTTGCATCTCTTGTATTATCTTCTATGATTTTTATTTTTTTACAAATAGTTAAAATTGCTCATTTGCATGATTTTTTCTATATTTATGTAAATTATTATGTGTATGTATATATTCACTGCAGCCATTGGTATCGTGCATAGTGTCGTTATTATATTGCCTGTTGAAGGGCTTTTGCCCGAAAGCTTGCTTTAATGCATCAATAAAAGAAATTCGTCTTCCTTCGCCATGTTTTTATCGCCTAAAAACAGTTATTTACAAATGTTCGTTTGTGGCAAGATACTATTCCTTCAACTTCAAATTAACGAGTGGATCAATTAATATTGATTTTATTCAACTTATCGAGTATTTTTCAAGGAACCGCGAAAAATGTTCAAATTATTGAGAATATAGACAAGTGTAGATTCAGTAGGGATTGGATGTTTGCTAGAATCGTTTTAACAAATGTTCATTAGGCAAACTTTTATTCGGGTAAAACCGGGCGAAGCCAGGAACATATCTTCTATATATATGTTACTAGCCAAATGACCCGGTCAACGCCCGGGTTTGACCTGATTAAATGTTTTTATTCAAATACTATTCGTTACAATTATAAATTGGCGCCGTGGATGTCACTCTTGTGAAACGTCCCGCTCCAAACTTTGTGTCTGAGAAGCGATATTTTTATAGAAAGATGGTCTGGCTTTTGTTTTCTGCTCGAATGAATGTTTTTCTGTTAGAATTTTGTTCCTGCGTACAAAATAATGAACTGGTTTCACCCGTGGTCTCTGCTTTTTGGAATTTTTCCCGATATAATTTTGTATCTGATAATAAAACATGATACAGCAATATCGTCATCATCATTTTCTGACTAAAAATATATAGTTTTAATAATTGTTTTATATTTTTTAAAATAGCCTATCGTCTTCCCCGTATTTTCTTACCTATGTATGGAAATTTTGGTTTGAATTGGTGAACTACTGCGAATTTGTATACCGGACATACAAACAAACATACAAACATTCATTCATATATATATAGAAGATATAAAGGTATTATTTAAAATGTTATATTGAAATATTATTTTATTTTAAAAAATATATTTCATAGATCCAAATACTCTGTTTAAATCTACCGCCAGATGTCACGCTTTCTCTATAAATACTCATTGTTGTTGTTCCCCGTTGGTCGACTCAAACATGTTTGTAATTATGTAAAAAATATTTTGTTTTATTTATTCTTACGCCTTAAGCCAGGCAGTACTTTTACCAAATTATTTTTATCCTAAAGCTCAATTAAAACAATCTCTTATCAAAACTATTTTTATTATTTCACTTTCAAGATTCTAGCCACGACTGCATCACCAATACCATATAGTACTGAAAAGAACCAGCAAATAACTGCATTACTCTAATCCTCAACATGATCTAAAAATCAAGCAGAAAATAAAATCTCTTTTCTTTCTTTTATACAAGATATATAAAAATGAATGTTTGTATTTTTGTTTGTTTGTATGTCCGGTATACAAATTCGCAGTATTTCACTAATTCAAACCAAAATTTCCATTCCTTTATGAAAAAATACGGGGAAGATAATAGGCTATTTTTAAAAATATATAAATCAATTATTAAAACTATATATACAAATTATTCTACGTAGCTCACGAACAGCGTCCTCTATCAAAGATTAGATTAAAATATGCTGATGCAAACAAATAGATAATGCTAATAACAAACAATTATAAAAAAAATCTTATCTAAATATATGTCACTCGGGTAGATATGCACACGGGTCAATCCCGGGGCGAAGCCCGGGTCACCCGTCTAGTATAAATATATAACTAGCCGAATGACCCGGGCAACGCCCGTGTTTTACCCGATTGAATGTTTTGATTCAAATACTATTTGTTACAATTATAAATTGGCGCCTTAAATATATCCCTAATGATAATAGTACTTACATATGTACATAAGTAGGTGTATATATACACTGTGTATACACCTTAATAGTACAAAAGCTACATACCTATACTTTCGATATTTGCGGACCTATAATGAGGTATTGTTAACGATAGATTATTTAAGGAGCGACCCGCTCCAACACAATAGTTACAAAAACAACAAAGCGAGTGGGGGGGGGGGGCAAAGGTGGCGTGATCGTAGCCAACCAATAGGAGAGCGCCGTTCCAATAAAAAAGCAAACGGTGACAGAGATGAAAAAGAATTGATGACGCTCGTAACTGTATATAGAATGTTTGTCGGTAATGCACGCCCTCAATATGTAACTAATCTCGCTGAAATATGAACAGGAAAGAAAGTTAAATCTGGAAGAGTCTTTTGTCGCGCTTTAACCAAGAAAAATGATAATTAACCAGGTACGGAGCAATAATATTTTTTTAGTCAGAAATGATTATGACAATATTGCTGTATCATGCTTGATTGACATAAACAAAATTCTTTAGGGGAATATTCACTAAAGCAGACCACGGGCGAAGCCAGGTAATAATTTTTGTTAGGCAGGAACAAAATTCTACCAGCGAAACATTCACTCGTACAGAAAATACACGCAGCCAAGTCATCTCTATTTATAAAATATCGTTTCTCGGCCTTTTGGCTAAGATCATGTAGTATATCTCTAGATATTTTTATTTATATATATATTTTTAAAAATCTATTCAGTCGAAAGAGTGGATATGTTTGCTCGGAAAATATATTTTATATATTATATAAATATATAAGGTAACGAATATTATTATCATAATATTCTGTGTGTCCCGGAATAATAATATCAATAATATTCGTTAGGCAAACTTTCACTCGGATAAAACCCGGGCGAAGCCGGGTACAAAACCGCTAGTATATCCTGTCAACTCTCGCTGTGCTGTGATATCCGAGAGGGTCAAACCTGTTAGGGTGTGGAGAGTTTTCCAGTACTTCTCTGCACCTTGAAAGACTTTTAACAGTTCTCACAGAGTATAGGCATTCGTGGTCGAGGCAGAGTGGAAGACTTGGGAATGTCCACACAAAAAAAAAAAGGAAAAGACACAGTAGTACTGGGGAAGTTCCATGAAGAGATAAAAGGTTGAGCTAGGAGCGAAAGATGGAGATGGTTAAGAACAAGTTTATTACTGGTCTACATGGTCGATGAGGTAGATTATGGAACAACCGACGAGGGCTTCCGCTGATGGTGAAGTGACTGTTTATTTTCGGTCCTGGTGGAGGCTTATATTTCTTTGCCGAGAGGAAGTACTGGTTTTCAGCGGATGCTATAAGGACGTGGATAGGAAGAGATGTCATTGTACACTCTGGCAACGTCTTATCTTCTAGGCCTCATTGTTAAAATTGTGGGACTTCTACGTCTCGATCTCTGCTTTAGCTCAACTCTTAATCTATTACAGAGTTTTATTTATTCATCCTCAGTTTGTACAAAGTACATTACATATGACGATGTAATGACACATGTCAATCATGCGTATAATTATATACAGAGGTGTTTATTATACATGAAAATCTTGTAATACACTAATATGGGGTGGTTGGTTTAAATAAACATATATATGTGGTGAGGTCTGGTAGCCTCTTGTAGAATCCTGTCGACTATAAAATGTGATGATATCCTGTTGACTCTCGCTATACTGTGTTGACCGAGAGGAACAGTCAGGATAAGGAGTTTTCCAGTACCTCTCTGCACCTTGGAAGACCTTTTACAGTTCTCACAAAGTACAGGCAGTCGTGGTCGAGGCAGAGTGGAAAGCTTGGGAATGACCATACAAAAATCAAGACACAGTTGCACTAATAAAGTTCCGTGAACAGAAAAAGTTGAGCTAGGAGCGAAAGATGCAAATAGAAGAGTTCTTACTGGGCTACATCGTCGATGAGGTGGACCTGGGGTACAACCGACGAGGGCTCACGCAGATGGTGAAGTAACTGTATTTATGGCTAGGACGGAGGCTTTATATACCTTTTCTGAGAAAGGGAGTATTGCATTTCACCAGATGTGAAGAGCGTGGATCGTCTGGTGAAATTCTGAACTGGCGCCGTCCTGACAGTTTCCAATCTATCTTTAGATGTTGTTTTGTGACTTCCATCTATCTCGAATTTAGACATTTTTGACTTCTATCTCTTTAGCTCAACTCTTAATCTATTACAGAGTTTTATTTATTTATCCTCAGTTTATACAAATCACATTACATATGATGATGTAATGACACATGTCAATCATGCGTATAATCATTTACAGATGTGTTTCTATTATACAACATGAAAATCTTGTTATAAGTTATATACAATATGGGGTCGTTGGTTTAAATTACCATATATATACACTTTCATAAATAAGTAAGGTGATATTTCATGAACTTATATTATAGTAACGGCTTCAGAAAATGATCATTCACATGCCTTAATTTTCTTATTAAGTATGCATATTTTTATAGAAAATTTCCTAAAGTGTTTATAGTTCCATATTTTTAGACCAGTGTATATCAGGTGAACTTTTAAAAGAGGGAATACAACCAGAAATTCTATTCTAGAGTACGCGAGAATGTGAAATAGTTTCATAATTAATATTCAGTAAAGCATTTGATAACTACTTTTCCGAACTTTTTTTTTTTTTAATAAAACCTAAAATACCAATATGCCATATAAACCACCATTTTTATAAGTGACCAACTTTATAAAATCGAAAATGCACTTATATCGCATAACTTCCAATCTGAATATTCACATGTGTTTAATGCGGTCTTTCTGGGGTCTTGCGGGGTTTCCATTGTACTTTAAATATACTTAGAATATTTGCGAGGCTAGAATCTATTTCCTACCGAATATATTCTTGTTAAGATGAAAATTTGTGTGTGATGATATTACCCAGACGCTGTTCGTGTTCTTTGTCTGTTCAGGATGACACAAAGATACACCCGTGAGTTTGTAAGGATTCAGCAAAAATTAGCGCTTTATTAGACGCGTTACTTCGTACCCAAACGCTGTTCGTGTTCTTTGTCTGTTCAGGATGACACAAAGATACACCCGTGAGTTTGTAAGGATTCAGCAGAAATTAGCCCTTTAATATACGCGGACCTGAAGAGAAGGAGTACAATAAGTGGGACTTGACTTCAACTTCCCCGTCAGAATAATCCTTGGTAACGTGTATGTCACTCTTGTGAAACGTGTTCCGCTCCACAATGTACACGTCCAGTCTGGACTACACCACCTTGTAGGCCGCTCCGATGTCAGGCTCTCCTGGCACCGTCTTGCAGGATCATACACACATTCGGAGACAAGCCCTATCTTTTCTACTTGCCATAGATGCGACCAGACTACCCGCAGCGCTAGGTGTAACCTTTAAATAAATTAGAATGACCTTGGCGCGCGCGCACGTACCGCCCCGATATTGGTACCACGGTGTTTCCAGATATTATTTTATAATAAACAATCAAATTTATTTACAATTTTCATTTATTTATTTTTTTTATGGACCTAGTCCGGGAACTTATGGGACATACCTTGTATATAGCAGAATATATTGATTAACAGAAAAGCATTCGAAGCCTGAAATTATATAAACATAACAAACTATTTTGCATATTTTGGAGTTATAAAATCATCTTAATCATTATATACTAACTGAATAACCAGTTTCGCCCAGCTTCTTTCCGAGTAAATGTTTGCCAAAGGAATATCGTTTTAACAAATGTTATTTATTATGATTGTCATATTATTACTCTAATTATCAGTGTCATGAGAAAATAAAAATTAATATATGTGATGATTTAAGACCATGGAATTGTTGTAAATAATCCAGATATCTACTACCACATATTTCAACACGTGACTGTATATAACCTGTTATTTACTGCAAATAGAAAGCATCAAATAACATCAATTTGTACCGCGTAAGACTCTAATAAAGTATAGCAACTGTACAGATAGAAGGAATGGATAATAACAGGAGAAAATTAAGGCTAAAACTAATCAGGCCTAACATAGAATAAGAAAGTAGGCCTATCGAGCCCAGTCCAATTTTTACGAGGTCGTGGCCCCCCTGTTTACGTCAGAAAAGGGCAGTGACCTGCTTGGACCCAGCAAGGCTATAAAAGGAGGTCCCAAGCCTCAGTTAGTGAGTCTTTAGTCTTTAGTCCTTTGTTTCAGTCCGCGTAGGCCGCTCCTATAGAGATAAACCCTTTCCTGCCAGAAACCTCCTTGTCCCATTCCTTCTTGACGTTCAGACGCTTCTTAGTGGAATCTCTGTTTGTTTATTTCACCTTTGGCCCAGCTGTGTCGCCTTCCACCACGACTGCACGGTAGAGGTGACATCGAGGTTCGTCTAGCATCAGGTAACACTGGTCCCAGAGGTCCCAATATATCACATATATATATATAAATAATTATTACTGTCATTTTTTCACAATTTGTATTTTATATTTCGAATAATTAAACTTTAGAAGGTAATCTCGATATATATAGATGAGTCAATGTGTGTATATACTTTTGTCGGCTAAATGCACGTCCTCAATACGTAACTAATCTGGCCGTATATAGAGTTGAATTTGGAAAAATACTTATGGTCAAATCTTCAGGTCTCTACTTCGAATATCTTTGGAGTTATATATAATATTTACAAGTTTGTCAAATCACTCGCAACCAGCGCTCCACAGTGACCGAAGTTGGAGATGGATTTCGGTTTTGGCAGGAAGCCTTCACGTCTCTCGGGTATTGTAATTTATTTTAAAAATTTTAAGAAATTAATTCAAATATTATCGCTAATGGCTATATCCTTTAGGTTACCGATTTATTATTTTTTTTAAATCCATTTTTTCTTTTATTTTTGGTTTGTATAAGAATCATATTTCTCTTAAGTATTGTACTCATTTTTTTATTAATTATTTGTCAAAACGATATATAAGATATATAAACGTATATAGATAACAAATCAAATCAAATAATAAGTCTGTCGTTTAAATATTTAAAAAATCAAAAAGGTTTATGCTAAATATATGATTGTTCTTAAATGAATGAAATATTTTATATTTATAAAGAATAAATAAATCGATACAAGATATGGATTGGGAAGCGATATAGCCCATCAAAGGCGACGTGATGGTGTGGGCAGGCATCTCTCTCAATGGAGGCAAATATCTGCATATCTTTGAAGGAGGTTCCGTGACTGGTCAAAGGTATCGGGATGATATCCTAGAACATTATGTTCTTCCGTTGTCTCACACAGAAGGCCCAGATTTTGTGCTAATGAACGATAACGCTCGTCCCCAAAGAGCGAACCTAGTGACTCAGTATATTCAAGACACTGGAATTAAAAAATAATTGACTAGCCAGCCAGTTCTCTAGATTTTAATTCGATATAACATGCTTGGGATGCCCTTGGGAGACGAGTAGCCGGTATTTGTCCTCCTCCCAGAAGCCTTGAGGAGCTCAAGACTTCTCTGCGAAGAAAATAGACTCAAATTCCCTATTGAACCGATTAATATATTTGTAAAGAGTATAAAAAGCAGGTTTATATTTCGAATAATTAAACTTTAGAAGGTAATCTCGATATATATAGATGAGTCAATGTATGTATATACTTTTGTCGGCTTAATGCACGTCCTCAATACGTAACTAATCTGGCCGTATATAGAGTTGAATTTGGAAAAATACTTATGGTCAAATCTTCAGGTCTCTACTTCGAATATCTTTGGAGTTATATATGGTACCCGTTGAAGGGCTTGGAGCCCGAAAGCTAGTAGCCTATGCATTTTATTTTAAAAAAATTTCTCTTCGTTTTATAGCTTTTTTATAAGAAGCAGGTATTAAGAATGTATTTCTGTATGAAAGGATCACACCCATTATTTAGTTAGGTAATTGTTTAAAAAAAAAAAAAAAGGATTCAAATTTGTAAATATAATTTCTGACCTCTGACCATCAATCATCCCTAATTTTGATAAACATATTATAGAGTATTTACAATATAAAAAGTAAAAACAAAGATGTTTCGAAAAAATATAAATATATGTTTTACGAAAACTACTTTACATAATTTAAAAAATTAGGTAATAAATACCAAGTGTAACTTGACTTTTAGTAACCAGTGTATATTGTGCATTTTCAAACCAATTTTTTTAAGGCAGCAATTTGAAGTTTACTAAATTTATTTTATATTCATGCTATTTTCAAATTTCGTTGTCAAATTCCGAATTGTATTACTATATTTTAGAATGCTCGACATTAATTATTTGTCTAATTATGTACCATAAAGTGTTTTATTTCAAGAATTATTCATAACGCAAACATTCACTTGGGGAGATCCCGGGTGAAGCCGGGTCATAATTTATAATTAAAGCAAATAGTATTTGAATAAAAAAAACATTTTTTTAAATACATAAGCACTCGGGGAAAAAAGCTCTCGGGTCATGCTATTCCCGGGTCATTCGGCAAGTATATTATTTATCAATATATATATATAAATGAATCGCGAGATTTGATTTTGGATATTTTTTGGATTATGCCATGGCTATGCAGTCGTGGTTAAAATCTTGAAAGAATAATAATAAAAATGGTTTTGATCAGATATTGCTTTAATTAAACTTATAGAATATATATAAAAAGTAATTTGATAAAAGTAATGCCTAGCTTAAGGCGAGTAGAATAAGGAAAAACAAAATATTATTTACATAATGTACAAAAGTTTTGAGCCGGCCATCGGGGAAGAACAACAACGAGTTTTATAGGGGAAGCATGACCTCTGGCGGTCGATTTAACAAAGCATTTGGATCTATGAAATATAATTTTAAATAAAATAATATTTCAATATAATATTTACCTCCTGTGAAGAAAATAATATGGGTCCAGAGAAAAGTGATGAAAAATATAGTTTGAAAAAAAAAGATAAAATGATTGATGGAAAGAAAATAACGCGTGAGAGGTGTTATTTACATATCATATTGTTTTTTTTATATGGTAACCAATAGACAGGAAAGTACAAAATGATGCATAATATGAATAATAAACACAAAAATGTGGTATAGAGTGAAAATGTGGTATAGAATGAAAATGTAAAGAGAGAAAAAAAGTGTTTCAAAATCGTATTGGCTTATTGTGAACCAATAGATTGGAAATAGACAAAGAAAAAATTATACACATATATAATATTAAAAATCTGAAAGAAAAATAAAATGCATTAAAATTTTAAAAGTGAAATTAAAAGGTGGTTTCCCATAATCGTATTGGCTTGTTGTGAACCAATAGATTGGAAAAAAATACACATGGTTTTGATCAGATATTGCTTCAATTGAACTTATGGAATATATATATAAAACAATTTGATAAAAGTAATACCTGGCTTAAGGCGAGTAGAATAAGGAAAAACAAAAGATTATTTACATAAAGTATAAAAGTTTTGAGCCGGCCATCGGGGAAGAACAACAACGAGTTTTTATAGGGGAAGCATGACCTCTGGCGGTCGATTTAACAGAGTATTTGGATCTATTAAATATAATTTTAAATAGAATAATATTTTAATATAACACATATATATATATATAAACATATGTTATAACACCTTGATAAAGGTTGTCGTTCAGCCAACTGAAATATTGGTAAAATAAATGATATTTTGATCCAATATATGCCTTTTCAATTAAAAAAATGAATATATATATATATCAGGGAACAGGCTGAATCAATGTTTAGTTGATTTCTCTTCCACCAGATGGCGCTCTGCCTTCTGAAAAGCACATGTGCTCCTGGTCAGGATATGCCTTTTTTATTTTTAATATATATATATTTATATATGTGGTATAATAAGGTGGGAAGAGAAATAAGGACACCGCAATTTGGAAGAGGAACCCAGGCAACCAGAGAGAGAGAGACGGGCCCGGCACAGCCGGACGGCCGTTCGTGTCGCACACAATCCCCAACTGTCCTAAAAGTCCCGAGTGTCGCCCCTTGGAATGTCGCTGGTATCTTAAGTGACCCTCCCGTCTCCCTCTGGGCTGTCTGTAGCTTGGCTTTATTATTCCTGGAAGAGTACATATTATGACATATATATATATATATCGTAATTTAAACAATGTGATATGTAAGTAATAAAGTATGATATCTTTTCTAGTCGTTTCAAAGTGGCACCAGCTTGCCACCGGACACCCGGGGGATCCAGAAAGGGACAAAGAAGAGGCGTTGGTCCGGATGTTGACAGTTATTTAGGTTACAGTGGGTATTTTCGGAGAGGCCCGCTCAGTGCTAGGTCTCACGGCGACCCTGGTGGCCGCCGTTTTGGCTCCTCTCTGCCTCCACGGCTTCATGCAGGACGCCGAGCTTTCCTCAGTTAATCCTCAACTTTCCCCTGCTCCTCGTGCCACGTAAGACGTACTAGGAGAGCGTCTTTTGATCCCAAACTTTGTCCTTACTGTCCCGTGCGGACTTCCCACTCTGCACGCCTTGCCAATCAACCCCGACTGCTTCCAACTCACTTGTTGGCTTAACGGGGTTTACGACAGTAGACCCGTATAAGTCGACAGGATTATGATGGCGGACAGTGGAAAAAGGACTATGGACGAAGACGGAGAACACTACGTGGACCGCCACTTTCATCCGGCCCAGCGTGGACACCTTGATAGACTGACTGACCGAGGCCCTCCAAGAATTGACGGCTCCAAATGCCAATGCCCCCCTTTGGCACCTATCCAGCGGAAAACGTTTTCTGGCAATGGAAGCCGTCCGGTACGACATCGTGTACAGGTCTGCGAGGCTCCACGAGCTTCTCAAAGGTGAGCCCCTGTCGCTCTTCAATGAGCTCAACTCGGCCTCCCGATCCTATTACCAGGACAAACATTTTATTTCTTTAATATTATTATATTTTCTTTTATTTTTAATATCATTTTATTTGCTTTATTTTATATCTTTAATAATCTGGTGTATTTTACTACTTTTACATTATTTTAACCCCCAGTATGAAATATTTTTCTAAATTAGAATGCCATCTTTTAATATTATTACAATCATCTTCATCAATGCCATCCATTTTTAAAATCAATCAAGCTATCAGCTTTTTTATATTTGTATGATATATTTCTTTGTTTTATTTCTCTATACCTCAACCACGCAGTCATTATAAACCAACCAAGCCCACATTATTATATAGATATTATTGTCATTGGTCATTATATCTTAGAATATTCAACCACATCAGCAATCATTTGAATTATTACTATTTGACTATTTTTTCATCTGTCAGCATATATAGTTTATAAAACTTTACAAATTCAAGCTTTTAAAACATCTTTTGAGTTTTTTATATAACATTTATACATTTTTTAAATACCTTAAGATCGTCTTATTTCTGATATCATTGTTTTTATTAGATTATTATTATTTTTTTTTCATATTGACGCCTCTCTCTGTCTCTCTCTCAATCCTATCTTCCCATCCTATACCACTTACTCACACCTCCTTAACGCAACTCCTCTCAACCTCATAGTCTCCCATAGGGATCCTGTTGCTAACCATTTTTTAAATTAATTCATCTATTGGACCATCCTTCCTCGGTATACAATTCCCGATAACGAGTTCAGGAAATCCAAAGATTCTTTCTTTTTTTTTATCCATCACCCGACAACATCATTCATTACATTCAACAATGTCGGGTTGTTCAATCATCAATGGCAACAGTACCCTTTACCTTCCACAATCCTCACCTTTCCTATTTCCTACAGTCATGAGTCTCCTGCTCGCCAAACAAACTTTCATTTTTTTTTAAATTTTGAATCAACCAGCTGGCTCAACCTTCCTTGCTCTACATTTCCCAACAGTAAGCTCAGGAGACCAGTTCGAGTTTTTTCTCTCTCTCTCAGTGCTCGGATCATCATTGCAACCATCATTTTTACCATTTTATTACTTTTTTTTTTCAATTTTCATCCGAGCTCAATCATCATTGGCAACAGAGCAACTCTTGACTCCACCTTTCCCATTCCTCCACTTTCAACTTACTTACCTCCCCCGTCTGATCTAATGTTGATTATGCAACGTCTTGGGAGTTCAGCCAATTAAAACAATACCTCACTTACACAGGCACGTATTGCATTGCCGAACGCCATTGCAAAAATCAACTCAGACTTCCCCTCTTTTTACCACTGCGTCATTCTAAACCTTCAGATATCTATTATAAGTTTACTTGTAACATTTTACTACTTTTGATAAGTTCGTTTTCCTTTTTCTCTCTCTCACCAGGTGAGACGTCTCCGAAATTATAATTATGAAAAAATAAAAAACAAACCCTAATGGCATTTCAATTTATTTACCACTTTTGACTTTTCCAAACATTGTCTAATTTGCGTTTATAAGCATTGCATCACGTGGGGAACACACTAACCTAAATACTTACTATATTTTTAAATCTTATTCATTTATATTTTTACGATCCTTGATGTGTGCCATTTTATATTTTATAATCAATCCATATATTTTTGGATATTTCTTTTACATTATGATATTTCTTTTCCTTCCTACCCTAAACAGCTAAAACCATTAGCCAACCTATATAAACATCACCTGAAACCTCATATTCTTTGACATCATTTTTTCAAATTCTTCCATAGCCTGTCTAGGATAATTTAAATTTAAAAAATTTGTTTTAACAGTGACGCCTTTCTACCAACTGTCCCTTCTCATATCTTGATCCTTCCAACTCTGCCTTCTATACTTCTCTCGTCTCTTGATCCTTTTCCTTAGGCCTTCTATGCCTTCGTTCTAACCAACCCTCGTCCATCGCAGAGTTCCTAATCGCCAACTTTTTTTTTGTTATTGATTTGCCCCAGTGGACTACTCCTTCCTCGCCATCCCATCCTGATGGTGTGTTCAGGAAAATCCATGGCTTATTTTTATTTTTTTATTTTACACCCGGGTTACCTTCCCAGCATTCTTCATTTCATTTTTTTCCCTCAAACCCGGGTTCAATCAATCAATGGCAACAGTCGAACCCTGTTTTTACAATCTACCTCCATCCTCTAACCTCTTCAACGGTTCCTGAGACTCCTGCTCGTCAACATTTTTTTAATGATTCATTGACCTGGTACACTCTTCCTCCCCATGTTAACTCCACACGAAGAGCTTGGGTAACCAGCGAGATATTTTTTTTTCTCACGCTCGGCCCAACGCCATCATCAGCATGATGCACCCATTTATTTTTCTTTTACTTTTATTTTTTATCTGGTCGAGCTCATTACCGACAGCAGCGCAGCTCTTGAGCCTCCCTCTCTTTTAACCTCTCTCAGTCAGCTATTTCCCCCATATTCTCCCATTACCTACCTCTCCTTCGATCTTCACGCCTTTTGCCCATCTGATCTAATGCTACTTACAGGGAATCTTGAGATTGCTGATCCCTGAAAACAATACTTCGCTTCTAAGCTCGCATTGCAGGACAGGACTCCTGAGATGTCCTTTGCAGAAACCAATTCAGACCTTCTTCCTTTACCTTTCACTGCATGACTGCCTAACTTATTGCTTAAGTCAATTTTCTTTTATATTTTATATTACTTTTATTTTCTCTACTTCTCCTCGTTCCTGTATTACGTTCCTGAAACTATGTTGTAAATACTCATGGCACCTTAAGTAACAAAAAACTGTAAATAGTATACCTAACTTTCCCAAATATTCACCCTCGCTATTGTGTGTGTTTACTTTAAATTTATCCTTCCTATGTACTCCTTATATATATATATTTTGTAGTTTTATAATATTATATCAGTGTGTCACCACTACTCTCCCCTTTATCTTTATTTTTATTCTAGTAGCTAATTTGTGCCCCAAATTATTTCCCATTTAATAGGTTTGCTAGCTTTTCGCTCCATTTTATTTCACTCCCCATAATCAAACCTTTCTCACCGGGGCACATTCTATCGTAATTTAAACAAGGTGATATGTAAGTAATAAAGTATGACGTCTTTTCTAGTCGTCTCAAAATGACACCAGCTTGCCACTGGACACCCGGGGGATCTAGAGAGGGACAAAGAAGGGGCGTTGGTCCGGATGTTGACAGTTAGTTAGGTTACAGTGGATATTTTCGGAGAGGCCCGCTCAGTGCTAGGTCTCACGGCGACCCTCGTGGCCGCCGTTTTGGCTCCTCTCTACCTCCACGGCTTCATGCAGGACGCCGAGCTTTCCTCAGTTAATCCTCAACTTTCCCCTGGTCCTGGTGCCACGTGAGACGTACTAGGGGAGCGTCTTTTAATCCCAAACTTTGTTCTTACTGTCCCGTGCGGACTTCCCATTCTGCACGCCTTGCCACTCAACCCCGACTGCTTCCAACTCACTTGTGGGCTTAACCGGGTTTACGACATATATCTATATTAAGAACAAAAAGGCATATCCTGACCAGGCTCACATGAGCTTTTCAAGATGGCAGAGCGCCATCTAGTGGACCAAAAATAAACTGAACGTTCATTTAAATTGTACCGTGATATTTGGCCAACCCAATTTTTTGATAAATCAATAAAAGTCAACCATGAACGCGTTTCGGGATGTTGGCCTTTACCAGCGTGATGCAGACTGTACTAATACGATCAACACTTGGTCCCAGAGGCTTTCTGAGAAATCAAGAAATGGGTATTCAAGGCCAAATTAGCGTAAATACGCTTTTCATTTAAGAAACAATAAAAAAATAAAAATATATAAAAAGGTAAGGTGTTAATATTAAAAACTAAAAGGCATATCCTGACCAGGCTCACATGAGCATTTCTAGATGGCAGAGCGCCATTTTATGATTTTTATAATAATTTATAAAAAATATAAAAATACAAAATATTTAAAAGTAATGGAAATTATTCAACTTAAAGCAGCATTTCATATTGTTAACACATATACACTTATATAAAAATTCACTCAAGTTAAACCTAGACGCTACCCTATTTATTTGGCTAGTTAGACATATTTCAATCAAACGGGTCAGAGTTCTATTATTTAAAATAGGACACATTTTAAAAATATTTCAAATAATTAAATTGTCATCACGATTGAGCAAGTGGAAAAAATTCCGAAATTTTTAAATTTTATATAAATCGCTTTTATATGAAAAATAAATGTGTGGGTATTTGGTAGCAGAATAGAAAAAAGAATTAAGTGTACATTATATTCTGAAAATTAGGTTTCCCATTAATTTACATTTGGTATTAAGTTAAAATCCATTAGTGAAAAATATAGTCTCACACATACTTTATTTTTTAGCTGCATTAAAATATCTTGTTGTTGTGTCTAAAAGAAGAGCCTCATATATCTCCATGCATCTCTATCACAGTAGTCACAATGTCCTCTATCTTAGGCGTGTAAAGCTGCTGTTTTGGGTCTATATCAATTTTCTGCAAGGCTGCGGCTATTGTGGGCATGAGAATATGTGGGGTGGTGTTAGTTCTACACCAGGACAATTGTCACATGTCCTGTAGATTCTTGTGCCATCTGGATGAATTGTCATTCCTTTGTACTATTTCATTCTGAGTCTTATTATTGGTTTTGTAATTCTTCTCTCAGAGTTAATTTTTAGCTGTATCAAGTAAAATCTTTATTTGAACTTTTTGAGATGCCGGTTGTCTAAAATGTTCGTAAACAGGCCAATGTCTAGTATTGTTATACGAATGTGGTTTATTGACAAAAATAATGCCGTATTATTAGCATCAAGGTTGTATGAGCACAAAATAAAGAAGAGAATTGATGTTTGGCTTGTGTCAAATTATAAGGTCGAATTCCTTCCCAACCTAACTATAATATTTCTATAATACAAAATATAATTTATTAATTGGCTTAAATTGAATAGGCTTTCAATAATCCATATTTTAAACTTCAATTTCATTTATACACGTTCTTGATAAATTTATGAAGGTTTCCGTCCTTCGAACCTTCCATATTTATATATGCTGACTGAGGGAATTTTTCGCAGAAAGAATATTGTTTGTCTTCATCAAGCATGATGAATGAATATATTATTATACTCGTATAATCATTTTCTGACTAAAAATAAATAAATTATTATTGTACTTGGTATATTTCAATTTCGCTTGCTTGAAAATTCGACAAAACCTTTTCAGACTCAATTCTATTTACTTTCAAAATTAAAGCCTATTGGTTAAAAATAAATAATCAAGCATACATTGTCTTATATATTTTATATTAAGGTGAAAACCTCAGGCTTCCAGGGATAAGTTTCTTTTACCCTGGAAACCTGATGTCTTCACCTTAATATCTTGTATATTAAAGATGGAGCAATCCATAATAATATTTATAAAGGAATAATTATAATTTATTGGATTTGAAATATATTTAATATTCAACTAATATTTCTAGGGACAAATCTCTCGCCGCTCTTTATTAAGGATTTTATTTGCTTACAATTAAATCACTTAGGCATGTGAATCACTCTCGCCATACAAAACCAAAGAAAGAATATATCTGATGAAAATTTCGCTGTGCATCAAATATATATACAATCTCTACAATATATTGGTATAATATCAATCTGAAAAAAATAAATAACTTTCTGATTGAATAAATATAATGATACATAATACAACATGAATAAAATCAGTATAAGGATTATGACTCAATATATATTGTGTTGATAAAATAAATGAAAATGTATTAAAAGTATATAAAAGTAGTAATATATTTGATATAGAATAGATTTTCATATGTACCATAATTATAATTTTAAAGCCTCTAAATGTAGATGCAATTCAACGCGCCAGCTAGGCCATCGTTTAATACAAAATAAGATAATAAAGTTTTATTGAGACAGCCGCACCCAAGACAGGACGAGGGTCCGAGGAGTCGAATTTCCTCCCAGCAAACTTTCAATAAATTTTGCGACCGCCACTTGACACCGACAAAAATAGGCGGATACGACAGATCATCTCTTCCTCTCATGTAGATCGTACCCTCCTGGACCTTGTCCGCGTTTTCGGCACTGACCTCTCTTTGAGGTGACATTCAACCTGCTACGTCCTTTTGTGTTAACCATTGACGCCTGAAACCACTCACTCTGACCACCAACCCAATGACTGCAAGTGCCTGTGGTACCACATCTATCAGCCTAAAGGATAATCTGCTACCATATATGTATAAAATAATATTTGGAAATACGTAAAATAAAATGGCCCGTGTGGGAGTACAAGGAAAGAGGGAAGATAGCCAGGTTAACAAACAACCCCCTTGGTAAACAAGTATCACGACTTCATACTCCCATAGGGGACTTATCTTACTTAAAGCGGCTTAAAAGTGGCTATACGGGATGATCAAGGGTCAGTTCTCACCGAGGTGGTCTCGACGCCAGTTGTTCTAGGGGTTGTTCTGGGACCTTCTATCTTTCCTCCCCGATCTATTTTCTCACGGGTTTTTGCCTCTGGATCCTGTCTCCTGTGTGTCCTTACCACCCATCACTCAACAACCACGACTGCTTCTAACCAACATGCCAAACTGCATTCATCCAACAGCATAAACTACATTACTACAGAGAGTCGACAGGATGAACAAGGACAAGAACCAGACCCCATCGGAGGTAGATCAGATCGACGAGAGAGTGGAGCTCCCCTCCTCCCCAATCACGCTGGAGAACCTGGTAACCCGCCTCACAATTACCTTAAAAAATCTCCGCCCATAGGTCCGTCAAGACTTAGAGTTGCCCAAGTATGACGGTACGTATCCAGCACAAAGCTTCTTCGAGACCTACGACAACCAAGCGGACCGAGCTGGACTCTCGGCTTCCGAGAAACTACACAGACTGTCGCTGTTCCTGGTCCAACAGCCCTTGCAATACTTCCACCAGCTTCGGCTGGACACTCGGAACTACTTCCAGGCGAGACACACCTTACTGGATCTCTACCCCTCGACCAGCGAAGCCACCTACTCGAAATACTTCGTCCTGCGCCTATAAGGTCAGTCCCTGGAAGAATATTACCGCACCAAGACCGCCATGGGGCTACAACTAGGCCTGCCTCAAGAGGCTATCTTGGAAACCTTGACCGAAGGATATCCTTCGGTGACCAACAGTTAGTAAGGATCATACCGCCAACCTCCCTGAAAGGGTAGCAAGGATTCGGGAATACGAGAGGGAATACGGAATACTCGTATATCCAGCCCACCGCCAAGCGAGCAGTGGTCCACCTTATATCTCGGGACCCTACACCAGCACCCAGAGATTTCAACCCAGGACTTCCTACGGTGCAAACAGCCTACCATCTTCACCATGTCGGCACTGTGGCCAGAATCATTGCAACAAACAATATCGTAAACAACCATTCGCCGCCGACAATACTCTCCTCCACCAGGTACAGACTCCTGAACAGAGGTCTTCTCTCCGGGATGCGCAAATCCATCCCATCGAGCAAGCTATCACAAAACCAATAGTCACGTCCCAAATTTTTCACGTCGCACTTTCCCAAGTCCCAATTGAACAGACTTTCCAACTACAAATTAAACAGACTTCCCAAGTCCAAATTGCACAGATCTCCCAAGTCCCAATTGAACAGACTTCCCAAGTCCAAATTGAACAGACTTCCCAAGTCCGAATTGAACAGACTTCCCAAGTCCAAATTGAACAGACTTCCCAAGTCCGAATTGAACAGACTTCCCAAGTCCGAATTGAACAGACTTCCCAAGTCCCAATTGCACATAACTTCCAAGATCCCACTACCCCTGATCCACATGAGCTGACTGTGGAAGATGAGATGTCCAAGAACCCTCAACATGACCACCGCCTACTGTTAGAGGACACAGCCCTCAGTGACTCTAGCACGCCGGACAAGCGAGACAGCCCCAGTCTCAGTGAGGAGAAGTGCTACGAGAGCTTTGGTGACTGCGAGCATTTCGACAATAGTAGAGTAATGGAAAACCCCACTGGAATAATTTCTTCCAACAACGCCGTCCCCTGCCAGTCTACGCCACCACGAGAAGATCAAGCCGCCTACCTCCCGCGGACTCGTCTACACGCCATGTACGGCAACCACATTCCCCATCGGGACTTTCCAACATGAACCAAGGTTCAATCTGCGACCCCGAACCTCTCCAAGTCTTCAACGCAACCCAGCTTCGAAATCCAACAGAAACCCATCAACAGTAAGTGTTTAACTTTATTTTGATTTCGCCCGTTTACATTTTTGCTTGTTATTATATATCACATCCATGTTAGCCCACTTTTAGCACAGTTCATGCTCTAAATAACTTATATCATATCAATTTTAAAACCATAATATGCCCATTTAATGTTTAAATTTACTTCATTTATTTAACTATAATTCAATTCCTTAAATTGCTTAACTTTAAAGAGTTACACATTAAAAAAAAATAATAATAATATTTACTATTAATGCCCCCTTAATCAAACTGGTCACCAGAAAGTAACCCCAAATTTACAACAACTTATGTGTAATACTATCACATCATGGCATAGCGTCAACTTTTTTTTTATCAAATCAACCACATTATCTCACTTTTCATTTACCTGTTACCATTTTTTTTAAATCGTGTCCACACTGTAGAACCATTTATACCTGAAACTATCATAAACAATGTATCTACTGTATTTAAATATCAGTTTAAAAAATACTCTCTCGCCAATATACATTATATATACGACTTTAAATGGTCATGGGGCATATCAATCTTTTTTTACATAAAAATTATCATTTTTTTGTTCAAACATGTTAAACAATATATATTTAGTCTTTTATTTTTATATATTCCCCCTCAACCTTTTATTAACTCCAATACAATTTCAATTTCACCTCGACCAACTTTTATCTTTTATTATTATTTATTGTTAATTTTAAAATCTCATTTAATTTAATCCCCATCACACGTACACTTTTTTCAAATTTCAAAATTTATTTCAACTTTTAAGTCACTTTTACTTATGTTTTTTTTTTTTGTTTTGAAACTTTGCATTTTATATTTATCATACATATCTTTCATTTATAATTCAATTAATGGAAAATTTCCAGATATCATGCCACAACCTTTCAAGCTTACAATGCCTTATTTTATTCTCAATAACATGTTCTCTCGAAAATAATTTTTATCTTACACCATCGCTCTTGAAAAAAAAAAAACTCTTGTACTTTTATTTTTCGTACATCAACTTATGTTTTTTTTATGAACCAATGACCAAATTTTCGCTGAACCTCTCAGTCTTTCTGCAGTGTATCTATTCCTACATTGAAACTTAAGTTCTGGGAGTCAAGGCTTTTTTTTTCAACCATTCGACCTCAGAGGTCTTATTTTTGTCAATTGACCGCAAAGGTCCACTTTTGTTTATCTCACTCGAACCCGAAGGTCTTTTTCACGCACGTGCATGTCCATTATTTGTTTAATTTATTTAAGTTTAGTGTCATCAAGATAACCGCACATAGGTTGTCTGCCTAATCAATCTCCTTCATTCTAAAGTATCTCTGTAAAATGTCTCAATACGTATTAGCATCACGTTTTGTTGACGAATGCTGCAGAGATGACTATTTGCTCCAGCCTCTTTCTAATGGCTTCCTTTATTCATTTTACAATGTTGAACCACTTACTTTACAGCTCTCTTACTTTCCACCTTTATATTCTCTTCACCTCCTCATTCACGTATCCATATTGTACATAGTTATGATTGTCCATACCTACACTCTGTACCATATTAACCTACACATAAAATTAATTTGTACATAGCCAAATTATTTCCCACCCTCAAATAATATCCTATAATAATATTTGGAAATACGTAAAATAAAATGGCCTGTGTGGGAGTACAAGGAAAGAGGGAAGATAGCCAGGTTAACAAACAACCCCCTTGGTAAACAAGTATCACGAATTCATTCTCCCCTAGGGGACTTATCTTACTTAAAGCGGCTAGACAGGATGATCAAGGGTCAGTTCTCACCGAGGTGGTCTCGACGCCAGTTGTTCTAGGGCAAGCATGTCAAACTCGCGGCCCGCGGGCCTCATGCGGCCCACAACGAATAAATTTGCGGCCCACCAGACAATAAATAAAAAAAATTAATAAAAATTTGTAGCCTAATTTTTAAAAATTGTAATTATGCATAATTTATTTATTAATAACAAACCACTAGTCGCCATACATAAGTCGTAAGTTTTGATAATATTATACCTACATGCATAACGTATGTACATCGCCATAAGTATTGTGTGCCTTAAAGTTTAAAGAAAATATTCTTTCGGAGTACTAGAAATTTTTATATTTTTTTAAAGTTACATTCAATAATTTGTGCAGTGATTCTGTGTCTAGTAAGTTAAAAAATATTAATTAAAAAATAAAATAAAATATTAATTAAAACGTTTTATTATTTTGTGTTAGCGATTACTATTTTTTTTCAGACCTTTGTATTCAATATGTCTTCATCAAAACCAAGTGGCAGTAAAACTAAACGAAAAATTGCTGACGAACATAGGAATTTTCAAGAAAAGTGGGAATTAGAGTATTTTTGCTCTGAAGTAAAAGATAAAAATCATCTGCTTGATATGTAATAATGCTATTAGTGTACCAAAATTATATAAAATTAAACGTCATTATGAACAACATAAATCAAAATATGATACCTACGAAGGTTTAATGAGACAAGAAAAGTTAAAAGAGTTCAAGTTGGGAATGAAAAAACAACAGTTTATGTTTACTAAAGTATCACAAGAGAGTGAAGCGGCGGTGCATGCAAGCTACGTTTTATCGGAGAAAATAGCTAAGCACTCAAAACCTTTTACTGAAGGTGATTTCATCAAGGAATGTTTAATTAAAGCTGCAGAAATTGTTTGTCCTGGAAGTGTGAAGACGTTTCAAGCAATATCTTTGTCTCGAAATACCGTTGTGGAAAGAGTTACTGATATGGCCAGAAATTTAAATGATCAGATAAAAGAAAAATCATCTGGTTTCGAAGCATTTTCCATTGCCTGTGATGACCAACATTTTTGAGGAATTATTGGAACTATTACCGATGCATGGCACTACTACAGGAGAAAATATATTTAATTGCGTTTATGATCTTCTGCAAAAATACAATCTACCTCAATCAAAATTGACTTCTGTAGCAACAGATGGAGCTCCTTCAATGACTGGAAAAACCAACAGTTTCGTAGCATTACTGCGAAAAAAACTATGTGAAATTTCTGATGGTTCCAATATTCATCATACGCATTGCATTATACATCAGGAAGTATTATGTACGAAGGTAATAAAAATGGAAAATGTGTTGACACCTATCAAAAAATTCATCAATTTCATAAGATCTCGAGGTTTAAATCAGCGATAGTTCTCTCTGTTCTTAACTGAATTAGAAAGCGAATATTCAGGTTTATCATACTATACCGAGGTACGTTGGCTATCATGCTCCAAGGTTCTCAAACAATTTTGGGACTTGAAAGAAGAAATATGTCAGTTTTTAATAACCAAGAATCAAGACATCACTTTGTTTTCTGATCAAGTATGGTTGCAAGATTTTTCCTTCATGGTTGACATAACAAAACACTTGTCGGATTTAAATTTGAAACTGCAAGGAAAGGATCAGATCATTACCAACATGTGTGACCAAGTTAATGCATTCAAATGTAAGCTAGTTCTTTGGGAAAAGCAGTTGTAAAACGAAGATTTAATGCACTTTCC
Organism: Cordylochernes scorpioides; assembly: GCA_030710605.1. NCBI lineage: Eukaryota > Metazoa > Arthropoda > Arachnida > Pseudoscorpiones > Chernetidae > Cordylochernes > Cordylochernes scorpioides. The sequence goes on along the minus strand of CP092871.1, from coordinate 62,649,328 downwards.
GACATGCAACATGTACAAATCAAGTTTAGGTGAAACTGCATCGTATCAAAAATATGCGGAAAAATTTTTAAGTCTTAGAAATGAATTTGAAACAAGGTTTTCTGATTTCAAATCTTTGGAAGGCAAGTTTACTTTGTTTTCTTCGATTTTCTCGATAAATATAGAATCAGTACCTAATCATATGCAAATGGAGGTAATAGATATCCAGTGCAATTCAGATTTAAAGGCAAAATTCATTGAAGTTGGCGTTTCTGAATTTACAAATATTTGCCAGCCAGATTTGAAAACACTCGAAAATTAGCATATGAAATTATGTCCATGTTTGGAAGTACTTATCGGCGCGAGCAGTTATTTTCACTTATGAAAGGAAATAAGTCTCCAATCAGATCGAGAATTACCGACGTTCACCTTGGGTCAGTTTTAAAATTAATCACTGCGAACAAGATTTCCCCCGAAGTAGGAAAGATGGTAGCAGAAAAGAGATGCCAAATATCAGTGAGAAAATATTACCTTTACTTTCTTTTTTCTTATTAGTATTTTTTAAAATAAACCTACATAAATGTTACTATAAAAATTTAATTACTTGTTTTCTTTTTTGCGGCCCACATAATCTTATTACTTTTTTATTTGGCCCGTGTTAGGATTTGAGTTTGACATGCTTGTTCTAGGGGTTGTTCTGGGACCTTCTATCTTTCCTCTCCGATCTATTTTCTCACGGGTTTTTGCCTCTGGATCCTGTCTCCTGTGTGTCCTTACCACCCATCACTCAACAACCACGACTGCTTCTAACCAACAGGCCACACTGCATTCATCCAACAGCATACACTACATTACTACATATATATATACCTCTACGACCAAAAATCTTCTGGTGTCAGAGGCTTCCTGAGAAATTAAGAAATGGGTTTCAAGAATAAATAATTTTAAAATAATTTTTATATATTCTTTTATTATTTTATAAAAATTATTGATTCTTGAAATCCATTTCTTAATTTCTCAGGAAGCCTTTAAGACAAAAAGATTTTTGGTCGTAGAGATACAGCCTACACCACGCTGGAGAGGGCCAACAGCCCGAAACGCGAAGATATAAATTTTCCATAAATATCTGGTAGGTCAATTTTTCTATTTATGATTTTGCATCTTCTATAGAGGCCCAGCTTTCTAAAAATAAGTTGCAGTGTTTTTCTTTTATATTCTGGTATAAAATAGATACCTTTTCAAAAAAAAAAAAAATCGGGCATATGACTATTGTGTTTAATGCATGGTCTACTAGGATTGATAAGGCTTTATGAATACGTAGAGCTGCTTTGTGCTGGTTAATGCGTTTTTTCAATGATTTTTATGGTTTCTCCAATGTAAGTGAATTGACAATTTCTGGATGAAATTTTGTACATAACATTGCTTTTATTTTTCTGTTTCCTCTTATGCGTGGTGTGTGAGTGGCATAGGTTTTGTTTCAAATTTGGTGCAGATGTAGTAATATATGGTGATTATATTTCGTCAATATTCTGGCGATTCTTTCTGATGTGAGAGAGCAATACCTTCTTTCGGATTTATCGTTGTTATTGTTTGAAGATGGACATCGGAAATTTAAAAAATGCTTCTTAATGAATTTATTCGGATAATTATTTTATCAACTCTTTAGAAATTATATTTCTATCTTCTCTCTTGTGTTTCAATATTTCTATTTGAGCAATGTGTATTTAATCTTTAGAAGAGTGTTTTTACTGATTTTATTGTGCATTTTATTATGAATCGGACCAAATAAATTGTTTGAATAGTTTCCTTGTACGAGTAGGTTTTCTGTAGATGGTGGTTTCTATGTGAAGTTGTTTTCATACTATTTTGAATGCCTAAAAAAGCTAAAGAATCATTTCTTCAAATTTCGTATGTGAAAAGCTTTAAGTATGACTTGAGATTATTTAAAAAAATATATATATATATGAAAGTATAAATTTCTATTTAAGTTATGCAAAACAATGTTTCCTTATCTAATCTTATCTACAATAAAACTTTCAAATATTATTTGCCTCAGTAATTATTTTATCTATTTAATTCATCAGAATATGTTTACCAATGCTGCTGAAATAGGGATGCCCATCGAAAAGGCTTTGATTTGCCGGAAGAATCTGTTTTTGAAGTTGAAATAACTATATTCTAACCAAAGCTTCATTAAACTTTTTAGTACTTCTTTAGGAACAGGAAGGACTATTTCGATATGGAGTTCAAGAAAAGACTTGAGTGCTAGGAGAGCTTCGTCGTGTGGGTTTGATTTGTAGAGGGATTCTACATCAAATTAAACAATTAATAACAATTAAAGATTGTTTATTTATTTCATGTACATCGAAATTTGATTCAGATAGTTTCATACTTCTGTCTTAGATAGCGAGAGTGGATCACTAAGATCTAGTGGATATAATAAGACTATAAGAAAACCTTGATAAAGAGAGGCGATTTGCCCCTAGAAATATTTTTCGCTAATGAAGAGCATCCCCTATCATTTCGCAATCTATATTCCGAAAGAGCTCTACCTGTATTTAAGAAAAACAGTGTCATATGTAAATATTCTAAACCAGGTTGTGTAACTTATAAGAGAAAGCCATCCTTCCAGAAAGACATTGACCTAAGAAGCAAAAGACCTTGAAGTAGGAGACAACATTCAAGGTTTGATAAGTGGGAGTTACGCGAGAGACAATACTGTTTGGTAACCTACGCTCCGTAAATTGTTGGGTGTTTTGTCAACAACGGATATATCAAATGACGAATCCTAAACCCATTATCCATAAAATTATGTTTATAGATATTAATTGATTAAAATAGAGGTGAAGCATCTTAGGATTCTGCTTATTCAGGAATAGATTTTGAGAAAATATCTCTTACCATACGTTGGTGATGAATCACAAAACTTAAAGGTTTTTTTTTTCGTTAATTGAAATAATCAAATAATATCTGAAACCTGATATAATAATGAAAAATGTAGGGGTAATGTACTAAGACTATTAGAAATGTTGGAAACAGTAACATAGAAGAAAATTTGTTTGAGGAATACAGTTGAATAGTTCTCTTCCCTTTACTAAAAACCTTTGAAATTATTACCTTGGCTCTCTTCTTTACCCTTAGTAAACTTTTATAATTTTAAATTTTTTGTGTTCTTATATTTGACTCTCTCTCAAAAAGCTTTTACTTTTTGGTTAGCCTTAAAAATTAACTGCAATTCACACAGTATTTCCCAAATTTGTCCTAAAGATTCAAACTAGTGGTCTTCACCCCCCCTTTTTTTCCTAAAAAAACAGAAAATTACTTCAATGATATTTCTTAATGTTATTTGTAAGCAGAAGTTTGGGAATGTTTTTTTGTACTTTAAATTCACCAAATAAGCGTTAAAATATATCCCATTCTTCCTTCGCAATATGTACCAAAACCTTTATTTGGATGTGCTGGTGTGGGGATTTGCATTTTTAATAGGATGGCCCATGTATGGGTATATTCATTCAAATTATGAACATGTTTTTGAAAATATATCTATATACACTTCATAGAGAGATTATATATATATAATGTATTTTAAATCTCTCTCATTATAAATATTATTAATAACGTTTACGCTCTCTTTTATATTTTTTAATAAAAATATAAATATATATTATATATCATTATTGTTTGAAATATTTATGACACAAAATTAAATAAAGAAAGAAAGAGCGAGTAGATATATGTAACTTTTATTCAAAACGATAAAACACGAGCTTTAAAATTTCACGGTTCACCTACAGGTACAACTCCAATGAACGTTAAGAAAAAGACGATTTTTATACGAGATATACTTGTATCATTTGCACATATATCTAAATAAAATGAGACAATATTTTAAAACAAGAGGCTATATTCAAACTAGGCCAGTTTCAAATCACTTAAAATAAAAAGTGATGTAGAAAGATGATTTAAATATAAATATTTTGGAAAAAATATATTGTCAATGAATAATTATTTCAAATATTCTGTTGTTTATCATCATAAATATTTGCATAGTCATCACCCCTTACCATGCTTGTAAATTACCACTTGAAAAATCCTTTGATACATTTTGAAATATATAAGTTTGATTAATTAATAAATTATTTTGAATTAAGCTTCTGGACTACTTCTCTACCGTGACATTTGGGGGGATTAAGCTGGATCATCCCTACGTCGCCCAAGCTGTCAGAAGAAGCCGTAGAATCCAAGGACTAGAGCCTTTAGAGGTAAAAATGAAGACAGAACAAGTTATTCAACCCCCCAAAGGTGAGCAAATTTTTCAACCTTTTAGACACCCCACTGTTTTTTTCTGGAGAACCTGGCCAAAATCCCGAAAAATGGCTAAAGGAATTTCATCGGGTCGCTCGGTATAACCCCTGAAACAACACAATGTGCCTTGCGAAAGTTTATTTTTTCCTTTCGGGAACAGCAAGAAGCTGGTTCGAGAATATCGAGGAACAGGTAAACTCGTGGGATTCGTTTGAGACAATGTTCTCTCTGACTTTCGGTCATCACACCAACCAAAAAGAAACCTTGATTCAAAAATTAAAATCCTGAACTCAGGAAAAAAGCGAACTTTGTGAAATTTACATTCAAGAAGTCCTCAACCTGTGCAAGCAAATCGACCCCAAAATGTGCGAAAGCGAGAAAGTTGCACATTTATTAAAGGTATATCGGAGTATATTTATAGATCAATTGTAATTTTGGACATAGACACCACTGAAGATTTTATTAGGTTGTTCAGAAAAATCGAAAATTCAAACAAGCAACGTGTGAACAAGCGGATAGTGTTCGAAAGACTACCCAACGTTGCTTCGATCGACCTAGTAGAGTCCGAATCGACGGAGGACTTCATCAGACTGATAGTCCGAGAAGAAGTCCGTCGTTCATTAAACGCCGCACCAACCGCTCCAGAACCCTCTCCTCTCGAGAAAATTATCAGAGAAGAAATCGGAAAAAATCTAGCTGGGATTTCTAATCCGGTCCAAAGACCACAACCCCAGTACAAAACCCAAACAAGGGTATTCACCCGGACACCTAGACTGCGGTACCCTGACCAAGACACACCGGTATTCAACCAGACGCCAAGCCAAAGACGAACAGACCAATGGAGGACCCAAGACAACAAGCTAATCTGCTTTCATTGTGGCCGTCCAGGCCATGTCAAACGCTACTGTAGAGATCGCCAGCCAGTAGACCAATATGAATTAGAAAGATCTAAAAGATACATACAGACCCACCAAACTACTCAATTCAATGGGGAACATTCTTTGAGATCTCCAAACAACCGCCGACAATCGCTAAACCCAAACAGATGAAGATCCCCCAAGACGCCAGTCCATTTCCTTAGGCCGCCATACAAGCCAATCCCCACGCCGCTATAATCTAGAAAAAAAACTAAGCGTCGCGTCTTCTTTCGAGGGGGAAGCCGCGGGTGTTAAAAACCCTCCATCGACGACAGCCGCCAAATAAGAACACAATTTCGTTGAAATAATTTAAATGACGTTGCATATTCTGCCATGGTCGATTCGGGAGTCTCATTCTCTGTTATCTCGAACGGGTTAAGATGACACTCGAAAAAGCCGATGTTCAAGGATGAAGGAATAACTCTTAGAGTCGCCGATGGCGAAAAGGTTACGTCCCTGGGTCGATGCACAATAAGTTTGAGCATAAATGGGTTGAGGCAGCCGCTTGAATATTTCGTCTTTCCCAGTAGCAAACTAAGCATCATACTCGGATGGGATTTTTTGGAAGCAACAAATGCCGTGATCGATTGTGGACGGGCCGAAATCAGGCTTGAAGAAGCTAAAGACAATTTTAAATCGCTAGCGACCGAGGATAGGATCGTGGCCTCTGAAAACATAATCATTCAAGCCGAATCTATCAAACAAATAAATGTGCTGAGCTCAGAACTCAATGGACGAAACAAGGTACTTTTTGAGCCTTCAAAATGCGCATTATTAAAAAAGAACTATCAGTTCCCTATACACTTCTTACGATCAATCACAATAAAGGACAGCTTTGGATTGCAAATTCTAGCCCAATAGCACAAATTATCCCTAAAGGAATGTTTCTAGGGAGAATACAAGTTTTAGACGAAAATCACTTGACTGCTATCTCGGAGTGCTTTGATCCTGAAGAAAATTTGGCGCGAGATATTAGTCCCAAGAATGACAATAAGGGTGACGTTGCATTTTTACAAAATTTGATTAGTAACGACTTATCAGCAGATCAACAATCTGAAGTCTTATCAATCTTGAAACAATTTGATAAGGCATTTGATACCAATAATGATACAGTAAGACAGACGCCTCTAACAAAATATAAAATCGAAACTGGAGACCATCGACCAATTAAACACAGGCCCTATCGAGTTTCCCCAACAGAACGACAAGCAATCCAACAAGAAGTGGACAAGATGCTAGATGCCGGGATAATACGCCACTCAGAAAGCCCTTGGTCATCGCTTGTTATTTTGGTGAAGAAAGACGGCAATTGGCGCTTCTGCGTTGATTACAGGCGATTGAACAAGATAACAAAAAAGACGTTTATCCACTCCCTCGAATTGACGATACTCTTGATTCTTTAAAAGGTGCCCAATTTTACTCGTCAATGGACCTACGCTCTGGATATTGGCAGATAGAGATAAAACCGTCTTCATAACCCCGAATGGTTAATATGAATTTCTCGTGATGCCCTTCGGCCTATGCAACGCCTCTGCCACATTTGAGCGTTTGATGGACAAATTCTTAAGGGGATTGAAGTGGTTGCAGTGCCTATGCTATCTAGACGACATTGTAGTTTTCTCCAAAACGTTTGACGAACACTTGCACCGACTCAAAATCATCTTACAATGCCTTAGCAATGCAGATTTGAGCCTCTATTCAAAAAGGTGTTGTCGGAGCTTGGTTCCTGACAATGTTAGCCAGGAATTCCTTTCGCTCCTTCAGCCTAAATAGTCTGGTCTCAGGTGAGTGACGTTTTGTGGCAGAGCTTGTTATTGACTGTACTTTACGAGACCAGACCGGCGGATTGACTACCGAGAATGTTTTCCTTTCGCAAGACTGCGATGTAGCAAGCTGTTTGAATAGAGGAAGGATGCCTCACTCGTTTTAGCTAACTGACTGACTTTATTGAATCTTTCACTCATTCATATACATATATATTTACATAATTGAAAGAAAGAAAGAAAAAAATTACATGATTATAAATCAATGCAGCCTAGCAAGTTATTTACATAACTAGGCGCAAACAGGTGTCTTTTTAGAACCAAACGAATAACCAAACATACTCCCCCCCACCGCTGAACTTCAGTTCAGATCTCGAGGCGTAAAGGGAAGAGGGGCCAGCTTGGTGATTGGTCTCCTGAAAACTCCTCCGGCTGTCCAAGTTAGTTTTGTGCAAAATATTCTCACTAGACATTCCTCTTAGTGGAATTATTGGAGATTTAGAGGTAGGAAGGGAGCTGTTTTAATGAGCTGCCTGCGGTGAATTCCTGTTGACTTCTGAAACAATGGAGGGATGACCTAGATGCGGTGATATTTTTGCTTCGCTGTTAGCTCTGGACATGCTATTTTCAATAGGCATTAATCTCTGAGAAGTTTGGCTTGAATAGGAGTTAGGAAAAAGTGAGTATGTGCATGATTGGCTTTCCTGAATAGTAGTTTCACACTGTATCTTCCTTGGCAGTTTCTGGAATAGGTTTTCATGTAATAAGTCTCAAAATCTTCTTCCCTTGTTTTCTGGTCTTGTAATGACGGCACTGACTCCACTTCCCAGAAATTCCTCACCAGACCATCTAATTCTGATGTTGTTTGAACTTTAAAGCTGCACGGTCCACCTTTATAGTTCGACGAGAGAGAGCCGTCTACTTTGCCCATTAGAATCCAACCGAGCTTTGATTTCATTGCTATAGGCTGGTTCTTTCCCAGCATTTTTTTCTCTCCATGCATCAAATATGCATACATATCTGCACCTAGAATGATATCGAAAGGTGCCGAAATATGAAACAGAGGGTCTGCCAACTCAAGCCCTCTCTGCATGATCCAGGTCGGTTCTGCCAATATGAAGTTTGGAATTTCAGTTGTTAAGACTTCCATTACTAGAGCATTTGTTTGGTACTTTTCGGATCTATAAATTGATTTGAATGTCAAGTTAACAGATGTAGATGACCCCTGGACTGGATTATTTCCAATATCCCTAAGTGAACGTCGTGATGTTTCTCCTTTGAGCCCAAGTTTCTCACAAATTTCTTTTGTGATCAAACTAACTTGTGATCCACTATCTAAAAGTGCTTGGCAGATCTGCTGTGTACCGTTTTCACCTTCCAAAATGATTTGAGCAGTCGCAAGAAGTACTAGATTAATGGTCTCACTTCCTTGTTCAATACTCGTGTTGTTGATTTCACTTACAGGTGTAAAGATCTGTGGCTTCGCACCCTTCTGAGTATTAGTTACCTCTGTGTCAAGCTTATGGAGTAATGTATGGTGCCTTTTGTCGCACTTCTTGCAAGGTACTTGGTAACAATTTTTTCTTGCATGACCTTTTTTTAGACAATTGTAGCACATTTTGTTTTGCTTGACAAATTCCCATTTTTGTTCGATAGGCATTGTACTAAATGTAGTACAGTTATAGATTCTATGACCTGCTTTGCATGCTAAACATATTTGAGCATTGGTATTAATCGCAATGTGTGCACCCGCATAGTCCTTTTGTGTTTCATTTTCCTTTCTTTGATATTCCCTTGATCCCTGTGGCAGACTTCTAGCTTGTCTTTCAAGAAATAAAATGAAGTTTTCATAGGAAGGAAATGATCTCTCATCCTGGGTCAACTCCCACTGTCGTTTCATATCCTCATCGATTCTGTTCCTCAAGAACTGTACCAATATTACGTCTACCAACTCATTTATTTGCAATCCGAGGGATCCTAGATTGCGTACAGACTCGTTACATGTGTCCAAGAGTTCCCTTAGGGCCTTTGCTGATGGATTCTTCATTCGCTTGATCTTGAAGATTTTATTCAGTTGCGCATAAGCCAACTCTCTTTGGTTGTCGTATCTGGATACTAGAGTATACAATGCTTGCTTGTAGCTCTCTGATGATATTGGGAACCCACGTATCAGTATGGCTGCTTCTCCCTTCACTGCGGAGCCCAAATATTGCAGCTTTTGTAGATCATTTAACCCTGGATTTTGTTCTATGGCTATTCCGAATACCTCCTTGAAATTGAACCAAGAGTTCGCCTCTCCATAAAAGTGAGGCAACTCAAACTTGGGCAATTTCACTGTTTCGAGGCCTTTTGCTTGTTTGGCATCAGCTGTACTTTGTATTCCTTCTAATGCACGTCTAAGCTTTATTTCCAGTTTTTCCATTTTATATTGAATTGTTTCATAACTTTCGAGTTCCTTCTCTTCTTCTACTTCCTCCTGTTCAAATAACTCATCGAATAGGATTTTTGTTTCAGTTTTTATTTCTGATATACCTTCATCTATCAGTTTCAATTTATGGAGATCGCCTCCCGATATGTCTTCATCTATGGATGCCAGGTATCTATCCATTCGTCTTATCTGGGAACGGATCTTGACCTTTAGGCTTTTGATTGCTTTAGACATATTTTCAGTTTTGAAGGTTCCTTCTCAGTAGAATCACGCTCTTTTTCTTGGAATCCGGCTCGAGGGACCATATGTCGGAGCTTGGTTCCTGACAATGTTAGCCAGGACTTCCTTTCGCTCCTTCAGCCTAAATAGTCTGGTCTCAGGTGAGTGACGTTATGTGGCAGAGCTTGTTATTGACTGTACTTTACGAGACCAGACCGGCGGATTGACTACCGAGAATGTTTTCCTTTCGCAAGACTGCAATGTAGCAAGCTGTTTGAATAGAGGAAGGACGCCTCACTCGTTTTAGCTAACTGACTGACTTTATTGAATCTTTCACTCTTTTTATATACATATATATTTACATAATTAAAAGAAAGAAAGAAAAATTTACCTGATTATAAATCAATGCAGCCTAGCAAGTTATTTACATAACTAGGCGCAAACAGAGGTCTTTTTAGAACCAAACGAATAAGAGTGTTTGGACATCTCGTCGATGGCAACGGCATCTATCCCGACCCCGAAAAGATAGAAGCTATAGCCAAGTTTCCGACCCCACGATCAATCACTGAGGTGAGGAGTTTCATTGGCATTTGTTCGTACTTTCGCCGAATTATTGAACACTTCGCTGATAAAACTGCCCCTCTCCATGAAATTCTCAAAAAAGGCAAGACATTCTCTTGGAACTTAGAAGAACAAGAAGCTTTTGAATCACCGAAAAAGGCCCTATTGTCTGAACCTGTTTTAGTTCATTTTGAAGAACACCTGCCAACCCTGCTTCATACTGACGCCAGCGGTTATGGTAACGGAGCAATCCTCGTTCAGATCCTTGACGGGAAAGAGCGACCAGTGGGTTACGCCTCAAGAACCCTAACAAAGGCAGAGAAGAATTACTCCACTACAGAAAGAGAATGTTTGTCCGTGATATGAGCAATAAGAAAATTCCGCCCCTACCTCTTTGGTCGCGAGTTTGTCATCGTTACGGATCACCACGCCCTTTGCTGGTTATAAAATTTGAAAGACCCGACAGGAAGACTGGCGAGGTGGGCCATTAAACTCCAAGCATACGATGTTACGTTAGCTTATAAAAGCGGCCGTAAGCACCAAGACGCGGACTGTCTCTCCCGAAGTCCTCTCAAATACAAATCGAAGAAGAAGATGATGATGATGATGTGCCATCAATAACTGCTCTGACCTGCTTTGATACTGAACAGAGAAAGGACCCTAGAATTAGAAAATTGATAGAAGAAATAGAAGATTCCGGAGACGAACCAAGAGGATATGAACTGTTGAAAGAAACCTTGTACAAAAGGAACTTCGACCCCCTGGGAAACCCACACCTCCTTGTCATCCCCAAGCACCTACGATTGGAACTACTGAAAAGCCTACACGACGCTCCTACAGCGGGCCACCTAGGATTTTCTAAAACTTATAAGAGGGTTAGAAACAAATACTTTTGGCGAGGACTTCTCAGGGATATACGAAAGTATGTAGCACATTGCAAAGAATTCCAAAGAAGAAAACAGACAAACCGCCTGGATTGCTCAAACCCATTCCTCCTGCAACCTTCCCATTCCAAAGAATCGGGATAGATCTTCTTGGGAGATTCCCGAAATCCTTTGACGGTAATAAATGGATCATAGTCTGTACTGACTATCTTACTCGATTTGCCGTTACTAAAGCCTTACCCACAGGGGAAGCGAAAGAAGCAGCCAAGTTCTTAATGGAAGATGTTGTTCTCAAGCACGGAGACCCCAGAGAAATCATCACGGACCGAGGACGAGTAATCCAATACAAGTTGATTGCGGAACTCACCAATCAATGCTCGTCGATACATCAGTTCACGACAGCGTATCATCCCCAGACGAATGAACTGACGGAGAGGTTAAACAAAACCTTAGCCAACATGTGGCTATGTATGTAAGTGTTGAACAGAAGGACTGGACGTAATCCTGCCCTACGTCACGTTCGCCTATAACACCGAAAAACAAGATACGACAGGTTTTACCCCTTTTAAACTGATCCATGGACGCGAAGCCGAAACAACTGTAGACACTCTTTTCCCAAATCCGCATGAAGACCTCCAAGAAGAATACAGTCAGAAGATTGCCTCGCGAGTCGAAGAGACTAGGCAGCTAGCAAGATTAGAAACCTTGAGAGCAAAGAAAAGGACAAGGCCAGATATGATTCAAAGCACGAGGCAATGGATTACAAAGTCGGTGACCTGGTATGGATTTTCATCCCGATAAGAAAGGTGGGACTCTCATAAAAAACTGATGAAAAGGTACTTCGGGCCATATAAGATTACTCGGAAACTCTCTGACGTGACCTTCGAAGTTGAACCTGTGGACCAACCAACCAGGAGACGCCAAACAAGAGACCTGGTCCATGTACTGAGAATGAAACCCTACCATGACCCTGAAGACCAAGCTGATCTGTTCAAGTGATAATTACAGCGGGACGCTGTTTATCTAGGAAGGGGGCAATGTCACTGAATAATTATTTTAAATATTCTGTTGTTTATCATCATAAATATTTGCATAGTCATCACCCCTTACCATGCTTGTAAATTACCATTTGAAAAATCCTTTTATACATTTTGCAATATATAAGTTTAATTACTTAATAAATTATTTTTAATTCTGCTTTTGGAATACTTGTCTTCTCTACCGTGACAATATTATTCATGTGCAAAAATGGAAGAGAAAACTAGTACACACACTTTTTCCTTCTCAATATTTGAAAGTTGTTTCTAGTAAATTCCAATCCGTAGATCATGAATATAACCTTCATTTTTCAAAATTATCTCAATTTTAAAAAAATATTCGAAAATATTTAATATTATAAAGAAGCTGATGTCTTCGCTGTCATCAAAATATTTTGAAGATATTGACTTTGTAAGCATAAAATTTAATCATCATTTAGATGAAATGCATACCTTTGCAATTTTATATATATTTATATAAAGAAAATGTTTTACAATACATTTATTTCCATAAATAATTTTAAATATATAAATAATGCCGCGTAAATGCAAAGCTAATCCAGAAATGTTCTGCTACATTTGTGGAAAATTTACAATTCCCAAACAGAGGAAACGTATCACCCCAAAGATAAAAGAATGCTATAAAGAATATTTTGGTGTGGCTTCAGGTGATCAAGATAAGTGGTGATTCCCCCATAGTGTGTGCAGAACGTGCTATCAAGGGCTTTTGCAATGGAAATCGGGGAAATCAAAAGGTATGCCCTTTGGTGTACCAATGGTTTAGCGAGAACCAAAAATTCATATTGATGATTGTTATTCCTGTGTCTTCAAAATCACAGGCCTTAATAGCAAAAAGAAGCAAACTAACTATTATCCTGATATACCATCAGCTAGGCAACCTATTCCTCACTTCCTCGAGAATCCCATACCGAATCCTAAAACGGTTCAAGAATCCTATATCAAAAAGGATGATCAGCACACAGCATTTTCAGATGATCATCAATTAGAAGACCCTGAATTTATTTCAATTGAAAGTGACTTCCACATTTATTTGATCAGGCATCATTAAATGACCTAGTTAGGGATCTAGGGCTATCAAAAGAAGTAGAAAAAATCCTTGGATTAAGATTAAAGCAAAGGAACCTCTTGTTACCACAAACCAAAATTTCTGTCTATCGTAATAGGGAACAATAGGAATTCTAAAGGGTTTTCAGAAAGGAAACACAAAGTATCCTTGCTTTTTATGCAAGTGAGACAGCAGAGACAGAAATAATCATTATATACAAAATATATGGCCTGAAAGAAGTATGTTTCGCTTAGGTGAACAAAACGTTGAAAATGAACCGCTTTTCCATAAACTAAAAATGCTTCTTCTCCCTTTACATATCAAATTAGGATTAAAGAAAATTTGTAAAGGATTTAAAGAAAAATAGTTTTTTTTTTTGCTTATCCCTAGTACACGTGGTACAGACCATGATAATCATGGTGGGTAGTTAGCGACTGCTTTTTTACTGTAAGCGCACCACATGTCTACACATGTGAAAAACAGTTCGACTTTGCACTTACAAATGTGCCAGAGCCCCGTTTGGTTACTTGCACTCGCTGGTGGGGTTGGACTTTTGCAAGAATCGGGGGGCCATTGGAGCATTTTTTTTTTAACATAAAAAGTGTCCAATGCGGGAATCGAACCCGGGTCGTAGTGGTCGAAACCAAACGGTTTAACCAGCCTTCCACCGACCCCCCAAGAAAAATAGTGATGCTGACAAATATTTAATGACTAAATTTCCGAAGATTAGTTGTTCTAAGATAACGGAAGGTATTTTCATTGGACCTCAAATTGGTAAACTAATAAATAACGAAGAGTTTATTGCAACATTGAAAGAAGATGAGAAAAATGCTTGGCATGCCCTCATCGACGTTGTCAAACACTTTTTAAGCAATAATAAGTCACCGAATTAAACCAAATTATGCGAGAATCGTAGAAAATATGATTTCCAAATTCCATAAGCTCGAGTGCATAACGAATCTAAAATTCCATTTTATGGATTCATATTCAAACTTTTTCTCTGATAATCTCGGTGCAGAGAGCGAAGAACAAGATGAACGCTTCCACCAAAATATTAAAATCATTGAGCAACGATACAATGGTCTGTGGAATCAAAATATGGTGGCGGATTATTGTTGGAATCTGATGCATGATGACAAACAAGGAAGATATAATAGACTTCACAGAAATAATCGTTAAATCCATGAATATATGTTTATTACTTCCTAAATATTACTACATATTTATAAATAATGTTTATTAAACCAAATAAAATGTTTTTCGCATACACAGCTTTTTGTTAAGATCTTCCATCTTATATATATAAACAATTCTCCTGATAATTTTGAAAAAGAAAGGGAAATAAATTAGATTTATATATATATATATATATATATAAATGAAAATTTATAAGGATATAGAGTAAGTAGTTTGATAAATATATATATCTAAGGGCAGTTATTGAAGTAAAATATATAAACATGCATATATGTATAATATTGTTTCTTCATTTGCACTATCTTTGGCGCATTTATTTATATAGTAATAAGTTTGATGTCATAACTTTTCCTCCAATAGATGAATATCATGGGTAAAAGGCATTATATCCATAACTTGAAAATTTGAGCTAATCGAAAATAAATATTGATACCACGTTAATCAGCACAAAAAAGGGTAACCCAGTAAATATTTTGTTTATTTGAGGAGGAAAAATAATTTTTCATTTTGTATACTAGTATAATTATGGTTCAAAAGTGTTTGTACTCATTTTCCCAACATAGATTGAGCTACCTTCTGGACACGAGACTGAGTAGATGGCATTGGACTTGTTTAAGGTTCTGAGTTGCTGAGTTTGTTTCCTAGATCTGAAGAGGAACTATATATATATATATATTATATAAAAAAATATAATTTTATTTTAAATTATAATTTCATAGATGCAAATACTCTGCTAAATCGACCGCCAGAGTCCACTCTTCCCCTATAAAACTCGTTGTTGTTTTATCCCAATGGCCGGCTCAAATCTTTGTACATTATGTAAATAATCTTTTGTTTTCCTTGTTCTACTCGCCTTAAGCCAGACGGTACTTTAATCAAATTATGTTTTCCACATATATTCCTCAGAGCTAATAAAGAAATCTCTGATCAAGACTTTATATTTTCAAGATTATTATTCAACCACGACTGCACCACCATAGCTTAATCCTCAAGATAACCAAAATCAAAATAATCTACAAACAACAGAAATCTCATTCTTTTTTATTTATAATACATATATATATATATAGTATATTTTAAACTGTATAATAATGACCATTTTAGTATATGTCACATATATTCAACTAGCCGAATGACCCGGGCAACGCCCGGGTTTTACCTGATTAAATGCTTTCATTCAAATACTATTCGTTACAATTATAAATTGGCGCCGTGAATGTCATTCTTGTGAAACGTCCCTCTCCAAACTATGTGTCTGCGAAGCGATATTTTTATAAAGAGATGATCTGGCTTTGTGTCTTCTGCTCGAATGAATGTTTTTCTGTTAGAATTTTGTTCCTGCATACTAAAATGAACTGGCTTCACCCGTGGTCTCTGCTTTTTGGAATTTTTCCGGATATAATTTTGAATCTGATAATCAAATATGATACAGCAATATTGTCATAATCATTTTCTGACTAAAAAAAACAACTATTTTTGCCCAGAACCTGTCAATATTAATTTTTCTTGGCTAAAAATGCGACAAATATCTCTTCCATAGTTTTTCTATGTCCTGTTAAAACACGTTTTACATGTACATTAGGTCAGCTGATATTACCTCCCATCTTCACCGCTAGAGGCTCTGCTTGCGAGCGAAAGCGCAAAATTGTAACTAAAATTTGCAAATAACTCGAAGAATATTCGGGATAGAGACCTGAAATATTCAATATAAGTTTTTCCAGATTCTACTATACATACTGCTGAAATTCCAGTCATATTAGTTACGTATTTTACGTATATTACGTAAAAGCATTCCATTCACAAAAGCAAACGATGACAGAATTGATTACTCTGATACTTGTATATTTTAATTAGTTAAAGCCTATACCATATAAGATCCTACCCTTCTATTAAAATGTACACTATTTCTATTTACTACCACCCCATATTTCGTATATAAACTATTTGTATTTAAACCCCCTATTTGTATGTAAAACTAAAAATGTTGACGTCAAAATGAAGATCCAAAGAGTGGCCGGTCAGCTGGTGGCAGGGAAAGAGGGGAGGAAAGGCCAACGCCCAGCCCATGTGGGGCCCCCAGGGACTCTTTATAGACGACCCCTGAAAACAGGACAGATTTTGGCAGGGAGTCATCAGCAGATGTGCTAGAGGGTGGCCATCGACAGGCGGCTCCTGTCTCTCACACACAGGCTCTCCCTCCATGTCTCGGGGATAAGCATCCAAGTTTGTGTCATGGCCTCTACCTATGTCCCGTGGGCTGTTCCCGATCACGCTATGTGTTAACATCTAGCCCTGCCTCTGCTTCTTGTTGTCCGCGTGTGGTATGAACATCAACACTCGCCTCACGTACACGACTGCCAGCTTATCCATACATCGACATTTGCAACATTATTACAGAAAGTCGACAGGATAACTGAGGACAGCGGCATGCAGAGGAAGACAGAGGCACCTGTGGTCAACGGCGCATTCGTGTGGATGCTCCTTCTACTTTCTCTCCACCTTGACGATCCAGTGGACCATCTCAAAGACGCCTTGCGAGGACTAGCCGTACCTCGCACCGAGGAGATCATCATCGCCCCAATCGACAACTCCTGCGCCACGAGGACCTTCCTCCATCGGCTCGAACAGGCAGACAAGATTCATCGAGAAATCCTGGCATTGCCCCGCCAACCAGCATCGAAGATGTCCCATGGCAACCACCGCAAAAAGGATAACCAGTCCTCATCGCAAGCAACTCCACAAGACCCATCCAAGACATCATCCATCTGGTAGGAGAATTTTCTCTACAGAACTTTCTTAATGTAACACTATTTCCGTTTTTTTTCCCGCACTGAATTAACTACTCATTCGATATCATTTTTATAGCAATAACATTATTATTATAAATCCATTAAGTTCATTATTTTACCTGCCTTATTACTATTTCAATTAATATAACTTTAGATGTGTATAAAACATTTTAACCTTAATCAATTATATTATCAATTATTATTATTTTGTGTTTCTTTTAACCATTCATTAGCAATGCCGTCAGCCATCAACAACTAATTATTTATTTATTTTTTTCTTCAAATCGTAATCTTCATCATCTCTAGCCTTATTACACACATATTATAACTTCAACCATCTTTCTCATCATTTTAAAACTTTTAATATATTGAAAAGGTCAATAATATTTTTTAATAGTTTAAGATATTTTGGAATTTATATATTTTCTATTGCGTCTTTCTAATTTTATCGTTGACGTATCCTAACCTACCCTGCCCATACGAGGGGTGTCCCATAAGTCCGTGGCCCGACATATAAAGAAAATTACTAATAAAATGATTATAATTTATTTTTCAACATAATCCCCTTTAAGGTCTATACACTTTTTCCAGCGATGTTCTAATGCTTTTATGCCCTCCAAAAAGAACAATGTTTCAAGTGACTCAAAAAATGAGGTTACAGCATCAATGACCTCTTCATCTGACCTAAAATGAATGCCAGAAAGTGATCTTTTCAAATGAGGAAATAGGTGGAAGTCAGACGAAGCTAGATCTGGTGAATAGGGTATATGTGGTAAAAGTCTAAAGCCAGAATCATGAATAGCAGCCATGGCTTGCAGCGACCGATGACTCGGAGCATTGTCTTTATGGTAAACAATCTTCCTGGACAACTTTCCTCTTCTTTTTTTCTTTAATAGCTTCTCGTAGTTGCTTCACAAGATTTGCATAATAATTGCCAGTGACGGTTTGACCCATATTCAGAAAGTCTAGAATAAGTACACCCCCGTAATCCCAAAAAAAACAGACACCATAACCTTCCCTGCTGGTGGAACTGTCTTGGTTTTCTTGGGGGAAGGGGAACCGGAGTATCTCCATTGCATGGATTGTTGTTTGGACTCTGGTGTAAAGTGATGGGCCCAAGTCTCATCCATGGTAACAAATCTATTAACAAATTCCTCTGGATTGGCTTCAAATAACGCAAGATTGTCCGAAGAGACTTTCTCCTTACAGCCTTTTGATCGGGTGTCAAAAGTTTGGGAACCCAACGGGCAGAAAGCTTACTGAGGCCCAAGTGTTCTCTCATGATCCGATCCACTGTTGTTTTTGGAATACCCAAGGTCTCTTCTATCTGACGAACTGTCATTCTTCTCTCCAATATAACCAAATCATGTATCTTGTCGATTTTTTTCTTGAGTAACTGACTCAACAGGTCTTCCTGGTCGATGTTCGTCTTCGGTGCTGATCCTCCCTAATTTACACTCAGCTACCCATTTTTTCAATGTGCTATAGGAAGGAGCATCTTCCCTCAATGTATCCACCATACCCTTATAGATTTCTTTCGGCGACATTCCTTTCTTACAAAGATATTTTATTACAGCATGAATCTCGTTTGTCTCCATTTTAGATGATTCCTGTTTCTTGTCCACTTTCAGAACATATAACAAAAAAAAAACGGTTAGTTGTAGAAACTTAAAAATTTACATATCTTTATACAAGGCTTTAAGGTATATATGGTAAAATTTATTAGTTTCTAATATTTCGTTCTCTTGGTCAGGCCACGGACTTATGGGACACCCCTCGTACATTCTCATGCATTACCCCAAGGAATTCCTGTTCGCCAATTTTTTTTTCATTGATTAATCCAACTGAGAAATCCTTCCTCGCTATATCATTCCCAATAGTGAGTTCAGGATACCCAGCTAGATTATTTTTCTTATCACCCGGCTCATCATTACTCTCATCATTTTTTCTTTTTTTTTTATTATCATTCAAGTCGGGTGAAATCATCATTGGCAACAGAACAACCCTTGCAACTACCTTCCGTTTCTTCATTCCCCAATCTCATATATTCCCCTCAAGAGATTCTTGCTCGCCAGAATTTTTTTTTATTAATCCAACTAAAAACATCCTTCCTCGCTATTTCGTTCCCAATAGTGAGTTCAGGACACCCAGCTAGATTCTTGTTTTTTTTTCTTTCTTTTTATTACCCGGTTCATCATTTTTTATCATTTTATCATTCTTATCTTTTTTTTTCATCATACAAGCCGGGTACCATCATCATTGGCAGCAGTACATCTCTTGCGTTTACCCTTCCCTTTCCACATTCTTCAACCTACATACCTCTCCCTGCTAGTCTGAACTAATAATGCAGACGGAACATCTTGAACGTTCTGTTAATGAAAACACTACCTTACTAATACAATTTCGTACTGCATTGCAGAACTCATTAAGCTATTTCTTTGCAGGAACATACCCTCATCAACCCTCTGCGTCAACTTATAATCTTAGTTCAACTTAATAGCTTTATGCTTTTCTTTTAGTTATTTTTTCATTTAATAGGTTCTCATTTTTTTTCTATAAATAAATTACTTTTACGGCATTTCTAATTTTATCTTGCATATTTTCTCAATTTTATCATTTATTCTTATGTATTTTTCTTTATCATATTCCATATCTTATTGAGACATCATCATTATTGTCCTATTTTATTATCCTATACTTATAATAATTTTAACTAATTTGTGCCCAAATTATTTCTTTTGATTTTATAATAGGTTTGTTAGGTCATCATTCGAATTATTTCATTTCCCCCAAACAAACCTTCATCACCGGGGGCACATTCAATAGTATATTTTAAGCTGTATAATAATGACACTTTCAGTATATGTCACATATATTACAATTAGTTAAAGCCTATACCATATAAGATCCTACCCTTCTATTAAAATGTACACTATTTCTATTTACTACCACCCCATATTTCGTATATAAACTATTTGTATTTAAACCCCCTATTTGTATGTAAAACTAAAAATGTTGACGTCAAAATAAAGATCCAAAGAGTGGCCGGTCAGCTGGTGGCAGGGAAAGAGGGGAGGAAAAGCCAACGCCCAGCCCATGTGGGGCCCCCAGGGACTCTTTATAGACGACCCCTGAAAACAGGACAGATTTTAGCAGGGGGTCATCAGCAGATGTGCTAGAGGGTGGCCATCGACAGGCGGCTCCTGTCTCTCACACACAGTCTCTCCCTCCATGTCTCGGGGATAAGCATCCAAGTTTGTGTCATGGCCTCTACCTATGTGTGTGGGCTGTTCCCGATCACGCTCTGTGTTAACATCTAGCCCTGCCTCTGCTTCTTGTTGTCCGCGTGTGGGAAGGACATCAATACTCGCCTCACGTACACGACTGCCAGCCTATCCATACATCGACATTTGCAACAATATTATATATATATATATATATATATATATGAAAAAACAATAGAAAAAAAATAAAAGATAAGTGGGTCAGGTGTTGATATTAAAAATAAAGAAGGCATCTCCTGACCACAAGCACATGTGCTTTTTAGATGGCAGAGCGCCATCTAGTGGAGCAAAAATAAACTAAACGTTTATTTAGCTTGCTCCGAGATATTTGGCCAACCCTATTTCTTGATAAATCAAGAAAAGCCATCCACGAACGCGTTTCGCGCTCTAGGCGCTCGTCAGCGTGGAGAAGGCTGTAACCACTGCGACCAAAAATCATTTGGCAGTTTTCCTCTGGTGCGCAGAGACGCCCAGACGCCTTGGGGCAGAGTGTGGGCAGCGCGGACAGCTTTGAGGATGTCCCGTGAGTCAGCCTGCGGGGTATCTGCAATAACCACGATGTGGGTCGCAGATTTCTCCCCATTGAGGGTGCCTTTGGCAACGGCAGGCTTGGGTGCGCGGGAAGATGCAGGCTTGACTGGAACCAGTGGTTTGCTCCTCTTAGCGGGCGGGTTTGACGCCTCTGGATGCTTCCTCTTGGTTAGAGCAGGATCTGGCTTCTTGGAAGTAGGTGCTGCCACAGGAACAGCAGCTGGAGCGGGGGTGGCAGGCTTGATGAGCTCGGTCTGAGCGCTAGAGTCCTTACAGGTGGGAGCAGGGCTAGTTTGAGTGGTTTGGCAGGTTTTCTTGGGCATTTGGGCATCCATGATTTCATCCAGCTCCATGAAGTCATTCACGGTGCCCGCGAGGTTCTTCACATCCTTAACTAGGCACTTGATCATTTCTGTTCGCTGCTCAATGAAGCGAACAAGTTCCAGGTGAAGAGCTGCTAGGGAGGGCTGGCCGAGGGATTGCAGGATTTGGTAGTGGCGGGAGATGACCATGTTGTCTTCTTCAACAAGAGCCGCGATGTCAACCGAGGGTTGAGAGGGCTTGTTGGCTTTCTTCTTCTTATTCTTGCAGGAATCCATGGCGGGAGAGCGTCGGAGCGTTGAAGAAGTGGTGGCCATCGCATAGGGAAGGAGCTATGTAGCAAAGTATTTATTATTTTATTAGCAGAGTATCATTTTTATGTTCATATATTTTTACTCTGTAAAATTCCCATTTTTATTATCTTTTGTTGATCATTCATAGTTTGTTCTTGCCTCAAATAAATTGCAGTGTAATCCTGAAGTTTGTCTTTCTTAATTTTCTACGTGGCAATATAATATATTGTGTACTCACAAATATTCAACGCCCCATCAAACCTGTCTTGATTTTTTCTCCTGCGTGACGTCGATTTTGAATATTAAAATTTTGTTTTTCGATCAAATTATTTGGTAAAATAAGTTTTTTTAGTTATAATCCTAACAATCCAAGAAAAACAACATTCGTAAAACCATATCCCACATACCTTTTACTCAACAATTGAATGTTAGCAGAATTCCCAATAAACACGACAAAATAACATATTTTAAATGTCTTCCACTACTTCTCTGTTTTTCTAAGGAACCCTATATTAAAAAAGGGAACAAAAGACAAAACAAATATAGTATACTCAATTCCATACGGCATATGCCAGACTTCATACATAAGGAAACATCCAGAAGCTTCTCCAGATCGACTGGAAGATATACAGCATCAAAAGAAAATACAATAGATCACAACTTTATCAGCATATGCAAACAACATGCCATGAATCTTACTTTAAGTGTGTCAGCAAAAATAGAACATATATAAATAGTCCAAATATACATATATAGACAGATTATCAAAACCCATTAAGCTTATAATAAATGTAGGATTATTTGCTTGATAAAGAGGATTCTCCTAAAGCTTGTAGCGACGTCCCCGAATTGCGTGTTCCATCTCACGGAAAATACCGTAGTCTGACGGGGTAGTATCAGGGCTGTTCGCAAGGGGTGGCAGTACTTCAACGCCGTTAAGCGCTGAAAGCTTCTCTTGTCATATGTGCCTTTGCATTATCTGCCTGAAACAATATGCGTTTACGGAAAATTAGTCATGGATATTTTTCTCCGTCAACTTGGTGTAGACCCGTTCCTGTGCCCACAGTACAGATCGGCGTCTACAGATCGTCCATTCGAGACAAGATCGAAATGGATGGCACCCTCGAAATTCGTCGCCATACCAATATTATCACCTTCTTGGCAAAGTGATCTTAGCGGTCGAGGGATGATGGCTCTTGACCTCGTGCAACCTATCGTTTGTGACGGTTGTGGTTTACGAGGTAGACACATTTATAGACACGATACGTTTCCAAAAACGATTGTCACGTGATATTCTAAAAACCTGGTGGCAAATGTCAATGCGTTGCTGTGTTTGTGCGTAGTCAGCTCATGGGATGCTTGACGAGTTTTTGTGAACGTAGTCCAAACTATGCAGATGGTTCACGATAGTTCTTTGGTTGACATTAAACGAGGCTGCCAGTTCCCGGATACTCGATATTGAGGCTTGTTCGCTAACGTGTCCGGGAGATCTTCAGCTTTCAAAGTCGTTGACCGTCCTGTACGGATTTTATCTGCAAGTCTGTAGTCACCTGATATGAAGCGTTTGTACCAATCTGATACTGCCACATGAATCACTGTTTTTTTTTTAATTGGGCCATCTCTTTTAATCTATCGCGCCATCTTTAGAGTTGTCGCCTCCAACAGTAGTGTATTTGAACCCGGAGTTCCCTTTTGCCCAGTGGCATCCTTAAGGTAGAAGGTGTTTTGTTTGAGACTGGGTACTATTATTAGTATATATGCAAAGTATAGGCATCAAATAGCGCATCCGCTTTGTATATTTCGCAGATGTTAAAGAACTCTTTATTAAACCTTTTAAAAATATTTAAGCTTTATTATTTTGAATATATTTTATATATAAATACAAAATATACGCTATAAACAATTTTTCAAATAATAAATGAACCTTTTCTTAGATAAAACGAAAACGTCTGAGATGGGTATATATGTGTGTTCAAATGTAATTTTAATTAATACGATTATTTAAAATAGATAAATATTTGTATGTGTAATGAAAGAAGTCATGGTCACCGAAATTTCGCAGCTCTCAGGATAAACAAGAGCGGTCGCCGAAACAGCGCGCCGAAGATGACAAAGAAAGGAAGAGCGAGTCTCGACCTATCGACATTCGCTCGGACTGGAATGTATGAAAAACGGTCACCCTCTAAGAAGGCGGATTAACACCCCATCCCCTCCTCTCTCCTATACAAATATATAGGGATCTTTGAGGTCATTTAGTTCTCGGTAAACCTCACTCTGATAACCTTGAATATTTTATCCCGAAAGAATAAGAGAGAAAGAGAAAAGAAGGGGGGTAATCTTTTGAATTACGATTCTGAAAATCCTATTTATCCTTTGTCAGTATTTTTGTTATTCTTTAGTTATTCTTTTAGTTATTCTTTATTGATTAGCATGTGGTAAATTGGTTATATATAGTCCTATAAATTTTTAAATTTGAGAATCAGTTCAAATATAATAAAATAATTAATATATACATTTATCAGCGTCATGCACAATTCTTTCTTAATTCTGTCACCGTTTGCTTTTGGTTCAGTGGTAGAATGTTCGCCTGCCACGCGGGCGCCCCGGGTTCGATTCCCGGCCGATGCATTTTTTTTATTTTTATTTTTAAAACTCATTTATATTATTGAAATATATGTGCTTTTCCTGTCTATGTACAGATTTATGGTCTATGTACACAAGTATACAAATATGTATACAAGTTATTCGCAAATTGCGTGGCAAATTTGCCTTTTCGCTCGCAAGCAGCGCCTCTAGCGGTGAAGATGGGAGGTAATATCAGCTGACATAATGTACATGTAAAACGTGTTTAAACAGGACATAGAAAAAAATCTGGAAAATATATTTTTCGGATTTTTAGTCAAAAAAAAAAAAATTGACAGGTTCTGGGAAAAAGGTAGTTGTTTTTTATTCAGAAAATGATGATGACAATATTGCTGTATCATATTTGATTATCATATACAAAATTATATCGGGAAAAATTCCAAAAAGCAGAGACCACGGGTGAAGCCAGTTCATTTTTATTATGCAGGAACAAAATTCTAACAGAAAAACATTCATTCGAGCAGAAGACACAAAGCCAGATCATCTCTTTATAAAAATATCGCTTCTCAGACCCAAAGTTTGGAGCGGGACGTTTCACAAGAATGACATCCATGGCGCCAATTTATAATTGTAACGAATAGTATTTGAATAAAAGCATTTAATCGGGTAAAACCCGGGCATTGCCCTTTCTTAATCAATTCTGCCACCGTTTGCTTTTGTGAATGGAATAAATACCCAAATACGAATATGGCCATTTCTCATAACCATCGGGCGGTTCAGTGGTAGAATGCTCGCCTGCCACGCGGGCGGCCCGGGTTCGATTCCCGGCCGATGAATTTTTTTTTTTAGAATTTCAAAAACTCATTTATATATTATACAAGAATGACATCCACGGCGCCAATTTATAATTGTAACGAATAGTATTTGAATAAAAGCATTTAATCGGGTAAACCCCGGGCGTTGCCTAGGTCATTCGGCTAGTATATTTTATGTGCAATTGCTTTGTGGTGATTGCCATTGGGATTTAATATTATTTATAAAATCCCTCAAATATAATATGCGTTATAGAAAAAAGATTGGTTCAAGATCAGTAGGTTACATGAGGTTTCGATATTATTATGTTGGGCTTTTTATATACAAAGGATTATTCTCTCTATATTTACTACTAGACGAATAACCCGGCTTCGCCCGAGAATTCTCCCAAGTGCAATTTCCTTCATACTGAAAGTACATTAATAAAAAATAGTAGAAGTGCCATAGAATAGCAATACAGAAGTAACACATAAACCACAGGCAAAAAGTGTGTATGATGGCAAAAATTGTATTATATTAGTGTTTGGGTATCTGATTTAAATATTTTTTGCAATCCATTTAGTTGTTTCGAAATCAATATAGTTTAAATAGATGGCAGCTTTTCTATTCAACCCCCGAGTTACCCGCCCCAACGCATTAATCCTTGAAATTGCTTGAGTTGAGTGAGTGACTGCGATGCCCATTTTCTCAGTAAAAATAAGTAAAAATATGTTTATTAAAAAATAATCAAAAATTCTGGCATGTAAATATTTGTCTGTAAAAAAATAAAAGAGCACATGGAAATTACGCAAACATATGTGTTTGCTAATGACTGCGACTGCATTTTAAACTATTTTTTAAAAAAGAGATAATAAAAAGCAAAGGCCAGAACAAAAATCTATAAAAAAATACGAAAGCCATTATTTACATACAGTAACGCTAATTTTTTAGAGTTTTTTTTTAAATTGCATTGTGAGCACACACCGTAACTTAGTAATATAAATTTCTCTCCTAATACTTAATAATTTTGGAAAAAAAAAGTAACACTCGTATAAAAAAGATATTTAAAAAAAAGTACGCAAGCAACTTGAAATAAAAAAATTCAGCATGCTCATTGGTCGCTTAATTGGCCTGGTGTTGTTACTTCGCATCGTATTTACTCCGCGTAAAAAAAATCTTCATATGAAAAAAAAAATATAGCCAAAAAATACTAATCAAAATACAGCCGAAAATTTTCCTCGGGGTTATAAAAAGCGACATGCAAAATTTGGTACCAATTGGTTCAGTAGTTTCAAGTTTATCGCGAAACAGACAACAGACATTGACTTTTATATACAACGTGTGATCAATAATTTCCAGGAATGAGACTGTATCACATAAAATATTCAAAATAATGAAATAATTTTATATGGACCTTATAGATAGAACACTTATCAACACGTAGAAAAATGATTATCCCACACACGCACGCGCTCACGTTTTTTTCGAATTTATAAGATCGAGTACATCAGAACATTTTCTAACTTCAATATGGACTGTATTGAAAAACAGCAAGTCTGCATAGATTTTTACTTTATATTAAGGAAAGCAGCTTCCGAATCATTTCAAATGTTGAAGCAGGCCTTTAAAGAAGATGCCCTATCACAATCGAGGACATTTGAATGGTTTGCACGATTTAAAGCTGGTCGAACAAGCGTCAGACCTTTATCGATAAGAAACCCCGAAAATGCACTCAAAATCAAGCCATCGATCAAAGAAAACCCAATAATAACTATCAGAGGGCTATCAGAAGACTTTGATATCTCTTTTGGAACGTACCAAACCATCATAAAGAATGATCTGCATCTTAAACGAACCCCGGCTAAATTTGTCCTACATCGCTCAACGAATGAGCAGAAAGAACATCGTAAAGAAACATGCAAAAACATGGTCGAAATGTTTAATTCTGATCCCCATTGGGTCAAAAATGTTATCACGGGAGATGAAACATGGGTGTGATCCCATGGATATGATCCCGAGACTAAGAGGCAATCAAGCCTCAGATTCAAGAAAGCAAGGATGATCAAATCGAAGCTTAAGTGTCTTCTTATCACTTTTTTATGTAAAGGGATTGGTACACTATGAATTCGTGCCTGAGGGTCAGACCATTAATCAACATTATTATCTTGATGTATTGCGACGTTTAAGGGAGGATGTGCGTCACAAAGGGCCCGAAAAATGGCATCAGAAAAATTGGCTCTTGCACATGACAACGCACGGCCAAATACGGCCGTCACTGTACAACTCTATTTGGCTAAACACGGAATTGCTTTACTACCCCAGCCACCCTATTCCCTGACCTTGCTCCCAACGACTTTTTCCTTTATCCTAAAATTAAAAAAGTCTTAAAATGACGTCGATTTGACTCAATACCTGAAATAAAGGAGAATTCGAAGAATATTTTGAAAAACCTGAAAGATGAGGACTTTCAGAGGTGTTTTGATATCTGGAAAAAAGATGGAACAAGTGTATAGATAGTGACGGTGATTATTTTGAAATATTTTAAATAAAACTATATTATACTTCTGTATTTCTTTAAATATTTAGCATTCCTGTAAATTATTGATCACACTATGTATAAGCATATTTTATAATAAATAAGTAGTTTTTTCATTGTACCCATTGTTGGTTTTAAACATAGTAGAAGTATCTATTTTGTGTCTGGGAAAATAAATTTTAATTTTCGTTATGCAAATGATATTAGCTTGATATTGTACATTGTAGGTTATTTTATGGTTATTGGTGAAATATTATATAGTGAAAAATTCTATAGTTGATCTAGTATCTTGAAATTTACATTACAAATTATCATATATATGTCGTACCACAAGCACTAGCTGTCATGGGGCCTCGTGGTCACAATGGGTGACACAAAGGACGAGGCAGGTTGAATGTCACCTGAGAGACCGAAGACGCGACAAAGTCCGAGAGGGGTGTGATCTACACAAGAGGGAGAGATGATCTGTTGTTGTCCGGCCCGTTTGTCGGGGGTAGGGCGGAGGTAAAACCATTTAACGACTTCTGAAATTGGACCCTCGTCCTCTCTTGGGTGCGGCGGACTCTCAATAAAACATCATTGCATTGTTTGTGATTACATGGTGGTCGAGTTAGCGCGTTGAATTGTATCTTCCCTTTGGGGCTGTTACAATATTTATAATCATGATACATATGAACATTTATTGTATATTGAAATATATTACTACACACACATATATATACGTATATATACACACACATATATATATGGTAATTTAAACCAACAACCCCATATTGTATAATTATAATAATTATACGTATGATTGACATGTCTCATTACATCACCATATGTAATGTACTTTGTACAAACTGAGGATAAATAAATAAAACTATGTAATAGATTAAGAGTGAGCTAAAGCAAGAGATCGAGATAGAAGTTCGACGAGGCCTAAAGAAGAATTTGTCAGGTCGTTGCCATCAAGTCGTTGACAGAGAGTACAATATCGCTGCCGCACCACACTCTTGTTGCATCCACTGAAAGTCAATACTTCCGCTTACTTCCTCTCTCGACAACGATATATAAGACCTCTGCCCTAGCCGAAAATATAGTCACTTCACCATCAGCGGGAGCCCTCGTCGGTTGTCACCAAGGTCCTCCTCATCACCATGTAGACCAGTAAGGACTCTTCTATCTCCATCTTTCGCTCCTAGCTCGACTCCTATCTGTTCGCGGAACTTTCCTAATACAACTGTGTCTCTTCGTTTTTTTTTTGTGTGTACATTCCCAAGCTTTCCACTCTGCCTCGACTACGACTGCCTGGACTCTGTGAGAACTGTTAAAGGTCTTCCAAGGTGCAGAGAGGTACTGGAAAACTCTCCACGGCCTGACTGTCACTCTCGTTTACTACAGGTTTGCCCTAGACTGACGAGGGCCATTAGACCGAAACCACGGTCTCTTAGGTGGACGCTTATCAGTTTGCCAAAGTTGTTGTTGGGGCTTTGTCACCGACCCGAAGCCGATAGTTGCGGCGACGGTCAATATATGCCGTCAGATTCTGACGTTTATTTTGACGGGAAAGGCGACCATTGCTTCCATATATATATATATGGTAATTTAAACCAACAACCCTATATTGTATAATACTTATTACAAGATTGTCATGTTGTATATAGAAACACATCTATAAATAATTATACGCATGATTGACATGTTTCATTGCATCACCATATGTAATGTACTTTGTACAAACTGAGGATAAATAAATAAAACTATGTAATATATTAAGAGCTGAGTTAAAGCAAGATTGAGAAGTTCAAAAACGTCTAAAATCGAGAGAGAAATCCAACAATCCTAAAGAGGAATTTGGCAAGTAGTTGCCATCAAGGTCAAAGGGTGCAGAATAGCGCAGACGCCCCCACGCCCTTTGGACCCGTTCAAAGTCGAAATTCTCGCATGTCTCCCTCCTCGGGAATGGTATATAAAACCTCGGTTTTAGCCGAAATTACAGTCACTTTACCATCGGCGTGAGCCCTTTTCGGTTGTAGCCAGGACCATCTCTTCGACCATGTAAAACAGTAAGACTCTTCTAACTCCATCTTGCTCTTAGCTCGACTCCTATCTGTTCACGGAACTTTCCTACTACAACTGTGTCTCTTCGTTTTTTGTGTGTGGACATTCCCAAGCTTTCCACTCTGCCTCGATCACGACTGCCTGTACTCTGTGGAAACTGTTAAAGGTCTTCCAAAGTGCAGAGAGGTACTGGAAAACTCTCCACGCCATGACTGTCCCTCTCGGTTATGTTTTAATGCTTGATATTTAAGATTTATTACACATTTATAATTTATATATTTTATTCAATTAAGATTAAAATTACACAAGCATAACATTTAAATATATATATATATCCTGCCTAACCATTCTCTATACTAACTATATAACATTAAGCGATCTATTTACAGTTTGTTTTGGTCACTGGTCCAATATTTTTATTTTCATAGACCAAATTATAAGATTAATTCACAGATGAAAAATATGCAAAATAACTAAACAAATATATACATCAATTTGATATTTATTTAAAACAAATGAATAACTATATACATCAATTTAATATTTATTTAAAACAAATGAACAACTATATACATCAATTCCCCCTTCTTAGGCTTGGCCCCCCTTATTTATTTATTTACTCTCCATATCTCTGCGGACATCTGCGCTCCCTCTGAGGATACCTGGGGGTTGTGACACTTTTCTCCTCCGAGATTGGAGTTGGCACACGTTCAGCATCATTCATATTAGTGGGATGTGATTTACCAGGCAACATTTTTCTAATGTAGTTTTGATGAACCTTTTTTATACTGTCACCTTGTTTTATTAAATAAACATTCCTTCCTAGTATTTTAATTATCTTTCCTGTATACCAAGAGGGATGCCCATTAGTAATCCACCTAAACTTCACAGTCTCATCCACTTTAAATTTACTGTTAACATATTGACTATTGAATTTGGAGGCTTTTACTTCTTCTTTTGATAACACCGAAAGTCTTGATCTGATCTTTCTTCCAAGAAACAGTTCCGCAGGTGATGTCCCTTTCCTAATATTTACATCGGTCCTTATAAAGAACAAAGCCCTGGACAGAGCCAAATTTAGTTCCACCTGCTCATTTTCATATAATTGCTTTTTTAGCAATTTCTTTACCTCTCTTACAGAGACTTCTGCCTGTCCATTCGATTTTGGGTGATATGGGGGAGATGTCACATGGGATATGCCATTCTTAGACAAAAAATCACCAAAGTCACTACTAAAGAAAGGAGGACCATTATCAGAAACCACTACTTGTGGAAATCCGTAGCGAGCAATACAATTTCTCATAAAATTTATACAAAAATATGCACTGGTAGATGGTACTTCAGAAACTTCAACCCATGAAGAAAATGAATCTACTGCTAGTAAAAACAGTTTGTTTTTGAAATTGAAATAGTCCATGTGAACCCTCCTCCATGGTCCTGCATATTTAGGCCAACTCTCAGTTCTTTGAGGAGGCAAACTTTCATTAGAAAGACAAGTTCTGCAATTTTTTGTAATTATTTCTATTGAAGAGTCCATGCCGGGCCACCAAATAGATGAACGTGCCATCATTTTCATTTTATTAGTTCCTGCATGGCTCTCATGTAAAATTTGAAGTACCCTTTCATGTAGACTTTTTGGGATAACCATCCTATTCTCCAGAAAAATACATTCTTGGAGAATGGTAAAGTCTTCAATACTTTTTAAATAAGGAATGAGATCATCATTGGGACTTGAGGGTAACTCCCCTGTCTCAATAATTTTATACAATTTGAATAAAGTCCTGTCTAATTGTATTTCATGAGCCACAAGAACATGGTCAATGATGGAAGTATTTAAGAGTAAAATTTCACCACTCCCATCATTATATTCCAAATTATCCTCTTGACAGTCTGGAAATCTAGATAGGAAATCTGGAATAATATTATCCTTTCCTTTTTTATACTTAATTTCAAAATTATAATTTGAAAGAGTTAGAGCCCATCTATGAAGTCTATTTGCAATGAGTGGAGGCAAATTTGTTTTATCTCCAAAAATAGTTATTAAGGGCTTGTGATCAGTATAAATGGTAAATTTCCTACCAAAAAGGTATTTTTTTAATTTATTTACTGCAAAGACAATTGCAAGTCCTTCTCTTTCAACTTGAGAATATTTTCTTTCATGAACATTTAACGTTCTGGAAATGAAACACACAGGCCTTTCCTCCCCATCCTTCAAATGTGAAAGGGTTGCTCCTATTCCCACCTGACTTGCATCACACGAAAGAATCAAAGGCAAATTTAGGGAATAATGCGATAAACATGTGGTCTCATCTAATGCATTTTTACAGGAATTGAATGATCTATCTGTCCCAGCATTCCAAGACCATTTAACATTTTTTTTAATAGGTTGTATAAAGGATATGCTAAATCTGAAAGATTTGGCAAAAATTTACTATAAAATGACAAAAATCCAAGGAAGCTTTTTAATTCAGTTATATTCTTAGGAACTGGACAATTCTTTATGCAAGCTAGCTTGTCTTTCAAGGGGTATACCTTATTCATTAATTTTATGTCCAAGATATTCAATCTCATTTTTAACAAACAAGCACTTATTTTTGTTTATTGTAAAATTATTTTCTTTAAGAATATTAAGTGTTCTCTTAAGAATATCTAAATGGCTTTCCAAATCCTCTGATGCTATAAGAATGTCATCAAAATAAATGTAAACATCATTGATTCCCGAGAAGAAGGATTCCATTGTCTTCTGAAATATTTCAGAAGCAGTCTTTATACCAAAGGCCAAACGATTATATTTATATAAACATTTGTGAGTGGAGACAACCAAATACTTTTTTGAAATATCATCCATCTCAATTTGATGGTAAGCCTTTGATAAATCTAATTTAGTAAATAATTTCTTTCCTTGAAAATTACTCAAGACTGAATCTATGTTAGGAATAGGATATTTGACATCCTCTAAGTAAGGATTTAAACTCTTTTTAAAATCAGCGCAAAGTCTAATTTGGCCATTTGGTTTTGCAACACAAACAAGTGGTGAAGCACAATCACTTTTATCTATTGGAGACAAAATATTTAAATCAACCAATTTATCAATTTCATTTTCCACAAGTTGTTTTAATGCAAAAGGAACTTGTCTAAATTTGTAAAATTTTGGGACAAAGTCAGCCCTCACATCAAGATGGCATTTGATACCTTTAATAGGGTCAGATTTGCATTCAAAAATGGACTCATAATCATTTAAAAGTGAATCTATACTAAAAGAGTCCAATTTATGCAAATAATTGAATGAGATATTGAAAAGATTAAGGAAATCTCTTCCTAAGAGAAATTTAGAACAATTTAAATTAGTTATTAGTATTTCAATGGTTCTAGAAACATTTCTTAATTTTATATCAAATTTTAGAGCCACTATAGCCGGTCAAGACTGTATTACATTTATTTAATTTAACATTTTTGAAATATTTAAAGTACTCATATTTAGTTAATGTAGTAATGGCTGCTCCAGTATCAATTTCAGCCAACAATTTTATATTATTTACATATACTGTTTCAGTCAAAGGAGGATGTAAATTTATATTATTCAATGATAAATTATTTTGAGATCCCGAAGGATTATTATCATTAGCATGCTTTTTAAATTTATTAAAAGTATTTTTGGGATTTCTGGGCAATTTACGGGCAGAACTGTCTTTTTTATAACATATTGTAGAAATATGCCCTACCCTACCACAAACTCTACAATTAGCTGATTTAAAAAAACAATTATAGTGTAGATGGTTGTTCTTACCACAGTGTTTGCAGGGATTATTGATGGCATGAAGATGCTGTGGGGACCGATGGGCATCTTCGGATCTCTTGAGGTTGTGTAGGTCATTATCTGCAGACTCCGCAGACAGAGCGATGTCTAATGCTCCCTCAAAAGTTAATCCTTCTTCCTGTAGTAGCTTCTTTTGGGTCGGTGTGTCAATGATGCCCGCTACAAATCTGTCTCTTAGGGATTCTTGCAGAAAATCTCCAAAGTTACACCTTTGAGCCTGTTCTTTTAGGCGTATTATGTATTTAGATATTGTTTCGCCTGATTTTTGATCCATTTTCTGGAATATGAATCTTTCATATATTATATTGGTCTTAGGATTGAAATGTTTCAATAAGATTTTGCATAATTTATCAAAGGGAACTTGATCAACTTCCTCCGGAAAGACCAAATTTCGCAAGATTCCAAAATATTTAGGCCCGATGCATGATATCAGAAATGGCGTCTTAAAGTCTTCTTTTGTTTTAGAAATTAGCATGAATTGCTTCAAGCGATAAATATAATTCTCAACATTCTCTAGATTTTCGTCAAATCTTTCAAACATACCTGAAGACATTTTTAAAGTATAATTTCTTTTCACTATTTAATTTCTTTTTTCTTTACAAAATTTGCTTTTTCTCGTCGCCAGTTGTTTTAATGCTTGGTATTTAAGATTTATTACACATTTATAATTTATATATTTTATTCAATTAAGATTAAAATTACACAAGCATAACATTTAAATATATATATATATCCTGCCTAACCATTCTCTATACTAACTATATAACATTAAGCGATCTATTTACAGCTTGTTTTGGTCACTGGTCCAATATTTTTATTTTCATAGACCAAATTATAAGATTAATTCACAGATGAAAAATATGCAAAATAACTAAACAAATATATACATCAATTTGATATTTATTTAAAGCAAATGAATAACTATATACATTAATTTAATATTTATTTAAAACAAATGAACAACTATATACATCAGGTTACTACTGGTTTGACCCTCGGTTACCACATATATATGTGATAATTTGTATATAACAATATGTAATCCCACCACAATCTATGCAATGTATCGTCAAAAGTTTTGAATAAATGTTAGGCTTCGCGAAAAGGAGAACAGCAATTACCAGGATTGCATCATCCAGGAAGTAAAGATCACTACCCAGGAACCATAAAACTAAAGTTCAAAGACCTTCTTCTTCCTGGAAGATGGCAATCATGACGACAATGGAGGTACCAACAACCAATCACAGTTAAGCATGAATAACTAATAGCCAATCAGAGGTAACCACGTAGGACGATCCCATCCAAGGAGAAGACGAGAGAGTTAACGAGGATTATCTTGGACAAAAGGTTAGTAGTAGGCAGGCGACCAGTCTAGAAGCAAGGCGTTCTCAACTCCGGCTCCAACCAAGGTAAAATTCTCTTCGATCATGTGAAAGGCAAGGTACCTCCTCCAGTCCCAACTCTCTCTCTCTCTCTCCCTTTATCACGAAGCTCAGGTCCTATCCTATCCAGGTTTTGTCTCGTTATTTCCCCTGTGGAAACCAATCATTCAACCAACGACTGCACCATCAATCATCAATCATCAACCACCACAAGTCACCAATCCTACAGTAAGTCATCAAGTCCTTTATTAGCCAACCTAATACTATTCTGGTACGAAAGAGAATACTTTCTACAAAATAATGTTAATTGGCAAATGTTCCGTTTTGTAGATGACAACATTATATTTAATAACCCACAGTTTAAAAACATAATACCTGAAATATATCCTAAATACTTGTAACTTAAGAACAATGAAAAAATTAATAGAAACAAAAAAGTCAACTTTTTAGACCTAAATATAAACCTTACAAATAATGCTATTAAAATTTATAATAAAAAAAGTAATTATAATTTAAATATTATAAAATACTGCGATATAAATTCTAATATATCATTAAATTGCTGCAAAGGTATATATTTTGGTCAGTTTCTAAGATTTTATAGAATAAATAATATATTGAAAAATTTCATAGAAGATGTTAAAAATTTAAACATGGAATTTATTAAAAACAAATTTAGTATTAAACAATTAAAATATTTCAACAGTATATCAATTATAAAATACTTTAAAAAAAATAAATGGAAGTATCCATTTATTAAATCAACTTTTTATAATTTCTCTCTCAATAATAACTAATACAAATTTATAATCTTTAACAGTTCATCAAACTTAAATTATATAACTAATTTGAAAATTTTCACAAGATTTTTAAAGTAATATTGTATAGAATTCATTTTATTTAATCTCCAATTTCTGGGGAGGAAAATGGAAATTAAATAATAATGAATTTTCAAAATTAATAGCTTTATTAATCATCTAATAATTTACCTTTTTAAAGGAAAATTAAAAGATAAATAATAACTGAATCAGTTATATTAATATAACTAACTGTAAAGATTATAAAGATTGGCTTTCTTCCCTTAACTATTTTCTTTCTTCTTCAGTTGTCTTATTAATCTGAAATTTCTGAGAAAGCAGTCTAATTTTGAAGGGAAGAACATGTGTCCCCCCGCAACAGATGTTAACCAGAAATAGCTATTTACAGAGGAAGGCGTCACAGACGAGGTAGGTTACAGTTAGAATTTCTTAACACTTGTATTTGTTAAATCTGCGTATATAAATGATTCACTAAAACAACTTAATATTAACACATAGAATCCGGTCGAAGAGAGATCTATGGCATAATAGAGCAGGAGTGAAATGTCGCTGGATTTCTATTTGAAAATCTCCGGTCCAGCAGATCTCTCTTTCCACTAATCAATTCATTTTAATTTTTTTTGTATATGTCTGGTCTACCATTAGGGTTTCAAAACATAATAACCAAACTTATAACAAAAGTTAATTCATATTATAGATATATTACTAAATACAACTAGATATATTCATATTATAAAATAAAAAAATTAAAAAATCATTTAAAAAAAAGGATAAAATATAAAATTATAATAAAATATATATATATTCTAACAATCTTATCTACCTTCTTTACAATTTTTTTTTTCTTATTATTAGTTTGAATAAAAGTGCATGGTTCTGTCTTTCTCTCTTTTCTCTCTATAACTACTAAAATTTATACTATTAAATATATTCTCACTTCTATTATTCTATATACAAATTAGAGTATGTCTAAATGACGTGTAACAGCCGATTGCAAAAGACGTTACGTTGTTAAATTTTATTGTTATTAATTATAAATATATATGGAAGATGTGTAAGAAGTAAAGAATTTTTTTTCTCTCTCTATTAAATAATTACAATTTACAAATTTTATAATTTGAATTTAAATAATCAAAGTAATAAAGATAATTTTAATACAAAACTAAACTATAAAACTAAACAACTATTTATTTTTATATATATATACATATATATTTAAACTCTTTGGAAATAATAGTAATCGATCGTTATCAAATTTATACGCCCTAGGAACCTGTGTTAATTAAATCTGTATTGTGAAATTTCGCACGTAGGTAGCTGAGGTTTTAGTTTAGCATTTAGGCTAAAAGTGCAAAAATTGCATTTCGAATAACTTTTTTTTCCCTTTTTAGAAGGTAAGATTTTTTATTTAGTTATATTTAGTAATATTAGTTATTCAGTAATTTTTTTCAAATTAAATTAATTGGAAATATTATTTATTTCGCAGCTTATTCATATCTTTTTGTGACGATGCAATTTTTGCTTTGTTTAATTTTAATTAGTGTAAATATAACGATCTACATTTTTAAAGATAAGGTTTACTATTTTTGATTCTCATAAGAAATATTCCTATTTTAAGACAAGTTGAGATTTAGAACAGTATTTTTTTTTCTTTCTTATTTTTAGAGTAAGTATAAATTTTATTGAAGTTGTAAAAAGTATATTGAAAAAAATGTATGTTTTTTTTCTATATAACTTGCTACATATATTTTACTCTATGTTTGTTCCATGTAATATGTTTATGCTCTAATAGCATTTATATTGTAAGCAGCAGCTATGCATTTTCAGTAACTGTTTTTTTTAAAGGGTAGGCTCAAATTTTTTTGCTGTCATTTGTTTAGGTAGGGTTCATATTTATCTGCTTCACAATATATAACTGCTCATATATATTTCTATATGGTACAACCATATATTTTGAAAATATGTATTTAGATATATAGATGAAAATATACTCATATTTAAATAAAGAAATATACAATCAGCAATCTGACCAATGAGGGAGCCAGAATATGTTCTACTCATATTTATTGTGCAGATTTTTTCAGCAAATTATCCTTTTTTTTCAAAATCTTCTCCCATTTGATATTTTTAGTCAGTTGTTCTAAGTTTTCAATTTTTTTCCACTTCACTGAATTTTATGCATTTTTTTACACATTTCAGGGGTCATGATTCCTAGAATACCTATTATTCCAAATGAGATCTGCCTTTTAAGTTTAGACGCTTGCAATTCCCAGTTATGGTTGCCTTTGCTATGACAATTAATAAATCTCAGGGTCAAACATTGCAAGTAGTTGGTGTGCATCTTGAGTCTCCTGTTTCTCGCATGGGAAACTCTATGTAGCATGCTCCCGTGTTTCCAGCCCAAGAAATGTATTTGTCTTTAGTTTTACTTTTATAAAGACGCGCAATATTGTTTATAAGAGGGCTTTGATCTAGATTTTGACAATTTTAAAAAAGATTTCTTCGAATAATGATTTTGGGGAGCTTGACCTTTGTAAATATATTTTGTCAATATTTTGTTCATCATTATTGCTCTACTGTAGTTTAATCAATAAAGCTTTTTTAAACTTTATTTTGTTTTTCCCCCCATTTGATTCATTTGCATAACTCTATTCTAGAGAATTGTTATTTTATGGTGTCAACATTTCTGGTTAATTTAAGTTTTTGTTAGCCTGCAACACACCTTATGATAGCTCATTGCATTTATCAGGATAACTTTGCTACTTTGAACTTTACACCATTAGTATTTTTATGACTCTTCAATATTGAACATAAAGTTAATTCTGCATACTCATAATATATACACAATTGTATTATAGTTGTTTTTATACAATTCTTCATTCCGTAATTTTTTTTATTATATAAGCTTGCAGAATTTATAAAAATTTGGTTTGGGTTATGTAGATTAAGAATTTGTAAAAAAATAAAGTTTAAAGTTTTACGAAAAAAAAAAAAAAATTGGAACACCATTTCTCTCCCATTTAATTCAATAAACGCTTCATGTATGATATTTAGAATTGCATTATTTTTAGGCATATTATTTTTAAAAAATTATGTTAGCAAGACATGGAATGTTGTTAAGTTAATGTACTATTAAAAAAAAAATACCAACCCATGAAGCGTTAGCTCCAGCTGGGGGCAGCACTGTTAGAGCTAATAAATAATTTCGATTGGTGCATACTTTTACATGATATTTGTTTTTAGACTAAATTTATTCAAACCAAGATAGCTTTTTTTATGCTTTTAAAATTTTAGATTATATTTTTAACGTTTCCTGATACTTTTCAAATTAAAGTCTTTGGAAATAATATTGCTTTTTTCCCATCCTGGATGTTAACATTACACTGCAACATGCTATCATAACTCTGGCTTTTGGCATTGATATTTATGTATTGTGAAAGTACTGATGTACTAGAGCGCCATCTGTTATCAAATTATAGAACTATTTTAGTGGCGTATTATTCTTTTTAAAATAAAACAATTTCTACTGTCCTTACTGCGATGAAAAAATTAAAGGGAGGGCCTGGCTCATCAGTGGTGAACCCTCCCAGCGGTTTCGCCAGTTTAATCTACCATACCGCTGTTATATTGCATTTTTGGAACTTCCTTTTATAGGTGACCGTTGTAAGAATCTTGGAATGGGTATTTTAGAAGAACTATGGACATAAGCTTTTAGGACAGCAGAATTAAATATAATTATAAATATATAATATGCTTCGAGCAATCGCTCTTCCGCAAATATCAAATTGTGTCTTTTATTAGAACAATAATGTTATGATGTACTAGAGCGCCATCTGTTATCAAATTATAAAACTATTTTAGTGGCGTATTATTCTTTTTAAAATAAAACAATTTCTACTGTCCTTACTGCGATGAAAAAATTAAAGGGAGGGCCTGGCTCATCAGCGAAACCGCTGGGAGGGTTCACCACTGATGAGCCAGGCCCTCCCTTTAATTTTTTCATCGCAGTAAGGACAGTAGAAATTGTTTTATTTTAAAAAGAATAATACGCCACTAAAATAGTTTTATAATTTGATAACAGATGGCGCTCTAGTACATCATAACATTATTGTTCTAATAAAAGACACAATTTGATATTTGCGGAAGAGCGATTGCTCGAAGCATATTATATATTTATAATTATATTTAATTCTGCTGTCCTAAAAGCTTATGTCCATAGTTCTTCTAAAATACCCATTCCAAGATTCTTACAACGGTCACCTATAAAAGGAAGTTCCAAAAATGCAATATAACAGCGGTAT
Organism: Cordylochernes scorpioides; assembly: GCA_030710605.1. Lineage (NCBI taxonomy): Eukaryota > Metazoa > Arthropoda > Arachnida > Pseudoscorpiones > Chernetidae > Cordylochernes > Cordylochernes scorpioides. The sequence continues at coordinate 62,609,476 of CP092871.1, read as the reverse complement.
GGTAGATTAAACTGGCGAAACCGCTGGGAGGGTTCACCACTGATGAGCCAGGCCCTCCCTTTAATTTTTTCATCGCAGTAAGGACAGTAGAAATTGTTTTATTTTAAAAAGAATAATACGCCACTAAAATAGTTTTATAATTTGTGAAAGTACTGTTTGCTCTTTAAGCTCTAGAGAGATTATAATGTATCTACAGATCCATCAAGTGGAAATCACACCATAGTAAAAAAGAACGCATGTAGCTGGTAGCAAAATTTGTGCCCTGTGTGAAGCTAGTGTTCAAAATTTAATTTTTAAAAAATATATTTCAATTATATTACTATGCACTAGCGCGCCATCTGTTATCAAGTTACAAAACTATTTTAGACGCGTAATATTCTTTTTAAAATAAAACAATTTCTACTGCCCTTATTTATTTATATTTATATTTATAATTTTATGTAATTCTGCTGTCCTAAAAGCTTATGTCCATAGAACATCTAAAATACCCTTTCGAAGAGTCAAGCATCAGTATCACTATAAAAGGAAGTTCCAAAAATGCAATATAACAGCGGTATGGTAGATTAAACTGGCGAAACCGCTGGGAGGGTTCACCACTGATGAGCCAGGCCCTCCCTTTAATTTTTCCATTGCAGTAAGGGCAGTAGTAATTGTTTAATTAAAAAAAAAATATTACGCGTCTAAAATAGTTTTGTAATTAGATATTTCAATTGTTGGCCTTATTTTCACATGTTACTGACCAATAACGCTGATCCATATAGGGTTAATTAATAACTCATTTGACATTTTACTTTTATTTAAGGTCTTGGAAATATACATTTTTGTGATAGTAGCATGAATTGCATAATGAATTTAACATTTATGTACAATGAATTTAATATTTATATTCATTTGACCTAGCTTGTGGGCCTCTTGTTGGTCACCCTTGCTCTAAAGAAGGAAACAATAAACGTCGAGGGGAGCATTACTATATAAAACAATCCAGTAGACGGTGAGTAGAGGCTACAGAATCTTACTCAATCGAATGGTATGGTAAAATATTACTTTATAGAACTGTTAAAAAAAGCGATGAAAGGCGACATAATCTTATTCCAATCAAAGACAAAGTTGAAAAAAAAACACAATATGCAAAAGATCCCCATCAAGACCGGGAGACTATCTTTTATATACACACATAAACCGTCGCGTGTCGATCGCCATTAAGACGAAAAGAGCGCTACTCCAGTTACGGGCTCAAGAAGATGTCTGTGTAAAGGCCAAATAACACCGGAATCCTAGTCACGAGCTCGATAAAACTCTCGTGTTATCAACCATAAATAACACCGGAAGACCCAGACTTGGGCCGGCAGGGAAGGCTGTTGACCGCTAGGAAAGCCTTTAGGAAGCCCGGAAGAGAAAGTCCCTGCAGCGGCAGCCTAAGGAGAAATGCGGAAGCTGAGTGAAGGTCAGTTCGTTGCCCTTGACCGCCCGGGCGGCCGGCGGCCGTCTGCAGGTCACTAGCGGTAACCCATTCACTTCTTACCCTCACCTCACTTACATTATCCTGGATAGGGCCGATAAACAGCACTTCCTATTACGACTTTAAGTAGATAATTTTACATAGAATTCATACATAATTTTCTTACTTGCTTGTCAAACATTATGATCCAGTGTATTGCAACGCCTTTATGCAATGGGTTATAGAACTACGCTCCAAGAATAAACAGCAGAGCTTTGCTTCACTTGGTAATAACTATATCCTATATTTTATATCTTTACTACTATCTGGCTTCGGTATATATTTTAAAATCCTCCTCTCCTATCCTCTTCATTAAGAGCCATTTAAAAAATGCGTTGATTCACCTAGATAGACCTTAGGTAGGGCTTCATCTGGCAATACCAACGAGTTGAATTCATGGTCGTCCTTACGTCGAAGTTTCTTAACTGCCGCTTATCTTTATACATTCCAAGGTAGATAGGCAGAATGATTCGATATATTCATTATTGATTGCAACTTTATATATGGTTAGTTACATATTTGCACCTGCAGAAAGTCGTTGCACACTAGTTATTATCACTTTCTTGCGAAGTAAGCATGAAGAAAATGCCTGAACCTGTCCTAAAGAGTCGGCCCTACCCACTTAAACCCCCGTAGGAAACTCCAATGAGGGATAAAAGGGGAACATGTTGTATAAAGTTATAATCTGTGCTTACATAAATATCTGGCAACACAGTATGTAAACAATTGAGGTATAATAAAATATATTATTGTTCTAGCACGGTGGTATATTAATTGGCTCTATATAAAGGATGTAGCTATATTAAATATATATGAATAAATAAGGCTAAAGGTAAAATAGAAACCGTATAAATATACGACAAAATGGGCCACGAAAACTTTTAATCCAAAATTCGCTTCTTTTGCAGGTCCGAACTCACGTTCGGTTGGTTATCTGCGAGTAACACCGTGCGCTACCAATTCTCCATTATTTTACTGGAATAGAATTACTTTCACCCTGTCTTAAAGTATGACTGTTAAGGGGGCTGGTGGAGGAGTGGTATGAATTGTCGATTTTCGACATCCACGCTCCGGGATCGAATTCCTCATTGAGTACTTTTTTTTTTCTAAAGAAAAAAAATATATACATCAAAGGCCCCCGATTCTAACAAAGGTTGAATCCCATCAGTTAGTAGAAGTAATCAAACGAAGCTCTGGAACATCTGTAAGTGAAAAAGTCGAACTGTTTTCTAGAGATGTGGTGCACTTACCACAGTGATTATCATGGCCTGTACCACGTGTACTTGGGATATGAGCCAAGACGACAGTTAAGATTTGCTGTCCGGCGCTTCTAGTCCCACTCTATAATAACTCGGAGCTATATATAAAAGTATATTACAGTATTTATATTTAAGGCCGATAAATCGCCGGCGTGGACCCAACAGTGGGCTGATAACATTTTGAGTTGCTTCCGCAGCGTTGTGCCGAAGCTTTACTCATAAAATAGTTTGAAAATTTAAACGCAAATATCCACATAAGATATGGCGTGTGTTTTGTAATAAATACATTTTATAAATGGCGTTCGATTTATCTATAAGTAAAAATAGTATTAAAATGGAATTCAAACAATACTGAATGAATATTTGACAAAATGAAATAAATGGTGGAAACTAAAATTGTGTGTAACATATTTTAACTTTTGCATGTGTGTGTGTGTTTTCAAAAGATAAATATAAATATATTTTATAAACTACTGATGCGTATAATTTACTGGTTTAACTATAATTGTGTGTGTGAAAATATAAAATATTTCGAAGCAAAAACTGTGGTTATTGCACAAAAAATATTTAAAAATTCGTTAAAACAATAATATAAAACAATTTTCAAGAGATAATGTTTTATATTATTGTCAAGACAAATTGACAACTTGATAAATTTGTACAGAAGGTTGGCCATAACATATATGTAACCCAGGAGCCTGGGGATTAAGAAAATACAACCCACTGTCACTTCTTGTTGTCATACACTGAACAATGACCACACTCTCGACTTTGAAAATACAACTCTTATTATATACCAGAACATTAAGGAAAAAAAACATTGCCGATTGTTTTTGGAAGGTTGGGCCTCTGCAGAATACAAAGATAGCATAAATAGGATAATTGATTTACAAGATATTTACACGCCATTTAAATCTTTGAAATTTTAAGTATCGATTTTTATAGAATATCTAGAATGCAATTTTAAAGGGAGAGGGGCCAAATTTTATCAAAAACTAGCCGAATGACCCGGACAACGCCCGGGTTTTACCCAATTAAATGTTTTTATTCAAATACTATTCGTTACAATTATAAATTGGCGCCGTGGAGGTCACTCTTGTGAAACGTCCCGCTCCAAACTTTGTGTCTGAGAAGCGATATTTTTATAGAGAGATGATCTGACTTTGTGTCTTCTGCTCGAATGAATGTTTTTCTGTTAGAATTTTGTTCCTGCATACTAAAAATGAACTGGCTTCACCCGTTGTCCCTGCTTTTTGGAATTTTTCCCGTTATAATTTTGTATCTGATAATCAAACATGATACAGAAATATTGTCATCATCATTTTATGACTATAAAACAACTATTTTTGCCCAGAACCTGTTAATTTAAATTTTTCTTGGCTAAAAATCCGATAAATATATCTTCCAGATTTTTCTCTATGTTCTGTTAAAACACGCTTTACATGTACATTAGGTCAGCTGATATTACCTCCCATCTTCACCGCTAGAGGCGCTGCTTGCGAGCGAAAGGGCAAATTCGCAACGCAATTTGTAAATAACTCGAAGAATATTCGGGATAGAGACCTGAAAATTTCACTATAAGTTTTTACAGATTCTACCCAATATACTTTTAAAATTTCAGTCAGATTAGTAACGTATTGTGGACGTGTATAGCCGACATAGGAACAAACACACATACATACATACACTGACTTTTAAATATATAGGGATTATATTTTATCCTCCACATTACATTACAATAACAATTAATTTTCTATTTATGATAAATTACCTAGCCCCTTATCGATCATCGCAAACACACTTGTTCAAATTATTATTATTATTTTTTAATTATCATTAACGTAAATGTAACCCAGGCTCCTGTTGTGGTCATCTACCCAGACAAATTCGCAAAAGATAACTACAGATCTGTATGTTTTGTATTATTGCTAAACGAACTTTTAAATATTTGATGTTATAACCACAGTTTTTTCTTTAAAATATTTTATATTTTCACACATTAGTAAAAACTAATTTATGCACATCAGTTGCTTAAATCCCTATCTATATTTAACCCTTAAAACACAGACACACCCAAAAGTTATAATATGTTGCACACATTTTTGGTTTCCACCCTTTAATTTAGTTTGTTAGAAATGTATTCAGCAGTGTTTAAACTCCATTTTTAATACATTTATTTATATAGAATACTGATTTTTACTTATTTATAAATCGATCGCCATTAAAACAAATTTGTAATTTTTAATGCATTATTTTAAAATGTACATTTTATGGTTATATATTTTTAAAAATTCATAATTTATTTTAAAATCATTTGATATTTATTTTTCGATGTTTTAATAGCCAACTTGCATTTTTTTTCTAGTTTTTAAACGAATTTTTATATCACAATTGTTGTGTTTTAACTTTGAAAGCACAAAAAATATAATAAACTTGAATTTGTTTATTCAAGTCTCAAAAAACAAAGCTTTGCATATATAACAAATAATAATGAAGAAGAAGAAAGAAACATTTTAGGAAAAGCAAAAACAAAACAAAAGTACTGGTCAAAAAGAAACATTTAAAATCGCAGATTAATATCTTCAACACTTCCCCTTAATCAGATTTCAAATGTCCCTCATACCCAGTAGATATTTCAGCATTTGGAAACGCGGCTTATCATAATGTCAGCAACTTGATCTTTTCCAGAAATATGTTCTGCATTGAAAATACCTTCTTGATACTTTTCTCTCACAAAATAGTGTCTTACTTCTATATGTTTGTTTCTCTTTTGAAATTCAGGATTTTTGATCAATTTAATTGTACTTGCATTATCAACTTTTTATAATTGGTTGTTCTTTTAGTGGAGAAATTTCACTGAAAAGACTATTTAACCAAATAACTTCCTTTGCTGTATTGCTTGCTGCCACGAGTTCGGCCTCAGTTGTTGACAAAGATACTGATCTTTGTTTTTGGCAAAGCCAAGAAATAACACCACCAGCCAGTTTACACACAACTCCACTGGTAGATCTTCTAGTTTCTGGGTCTCCAGCAAAATCTGCATCACTGAAAGATTCCAAAACTCCTACTTTATGACCCTTTTGGTACATAATTCCATATTCAGTTGTTACTACAAGATATTTGAAGATCGTTTAACTACTTCCCAGTCAAATTTTGTTGGTGCTGCAAGTTTTTAGAAACTTTATTAAGTGCAAAAGTGATATCGGGTCTTGTTAAGCAGCTCAGGTGCATCAGACTACCAATCGCTTCACGAAAGGGAACATTTTCTAGAATCTCTGCCTCCCCAGGAACAGTAGAATTATCAGTTGGTGTTCCCACTTTATTCGCTTGAGACATATTGAATTTCTCAAGAATTCTTTTTATTTATGCCTTTTGATTTATAAAGATTGACCCATCCGGTTGCCGCCCTATCTCAATACTCAAAAATAAATAAAATGGTTCACTTGTGATCTTAAATGAAAACATTAGTTCTTCAAGAAATTCTTTGATTTCCTGTTAATTTGTACCAGCAATGATTCCATCATCAAAATATATGGCAATAATGAGTAGTTGATCATTTGTCTTTCTGAAGAATAAACAGGGGTCAGCTGTACCTACCTTCAGACATCTTTCTTTCATGAAGTTGACTATTTTCTGATTCCAGCATCTTGGTGACTGTTTGAGTCCATAGAGACTTTTCTTCAATTTCAATACAATATCTGTTCCATTGTTGAATCCTTCAGGTTGTTTGATATAAATTTGATCTTGTAAGTCTCCATATAGAAAGGCTGTCTTTATGTCAAACTGTACCAATTTTAAGTCTTCATTAGCAGCAATTGCTAAAAGAGTTCTTATGGTGTCATGTATTGCAACAGGACTAAATGTTTCTTCATAATCTATACCCTTCATTTGTACAAACCCTTTTGCCACCAGTCTTGCCTTATATATTTTTGCCTTATTCAATTTGGTCTTTAATACCCATTTACAATCAATTGGTTTTTGGCCAGGTGGTAATGTTGTGCATTCGTAGACATCATTTTCCGTTAAAGAAATCATTTCTTCATTCATTGCTTCTTTCCAAAACTGTGCATTTGGAGAATCCATTGCTTCTTTGTATGTCTTGGGTTCAAGACCTTATGCAATATTTATTTCAGCATCAATATACCTTTGAGGTTTTGATATATTTGATCGATCTCTTAGATTGTATACGGCTGATGTTTGAACATTGCTTTCAATTTTCTCAATATCTTGAGTATCATTTTGTTCATCAATCTGATTACTTGAAAGTTCCTTATTTCTCTTTTCAATATCAAGGCTAAATGTTGGTATAGTTTCCTTGAATATTACATCCCTACTTGTGACAACTTTGTTTAAGTTCGGCATCCAGATTCGATGCCCATCCTTGTTACTGCAACAACCAACTAAAATACCTTTTTCGCTTTTGGCATCTAACTTTATTCTCTTTTCATCAGACACATGAACAAAACATTCAGTTCCGAATATTCGAAGATGATCAACTGCTGTTTTTTTTACCAAACCATAGTTCATAAGGTGTCTTTACCTCAATTTGTGTTGGTCCTGTTCTATTCAAAACATATGTAGCAGTGTTAACTGCCTCTGCCCAAAGCTTTAGGCTCATACTTTTGGCATATATCATTGAACGAGCTGCTTCTATTAAAGACTTGTTTTCTCTTTCCGCTGAACCATTCTGTTGTGGAGTATATGGCATTGAGATCCTATGATTAATACCATACTTGTTTGTAATTTTTGAGGTTTCTTTCTATACAAACTCCTTTCCTCCATCTGTGAGAATTTCTTTCACTATATGTCCAGTAGTCTTTGTTTCCAAGAGAAATTGTTCTAGCTTTTCAATGACTTGTGATTCTTTTAGGAAATACACCTATCGGTATTTTGTAAAATCATCTTCGAAACACACAAAGTAATTCATCCCTCCTTTCGAAACCTCCTGCATAGGGCCACATACATCTACATGAATTAAGTTTCCAGGTTGGGTAGAATAATATTGTTCTCTTGATCCAAAACTCAGTCTATGTTGTTTTCCATAAATACATGCCTCGCAAGGTTCATTGTCCATGACTGCATCTATTCCTTGTTCTTTAAGCCATTTTTGAACATGTCTTTTATTTTGATGTCCAAATCTTTCATGCCATAGTTGTAGTAATTGACATTTTGGGTTTTGGCTGAATTAACTTCTGCAGCATTTTCAGGTTTGATACTTGTTATTAACATACCATACAAGCCTCCTGGTAGTCTTTTCCCTTCTACAATAACTTCCCCAGTTGTTGTCTTAAAAGGTTTACAACATTTTTTATCCATTTTCATTTAAAACCCTTTATCCAATGTGCACTGTAATGACATCACATTACGACTGAAATTGGGAACATACCATACATCAGTTAGGTAGTGAGTTTGCCATTTACCTTTTACACAAGTTTCAATTGTTATAGTTCCACTTCCATAAGCTATCAATTTTTCATTACTTCCAACTTTAACAGTCTGTTGGGTAGGAAAATCCTTATAAGAAGTATAAAAACTTGCATTTCTTGTAATGTGGTTAGTAGCTCCTGGGTCACCGATCCAAATGTCTTCATCTTGTTCATTGAATCTTTCACCGATTAAACTTTCACTTAATTTTGAATTAAGATTTAATTTAGTTTCATCTTTTTCTTTATCCTTTAGTTTCTTCTGTTTTGCATACCTACAATCTTTGGCCGAGTGTCCTTTTCTATGACAAAAGTAACATTCTCTTGTTTCTCTTGTTTTCTGAAATTTTTCATTACTTTTGGTAACCTTTCCTTTCATATTTTGCTTATTTTCATATGCATTTGCCATTAGTGCTGTCGAACTTGATGTGCTGCATTCATCTCGCTGTTGAATTCTTATTCCGAATAACCGAAGCCTTTGTGTGAGATTGTCTACAGAACGTTCTTCTTTAGACACTGATTCCCAAACACTTTTAAAATCAAAATATTCATCAGGCAAGGTGTTCATGATTCTGCACATCAACATTGATTCAGGCAATTTCAAATTTTCATGTTTAGTAAGTTCATTTTGCATATCATTCCATAAACTTTCTATTTTTGAAATGTGCTTTGAAATATCATCTGAAGGATCCTTCTTAAAATTAAATAATTGATTATAGAGCATGTCTAATCTTTGACCAGAGCTTTGCTCATAGACACTTAACAATTTGACCCATATATCTTTAGCACTTGAGCAGGGAATTATTAGTTGACTCACATCAGGCATCACACTTGTTGTGAATAACAATTGGGATATTGCACCTTCACTTTCCCATTTTACATATGCCTCTTTTTCTTCATTTGTTTCTTGTTTTATTGGCTTTCTATAAGTTCCATCAACAACGCCTATTACTTTGTTTATTGTTAAAAGCAATTTTATATTTTTCTTATATTCTGGCCAGTTTATTAAACCTTCCAATTTGGGAATATTCATACCCATTTTAATATTATCCATTCCAGCCATTACTAATATATATTTTAACGTGATAAGCAAAATATAATTATTTTTAGGCTTACCGTTGCTTCGTTTTTGTTATATTTCGCAGTGAATGCGTGGTTGGGTCCATAACCTGTTGTGTTTTAACTTTAAAAGCACACAAAAATATAATAAACTTGAATTTGTTTGTTCAAGTCTCAAAAAACAAAGCTTTGCATATAGAACAAATAATAATGAAGAAGAAGAAATGATCATTTTAGGAAAAGAAATAACAAAACAAAAGTACTGGTCAAAAAGAAACATTTAAAATCGCAGATTAATATTCTCAACAACAATAACTATTAAATATATATATATTATAAATTAATATATACTTATAATTTTATTTTCAAAACGGGAAAAATAATTACAAAATTTATTTTGTGTCTGTAATATATATATTTTTATATATAACTTTTCTCCCTCCCCATATTGAATATAGGTAAAAAATATATATATATGTCATAATGTATGCTCTTCCAGGAATAATAAAGTAAACCTACAGTCAATCAGAGAGAGACGTAGATAAAAGGTCGCTAAAGTACGGCCATTTTGGGCCACTGGCCACATTCCGGAGGGGGGCCTTTTCTTGGAACCCTCAGGACTATTTTTGGACAGTTGGGGGGTGGTGTGCGACACGAACGGTCGTTCAGCGGTGACAGCCCCTCGCGCTACCTCTCTCTCGCTGGTTGCCTAGAATTCCTCTTCCAAACTTGTGGATTCCTTATTTCTCTCTCCCCACATTATTATCATATTGTCACATTGAAAGTCGACAGGATCATATCACAGAAGAGTCGACAGGATCATATCACATATATATATATATATATTTTTAAAATATTTTATTTAACTTGCTTCCTAGTCTGTCCGTTCGTCTGTCTGTCTATCAAATCTTGCAATCGATTTTTAATAAATTTTTGAGCACGTAGAATTCTAAAATTTGGTACACTTTTCAGAACCCGATGACAATGCAAGTTGGCAAATATTCAGACTTCTGGGTTGTCAAGATGGCCGTTAATGGAAAAATGTCCAATTTGCCTTTAAATTTTGTAAACTAATTTTGAAATTCTTCCAGATCACATAGATGTATGAAACTTTTAACACTCAATCAGTCCAATGAACAATGCAAGTGTACAAGTTTCTGGGTGGTTGGAATGGCCAGGAATGAACAAATTTCTATATTTCATTTTAAGTCTTATGTTACGCCCTTTACAAAGACTCGACCAATCCGCCGCGGGCAGGCTTCCATCTATTTAAGGCCTAATCCCCAGTGAAATATTGATTCTAAGTTTTGTAAATTCATGACTTAACACTAACTAAATAATTAATAAGTAAAGATACATTTTTTCAAAAATCTTTTATTCAAATGCACTAAAAAATAAAAAATAAAATATTTTTTCTTCTTTCATTGAGAAATTAGATGTATCTGAGTTTAAATAAAAGCGGCGGGGGATGATCATATTTAGGGAAGGGGTAAAAATATAGCAAACACTTATAAAAATCGTTTGTTAGTTGCTACATATTAAATCATATTATGTTCGAAATTCATGATGATCGTCTTCCGCCGCTTTTACAAGGTATGTCCCATAAGTTCCCGGACTGGGTCCATAAAAAAAATAAATAAATGAAAAATGTAAATAAATTTGACTTTTTATTATAGAAAAAATATCTGGCAACACGATGGTACCAATATCGAGGCGGTACGTGCGCGCGCGCCAAGGTCATTCTAATTTATTTAAAGGTTACACCTAGCGCTGCGGCGATTTTACGATGGAACAAAAATTGAAGCAGAGGATTTGCATAGAATTTCGTGTGAAACTTGAAATATCAGCAACCGAAACTTTTGAAATGCTTAATAAAGCATTCCCCAATGACGCCCCAAAGAGAACAACTGTTTTTGAATGGCATTCTAGATTTAAAGCTGGCAGAATATCCATTGAAGATGATCCTCGTGAAGGACGCCCAAATTTCGAAGGACTGATGAATATGTGCAAATATTCACCGATTTGATAAAAGAAAATCCTCGAACTACTTTGCTGGAGCTAGAGCAAGACAGGCATCTCTAAAAACAACGATTGGAAGGATCGTAACCGAAGATTTGAATCTCAAAAAGACTCCTGTAAAATTCATCCCAAGATTCCTTACTAATGAGCAAAAACTGTGTTGGCTTGCAACCTGTGAGGACATGTTGGAAATGACAAGAACGGATTTGGAATGGAAAGACAAGATAATCACAGGCGACGAAACATGAGTCTATGGCTATGACCCTGAAACCAAGCGTCAATCTTCCGAGTGGAGAGGTCAGGGTGAGCCTAGACCCAAAAAATATAGGATATTGAAATCCAGAAACAAGGTTTTGCTGGACGCTTTTTTGGATAACAAGGGGTTTGTTCATCACGAGTATCTTCCTGCAGGCCAAACAGTTAATAAGGAAATGTATTTGGGCATTCTTCGCCGTCTAAGGGAAGCGATTCGAAAAAAAAGGCCAGAAAAATGGACTATTTGTGACTAGATCCTACACCATGACAATGCCCGCCCTCACACTGCGCACTTGGTGACGAGTTTTTTGGAGAAAAACGGGACACAAATCCTACCTCAACCACCCTATTCCCCAAACATCGCACCAAATGACTTTTTCCTGTTCCCCATATTTGAAACAGTTCTAAAAGGAAGACATTTTGACACCAGGGATGACATAATAGAAAAATCGCTGTTGGCATTGAAGAGCATTCCAAAAGAGGCCTATAAAAACTGTTTCGACAATTGGGAGAAACGATGGCGCTGGTGCGTTGAAGCAAGGGCGGTTTACTTTGAAAAGTTTTAATATATTTTTTTATGGACCCAGTCCGGGAACTTACGGGACATACCTTGTATTTTCACTCACTTATTCATTAATTATTTAACTTAATTCTATTGACTGTATGTGGCGTTGAATTTGTTGTTGACACACATAAATATGTTGTAATATCTTGAAAAAGGTTGGCCTTCAGCCAACTAATATTGGTAGAATAAATTATTTTTGATCCAATATAAGTCTTTTTTAAATTGAATATATTTTATTAAAAAAGTTATATATATATACTAGCGGACGTACCCGGCTTCGCCCGGGTTTTACCCGAGTAAAAGTTTGTCTAACGAATCTCTCGATAAAGTGAACATTTTTTTCCCGGTCCCTTTAAAAATACTCGATAAGTTGAATAAAATCAATATTAATTGGTTCCCTCGGTAATTGGAAGTTAAAGGAATAGTATCTTGCCTTGGAATTGTATCATTATTCTTGTATGGATGTACCCGGCTTCGCCCGGGTTTTACCCGAGTGAAGGTTTGTTTAACGAATCTCTCGATAAAGTGAACATTTTTCCCCGGTCCCTTGAAAAATACTCGATAAGTTGAATAAAATCAATATTAATTGGTTCCCTCGGTAATTGGAAGTTAAAGGAATAGTTCTTTGCCTTGGAATTGTATCATTATTCTTGTATGGATGTACCCGGCTTCGCCCGGGTTTTATCCGAGTAAAGGTTTGTTTAACAAATCTCTCGATAAAGTGAACATTTTTCCCCGGTCCCTTGAAAAATACTCGATAAGTTGAATAAAATCAATATTAATTGGTTCCCTCGGTAATTGGAAGTTAAAGGAATAGTATCTTGCCTTTGAATTGTATCATTATTCTTGTCTCAAATAAATTGCCGTGTCATCCTGAATTTTGTCTTTCCTAATTTTCTACATTACAAAATCATCGTATCATCATGATAATATTTAGAGCAGATTGTTGAATTATAACAGATAAATTAGAATATTTATCTTGATTATTTCTAGGCGAAAAGTCATTTCAAAAATTTTATTTGCTAGAAACCTTCCCAGTACTATACTAAATAACTTCCCAAAGTTTCATGGCGATCCAATGAGTGGTTTGGTCAGGCATAAAGGACAAACAAACAAACAAACAGACACACATACATTCATTTTTATATATATAGATATATATGTAGTAAACCCGATGTGGAATGTACTGGGCAGTCGTGGTAGTGGGTGAGTGATGGGATTCCCGCACTGGGACAGCAAGAGACAGAGGCAGGTCTAGATGGTAACTCCAAGAAGGTAGAGGTAGACCACGGACGAAGACTGACGCGGATGCCCTAGCCGACCGTCTAACGGCGTCGCTCTGAAAACAACTACACTACTCCTTTGTCTAATTTCTGGGCCTTTTATATTGGACGCTCGCATAAGGTGGAGCGTCCTGATTGGTTCCTATAATCACGTCACTTTCTGGCGCCAGGTTGTTTTCGTCTGGCCTTTGTCGTCTGGTTTACCTCCACCTTCTTTGTTTTATTGTCACTTCCATTGTTCGATACATATTTTAATATATAGATATGGGGTTATATAATGAATATCAGAAGAAGGTTGTGATTTATCTAACTCAAAATATACTACATATATATATATATATATATATATATATATATTAAAAATAAAGAAGGCATCTACTGACCACGAGCACATGTGCTTTTTAGATGGCGCTCTGCCATCTAAGTTAATATCAACACCTGACCCACTTATCTTTTATTTTTTCTATTGTTTTTTCATATATATATATATATATATATATCGTAATTTAAACAATGTGATATGTAAGTAATAAAGTATGACGTCTTTTCTAGTCGTCTCAAAGTGACACCAGCTTGCCACCGGACACCCGGGGATCCAGAGAGGGAAAAAAGGGCGTTGGTCCGGATGTTGACAGTTAGTTAGGTTACATCCTTGGAGCAGTGGCCACCCAGACCTTTCGGTCCACAAACCGGCATGCGATAGCATACTCGTACCTATTGCTGTATCTAGGTCACCTAACCAAAAGGAATGATGCATTCTCCATGCACCGAGCGGCCGCCATTATGGTCTGGCTCCATGGGGTCGACCCACAAACCCACAGGCGTCTCCGATAGTTCATGGCAAGGTTGCTGACCGAGCCCTCCCGTTCGGACTTAGTTAAACCCGTCCTACGCTCCAATAGGACAGTTAGTTAGGTTACAGCGGATATTTTCAGACAGCCCCGCTCAGTTCTAGGGCCCGCTCAGTACTAGGTTGGTTGTCATCCCACGGTGGCCCTCGTGGCCGCCGTTTTGGCTCCTCTCTGCCCCCTGGTTCTGGTGTCACGTGAGACGTACTAGAAGAGCGTCTTTTGATCCCAAACATTGTCCTTACTGTCCCGTGCGGACTTCCCACTCTGCACGCCTTGACACTCAACCCCGACTGCTTTCAACTCACTTGTTGGCTTACCCGGGTTTACAACATAAATATATATATATATGAAAAAACAATTAAAAAATAAATAAATAAAAAGGTCAGGTGTTGATATTAAAAATAAAAAAGGTGTGGCGACCGCACTTTGCTTCAGCGAACTGGGACAAAGCTTCAAAACACATACGGGCAGAAAAATGGTGGCCCCACTATGCCTCGGCAAGCACGTGTTGGGAGAACACGTCACTACGCATGCGCGGGCGTCATCCGGAACTTTCTAGCGGCTGGCGTCTTCCGACACTTGATCTGGCATTCACGCGGTAAACAACAAGGCTAGCGCCGACGGCCGTTACTTCAACCGTTACTTCTTTTGTCTATATATATGTCTGGCTTTGATTAAATTAATTTTAATTATCATTTTATCAGCGGCCTTTCCACAAGCCACACCAACACATCACACAGCAACTATCCTACAAATTGGTGAGCCGGACGACTCGAATGAATAATTAACGGCCAACGTCAAGGGCAAATCAAGGAAGCTCAAACATTCACGATGGAACTCACCCCATCTCAAAAACCAAGATTGATTTTTCGAGCTCCACCCTTCTTGCCAAACGACAATCCATTGTGGCTCAGCCAACTGGAAGCTGCCTTTATTTTCGCAAACATCGCCCCAGCGACGACAATTTCAAGTATAACACAATAATCGTTAATTTAGATAGACTAGCTCTCATCTGCGTCTACGACATTGTAGAAAACCCACCAGTTTCAGGAAAATATGCGGCGCTTAAAGAACGACTTCTCCTGCGATTTGGCCGGTCACACCAGGTACGAACAGCTCAAGTCTCATAAACTAAGCCCATTGCTGATCAGAGACCCTCGATTATCCTGGTGGAATTGTCCAAACCACCTCCATCTCAGCACTGTGATCCCTGTACTCCCTCCTCCAATAGCCTCCAACACCTGGAGCAGACGGCTTTTCCCCGTGACATGAATGTCACAACAACTGCCCTGTTGACTACAGTCCAGAACGTTGAAGACACCAACTCAAGCTCCACCTTGACTTCTCCCATCAGCTCTCTGAGTAACTCTTCATCCCTGGACTCCTCATCCTTCTGCTCCAACCCTCCTTCAAACACCATCTCGTGCCCCCCTGAAACTGTTTTCTACACCCCAGTGCACAGTGACAATCCCTTGCCCCAGCAGCCGCCGTCTCATGAAGAGCCCTTGCCCCAGCAGCCGCCGTCTCACGAAGAGCCCTTGCCTCCATCTTGCGAGCAGAAACATCTACTCTTCCTAGAAGAAACCAATAACGCTGCTGCAACGACTCCTCTCCACTTGCAGCCCGCCCAAACTTCGGTACCACAACCTCTCCAACCACAAAACATTCTCCAACAGTCATTACCTCCTATTGAATCAAGAGTCACTACTTCCCCAATACTAATAGCTCCACCGGTACTCGCGGCGACTATACCTATCGCTGAGCAACCTATCGTGTCCCTGCAAGCTAGCAAAATGGTCGCCACCCATTACACCCGGACAACATTTGAAAAGGACAGGTGCCTCCCTCAAGCCCCCAAGACCAGATCCCAACCCAACAAGGCACCCTACCAAGAGTTCCCTCTACGACTACATAGGATCTTTAAAGATCCTACTGGAGGGGGAGTAGTGTGGCGACCGCACTTTGCTTCAGCGAACTGGGACAAAGCTTCAAAACACATACGGGCAGAAAAATGGCGGCCCCACTATGCCTCGGCAAGCACGTGTTGGGAGAACACGTCACTACGCATGCGCGGGCGTCATCCGGAACTTTCTAGCGGCTGGCGTCTTCCGACACTTGATCTGGCATTCACGCGGTAAACAACAAGGCTAGCGCCGACGGCCGTTACTTCAACCGTTACTTCTTTTGTCTATATATATTTCTGGCTTTAAATAAATTAATTTCAATTATAATTTTATCAGCGGCCTTTACAAAAGCCACACCAACACATCACGCAACAAGTATCCTACAAACACATATCCTGACCAGGAGCACATGTGCTTTTCAGAAGGCAGAGCGCCATCTGGTGGAACAGAAATCAACTAAACATTTATTTAGCCTGTTTCCTGATATTTGGCCAACTCAATTTCTTGATAAATCAAGAAAAGCCATCCACGAACGCGTTTCGCGCTGTTGGCGCTCGTCAGCATGGAGTAGGCTGTACAACTGCGATCAAAAATGTGTTAAGCGTATTTACGCAAGTTTGGCCTTAAATACCCATTTCTTGGTTTCTCAAGAAGCCACTGTGTCTAAGTCATTATGTCTAAGTCATATTCCTGGATATTCAATGCTCACTTTGCAAAGCGACCTGTTGGATCATTAAAAATTTTGAACCAGCATAATGATGTGTTATTATCTTGAAATTTATTCCATATAAGTTGGGCCGTAATTTTGACATTGACCACAAAACGGCTAGGCATTCTTTTTTAGTAGTTGTGTAGTTTGTTCAGTTTTACTTAAGATTCGACTAAAATATGAGATTACCTTCTTTTCCCCACCGATATTTTGAGTAGGGATGCATTTAGGGTATTGTTAGATGCATCCGTCTGAATGTAAGTAGGATTTTGGACAAAAGTGGCGCAATTATTGGTGGATTTATTAACGATTTTTCAGGGTTTGGATTGCTTTCTCTTGTATTCCTGTTCAGGTAAATGGTGCATTCATTCTAAAACGATTGGGTAAAGGTTCAGTAATTTTCGAAAAATATTTGATAAATTTTCTGTAAAAAAAATACATACCCAAGAATGAGTGCGGAGATTTTGATTCTTCTCACTCAGTGTGGTTCGACAAGAGGTAACAAATTCCAACGGTTTAAAAATTGCAGTCAATCATTTGGCGAAAAAACAATCTTTTATTCATGACTCCTACTTGTTGCAACGCTAGTATAATTGATCTTACAATAGGGAACAAACATTCGCTGAATTTACTAAAAAATTGCCATACTTCTACAATTAAGCTAGTATTTTACAGACCACCTAGCAGTAAATATTTTTGATATTCTTCAGATTGTGCTACTTTAGTACTATACATATGTCTGCATAGAATATTAAAGAAATAAATGTAAACTATTCGATATCTATATATATAAAAATGAATGTATGTCTGTTTGTTTGTCCTTTATGCCTGACCAAACCACTCATTGGATCGCCATGAAACTTTGGGAAGTTATTTAGTATAGTACTGGGAAGGTTTCTAGCAAATAAAATTTTTGAAATAACTTTTCGCCTAGATATAATCAAGATAAATATTCTAATTTATCTGTTATAATTCAAAAATCTGCTCTAAATATTATCATGATGATACGATGATTTTGTAATGTAGAAAATTAGGAAAGACAAAATTCAGGATGACATGGCAATTTATTTGAGACAAGAATAATGATACAATTCAAAGGCAAGATACTATTCCTTTAACTTCCAATTACCGAGGGAACCAATTAATATTGATTTTATTCCACTTATCGAGAATTTTTCAAGGGACCGGGAAAAAATGTTCACTTTATGGAGAGATTCGTTAAACAAACCTTTACTCGGGTAAAACCCGGGCGAAGCCGGGAATATCCATTTCGTAGCTTAACCAGTCTCTCCAAGAGGCAGTCTCTTATTAAAGGTCTATTAGAGATTCTTTAATAGCAATTAGAATCTTCAATGAGAGACCACCAACAGGAGAAACAAGTTGATTCATGTTTTTAGGTGGTCTTTCTTAAGAGACTCTATTTACATATATTAAAATATGAAAAAATTAAAATATTTTATCAAGATAAATATTCTAATTTATCTATATATATAAAAATGAATGTATGTGTGTCTGTTTGTTTGTTTGTTTGTCCTTTATGCCTGACCAAACCCCTCATTGGATCGCCATGAAACTTTGGGAAGTTATTTAGTATAGTACTGGGAAGGTTTCTAGCAAATAAAATTTTTGAAATAACTTTTCGCCTAGAAATAATCAAGATAAATATTCTAATTTATCTGTTATAATTCAACAATCTGCTCTAAATATTATCATGATGATACGATGATTTTGTAATGTAGAAAATTAGGAAAGACAAAATTCAGGATGACACGGCAATTTATTTGAGACAAGAATAATGATACAATTCAAAGGCAAGATACTATTCCTTTAACTTCCAATTACCGAGGGAACCAATTAATATTGATTTTATTCAACTTATCGAGTATTTTTCAAGGGACCGGGAAAAATGTTAACTTTATCGAGAGATTCGTTAGACAAACCTTTACTCAGGTAAAACCCGGGCGAAGCCGGGCGGGTCCGCTAGTTTTCTAATAAAATATCCATACGCAAAATATCTAAACTAGAAAATTATATAGACAAAATAGAGAGAGAGAGAAAACGATTCCGCTATTGAACAGGTGGTTGCTGGTATTATGAATTTATTACTGGAAGCCACTTATCAATATTTGAAAGATAAATCCACTAACCCTAGGTACGGTCCAGGATTAAACTATATTTCAACAGTTAATGAAAAACTATCTTCACTATATATGGAATTGATATTATAATGGTGGAACAGTGAGTTAAAATATCTATAATATCTGTGGTGATGGTGATTGCGTGATGTTGGTGGTGTGGCTTGTGGAAAGGCCGCTGATAAAATTATAATTAAATATATATATATATATATATTTAAAGCCAGAAATATATAAAGAGAAAAGAATTAACGGCCGTTGGGAGCAGGCCTTGTTGTTATGACGCCAGTGACCAGCAAAAGTCTCGGATGACGCCCCGCGCGCATGCGTAGTGTGTTATCCCAGCTTGCGCTTGCTGAAGCATAGTGGGGCCGCCACATATTTATAAAAATGCTTTAAAAAGCAAAAATAAATAAATAATAATAATAAATAAAATTGGCAAGCTTTGTTGAGAAAAATACAAGTAGTGCATTTCAAAATAGAATTTTCGAAATGCATATAGCATATTTAATAAAATAAGATACTCAAATGGACAAACAGGATTACCCATAATTGATAATTTACCAGCGAATCACAGGAAAGACATAATAGCGAAATTAAAGAACGACTTAATTCCCGTAGTATGTGTATTGAAACTTTGTCCCAGTTCGCGCTCGCTGAAGCAAAGTGTGGTCGCCACATATGTATACAAATGCTTTAAAAAGCAAAAAAATAAATTAATAATAATAATAAATAAAATTGGCAAGCTTTGTTGAGAAAATTACAAGTAGTGCATTTCAAAATATAATTTTAGAAATGCATATAGCATATTTAATAAAATAAGATACTCAAATGGACAAACAGGATTACCCATCTATATTAATAAAATGGAAATTTCATAAGTGGACATCACTAAAAACTTTCGTTACAATGCATCAATTTCAACCAAATTTTCAACATTTATGTAAAACGAGATGGAGCAGGTTTTGCTTAACATCAAAATATATTTCCTAACATTAACATGCGTAACTTCGCTGTTATCGATTAAATACAAAAAAAAAATCAATAGAGTTAATTTTATTTATATATAAATACAAAATTAAATTTCAACAGAGTTAATTTTTTTTACATACTAGCTAATAATCTCAATCTAAAAAATATTCAAAACAAGCAATTTTAAGATAACACCATATGTAAAACAGTCGGCCAAGAAAACAACAACGATATTACATCTTTCTCACATATTCACACACAATCTTGATTAATAATTAAAACTAATCTTTAACATTGTTTATTATACTTCAACTTTTATTTCTACATTTGTTTTTAAATACCCAATTGTTTTATCATGTTTCTAATTTCGCCTAACAAATATACAAATTTATAGTGACCAACATAAGCAAATTTTATCTTTGTTTTTATTTAACTTGATATCGTAAACATAACATCCATTGTAAGCATTTTTCTGTTCACCTTCCGTGGTTTCTCTTTTCTCTGATATTTTTTAGGTGTAGTATATTTTCTTATTACTAGACTACAAACATTCCCTCGAGAAAAACCTGGGCGAAGCCGGGTACATCCGCTAGTAATTGATAATTTACCAGCGAATCACAGGAAAGACATAATAGCGAAATTAAAGAACGACTTAATTCCAGATGACAATACAAACTTGGATAATATTCAGCAAGAAATAAATTATAAACCACAAATGATAAATTGTAGAACAATTAGGATTGAAAAAGAAGAAATCGTGGATATTATATCGTGAAAGCATATCTGACCGTATTGTTATAAAAAACTCCAGGTTTAAGCAATATAAGCAATATGATCGAATATGCTTCCCCACAAATTTTATCGTTACTACATCAACTATTTAATGCATGTATTCAAATAGGATACTACTCAGACAAATGGAAAACTGCAGATCTAAAGATAATACCTCATGCGACTAATTTTGAAACGTCCAATAGATACCGCCCTATATCATTGAATTCGAACTTTTCCAAAATATTTGAAATATAATAGAAAAAATAAATAATTCAAATTTTATTAAAATGATAATCCTTTAAATCCTCGACAACATAGATTAATTAAAAACAAAGTCAACAATTACAGCCCTTAATAAATCACCTATCTTGTCATAGAGCAAAAACACAATAAGTTAGTGGTCCTAATTGCAAAAGATATTAAAGGTGCTTTTGACAACACAATGATGGTCAGCATTAATTAAAAAAAAGACGAAGATAAGCTACATGCCCCGTATTGATTATAATTGTAAAATCAAACTTGAAAAATAGAAAATAACTCTCACTTATACTGAATGGCATAGAAGTTTCTAAATCACTATCGAAAGGCTATCTTCAGGGAGGTCCTTTGTCTTCACTTTTGTGGTGGATTTAACTAAGTAATTTTGCTAACCAAACTACAAAAACCTAATTCAGAAATAATTTGCCACGCCGATGACGGGCCAATAGTATGTTTGAACAAATAATTATCAGCTCTTTTAAAATTTCGATTGAAATTACCTTAGAAAAGATCGACTTATGGTGCACGGATTACAAATTAAATATCAGCCTTGAAAAAACCAAACCACCATTTTGCATTTGCTTAAAAAGAAGTCCCTATCAAATTTAAAAATGAAATCATTACACCTGTAAGAGCAATAAAAATTCTTTCATAAAAGAAAAAAATAATTTTAGTGTTCACCTAAATAATAAAAATAAAGCCTAACGAGAAATTATATAATTTAGTTTTTCTTAATGCGGTAGCTCCTGGGGTTTGATCACTCAGAAGGACTAATATTATAAAACTATAAAATTATCAGACCAATACTCATATATGGTCCTGGTATTTGGTTTGAATGTTTAAATAAAAATAATATACATAAACATTCAAAAATTGCCACTTCGGCCAGTTAGAGTTTTTATTTTCTCAACGTTGCGACAAAAATATTTTGTCTTCGTCAGGAGAAATAATTTTTATCGCCTTGCCAAATGCTTTATTTTTATTTATTTATCCTGACGAAGACAAAATATTTTTGTCGAAACGTTTAGAAAATAAAAAACTCTAACTGGACGAAGTGTCTATTTTTCCCAGAAATATGAATGCCGGCCAGGCAACCTCTATCTTCAGGATAAACATTGAAGTCACTTCAAAATCAATTATTACTTTATAATCATACAAAGTGACATCCTATAATAGTGTAAAGAATTTGGCCAACAGTTAGATATTTGCATTTCTTTCTTTGGGCGTTCGTCCCGAAAGCTTGCATTTCGCTTAATTAAAAGAAACTTATCTTACCTCACGTGTTGTCCATCTTTATAATTTACTGGTAAGAGTCCCTGCAATTTTTCTGAATAGTATTTTAATTAAAACATTTTAAAAAACACACAGTTTGGAACGGGACGTTTCACAAGAGTGACATCTATGGCGCCAATTTATAATTGTAACGAATAGTATTTGAATTAAAACGTTTTTAAAATATATACGCACTCGGGTAAAACCCGGGCGTTGCCCGGGCCATTCGTCTAGTATTTAAATATTTGCAAACTTTTCCTACACAGATTTTTTTATTTAATTTTCCTTGATAGAATGTGATATATTTCAAAAGGAAAAGACACACACACCGCCTATCTCCCATAAAAATAGACGCAATAAAATATAGCCAAAAGTTTTTCCAATATGCTTTACAAAGATTAATGAGCTAATCTCTAAAAATATTTAATGAAGATGTCAATTTAAAATGTTACTATTATTTATTTTTGTATACAAATAAAATATTATATGATTATGCCAGAAATTTCACAAAATAGAAATAAATATTTTTTTATTTTAGAATTCTTGGACAATAGAAAACGTATCTTAACGATATATTTAATACTTGCCGGCATTTATTGCACAATAACCAGATCTACTTGGCTGTAGTAGAAAGAGACCAAAACAAGATAGTTCAGACTAGATATGAACATCAAAAAGTGAAGGATAATCTAAAGATTGATCTTTAGGACCATTGTTTGATGGTTATTTTCCACGGGAGTTAGCTATCGGGGTGTGGGGTGATGAGGGATGAGAGCGACCTTGATCTTGGCTATGAGCCTGCTGCAGGCCCATGGTCTCCAGAACTATACCATAGAGGAGCTCTACAAAAATTACGTCTCCATCAAGAACGGTAACCTAGTGAAGCCTAATCCTACCGCCCCAGCTCTTGTCATAGGTCGCCACGTCTTAATGTGGACCATCGCCATCGAAAGCTACTACCAAGTGCCAAGCTGTGAAACTGGCGAGCAGAACTACTCCAGTTTCAACTTCATGGACCCTACAACTTACGAGCACTGCATAGGGGGCGCATGTATTAACAAGCGATGCAAGTGCAACGGACAGTACACAGGACTCCATTGCGAATCCATTGCTCTCAATTGCATGATTTTTGAATGTTTTCTCCTTCGAGTCGGTTACTTACCGTGCCTCTGCTTAACTCGCGAAAATGATAAAAAGCCCCTGATTGGTGAGTACTGGTATGACGACGGAGTATCTTTGGAAAAAAAGAAAATTTCGTCTTACGACTTAACAACGAGAATTCCGAATATATCATTATCATCATCGTCATCGATATCTCCGATAGTTGAGGAATTTGATATGTTCGATTTCATGTTTAATGACACTTTGAGTGGAGCAATTACAGCCACTTCAGAGTCTGAGACGACAATTTCACAGATAAAGGTGTCCATTTTTCAGATAACTTCGAAACTACAAACCGTCCCAGTCCAGGTCAAAAGTTCACTCTCTTTAAGGCAACTTCAGAAGCAACAACAGAAATGGACATATTCGACTTTATGACCTTGAATAACTTTACACTCCCACCTGGACAGACAGACGTTACATTGGATGTCTCCTTCAAAGTTGTTGGAGGCCTTGAGGTTATCTCCAAAGAACCATTCGAAGGCCTTGAAAATCCCTACGACATCTTCAGAGCGGATACACCCCCGCCTGGAGGCAGAGAAGACTTTGAAGAAGATGTTGCAAAGCGAATTAGTGGGGACAAGATACTGCTTCTATCTCTGTCTAGCGCCCTGATACTACTCGCATATTTACAGAAAATATGATTTTGTTACATTCCCTCGAGCTTTTCTCAATTTATTTTAAATTATGAATTATCAAATTTGATAATTTAATACTTGCATTGTATTGTGTGGCACATTCCAATGACTCCAAATCCTACTAAA
Organism: Cordylochernes scorpioides; assembly: GCA_030710605.1. Taxonomy (NCBI): domain Eukaryota; kingdom Metazoa; phylum Arthropoda; class Arachnida; order Pseudoscorpiones; family Chernetidae; genus Cordylochernes; species Cordylochernes scorpioides. The sequence continues at coordinate 62,585,315 of CP092871.1, read as the reverse complement.
TACGCCCTTATAGAATGTAAGAAAACCGGTCATTCTCGAACTACCACTTCTAGTTTGTCTACAATTACAACGTTTATGTCATTTTAGTATTCTTCCGCACTCTATTGCATTGGTAATTTTAATGTTATATAGTTATAGTACATATGCCCCCCCCCCCTAGTCGAGTATTCTTCTAGTAAATATATTATTTAAGTTCAAATACCTAGCAGACTCTGTTTCTCTATTTCCTTCATGATTGCACGTTCTAGTAGCATATCAGAAGTCGATATCTTGTGAATAGAATAAGGAAAAACTATATATAATGTTTAGGAACATTAATTTCATATTGATCCTATATATTTTTTCAACAGTTAAAAGTAAATATATCTTCGAAAATAATATGAAATGTTGAAATATGCAGAAACAAAAAACTATAGAAGAAAGAGAGATAGAGAGATAATTGACAATTAATACAAAGTTGCGGGAGGATTGTATTCATGTAACAAAAAAAGAGGCATTCTTCCTTTAATTATGAATTATTTTAATGCATATTTGGAAAGAGAGTGCCATTTTGGTACAAATAGTCAAAAATATTTTCAGAAAAGCAATTCAAATAAAATTTATAAACAATGTATAAATTAACTGATTCTTCACTGATGGAACGTCTGGAATTCATCAGCTATCACAAACCGCCCTTGAATTTGGACAAATTCACACCCATATAGTGGTTGCCCCTCTTCCTATTTTTTATGTCAGGGTGGGATTAAACCACGAATTATATCTCGAATCTTTCAAATTTTCATACAGGGAGTGTAGGAAGGAGTTAGCAGCTAATTGTTGAATAGCTCCTCTACCACCTGATCCTTAGCGATCTGATGATGATGATTGGTTTGGGCCTTGGGGTTGGCAGAATGGATGGCCGGTACAGTGTTGTCTTGGAATTCCTTGGCAGGAGCCGCTGTTGGCGCAGTATTGGTCGAAGAAGGCGCGGGTAGTGGTGATAACGGGCTGGCGCTCGGTGCCAGTACAGAAGGCTTGGTGTCTGAAGTATCCTGGGGAGGGACGGAACGGTTCGCGGCGGGAGAAGGCGCAGCAGGGTCGGAAGAAATTAAGGGGGTCTCCTGAATGATATCAGAACCCTTCGCAGCCGATTTAGAAGCTTTCGGTTTTTGGGAGGGCATGAGCTGGAAGGATGGAGGCGTAAACATCGATTTCGACGTCTATTTTTACGGAAGAGGTGACCTTTGCTTTTATAAATCAATATCCTCCCGCCAAAATTTCTATCTATATATTGGCCATAGATATGGTCTAGCCACCCTGCCAGCTAAACACCTCTTTGACAGATTTTGAAGATTTCATTTGATCCCTTGAGGATCTCTCTCTCATGAAATAAACCCCTCTCTGGACTGACGAGGACCATTATCCCGAAACAAAGGTCTCGAGGTGGACAATTATCAGTTTGCAAAAGCTGGTGTTGTGGTTCCGTCATCGACCCGGCAGAACGCCATCTAGTAGAACAAAAATAAACTAATTCTTGATATTGGATTGTTCCATCATCATATATATATATATATGTTAGCATTTTTATAAGTTGTTTTTTCATGGATTAATATATTTATATTTTGACCAGATGACCGGACGACTTTACATGTATATATTTGGTTTTAAATGATATAAATTGGTTAGTTATGAAGGGAAATTAAAGGTATTAATTTTCTTGGAGGTGTTGGTGTTTACTCTGCTCGATTGTAGAATAGGAAAGTATTAGCTCCTAACAGGTTATGGGCCCAGCAGAACGCTTCCACTGCGCCGTAGAAAGAAATTAGAAGTTAAAGCTGAAGAAAGTAAAGAAGAAAAAGCTGAAGTTAAAGCTAGAAGGTAAAGAAGAAAATTTGAAGATAGAGCTAAAGAAAAAAGCTGAAGGCTTAAGAGGATATGGCCAGGGAATTAAAGAAGAAAAGTTTATGTTAGGCTAAAGAAGATAAAGCTAACTAAGATAGAGAAAAGAATTTGATTGTTGGAAATTTGAGCGATTTAAAGACTGAACTTTGTGCAACGAAGAAGAAGAAAAGATTTGTTATATTTTTTTGTCAGATTTGCATAACTAGAAAAATCAATGGCTGACGAGTTGAGAATACCTAAACTAGACGGTAATAATTATTATTCGTGGGCTATAAGAACTAAATCAATTTTGATTCAGAAGGACATATGGGATGCGATTGAGCCTGGCTTTCCTAGTGAAACTTCAGAAAAACAAAAGCGGAAAGATAGCTTGGCATTATCTGTCATATTATTAGCGGTTGAGGATTCTTTCCTAGATGACATCGGTGATTGTAAGCGAGCGATCGATGCATGGCAGATACTGGAGGACATCCACACAAAATATGGCTTGCTGCACATATTACAGTTACTGAAATAATTTTTCAACATTATAAAAAGAGAAATAAGAGATTCTTCTCAGCAAGGTATATTATAATCAATAAAATAAAAGAAGACGAGTTTCTTAAACAATTTTAAATAAACGCAACGTCAGTCATGTACTATATTTCAACGATATTCCCGTTTCCAATTATAAAATTAGCATATCTTTTTGAAGAATAGATTCTCTATATGCATTATTTCATAATGATGTAAATTTCTTATTTGCAATTCTCTTTACCATAGTTATGTAAATATCATAGATGTATATATTCTTGTCTGCCATGTGTACCATGTTTGTATCGTCGCGTTTGCTTTATACTGCCTGTCGAAGGGTTTTCAACCGAAAGCTTGCGTTTATTTAAAATTGTTTAAGAAACTCGTCTTCTTTTATATTATTGATTATAATATTATAAAAAGAAATGACGAAGATATGAAGGAATATTTCGCGAGAATAATGGAATGTTATAGAAAATTGGCAAAGTGTCACCATGGATTTGGGGATGGCGAATTGGCGTTAATTATGCTATTGCGATTGCCAAAGAGCTACGAGCCGCTAATTCTCAGTTTAGAACAGCAAGAGGAGAAGCTATCTACTAGTGTGGTTAAATCCAAATTACTTTTAGAAGAAAAACGACAGAAACAGCGTCAAATTCCTCAAGAAGATCCAAATAGCGCTTTTGCGGTAAGAAGAGTAGAGAATACATGCAAATCACCATGTCAAGAGCGAAATAAATTTAAATATGACCAACCAAGGAATTATTATAATACGTGGACGGAAGGGAAAAAAGAAAATTATAATTATTCCAGAGGGATAAGATGTTTCAATTGTGGCAAATTAGGACACATAGCTAGGAATTGCAGATTTGCCAACTCCTCAAGGAGAATTAACGAAGGTATGCTGAAACAAAGTACGTTAGACCTTACTCATAAAGTCCTATTTGCAAATAACTTTAAAAACAATAACTCGCAGAATATCTGGTTTCTGGACAGTGGAGCTACTGAACACATGACATAAAACAGACTGAAAATGACGAATACAAAAAGTATTTCAACTTCAGTTGAAATGGCAAACAATGAGAAAATAAAAGTATCAGAGATGGGTGATGTAACCATCAAACTCGGTCACGAATATGGAGGTGAGACCTTGTTCTTGGAAAACGTATTATACGTTCCTGAATTAGACGGAAATATTTTGTCTGTTGGAAGGATTGAGGAAAGAGGAAACAAGGTTTTATTCCAGAATGGCAAGGCCTCTGTTTTTGGAAGTGATGGCGGGTTAATTTTGAAATCTAGTAGAAGAGGAAGAATCTATACAGTGGAAGAAATGAAGATGGCTAAAGTGAAGTCACCTAGTGCAGATATCTGGCACAGAAGGCTAGGACACATTTACAAAAGGGATCTCCAAAATGTGAGTGACACAGCAGAGTGCGAGGTATGCCTTGAGGGTAAAATGCGAAGACTCCCATTTCCTTCCAAACCTGTCGAAGGTAAGAAGACTTCATCACCTTTGGAGCTCATCCATTCGGATGTGGTGGGTCCCATTAGCCCAATGTCGAAGGGGGGGGAACAATTATTTCGTAACATTCATGGACGACTTCACTCATTACACTACAGTATATTTCATGAGGTCTAAATCAGAGGTACTTGACAAATTTAAGGAGTATAAGAACAGTGTTGAAAATTACCACAGCAGAAAAATCAAAGTCTTAAGAAGTGATAATGGGACGGAATATGTTAATGAAAATGGTATCAAGCGACAGCTTACAATTCCAAGAACACCTCAGCAAAATGGAACTGCGGAAAGAATGAATCAGACATTACTAAACACAGCCAGATGCATTTTACTTGAATCAGGGATTCCCTAATCATTCTGGGCAGATGCTGTAAATACAGCTTGTTACTTAAGAAACACATGTTCCAGCAAGGCAATAGGTAACAAAATACCAGAAGAAATGTGGACCGAACGGCCAGTGAAGATTGAGCATATCCGAGTTTTCGGTTGTCAGACCTGGGCATACAACGACCAGCGTCGATTCAAATTTGATTCATGAAGCCGAGAATGTGTTTTAATTGGTTATCCGGAAGGAGTCAAAGGATACAAGGTTTGGGATATCAGAAACAATAAGGTCTTCGTAACCAGAAATGTCAGATTTAGAGAAGATGTTTTCCCAACTAAGAAAATCGATAAACAAATTTCACCTGAAACTGTTTTTTTTCCAGGTTTTACATAAAAATTTTGGAGAAGACTATGAATCTATAAATGAGGAAGAGACGAAATTGGTGTAAAGGAATCAGAAAGACGAACTTAAGAAGGAAGACGAGGAAGGTCAAAATGAAGCTGCGATCCCAAGGGGATATTCAGGGACTGATGAAGAAACAATATCGGTAGAGAAAAATCTGAATAACATGGAACGAAGAGAGGATGGAAAGCAGGCTTATGAAGACGAAGCACTGAGGAGGGAAGACGAAGAAGGCCAGAATGAAACTATAATCCCAAGAAGATCTTCAAGAATTGCGGCTAGGCAGAAGGAGTATTGCAGATCAGCCTTCCACCATGGGATAATTGAACATAAGAGCCATCAAGATGAAATACCGTCATCATACGAGGAAGCGCTTAATATGCCCAAAGCAAAAGATCGGCTGAAATCTATAGAATGTGAAATGGCATCACTTCAGGAGCACAGAGTATGGGATGTTGACTTGCCAAATGGTGTTAAACGAAAACCTAACCAGGATCTTGACCACTCTAGGCCTCCGATGAGCGTATGAAAACAACTTTAAAATGGGGGGCATTGTTAGCATTTTTATAAGTTGTTTTTTTCATAGATTAATATATTTATATTTTGACCAGATGACCGGACGACTTTACATGTATATATTTGGTTTTAAATGATGTTAATTGGTTAGTTATGAAGGGAAATTAAAGGTATTAATTTTCTTGGAGGTGTTGGTGTTTACTCTGCTCGATTGTAGAATAGGAAAGTATTAGCTCCTAACAATAAATATTTATATATATTATTATTTTTATATATATCGTAGCTGTGGTGGTCGAATGGAAGGGCGCGACCGTTGTGCATGTATACTTCGAAAAATAACTTGTACCACACTCGTGCCGTAGCCTTCGCCCGCGCGCGCTGGCTCCCACGTTTATTTTGTACAGATTTATAGATGGGCGAATTTGTATTTACATTTCAACATATCAATTATGGCGAAAATAAATTATATCTTTTGGGCATTAGGAAAATATGACAGATGGAACCTGTGTGGGATAAATAAATTTACAATTATTTTTAAATTTTTAAATTGAGATTGGGAGGCAATTTTACAAATTGAATTCTGATACTATGGTACAAAAATTTAAAAAATTGTGTGATATTATATTAACAAATATATACAAGTATATATGAAAACAACATTAAGTATGATATATAACACATAAGATAATAAAGTTTTAAATGTTTTAAATGTAGCAGGATACGAACCTGTGTGATGTGGCTACGACTGTGTATCTGTTTGTGGGAGTGTTCTGTGCGTGAGAGGTGTTGGTGGATTGATGATGGGCTGAGCATCCTCCTCTGTATCGTACTCTCCATAGGAAACGTAAAAAAAGGGGTGTAAAAAGGTGCTCGGGGATGAAAAGGAATATGTCTGATTAGGTAGGGTACGTTTGAGGAATGAAGACTTGGGTCGTGGCGAACAATTCGGTAGGATGATACGAATTGGACCACTGGAGTCCTCAGAAGGTTTGTCGTTTGGGATGGAGAGAAAAGGGGACGGTTGCCATGTAAATGATGTAGCGCAAGGAGAATATCTTTTGATGTTGATGTGTGAACATAATGGTTTATTGCAAATGGTCAGAGAGCAACGTACTTAATTCTGTGACGTACATCCTGAACGGATCATTTCAAGACGGTTCTCTAACTATCAGTAATCCTGCTGACTTCTTGAAAGGAAATGAATTTGGGAAAAACTATCAGTTCGGGGTGGTCTATGGGCAACACAAATGGTGTTATTCTAATTTAAAATAGATTTCCGCCATTCTATATAGGAATTCCTTAACAACAGAATCTTATGGGGGGTCATCAATCTTAATGTCGTGGTCACCATCTTTTTCTGAGTGATTAATGAAGTCCTTGAAGGTGTTCCAAAGGACCATCGAAAACTCTTTAAAACAATACATCAAGATTGATTGAATTTGTCTTAATCAGGACGACGGCAATAAATAAATCAACAAATATATAATCGTCATGGAGACGTTTGGGTTAATACACGCCATTGTAAGGAGGGATAGAAAAAAATTAAGAATTGTTTAATCCTATTAAGATATTTAACTATGGGCAACGGTACTAACGTATTTGTGCTTATAACCGAACTATTTTCTAATTTCGCATTGTCACAGTTAATAAGAAGAGCACGTAATTGAGGGCTAATTTGCGGAGTATGATTACGTGTTGGTGAGGATGGGAGCACTCTCTTCGTTGTAGGGGAAGGTTCTAATTGGATATCAAAAAGTCTAAAGTCGGGGGACCTGTGTTTTTATCAAAGCTGATCTTATCTAACTTATGACGTTCTTTCGTTCTTTGTAACGTTAGGCATCTAGATTCAGTGACCGATGGATAAGGATCTAGATGTTGTGATAGTTCTTTCGGCAGAGAGCCGTTCATAAAGTATGATGGGGGAAATCCCGTGACGGAATGAGGGGTATCGTTAAATGCCTTAACTACTCTGGATTGGAGTATAGTCCAACTATCTCTATGATGTTGAAGATGGAGGAGCCTAAAGTTTCCGGTCAGGGTTGCGTTCAAACGTTCGGATGAACAGTTTGCTTGTGGATGGTTGCTGTTAGTGAGTATTGGTTGGATGTTATGGGAGAATAGAAATCTCCTAAACCTCAGTGATGTAAAGGCAGGGGCTCTATCTGTAAGGAGACGCTTCGGACAACCACTTTGTAGTACCCTTTTTATTACTTAAATATATGTGGTCGTACTGGTGGAACGAGAATGAATTGTCCATGCGAATCGGGTCGCGTGGTCTACTACTACATGCAGGTGATTATTTGCACTCCCATATCTAGCAAACCCGGCTATAGTATCCATAGAGACCAGATCGAATGGCAGTGGGGTTCTGGAAATTCGCCCAACTCTGCATACTTCGGTCCTTTTGGGGTTTTGCTCATTTGACAGATGTTACAATTCTTAACGAAGGCACGAATGTCTATCGACATTCCGCTCCAAAAGTATTGGGCGAAGATGATACTAGTCAATTGAGAAATTACTGGATGGTTGAATTTCTGGTGGGCTTCTCTAATAATGTGGGTCGTAAGGATGGAGGAAAACTATTTTGCTCACACCACGTCTGGTGACGGTAGTCAGGCCTGAGGTTTGGTGAACATACTTTGAATTATCCCGAAGCTCGCTTTGGTACATTTTTAATTGCGTGGCGTCAAGAAGGCCACAAAACGGATTTCGGGATAACAGGTCAGCCTCTAGTTGATTGATGCCTTTGATGAACTTCACCTGATAGTCGTAGACTGACTATCTCAAACTCCATCGAAAGAGTCTTCCTGTCAGATTTTTGATGTTTTTCAGCCACTGTAAGGCGCAATGATCGGTAAAAATAGTAAAACAATTTCCCGCCAGATAGACCTTGACACGATCTACTGCTTCAATTATGGCCAGACACTCTAATTCAGTGATGGTATAATTGCGCTCGTATTTGCGCATAGTTCGGCTATAATATTGTACTGGATATGAATTTCCATCTGGATGGAGCTGTTTCAGTACTCCTCCTATTCCTTGCAAAATACATCATATTACACTTGACAGGGCAAATTTTATTTATAAAGATGGAGAATGGGACCTGATGAAAGTAGTTGTTTGAGCTTGTCAAATGCCTTTTGACAGTCTGACGTCCATTCCCATTTAACGTTCTTTTTCAATAGTTGATTTAGAGGATTTCTAATGGCGCATAATATGGAATGAATTTGTTGTGAATACTAATGGCGCCTAGGAATGATTGCAAAGTTTTTATGTTAGTAGGGGGTTTTATGGCATTGATTACATCTATATTCCCAAGATGTGGAGTGCAGGTACCTGAACTAATTTTATATCCCAGGTAGTCAATAGATGTCCTGTAAAACTGGCATTTATTAAGATTTATTTTGGTATTTTCATATTTACAAAAATGAAAAAAATTCCTGTAAGTGTCCTAAGTGTTCCTCTAAACTGTTAGAATGGATTATGAAGTCATCAAAATAATGATTAGCAAATTTGTGTTTCTGTATCAATGGATTTAATTGCCTTTCGAATATTTGGGTACTTAATTTGAGACTAAAAACGGTAGTCTATTAAAATGATATTGCCCCAGGTGAGTTACAAATGAAAGTAGGGGCCTAGATAAGGGATGAATAGGAATTTGCCAGAAGGCGGAGTCCTTCAATAGCAATTTTTTATAAACAAACCAAGGGCTCCCCCATGGGAAGCCCCCTCTCTTCACCTTTAGCAGAAATTGTTATGAGAAAAATAGATAAAACGATAACCAACCTTTTTCCTAAAGACATTATCATCTGGCAAAGATACATATATGATATCTTTTGTATCTCCAATTCTTACAAAATAGATTTCGTTTTTACCCAACTGAGGTCTATACATAATGACATTGATTTCACTATAGAAACTGAAAGCAATAAGACCTTACCATTCCTAGATGTACTCATATTAAAAACACAAAATCAATACATAACAGAAATATATCACAAGCCAAACTCCACTCCAAATTATATACATTTTTCTTATTATTGTCCCCTAAGTCACAAATTCAATACTTTAAAAACTCTTTCCAAACGAATATTCACACATTGTTCCACCCAATCCTCAAAAACTATATAAACCCAACTTTTGATAAATAAACTCACTACTAATGGTTATCCCAAGAACTTCATATTAAGACATTTCTATAATCCCTCCCTCATACGAAATAATCATGTTTATAAATCAACATGTATAATTTCCTATTCCCATAGTAGTACCCATATAGCCAGAATCTTAAGCAAACATGGTATAAGAACATATTATGAAAGCAACCCTAATATAGCAACTATAATAAGAAACCCCATTACCAGAAATAGTTTTCCAATATCGAAACTATACAATAGCAAAGCCATATATTCCATATCATACAACCAATGCAATAATGTTTATGTAGGTGAAACAGATAGACCTTTAAAAGATAGAGTGGACGAACATAGAAGGAACATTAAAAACAATGACTTCAAATCTCTAAGAGTACAACACATCAAAAATACAGATCACGATTTCAATCTATCAAACCTTAACATTCATTACACAAACATAAATAGTAAATACAAAAGATTATTACTGGAAGCATTAATTTCATCAAAACATAATAGTATAAATAGACACATCGATATCCCAGAGGCATATGATAGGCTGGTCCATAAACTAAAATAGAAAAAAATTGTTCTCTTTATTACAACATTTTATAATTTTGCATTTAATAATATTAGCAGATAGATTATTTTTCATAGCAATAGTTATTACTTAATAAAAATATTATAAATAATCCAAGGTATGCCAATTTTTATATATATATATATATGTATATATATGTAATATATATCCAAAGTTATTACACTGCAATATTTGATGTATTACACTGTTGTAGAATCCTGTCGACTCAACCGTTCTGTGACAATATCGTTGCGGAATTTCTTGTTGTTCGATGAGAATGGTGAGATTTGGTTGAAACGCAGTCGTTTGAGTGGAAGTTGAAGCATACAGTTAGGAATAATCAGGACACGTGATGAGGTTTGAAAATAAAAGGCAACTGGGTTGGAGGAAAGAAAGCTTGAGAAGGCGGAGCGGGTTTTGATTGTTAATTATCTGATCACATGGTGGTGATTGTACTTAGCTATGGGATGAGCAGAGGGAGAGAGGTCCAGAGCAGATGTCACCTCGTTGGGAGCGAAGGAGCAACTCTAGGTGTTGTTCCTTTGAGAGCCAAATCACAACTGACAATTCTTGCTTTTCGATTTAACACCACGAGTTGTCTTCCTTCCCATTGGTCGAAGGATGGAACGTGTCCGTTTTTCTATTGGTTGACCTACTTAGTTATTGCTTCCTAATTGGACCGGCGGCTTTCTTTGGTGGAAGATATGCCCGGCCTGGTCAGGAAGTATCGGGTGTGTTCGACTCTATTTACTTCCGCGGTTATCAAATACGTCCGGTCCTGTCCGGAAATATTGGGCGTCTCTCTACTTTTATAACTTTTGCGGTCACCAGATACGTCCGGCCTCTTGTCAGGAAGTATTGACTATACAAGTTATTTATACTTGTGCCCGCTTTTAGCCTGCTTCCTATGTCTTGTTGCTACTTTCTTTCCTCCAGTTACCTTATTCTTTATTAAATCTTTGAAAATCATACATTGTACATGCATAGTGGGTCGGGGGCATACAATTATATACAAATTATGACAGATGCGCCCCCTACATGTGAAGAATTCAAGAAGGGGTTAGCCTGAGAGAATTCTGTAAAGTAAAAAATAATTTTGTGGGAAAATTAGTTGTGGGTATTGAGAGTCTATATACAAGCATTGGTGGCGATATAAGAAGTAAAATAGAATGGTGTTGATGATATAGGTTGAGTATAATTAATAGAAATCAAAAAATTTTTTAATTGCAAGAAATCAAAATGAATGCTATGGTACATAGTGGATTTAAAAAAAAAGAAAATGCGCCTAACTAATTTCTACTCGAAATTGGAAAAAAATCGAGGGAGTTCTATTAGGGCTTTTGAGAAATCAAAAATAATATAAAAATAAAAAGTTGGACGAAATCAAAGTAAATGCTGGGTTGCATGGTGAGGAAAAAAAATGCTTTGTTGCATGGTGAAAAAAGAAAAGTGCTTGTTGCATGGTAAAAAGAAATGCCTAATTATATTTTACTCGAAATTGGGAATGGAAATCGAGGGAATTTTATTAGGTCTTTTGAGAAATCAAAAATAAAAATAAAAATAAAAAGTTGGAAGAAATCAAAGTGAATGCTTGATGCATGGTGAAAAAAAAAAAAGGAAAAATGTCTAACCATATTCTTGCTCGAAATTGGGAATGGAAATCGAGGGATTTTTATTAGGTCTTTTGAGAAATCAAAAAATAAAAATAAAAATAAAAAGTTGGAAGAAATCAAAGTGAATGCTTGATGCATGGTGAAAAAAAAAGGAAAAATGCCTAAATAATTTTTGCTCGAATTTTGGGAAAAGAAAACGAGGAAATTTCATAAGGTGTTTTGAAGAAATCAAAGTAAAATATAATATCCAATTTTAAAAGAAAACCAATGAGTTTTCGTTGATTTGCAACTATGATAATATAAACTAATTGGTAAAAAAAAATGATAATTAATGATTAAAAGTGATAATAAGTTGAATAAATTGATAAATTGATTATTTATTTAAATTTTAATTGAGAGAAAATAATGAAAATGATTAATATGAACAATAAGGTGTATTGGTTTGAACCCTTTTGTATCTACATGCCCTATAAATTTTTTAATTGCTCAAATATGCCCTATAAATTTTTGTCTTTGTGTGTGTTGTGAAAAATGTTAGAAGTCTGTAAAGTAATTGATCACTTATAATAGGGATGTGAGCTCATTTAGAATGTTTGTGTGTGTGACGTCTTGTGCGTGTGGAATTGGATTGTAAAAATCGATATGTAGTTCGAATTGGGATCCAAAATCGGTGGCATAGGGAGGTTCCCAGTTGACCTCAATAGGGGACCTTCTCATTGTAATTAGAGATACGGAAGTGGGGTGTGTCGGGCAAAAGAGAGGGAATGAAATTGGATGACATGTAGAAGTTCTCAGCTTGACCTCGATTTAGCTGCTGGTCGAGGGATGGTAATTAGAAACCGGACATGGGGACTTCCACCCCCCTGTTTGCATACTGTTGGTTGCTCGAGTTTACGGTCTCGCGGAACTACGTTTCCTGTCCGCCTAATTGAGTTTGTGTGCGACTTATTTTGTGTACGAATTGTTTTGCGTAGTGTTGGTTGGATTCGTCGATACTTCTAGAGAATCGGCAGGTGGGACAGGTTTTTACCTGTTTTTGTATTGTCGTGTGTTATGTTCTGCCAATAACATTGTGAAAAGATAAGTGGTGTAATTTCGGCATTATTTGTATTTTGAAAATCCGGACGTTGTATCCATTTATTAAATCGAATGGTCGTTGTGACTTTAGTAAAAAATGCTATTCAGTGATATTAGAGTGGAATTGAGTGAAAATGAGGCTTACGACGTGGACACGCTTTGAGTGGAGACGTGTCACAGGCGTGGTGAAAGGCGTCTGTGGCCTGAAATGAAAAGTTTTGTGGGGTGACCTGTGACACGAATCGAAAAAAAAAATTGTGAATGAAAAGGTGTCACGCGAAGTCCTTGTTTGTACAAAATCTAACCTGTTCTCACTATGAACAACAAATTTATTAAAGTCATATATCGAAATTTCTATTGTTAGTGTATATGGCACCTTTTAAGGTGAACATTTTTTTAGTGTTTTGGGTAGACGAGATGATTGTTACTAACGACGGTGCATGCGTTTGTTGGTTGTTGTCGTATTTTGGCGTGCGTGTTGCGTTTGTTGGGTTGTGCGTGTTTGTTGCGTGACGACGTGTGGTCATGTATGGATTTTGTGTGGTAAGTGTGTGAGCTGTACTGACACGTTTTTTTGGCCATGGTGATAGTTGAAGCCGTTGTGGCTTGTATTTGAGGGCATATAGTACTGGTAATTGGGTTGAGTGATAAACATTGTGGTGGGGTCAATGAATGTAGGCAAGGGTTGTCCTGTGTGACAAATTTGATTGCAGTGCGAGTCCTTTCGGACAGGTTTGGCCTATCCCGTGCGTGCATTCATTGAGTACAAGGTTAGATACATGATTAAAGGGGTAGGTAGGTTAGATAGAAGTCCAATGTCAATTTCTTGACGCCATAGGGTGGGTGCCTACCTCAGTTCAACAGGTCTCCTCTGGGACGTCTTGGTTTGGGATGATTGGCTTGTGGCTCGGGACTGCTCGCACCGTCCGCGAAATTGAAGTGAAGTCCGGTACTGGAATATCGTTTTGGGATCGTTTGTGCTGTCCCGGGTCGCGCGGATTGGTTTCGGGGGCGGTGTACGGCATGGCGGTGGATGACTCCTCGGTGGTCGGTGTCCGGCCTCGGTGACACTTGCCTGGGGTGGTGGCACGTGCGTCGGCTGCCGCGCTCATCTCGCCTTTCGGTCGGCGGGGGGTGTGGGCTGCTCCGGGGGTGGCGCTACGGAACGTCGTCTGTAGTTGAGTGGATCTTGCTCCTTGAAGTGTGGCGGTCAACTGCAAAATTATTGTCGCCAGGGTGTGTTTTGTCGCTTCGTTCGTTGCCAGCTTCTTTCCGCTCGTTGCCAGTTTCTTCCCTCTTTCTTTCGTAGGGTTGTCCGTTTTTACGCTTATTAAATCCTGATTAATCTCCATCTCTTTATCCTGTCGACTCTATGTAATATATATCCAAAGTTATTACACTGCAATATTTGATGTATTACACTGTTGTAGAATCCTGTCGACTCAACCGTTCTGTGACAATATCGTTGCGGAATTTCTTGTTGTTCGATGAGAATGGTGAGATTTGGTTGAAACGCAGTCGTTTGAGTGGAAGTTGAAGCATACAGTTAGGAATAATCAGGACACGTGATGAGGCTTGAAAATAAAAGGCAACTGGGTTGGAGGAAAGAAAGCTTGAGAAGGCGGAGCGGGTTTTGATTGTTAATTATCTGATCACATGGTGGTGATTGTACTTAGATATGGGATGAGCAGAGGTAGAGAGGTCCAGAGCAGATGTCACCTCGTTGGGAGCGAAGGAGCAACTCTAGGTGTTGTTCCTTTGAGAGCCAAATCACAACTGACAATTCTTGCTTTTCGATTTAACACCACGAGTTGTCTTCCTTCCATTGGTCGAAGGATGGAACGTGTCCGTTTTTCTATTGGTTGACCTACTTAGTTATTGCTTCCTAATTGGACCGGCGGCTTTCTTTGGTGGAAGATATGCCCGGCCTGGTCAGGAAGTATCGGGTGTGTTCGACTCTATTTACTTCCGCGGTTATCAAATACGTCCGGTCCTGTCCGGAAATATTGGGCGTCTCTCTACTTTTATAACTTTTGCGGTCACCAGATACGTCCGGCCTCTTGTCAGGAAGTATTGACTATACAAGTTATTTATACTTGTGCCCGCTTTTAGCCTGCTTCCTATGTCTTGTTGCTACTTTCTTTCCTCCAGTTACCTTATTCTTTATTAAATCTTTGAAAATCATACATTGTACATGCATAGTGGGTCGGGGGCATACAATTATATACAAATTATGACATATACATGTCTGATTAACTTGTTCCCTTTAATTCCTGTAGAAGGGCTGCTTGCGCCCGAAAGCTCGAATCGGTTTATACCAATAAAGACACTTATCCTTTATGATTTTATTCGTGTTATAATATATTGAAAGGATTACTCGTCTTAAATAATATTGATGTTAGCCCCAGTATCTATTAGAAATGAAAATAAATGGTTGGCTAGTAGCAACTTGAGAGTCGGGGTACTTACGCCGTTAATGGCGTGTGGGTTCTACTTCTGGTAACTCGGCAGCGCCGGCTCTTGGGTCACGAAAATACTGCGACGGTGCCGATAGTCGAGGATGATCGGCATGCGACCCAGGCAAGGTGGACCGTTGTGGGCACTGATTGTTCCAGTGGGGCCCTTGGCAGTGCTTGCATGATGTAGGCGGGATGGAGGGAGATCCTTCTGGTCGCTTCTGGGTATGAGGCACATTTTCGGATGAGCGCCTTAATGGATTGTTTGTTTTTCTACTGGATTGGCGCGGAGATGGGCGTTCTGTGGAAGAGGAAATGCCGGGATGACTCGGATCTCCGTCGATACCATATATTCTCCTGGCCAGAGTTAACCATTCTGATGGGCTGCTGGGTGATGAAATCAGTAGGAGATTGCGACTGTAGGAGAACATTTCTTGAGTGAGAGCATTAATAATTTCCTTGCGGTCGATGTCGAGCTGCGTACCCATGCGTACCTTCTGTTTATAGTATGATTGTAAGCCTTGAGGCCCGCAACGTAGTTGATAGAACTCTTGGTGGGTCAGTGTCTCGGGTGGGGGTACAGATACTCAAGAACCTGTTTGATCCTCCAGTAGGGTTCGTGGAGGTAGTCCATGGATTGGAGTGTCCTCCCGGGCTCTCCCTCTAGCGCTGCCACTACCATGCGGCCTTGTTCATCACAGCTGCTGCTTTGGAATTCCGGGGACCTCTCCAGCTCCCTTAAGAACGACTTCGCGGAACTTGAACCGTCAAATCTGGCTGTGGTGGTGGGCGCGTCCCGCCCTAGTCTTTTCATAATAGCTGTTAGTGCATCAATCACCGACATCTTTTCTTGAGCTAACTCGGCCTCTTTCTGGCCTTTTTGTCTCTTTGCTTTGCCCATTCTCTCGAGGTTCTTCTTTCTGTCGACTCTTGCTTGTCGTAGCTGTCGTGGTCGAATGGAAGGGCGCGACCGTTGTGCTTGTATGCTTCGAAAAAAAAACTTGTTCCACCCTCGTAAGCGCGCGCGCACGCGGCGGCGTGCCGTAGCCTTCGCCCGCGCGCGCTGGCTCCCACGTTTATTTGTATTTACACGTGAATTTGTATTTACATTTTAACATATTAATTATGGCGAAAATATATCATATCTCTTGGGCATTAGGCAAATTATGACATATATATATATCAGGAAAAGCTAGCCACGCACGGTCTGTTGGCCTTCGTCAGCGTGATGCAGGCTTTTCCTCAACGACCCAAAATATTTTAAGAGGCCTCCTGAGAAATCAAGAAATGAATAGTTGAAGTCAAATTTTTGCGATTATGCGATATACAATAAGAAGTCGAATTCTGACTCTCGCATCAACACCTGCTTTTTTCTATTTTTAATTACTTGTTTCACATGTTCAGCATGATTATGCAAATTTGGCCGCAACTACTCATTTCTTGATTTCTCAGGAAGACTCTTAGGCAAAATCTCGTACAACATGTGTACCATTGACCAATCATCAACAGAAATTATACCATGTCGGCGCATCTGTATGGCCCGCAGGTACGGTAACAGAAACGAACTGACATAAATCACTCAAATTACGATATAGAAATGTGGAGAGCAAATCAATAAGAGAGAGAGAGAAACGTGCAGCATATAAAAAAGAGGAATGTCCTTTTATCAATATGTTAATGCAAAAAAAATGTCTTTGAAAATTTAAATAGTCTATTGCACAAATTATGTAACCACCTTTTAAAAGACTCTGAAAATTTTCAGGATAAAATTCCTTCAACCGTTTATAAAAAAAAACCTGGTGCCTACATACAGCACTTACTGAATTTATAGATAACGCTTAATTAATATTCTGGTAAGAAAAAATAGCCTCGGATTGACGCTCAATTAGAGGCTAAGAGAATGCTGTGTGTGTGTGACACTTCAACCTCCAAGAAAACATACAAAGTGCGTTCATTAATTTCCTGGACATCTCCGTATTAGAAATATAAAAAAAAACTTATTTAGTATTTTTGATAATATTCCCCCCCTGACTCAATACACATGTGTGCCATATTTTTTCCAATTTTCGGATCAAGACATTAAATTCTCTTTTGAGAGGCTCCTTAAGGTTGGCTTCGATTCACTTGTATCATATAAACGCTGTCAAATTCCCTTCCTTTTAGCTTCAATTTCTATTTAGGATAGAAAGAAAAGTCATTGAGGGCTAAGTCGCATAAATAGGGGGATAAGGGAGCGATGTGGTTGAATGCTTGGCCTAAAACGGCGAAACAATATGGGCTGTGTGCGTTCGCGCATTATCGACGTGAAGTATCCAGTCATTGATTTGCAATCTTTCAGGTCTTTTAAGGCACACTGCCTCCCTTAAACGCTTTATTATCCTCAAATAGATTCATGAAGTATCAAACCGTTAATATAAAAAATGTAACAAGCAATTCCTTGTCTTTGGATTTTGCAAACCTTGCCTTTTTGGGTTTCGGTTCCCCTCTTTCAATCCATTGGCTGGATTGACGTTTGGTTTACGGGTCATACTAATACCATGTGTCTCACCCCCAGTAATGATATTTTGGCTACACTCTGGATCAATCCAAGTCATTTCGATCTAGTTTTGTTACACCTCCATTCTAACCATCTCTTATTCCTTCGTTAGAATCCGGCGAACAAATTTTTAAGACGTTCGGATCATGTCCGAATCTTTTGTTAATATTGATGACACAGTCCTACAGATATAGCTCAGTCTGTGAAAATAAGTCTTTAATATAAATTCTTCTGTTAGCTTTTATAAATTCCTTTATTTTGAGCCTATTTTCCTTACAACGTAATGCTCTTAGACATGATCATCGTTTACCTCTTCCCAACCTTTTTGGAAGCGCGAAAATTATTCAAAAGTTCTTGAACGAGATATATCAGCATTGTCAAACGTTATTTTAATCAATTATGCGTCTCAGTAGCACTTTATTTTCAATTTAAATAAAACTCAAAGCAGATTCTCTGCACTTCGAAAGAGGCCATATAAAATTAGAAATACAGGGTCCATTATGAAAGAAATGAGCATTTACTGGCAAAATACATCTATTGATCGTAATTTGTGCAAATGTTCAATATTCTTCAAAATACATTCCTCCTGCATCAATACACTTGCGGAGACGCATTTGCCACGCCTGAAAGGCACCCTGAAACTCCTCGACAAGAATGCTTCTCAGGAACGTTGTAACATGGTGTTGGATGTTTTCCACGGTTTCCCAATGTTTTCCTTTCATCTCTCTCTTGAGTCGCGGAAACAAAAAGAAGTCACATGGAGCTAAGTCGAGACTGTAAGGGGGATGAGGGATCAACGGGGTGTTGCTCCGGGCTAGGAAGTTGGTAATGATGAAGGCTGTGTGGCTGGTGGCATTGTCATGGTGGAGCTTGACCGTGTCTTCAATGTCAGTCCTCACGCGTGCGATCCGGCGTTTCAATCTCCTGAGCACCTCCAGGTAAAAGGCCGAGTGTACAGTTTGTCCCTGCGGGACAAACTCACAATGGACTATTCCTCGGATGTCAAAGAAGACAATGATAATCGTTTTGATGCGCGACTTGCTCATTCGCGCTTTCTTGGGGCGTGGGGATGATTCTGTGTGCCATGCAAAGCTCTGCCTTTTCGACTCTGAGTCGTATTTAAACATCCAGGATTCGTTTCCGGTTACTACAGAGTTCAGAAAGTCTGGTTCATTTTGAATCAAATCCAACAATTCTTGACAGCGCAAAACTCGAAGTTCTTTCTGGTCTTGCGTCAACACTTTCGGCACAAGCTTCTCACAGACCTTACGCATTTGCAGATCCTCGGTCACTATCCCATGTACCACAAATGTGGACATGTGTAATGTGTCAGCAATTTGCTGGATGCTTAATCGACGGTCGGTACGCAAAACTTCGAGCACACGATCCACGTTCTCGTCAGTTCTGGCCGTTGTTGGGCGTCCTGAACGGGGTTCGTCGGCGACCTCCTCCCGGCCCTCCTTGAACGCCTTGTGCCACTTCCCAGACTGTGATCTTGAAATGCAATCGTCCTTGAAGGCTTTTTGCAGCATCTGGAATGTTTCGGTTGCATTTTTTCCAAGCTTCACGCAAAACTTTATGGCGTATCGTTGTTCAAGCGAACGCTCCATCGCGCTATGTTACAAAAGTTCAAAACACACTTCAAGCGGAGGAATGTATCTCCCCTCACACTGCTCGAACTCAACTGACGACCGGATGGATTGAAAGGGCATATCCCTCCACCACATTTCCCACGGTTTTACCGTGCTGCCATCTATCGTCGCGTCACAATAACATTATGCTCATTACTTTCATAATGGACCCTGTATAAACCGTGTTATGAAAATTGCAAATTTATATATTTTATCTATGATGAGATTGAGCTAATCTGGCAACCTCCTCTAAAGAAATATGAATATAATACTAAAAAATAACGCACGAGAAATGATGTCGAATGGGTAACTTATTTTGTAACTTTGTATTAATTTATAATGCCAACTTTAAAATACTTTAACTAGTGAATAAAATATATAACTAATTATATCCTGACATTTCGCTGTTTCTTGAAAGAACAACTTATTTGGCAACGAGCGGTAAGTGAAAATCTTAAATTGTTCGAGTCATAGTGCAGTAACTGGAGACATTTTTAAAAGTGTTATCTTGGAACTGGCATGTTGTCGTAAAATAGATTAATATAATCAAACAGATAATTGTAATTTCTATATTGAAAGATTAAATAAATTCTTTGAGGCCAACGAATATAACGAATGTAAGTAAACAAAAGGCTATATTTTTATCCTGTTGTGGACAATATCTTTTAAAATAACGAGAAATATTTTATAACCTGAAACACCATCCGTGGAAAAATTTGAATCTTCTAAACCGATAAAAATTGTTCAACGTGACCATTTCAATAGAGCATAAAAATTAGAAAGTGAAAATATAGCACATATGCTAATCGACTTAGAAATTATCGGAATTTTGTGATTTTGGAAACAGATGATGTGTTGAGAAATCGTTTTATGTGTGTAATCAATTATGAAAAATTAAAAAAATACTATTTTCAGAACCAGAATTAACTTTTCATAAGGCTTATGGCTTTTGGCTTCGAATAGTTTTTTTTTTAATGAATGTTCTCACTTTCGATGAAATCACATAATTTTTGCAATAAAATAGCTCAGTCTTAGAAGAACAAAAGGCAGGAAGTTTGATAAAAGTGAGTTAATAAATGAAGACTCAAGCTTCTAAGTTCTGTAGAGCAAGACCGATGCCATTGGCATTGAGCCCAAAGGTATCATTGGCCCTTCCGAAGTTGAAATTTGAAAAAATTGAAAAGGTGAGATTTTCTGAATGGAGAACACCAATTGTTCTTATGGTGACGACCGATAGTTCCGTAATAATCTGCGGAGATTACAAAACGAAAGTGAATCCTTCTCTTAGAGTGAACTCCTATCCCTTGCCAACCTTTGATGAAATAAGAGGAAGGTTGGGACAGGGAAATTTATTCTTTAAGATCAATCTCTCTCATGCCTATCAAAAATTACATTTAGAAAACGATTCTCAGGAAATTACTACTATTAATACCATTGAGGGTCTGTCTCGCTTTAAACGACTGCCGTACGGAATTGCTGCTTCTCCGGCAAGGCAAAGGCAAAGAATGTGGCAGTTTATATTGTAGAAAAGTATTTTTTATTTTATTAACAGAGTAACATTTTTATGTTTATATTTTGCTACTCTGTAACTTCCCTCATTTCCTATCTTTTTTAAAAATCATTCATAGTTTTGTTCTTGCTTAAAATATATTTCTGTGTCATCCTGAAGTTTGTATTTCCTATTTTCCACGTGGAATTATCGTGGAGATACTGGGTAAATTAGGGAAGACAAAATGAAGATCGCCGAGAAGGCCTTGAGTCCATGTGTGCTGTGATCTACATTTTCGAGACTGGCTACTCTGAAAACTTCCCCCATTGCTTATATTTTGTTTATCAATCATAGTTTTATTCTTGCCTAAAATAAATTGCTGTGTCATCCTGAATTTTTGATTACACCGCTAGGTGACCGAATCGACTGGACGTGCGTCACATTGCTCTTCCAATTCGGTAAATATTGTTTATTTCTTTCCCCTTTTTATAACTTCTTCTTGATTTATAATTTTAAATTGATATGTCAACCTTATTATTGACTTTTATAAAGAGATATTTAATTTTTAAAGTTCTGCCCTAATTTTTTTTAAAGATTGAGAAAAGTTAATCAATATGCAAATTTTCTAAGAATGAATACACTGGTAATTGATCGATTGGATGAAATATGGAAATATTTCTGCCATAAATTTGACAATAACCAAAAACAATAAGTAAACAAGAACTTAGTTTTCTCAAAAGTACAATAAAACAGGTCAATAATAGCGTAACTGAGCTTATAAAGTTAGACGAAAATATAATAAATTTGAGGTTCCTCAACAATTGCACGGTAATTTCACAGATATTAAAAATGATATATCACAAATAGTTAAACAAAATAAAATCAAGGAATCGCACACATCGCACATCAAAAATAGAAATGTTAAAATATTACGAAAAGATGATACACTAATGATAAGAAAACACTGATTATATTTGCTAATGATGATCAATATATAGCACTCGTACACCAAAAGGTAAATGAAACAATAAAACAATTTCGCCAAAAGGAATACTGCCAAAATCTAAAAATTGATAAATACACAAAAGGGTGCAATATTAAAATCACCCAACGAATGTGTTAGGAAACCAATTCTTTCCCAGTCTTCCAATCGAGCAGAGTAAACACTAACACCTCTAAGAAAATCAACACTTTTAATTTCCTTCATGACTAACTAATTTACATCATTTAAAACCAATTATATACATGTAAAACCGTCCGGTCATCTGGTCAAAATACAAATATATTAATCTATGATAAAACAACTTATAAAATCCTAACAATGCCCCCATTTTAAAGTTGTTTTCATACCCTCATCGGAGGCCCAGAGTGGTCAAGATCCTGGTTAGGTCTTCGTTTAACACCATTTGGCAAGTCAACATCCCATACTCTGTGTTCCCGAAGTGATGCCATTTCACATTCTATAGACCTCAGCCGATTTTGTGCTTTGGGCATATTAAGCGCCTCCTCGTATGATGACGGCATTTCATCTTGATGGCTCTTATGTTCAACTATCCCACGGTGGAAGGCTGATCTACAATACTCCTTCTGCCTAGCCGCAATTCTTGAAGATCTTCTTGGGATTATAATTTCATTCTGGCCTTCGTCTTCTCTCCTCAGTGCTTCGTCTTCATAGGCCTGCTCTCCATCCTCTCTTCGTTCTAAGTTATTCAGATCTTTCTCTACCGATATTGTTTCCCCATCAGTCCCTGAATATCCCCTTGGGATCGCAGCTTCATTTTGGTATTCCCCTTCATCTTCCTTCTTTAGTTCTTCCACTGTATAGATTCTTCCTCTTCTATTAGATTTCAAAATTAACCCGCCATCGCTTCCAAAAACAGAGGCCTTGCCATTCTGGAATAATACCTTGTTTCCCTTTTCCTCAATCCTTCCAACAGACAAAATATTTCCGTTCAATTCAGGAACGTATAAAACGTTTTCCAAGAACAAGGTTTCACCTCCATATTCGTGACCGAGTTTGATTGTTACATCACCCATCTCTGATACTTTTATTTTCTCATTGTTAGCCATTTCTACTGAAGTTGAAATACTTTTTGGTTCGTCAATTTCAGTCTGTTCGACGTCACATGTTCAGTAGCTCCACTGTCCAGAAACCAGATATTCTGCGAATTATTGTCTTCAAAGCCGTTCGCAAATAGGACCTTATGAGTCAGGTCTAGCGTACCTTGTTTCAGCATACCCTCGCTAATTCTCCTTGAGGAGTTGGCAAATCTTCAATTCCTTGCTATGTGTCCTAACCTGCCACAACTGAAACACCTTATCTGCCTCGGGTAGTTATAATTTTCCCTTTTCCCTTCCGTCCACGTATTATGATAATTCCTTGGTTGATCATATTCAAATATTTTTCGCTCTTGACATGGTGATTTGCATGTATCCTCTTTTCTTCTTACCGCAAAAGCGCAATTAGGATCTTCTTGAGGAATTTGACGCTGTTTCTGTCTTTTTTCTTCTAAAAATAACTTGGATTTTACCACACTAGTAGATAGCTTCTCTTCTTGCTGTTCTAAACTGAGAATCAGCGGCTCGTAACTCTTTGGTAATCCCAATAGCATAATCAAAGCTGATTCGCCATCCCCAAATCCATGGTGGCACTTTGCTAATTTTCTATGACATTCCATTATTCTCGCGAAATATTCCTTCATGTCTTCGTCATTTATTTTGACAATATTGAAAAATTCTCTCAGTAACTGTAATATGTGCAGCAAGCCATATTTTGTGTGGATATCCTCCAGTATCTG
This sequence comes from Cordylochernes scorpioides, assembly GCA_030710605.1. NCBI lineage: Eukaryota > Metazoa > Arthropoda > Arachnida > Pseudoscorpiones > Chernetidae > Cordylochernes > Cordylochernes scorpioides. Next base: position 62,561,846 of record CP092871.1, on the reverse strand, counting down.
CCAAGCATCAATCGCTCGCTTGCAATCACCGATATCATCTAGGAATGAATCCTCAACTGCTAGTAATATGACAGATAATGCCAAACTATCTTTCCGCTTCTGTTTTTCTGAAGTTTCCCTAGGAAAGCCAGGCTCAATCGCATCCCATATGTCCTTCTGGATCAAAATAGATTTAGTTCTTATGGCCCAGGTATAATAATTATTCCCATCTAGTTTAGGTATTCTTAACTCGTCAGCCATTGATATTTCTAGGTATGCAAATCTGACAAAAAATTATAACTCAAAGCTTTTTTCTTCTTCTTCGTTGCACAAAGTTCAGTCTTTAAATCACTCAAATTTCTTATAATCAAATTCTATTCTCTATCTTAGTTAGCCTAACAAACTTTTCTTCTTTGGCTTTCCCTTTTAGCTTTTTCTTCTTTACTTTCTTCAGCTTTAACTTCTAGCTTTTTCTTCTTTAGCCTAAACTTCTAATTTCTCTCTACGGCGCAGTGGAAGCGTTCTGCTGGGCCCATAACCTGTTAGGAAACCAATTCTTTCCCAGTCTTCCAATCGAGCAGAGTAAACACTAACACCTCTAAGAAAATCAACACTTTTAATTTCCTTTCATGACTAACTAATTTACATCATTTAAAACCAATTATATACATGTAAAACCTTCCGGTCATCGGGTCAAAATAGAAATATATTAATCTATGATAAAACAACTTATAAAATCCTAACAGAACGAGACATAGATCAACTGATTTAAAGTTTTAGGAAAATTGACGAATTGAACCAAACATGTAAAATTTATAAGCCTAAGCAAGAGATCCAACTATTGTTATAAAAAATGTAAATAAATCAACATACATATCTGATCTTATCAACATAATTTGTGATATGAACTCAGAACTTAACAACTTTAAAAACGAACTATAGGTACTTTTCCCAATTAAGTCCAATAAACCTGATCATGACGTGGTGCTGATGGTTTCGCCTCGGGCCTACCAAGTTATAATGAATGCCAAAAAAATTTATACTGATGTACAGAGATGTGAAGTTCGAAACAAAGTCCTGGTTAACCACAAGAAAAACGACTGTCCAAACTTGAAAAAATGCGTGAACTGCGGTATAGAGGGTCAACATCAGTGCTCTAATATAATAAAGTGTTGCAACTGCGTCAAACACCCATACTTTAAAAATAACAATATTGATCACAAACCAAATTCTAAGGACTGTCCAATCTACAATAAACAAATCAGCCTGATGATTCAGCGAACAGATTACACAACAGGCTCAGAAGATATTGTGAACTAAAATTTCAGAAACCTATTGAGTCCTTAATATATATTTAATAACAGATGACATCACAATTAAAATCTATCGATAGGATAAAAATTATTCAACAGAATAAACGGAAAAGAAATACAAGCTTGAGCGAACTTTACGCATCCAATGAAACAGAGAAGCAGATATAGTACTATTACAGGAACCTTATATAATAAACGAAGAGGCAATATATCTAGGGCCTGCCACAAAATATCAAATGGCCAATAGCCGAAATATATATACGGCTACATTCGTTAATAAAAATAGTCTACAGACTAATTTGATCACAGAATTCACTAATTCATTTGCAACAACAATTCTTGTATACACAAAAACTTAGATATTTGTAGTATCAAATATTTACATTTACCCAAATTCAATGAACTGCGAACACGAATCATTTATAAAGAAATTAGAGAACGCGTACACAAGTACGCCATTGATATTATGTGGCAATTTTAATGCTAGAGCACCGCTATGGTACGACTCTAGGAAAAATTACAACGGCCATCGACTTATACCTATTATTGATGACATGAACCTGACAATACATGACAATGAACCTCCCACCTGCCGCAATGCCAGTATAATCGATCTTAAACTAACAAACAGCCAAGCAATCACAGCGATCAAAGGATGGCGGACAAACCAATTATTACATATTTCAGGTCATAGAGCAATAAAATTTTATATCTATACAAGTGACCAATTTTCTACTATAACTGTTGTTGTTGTCGTGTCCAAAGAAGAGTCTCAGATGTCTACATGCATCTCCATCACAACAGCAGCAAAATCCACTATCTTGGGTGTGTAAAGCTGCTGCTCTGGTCTAAGTCAATTTTGAGCAAGGCTGCGGCCATTGCTGGGCATGAGAATATGTGAGTAGGTGTTAGTTCCACACCAGGACAGTTGTTGCATGCTCTATAGGTTCTTGTGCCATCTAGATGTATGGCCATTCCTTTATAGTGTTTTGTTCTAAGTCTTGTTATAGTTTTTGTCAGTTTTCTCTCAGAGTTTATTTCACATGTTTGATCTTTTCTTTTTTTTTTTGTTTGATTATCTTGTATTTTTCCAAAGCATCAGCGTCAAATACTGACATTTGTTCTTTCCTTTGGCTCACCTTTCTGGCTTCTTTTGCCAATTCATCTGCCATTTCATTACCCTCGATCCCAACATGGGCAGGAATCCATTGTAGAATGCAGTTCTTCTCCAATGTTTCCAGTTAGGTAAGTAATGAGTGTATTCTCTGCGTGATTCCAGTATTGCCCCCTTCTGAATTGCTTCTAGAGCGGATCTGGAGTAGCTGTATATTATGATTCCTTCTGCTTGATGCAGGGATGGTTGGTTCAGGCATACATCAAGGGCTTTCCAGATATCTGTCAGTTCACAAGTGAAGTTTGTCGAAATATTTCCTGCTCCTTCTTTGATTTTGATGTATGTTCCATCTTGGAGTATTATGTTAATTCCCGCCCCTCCATTACTCATGGTAATGTCTGATGATCCATCTGTATATGCTAATAAATAATTTTTCTGATCATATAAATCAATTGTGTCAAGTGCTTTATTTTTAAGTATGATTTTGATCTCTTTTTTTATTGCAGGGTTCATTCAGGTTGAGATTGATGATTATATTTGATGGTAATGGGATAGGAAATATTGGTTCTTCTTGAATTTGAAAATCATTGTGTTTCATGTTTATGTCCTTTTTAATATTGTTGTCGTACTGAAGTGTTGAAGATCTTTTAAATCTTTCTTTTTGTGTCCAGTTTAAATAGGTTCTATGGGATATGTGTTCGGTTTTTTTTTTACTTTTTAAGCTATTGGTGAATTTTGTTGTTTTTAATTGTCTTCTGCTTTCGAGTAGGTCTAGGCCACATTCTCTCTGAATTTTCTAATTGTTGGTGGATGAAACAGCACCAGTGATTATTTTGGCCGCATTTGCTTGAACACTGTCTAGTCTTCCTTTTAGTGATGAGCTTGAGGGAGCCCAGACAGGTGTTGCATATTCCATTATTAGCCTTATTAATGTCGTATATGTTGTTCTGAGGGTTTTGCCCCCCACCCCAATTTGTTCCACATAACCTTCTCAGAATATTTAGTTTTCTGGTAGCTCTATTCGAGGTGCTAATTATGTGTTCTGTAAATCGCAATTCCTCATCAAGTATCACACCTAGGTATTTTGGATTTCTAATTTATATCAATTATTTGGTTGTGTGTGTGTGTATATGCTTATTTTGGGATTAAATTTATGCCTGTTTTTCCTGTCAGTGGAGAAGACGCATAGGTTTGTTTTTATTGGGTTTATGGTCATTTTGAGTTCCATTACCCACTTCTCCAGTCCTCTCATTGATGTGTTCAATATTTTTTCTGATTTTTCTATACTGCTACTTGTGTGCCATATGGCTATATCATCTGCATAACAGGCAACCTTTGTGTCTTCAGTGAGGTAAGGATGGATGTCGTTAATATATAGCAGGAAGAGTAGAGGACTGAGCACAGATCCCTGAGGTACACCAGCCCATGTTCTTCGGTCCTTGGAAAATGCTTCATTAACCCGAACTTTTATCCTTCTTCCCCTTAAGAAGTCTGCAATCCAGATTAAGCTTTTTCATCTTACTCCGATGTTGTGCAGCCTTTCAAGTAATTTATCCCTCCACACTCGATCAAAAGCTGAGGTCATATCTAGGAATACGGCCGTTGTCTTCTCAACTATAACTCATCACTAAAATTGGAAATCACTGAGAAACTAGCAGATTGGGAACGTTTTACTCAAAGTGTGAATGAATCTGAAAAGAAAAATATTGAAACCTACTTAGAAGCTACTACTTCAAAGGCAACGATCGATCAGACTGTAAAATAACTCTCCAACATAATAATTGAATCAGCCTATTCTACACTAAAACCAAAGGAGAACAGGGCAATAAAGAATGCCACAGTCAAATGGTGGAATGCGGAGCTGGAGCTCATGAAATATTATGTTCATTATCTAAGAAATTTATATTTTAGAACAAAAATCCTCCCAAACAAATCTTCAAAATTATTAAAAACAAATATAATCATGAGATTAACAAAGCCAAAAGAAAATCCTGGAGGTTATACTTAGAAGAAAACAACTCAAAAAACATATATGGAAACCTTTACCGAATATAAAAAAAATCTGAAATGTAACCAGAATAGGAAAGGACATTTGGAAATATTAGATACTAACAAAAACTTAGATTTATTGAAAAGAGCTAAGGATATTTTAGGAAATTAATTTCCAGATGACAAAAATGAAGAAGATACAAATACTCATAAAAATATAAGAAATTACAGCTTAAGACTTCTAAATGACACAGGTATAACACTCAACATCAGTGAAATAAATAATGTAATCAATAATTTAAATCCTAAAAATCTCCAGGAAAATATAATGTTTCGAACAATATGATAAAACACTCTAAGCAATTTATCGCTCCAAATTTGGTAAAGCTATTCCAAAAGTTCTTAAATATAGGATACTTTCCTGATGAATGGAAAAGTGTAGAGGCACTAATTATTCCAAAACCAGGTAAATCTGATATGAACAACTTTAAGAGTTATAGACCATTATGTTTAAACTCTAGCAATTCTAAAATATTCGAAAAAGTTATTAATAACAAAATCAATGAGTTTTATGAAAATTCTAATCTACTCAGCAACCGTCAACATGGATTCACAAAATCACGATCAACTACTACGGCATTAACTGAAATAGTGAAAATAGCTCTCGAACATAAAATTAAAGAATACACAGCCATAATTACAGTTAATATAAGCGGAGCCTTTGACAATGCCTGGTGGCCAAAAGTGACAAAGAGGCTAGATGACGACAATGTCCACGCTTCGATTATTAAACTAATACAATCATTCTTTAACAACAGAACAGTGAATTTCAGATATTCTTCCTCAATAAATATTACTAAAAACTAACTAAAGGATGTCCACAAGGAGGACCACTATCTCCCACATTATGGAACATACTGATTGAAGAATTATTAAACACCAATCTAGATGATAACAGTGAAACAGTAGGCTATGCTGACGACATAACTATAATATGCTGGAACAAAAGCCATGACAAACTAAAGACAACAATCAACAATGTACTTAGTAAAATCAATACCTGGTGTGAAAATAGTAATTTACAGATATCAAAGGACAAAACGAAAATATTATATTTATATAATTGCAAAAATGATACAAAATCCCTTAATAACAATATAGCTATACCTGTCGAAACCTTTAAGATCTTGAGATTGATCTTGAAAAATCATCGAAGCAGAAACAAGCTGGACTTCATGCCACACATTAATGAAATCGTCGACAAAACTACTAGAGCTAGCGGTTACCTACTCAGTTTAATAAAGAAAGCATGGGGTCTAGAATGCAGACGAAAATTAACTTCATACAAGACAATATTCCGAAGTACAATAACATATGGTCAAACAATATGGTTTCCATTTATAAGCAAGAAAGCCAAAGACAAACTAAATTCCCTGCAGTATAATATTCTAAAACACTGCATACAGGCTTAATACCAAACCATCGTCAAACTGTACGCATATACTAACACAAATACCAAAACTCACAGTACATAGAATCCAACATATTTAAAAATTAAATAGGCTACAATAGATTTAATTTATCAAGCAAAAAAGAAATTGCTAACTATAATGAAAGAAAATTACAGGGATACTATGAAGAATCCAACAATAATTTCAAACGTTTTTTCACCTCCTCAAATACCAAAATTTGTCAAACCAAACTTCTACAATGTTCAATTCTTTACGGGTCATGGTAAATTCAAATCATATCTCTTCAGAATTAGAAAAATAGATTCGCCCAGATGCTCTTCTGGAGCGGAAGAAGAAACCCCCGAACACATTCTGAACTCATGCCCACTGGTGTCAAACCTAAGACAGCAGAGCGCAAGATGGAAAGAACCTATCTGAGTCAAATAGTTTATAATAGGGAAAGATATACGAAATTTAATAGGTTCTGCATACTTTTTATTCTAAATAGACCCATTCATGCAGCTTGAGGAACTACATTACTATGCGACTTGATTTACATCAATGTAACTAATTTATAAGTTACTTTAGAACATAACTTATTGTAAATAGCTCAACTTGATCAACTTTCTCTTTCCACGATACTAATTATTACAGATATCTTTATTAAATCAACTTCCATCATTGCTTAACATACTGTAAATAACTACCTTGCGATTTTTTCTATCTGCTTATGTTGTTGCATATTTGTTTAATATATATGTTTATTCAATGCTCTTTTTCTTAATTGTTTATTTTCTTTTTGATAATTCTGTTATCTACTCTAATACAATATGAATTATTTTATATAGTTTTACGCGCAATTATCCAGATAGGATATAGCGTGTCTTGTTTGCAACTGGTAATAAATAATCCCGAAGTTTTTCTTTCCTAATTTTACACTTTGCAATATTGATGAGATCCTTTTGCAGGGGAAAATATCATGCAACATAATGAGTGTTGGAAGTATATTTAAAAAAAACGGCTTTTGATAAACAGAGATAAATGCTTCTTCGGTTTCTGCCCCAGCCAGCACGTTCTCTTGATCTACCACCAATAAAAAGAGTATGGTCAATGGTTGCCAAGCGACTGGCTCATCACCACACTCCAGTCACTACTATCGATGAACTGTGGTACCGTGTTAAAGCTGCATAGGAAGCGGTTTGCCTGTTCATGCTGTCCAATATCCGTTTGAATCAATGCTCACGATTAAAAGTTCTATTATTGTTGCCTCCTCTAAATGGTTCCTCTAGGTACTGATTTCTGAGGATCCATACCTCCAAATTTTATTGCTAGGATATTTTCCTGGTGTAGTAATTTTGATGGCCAATTGTGTCTATATATTATAAGTTCAATATTATGTATATCTTTAAAATAACCAATTTTGAGATGAAACAAATATATTATATATTAATATTTATATGTGTGGAAATATTATAAATTACTTTTTGAGCAAAAAAATTACAATCGTAATAATTGAATCAGTAGATCGGTGGAAAATTACGGAACACTCAGACAAAGACGGAAAAAATTAATTCATTTACAATGAGAGAATTACACTATCGATTTTATATACAAATTGGAATTTAATAGATTGATATAAGGACCATTGTTTGATGGTTGATTTCCACGGGAGTTAGATATCAGGGTGTGGTGTGATGAGGGATGAGAGCGGCCTTGATCTTGGCTATGAGCCTGCTGCAGGCTCATGCTCTCCAGAACTACACCATGGAGGAGCTCTACAAAAATTACATGGGCGTCAGAACCGGTAGATTGGTGACTCCCAACTCCAGCGTCCCAGCACTTGTCATGGGTCGCCATGTTTTCATGTGGGTAATCGCCATCGACACCTACTACCGAATGCCAAGCTGTGAAACTGGCGAGAGGAACTACTCCAGCTTCAACTTCATGGACCCTACAACCTACGAGCACTGCGTATCCGGCGCGTGTATTCAGAAGAGATGTATATGTCCAAAAGGATATCTGGGTATTCATTGCGAATGTATAGCCCTTAACTGCATGATATTTGAATGTTTTCTTCGGGAAAATAACCGATTTCCATGTTTCTGTACTAAACAAGAAACCTTTGCTAAACCTCTCTCTGGAGAATTCTGGTATGATCAAGGTATATCCCATCAAAAAAGAATTTTCTCAGATTATGAACTGACCACAATAATTCCAGCTTGGCTAATTCGAAATGTGACAAGTGCCGGTGTTACCAATATTGTTACCAAATATTTAGGATCTCAGGATCAGTCTATCATAAACCAGACTTCTTCCTTATTAAAATCACCTATTCAGGGTCTGCTAGGGGCTATCAATATGCCCGATACGACTGAAGCGGACATATTTGACCAACTGGCTTCAAATATTCCTACACTCCCTTCTGGAGTATCAGATGTCAATTTCGAAGCTGCTTTTCAGGTGGTCGGCGGCGTCCAATCCATCTCCAAGGACCCAGTTGAAGGTCTGAAAAATGCCTATGATATATTCAGGGAGGACAAACCCCCGGCTGGGGGCAAAGAGGATTTCGAAGAAGATTTTGCAGAAACATTTTACAGCAACAATTATTTGATTATATTTCTAAACGCTTTCTTCCTCATTACGCATATATTTAACATGGAGTTATTACCCCAATGACCCTGAAACAGGAACCTGAGGTAAACCAATGATCCCTGCAAGAGTGACAGAGAATGGCGTCGGCAAATTGGCGAAGCCTAACTTGATTAAGTTCATATCGAGCAGTCATCTTTCTCTTACACACAAAAGTTCAATATATTTAATAAAGATCTAGGGAATGTAATATGAAACGCAAATACATATTTTAATGTATATCATTTGTTTTTGTTATAGTTGTCTTTGTCTATTGTTGTGTGGGAGCCTGGAAGTCACAGGGTCGTACTAAGGGATGTAACTTTTTATTGGTGCCAGGGTTGGGGCTGGTCCGGGGATGCATCTTGTCTGTAGCTTCTTGGCACTCGGGTCGGTCCTCTGTAGGGTCGGTCGGTGCGGGTCGGGCCGTCTTCATTTTGCGTTGATCCAAAAAATGGAAATTATGTCCAAAAAATATTCACTACAAAATAAATAAAGAGAGCAAGCAAGAAAGTTGGTCCGTGGTCAAAGTGAAAATTTTCGCCGAACTCTGTTGTCGATGACTCACAGAAAGAGTTTAAAATTAATTAAAATTTAAAAAATAATAATTAAAATAAAAACAAAATTCAAAATCGTGAGCCTTGCTAGTTAAGATAGCGGGCGTGTGTTAGTCGCGCCCACGTGTCCGGCGTTCAGGGTCGCGCCGTGGTTACGCAACAATAAATCATTAGGAAATTGTCTTTTTCCTAAGGTAACCCCTTACCCACTCTCAGTAATTTCACTTGTTACTGTATTCATATAGTTTTGTTTTTTAACACTTTTGGTCTTTATTCATTTATTTTAAGAGATCCTCTAGGACCATCCTCTTTTTGGTCGTTTAGGTACAGCCTGCACCACGGTGACGAGAGTCAATCGCATAAAACGTGTACGTGGATGGATCAACTTAATTTCTAAGAAAGGACAAATGCACAATATTATGGAATAATTAAATATAAACTTTTATTTAATATTTATTCATACAGATGGCCCAAGACGAGAGACATTGAACGATAGCAATTAGCTGAGCTAGTTCAAAAAGAAAAAAAAAAAGATATCTAGACCCTTGAAAAAAATAACCATTTCCTCTCTCTCATGTATATTTATCATATATACCTTTCACAGTTGGATTCCTTGTCCTTGTCATAGTTGCCATCAGTAGCCGCAGTGAGGCGCTGGTTGCGAAGAAAATTTGTTAATAACTTCCAGGATATTCGAGATAGAGGCCTGAAAATTTGCCTATAAGTTTTTCCAGATTTAACTCTATATACTATTGAAATTTCAGCCAGATTAGTTACGTATCGGGGACGTGTATAGCCGACAAACATATATATATATATATACTGATGATGGTTTAAGACCATGGCATTATTGTAATATATCCAAATATTTAATTATGGATTGCTCTATTTTCAAATATCCAAATATGTAATACCACATGTGTCACCACGTGAATGTACATAACTTACTATTGACTGCAACTATGAAACATCAAATAACATCAATCTGTACCGCTTAAGATTGTAATAAAGTATAACAACTGTACAGATAGAAGGAATGGATAATTACAGGAGAAATTTAAGTCGAGGAAACGAGGCTTCAGAAACCCAGCCCAAGTTTTACGAGGTCTTGGCACTCTTGGCTGATGTAACTTTCCCCTACTGATTACATCAGAAAGGGCAGTGACCTGCCTGGCCCCTTGGAAGCTATAAAAAGAACTCCCCAACCTAAGTATTTAGTACGTTTTCTTCCGTCAGCGAGAGCCTTGGTACACGTCACATCGATCGCCAGGTAATCCTTCCCTACCTGAATTCTCCTCTTTCCATTCCTTCTTGGCGACAGCTGCTTCTTTTATGGAATCTCTGTTTGCTTATTTCACTTTTGGTCAAGCTGTTTCGCCTTCCCCACGACTGCACGGTAGCGGTGACATTAAGGCTCATCTAGTTTCAGGTAACACTGGTCCGAGAGGTCCCAAGATATCGTATATATATATGGTAATTTAAACCAACAACCCCATATTGTATATAACTTATAAAGAATTTCATGTTGTATAATTGAAAACATCTGTAAATGATTATACGCATTATTGACATGTGTCATTACATCATCATATGTAAGGTACTTTGTACAAACTGAGGATAAATAAATAAAACTCTGTAACAGATTAAGAGTTGAGCTGAAGCTAGAGATAGAAATCAAAAACGTCTAAAATCGAGATAGATTTAGAAGTCCCAAAACAACATCTAAAGATAAATAGGAAACTGTCAGGACGGCGCCAGTGTAGAATTTCGCCAGCCGATCTACGCTCTTGTCGCAGCTGCTGAAATGCAATACTTCCTTTCTCGGAAAAGATATATAAGGCCTCCGTCCTAGCTAAAAATACAGTCTCTTCACCATCAGCGAAAGCCCTCGTCGGTTGTCACCAAGGTCCTCCTCATCCACCATGTAGACCAGTAAGAACTCTTTTATCTCCCTCTTTCGCTCCTAGCTCAACTTTTATCTGTTCACGGAACTTTCTTAGTGCAACTGTGTCTTCGTTTTTTTTTGTGTGGACATTTTCAAGCTCTCCACTCTGCCACGACCACGACTGCCTGTGAGAACTGTAAAAGTCTCCCAAGGTGCAGAGAGGTACTGGAAAACTCTCCACGCCCTGACTGCCCCTCTCGGTTACTACAGGCTTGCCCCTTTCGGTTACCATACCACAGCGAGAGACCCTCGGTTAACACAGTATAGCGAGAGTTACAGGGACTCACACCATAGATTAAGTTGGCCGGTATATAACCTCATCACATTTTTAGCCGACAGGATGACCAAAACGAAGAATGACACAACGAAGAAGATAAGAAGACTGTCCAGATAGAAGCGAAAAAGAGCGAAAATGGAGGAACAAACCGGCCATTCCAACGAAACGACCAAGCAATCTCTCCCCAACAAGAGATATTTACGGAAGACATGACGCCCCAAGGGACCTCCGTAGACCGGCTAACACAGATCGCCAACGCTAGGAGAAAGTTGTCTGACCACCCCAACGACACAGTCGAAATTCCCGCAAGTCATGGAAATCGAGGAGCAGAATGACCCAAACCCTGTGAGAATTTCCTCACCTTCGACCTGACATCGTCGAGACAATGCTCAAGGCGACAAGCTGCCATCAACTTTACAGAAGCCACAAGCTTCTACAAGCCCTACATGGAGCGCTTTCCACGTCAGCAGGAAAACAACCAGAGACCAAGTTTCCTTACTGAACAATCATCACACAATTGTAAGTTTCTAAAAACCTACCTCAACTTTATCCTCAAGTTCACAACTTGATTCCCCATAAATTTTGTATTTATTTTTACACTTTAAGCATTTTGAAAATCATTTTTTTTACCTTTTTTATGTCATTTTTTATTCAATTTTTAAAACTCTCACTCTCAACTATCAAATTTACTTTATTTTTTAATCAGATTATAAATTTCAATTTATTACTCTCAATTTTACTTTTAAAAAATGAATAAATAAAAAATTCGCCCATCACGTATTTTTGCTGACTTACTAATTTTACATGCTTTTCCTAAATTTACCTAAGATGGCATTATCCAAATCTACAACTTAAAATAAAGTATTATTATTATATTTTAAAAAATCTCATCATATCATAATATTTTATGACGCCCCAATATAAACAATATAAATGTCTCAATTCAAAATATTTTTGTCACTATCACGACATTGCCCTTTTATAAGAATCATTTTTACGCTACCATAATCAACGATTTAAAAAATATATTCAAATTTTAAATATAAATTAACATAGGTGAAACGCATTTTTTTTCAATTGAAAAAAAATCGAAAGATACAATATCTTCAAAATCACAACTAGAAAAATAACTTTCCTTCCCCAAAACAACGTTTTATTCTAACATAGATACACTCCTTCGTTTCTTCATTTTAAAGGCATAATTAATCAACCATACATCTCTCCACAAAATCTGCAACACCCTCACACCACTTTCTCCAATTGACAACAATTATTAAGGCGCGATTTCACAAACAAATCCAATTTCGAGCCACACAAGCTCCATAACGTCCCCCCACTAAACACAAAAAGAAATTCACATTAAACGTGCCATATCTACTAACAATATAAAAATTATCGATGTGTTTCATACAACCATCACCCATGACTCTAGTAAATTTGTTATTGATGGTGAAACAGGTTAGAATTTGTACCAAACAACGACTTCACGTGACACCTTTTCATACACAATTTTTCACTTTGTGTCACAGCGCCACACCACAAAACCTTTTCACGTTTCAGGCCAAAGACGCCTTCATGCCTGTGGTACATCTCACCTCAAAGCGTGCCCGCGTCGAAAGTCACACTTTCACCACATATCTAATCTGAAATTACTGAATAACATTTTTACTAAGTCTAAACAACTTCGAAACACAACCACTTACGAACACCGAGAAAACCATATCTTTCAATTATAACAGAAATATGCCAACCTCAACAAAAGAAGAAAGTCAGTTGCAAGTAAATGACAAAAATAACAAACACCCCGCACAAGTGACCCTCCAGTAATAGGATTCCCGAATATATTTCAGTTACATATCCCCCGTCCAACGTACTCCCTCCCCTCACAAAGCTATCATCTTGACTTCTATCTTCATGATCGCCATTTTTTTTTTAAATACATGTTTCACACTAACCATTTAGGTTTTCTCACGAATCTCACAAACTCCTTAACCACACCACACAACATATATAAGCATTTTACATGTTAAATTTATAACACAATACGAAATTAAATTTTATTGCCCTCTATCGTTAAATTTTTACACAAATAAATTTACTGGCAATGCGTTTCTTTTTAAATCTCTACAGACCTTACTGCAATGATATGATTTAATGAATGAGAGGGCTTGGCTCATCAGTAGTGAACCCTCTCAGCGGTTTCGCCCGCTTTGCTCGATGCAATACCTTGAAATTTATATGTATGTATCTCTACAGACCTATAAACTTATGTCCATAGTTCACTAAACACCATTTAGCTGCCTTCCATAGAAAATACAGGGTATATAACAAAACCAGTCCAATACAATAGTAGAGCGGTCTAGAGATTAATTTGGCGAAACCGCTGAGAGGGTTCACTACTGATGAGCCAAGCCCTCTCATTCATTAAATCATATCATTGCAGTAAGGTCTGTAGAGATTTAAAAAGAAACGCATTGCCAGTAAATTTATTTGTGTAAAATTTTAACAATACGAAATGTTAGTAACCAATCCGACCAATAAATTGAGCTTCTGAAATTTCGATTTATACAACCGACACAGCGCATCACAATTTATTATTGGTACAATATAATTAATTTTGCATTCATATTTCACAGTGCTTCTTGAAAACCCAGCATCTAAACAATTTCTATTATTAAACACTAGAAAAAATGTACAGCTGCCAAACAGTTGTATGTCGCAATTATGCGATCACCAACGTGACCTCATTATTTATAAAAGACTTTACAAATAATCACTAATTATAACAACTTGGTTAAGTCTAATCTAGACTTTATAATGCGAAAGAGAAATCGTTCTCTACATATCACAATTTTGGACAAACGAAAATATCATTTCACATATTCCCACTTCAGAAAGTCGTAAAAACATCAATGTTTACTAAAGGGATATGATCTAGTTACACACCACAATTGTAACTTCTATTCAAGAGACAATTTTTGTTCAATTTTCTACTACCCAACATTTATTTAATCATTATAATAACCTTTAATTATATTTTAATTTTTGTATAAAAACTTGAATAATTATTTTTATTTTTACCTTTCAATTATATAATCAAAATTTTATTCCAACATTATTAAAAAAAAAAACTTTAATCAAATTTACTTTCATTTTTCATGGTATTATTTTAGTATTTTAAAACATTTATTGCTTTAAAAATCATTTTTTATTCATTATTATATATTTTATATATTATATGTTTAATTTTGTCCACTTACACATTTTTTTACCCGCAATCATATTTCTATATTTTTATTCACTATATTTTATATTTGTTTAAATACCTTTATTATATGACAATGTTTATCATCAACTATCGGGGATCTACAACAATCGTTTTCAACAATCATATTCTTTAACCAATTCCCTATACTTTCATCACTATCTTTTCAGCCATTGCTTCACTTCATTGTAGAAAAACGACAGCACTGCTTGGCAATTTTTTTTCGAATTTCAACAAACTCTTTGAACACAGTTCCCCAGATTTACAAATCCCAACTTCTGGCCTGAACACGTTTCAAGAGTTCATTTCAATCATCCGTAGAGCACAATCACCAACGCATCGAAGAAAACGAATCAACTAATCCATTTGGGAATACTTATAAAACTTTCAAAACCTTAAAAGCATCATTTAACACAACAGGGATTCCATTGATAGACAACGCACCGGATTTTGCTAGGACTTCAAAAATGGAAAGTTTATTGAACGATCTTTTCCCGGACGATGATATTTCTTCCGAGGAGGAACTTGACAAAGCAACTAGATATTACTCGCCATTCTACAATAATAGAAACAAAGTGATCATAAGCCTAAAAGATATCGAATCAATTATTGTATTATTGAAAAATAAGAAAGCACCTGGATCAGATAATATTAGCAATAATATGATAAAATACGCCTACCCTAGGATTTCCATAATCCTCCATCAAATATTTGAAAAATGTATAAGTTTGGGATATTTCCCAGATTATTGGAAAAACTCTTTTGTGAAAATCATTCCTAAAGGAGATAAAACTAGTTATGATGTTAGTAAAAGCTACAGACCAATTTCCTTGCTATCTAACATTTCAAAAATTTTCGAACACGTAATTAAAAATAAACTTACTACCTTTTATGACGAAAACAATTTGATGAGTCATAGACAACATGGCTTCTCCAGGCATAAATCAACAATTACTGCTATGAAAGAGCTGACTGAAACTATTCTGGAACACAAGCAAAGAGAACTGACAGCGTTAATCGCAGTGGACTTATCAGGGGCTTTTGATAATGCATGGTGGCCAGCTATAATAAAAAGAATGGATTTAGACAACGTTCCCAGCTCTCTGATTCAAATCATCCAATCCTATTTGAATAATAAAAGGACAGTTTGTCTGTCATACGGTGGCAAAACGGTCTCCAAAAACCTTACTAAGGGATGTCCTCAAGGTAGTCCACTGTCACCGTTATTATGGATCATCTTGCTAAACGATATTTTAATGAATTTTAAATCTACAAAAGCTGAAATTATTTGCTACGCGGACGACATCTCTATTGTATGTTGGCATCATAATTTAGAGGGTCTAAAAACTGAGTTAGTGAACACCCTAAACTATGTCACTCAATGGTGTCGCTCAAACAAGTTAAAAATAAATCCAGAAAAAACAAACTTGATTCACTTTCACAATTTCCATAGGTTCCAGCTGGAATTTAAAAAAACCGTCATAAAGCCTTCAAATGAAATCAAAATTTTGGGAATGAAATTATCTAATCATAGGTTCAAAACAAAAATAAATTTCACCCCGCACATCAATGAGATTTTGCATAAGGCGCATCGCATGAAAAATCTGCTCTTTTCCCTCAGCGGCAAAATATGGGGTATAAACTCTAATAAAAGGTTAATTTTGTATAAGACGCTAATTAGACCTATTCTAACATATGGAGCTGAAATTTGGTTTTACCAAATAAATAACCGCTGTAAACAGAAATTAAATTCGATGCAATACCAAATTGTTCTTTGGGCTACTAGATCGTTTAAAACATCTTCCTCAAATTGTGTCCACTGTCTGGCAGAGATCCCATTCCTGACTGATTTTATCGAATCAAGATTGATTAAATATGAATTGGACCAACTAAGCGAGGAAGACCAACGAACGTTCAGTCCACATTCTCCTTCAATTATAAAAGGATTTTTGAGAACAAGAATGGAAGATATGTTTTCTAATACAAGTGATCACTTTCGTCTCTTTTTCCCTTTGGGCATTCCAAAATATTTCCGCCCTGACTTTTGCAATGTGCAATTCGTTACTGGTCATGGAAATTTCGGAGATTTTCTGTTTCGAATAGGAGCTATAGACAATCCGGGATGTTTATGTGGAAAGAGAAAGCAGGATTCCAGTCATCTGCTTCTTGAGTGCCCAATCTTCCAGAACTACAGAAACCGGGAAAACATCGAATACAAGGATCTTTTTATGTTTGTAAATAGTAAGGACTCGTATTTTAAATTTAGAAAATTCTGTAAATATATCTATGATTTTCTCTCTTGGTTAAAAAAACCTTAATTATTACCTATTTGTATATATGTATTTTTTGGTTTGTTTATTTTGTTGGTTGTGATGTAAAATCAAGAATGATTTTAATGTCCTCTTTCTTATCTTTTCAAATCTTGTAATTATTTATTTTTTTAAATGTAATATAGTATCTGAATTTAGTGTTGTTATTGACGCAAGCATCCCTTGTAGGGATATCGCGTCTGATTTGATAAATAAATAAATAAACGCATGCACAAAGCGTTCACTTTTTTCAACTTTCAACTTTTTATCAGCTCTAGCGGACCACAATCAACCTTTGATTGATGTCAAGTCAGATCACCTATTGTCGCTACAATTCTACTTATCGCATTGCCTTATTTCACTATTTTCTCAACCATATTAATCAACAACCTTTTAACCCAATAACCCTAAAATTGTGATAAAGCACTGTTACCCTTATATAGGATCGCAAGTGAAACATCGTCTAGGAAGACGCTAAAGTCTACATCCTCGATTTGCACCTGGATCTGATTATTTTGTTGCATGTGTAATACTTAGAATTGCATATTCTTCAACCATTAACCCTTTCCAACGCCCGCTAATATTCTCTTAGAATGTAAATTTTTATGTCATCATTTTATTTTATTCATTATTTTTTTTTAAATCAAACAAAAATGTCATTTTTATTTCACTTTTATATATCCAAACAAATCAACTTGTTATAGCCCTTTTCAACCCTCACAATTTAAACTAATTTAAAAAATATTAATTACTTAGCTATGTTAGAGAGGCTTTACCCGTTTAAACCCGGATACACCCTTTCACTCCTGGGGCCCATCTATGGTAATTTAAACCAACAACCCGATATTGTATATAAATTATAACAATATATACATGTTGTATAATTGAAACACATCTGTAAATGATTATATGCATTATTGACATGTGTCATTACATCATCATAGGTAAGGTACTTTGTACAAACTGTGGATAAATAAATAAAACTCTGTAAAAGATTAAGAGTTGAGCTGAAGCAAGAGATAGAAGTCAAACACGTCTAAACTCGAGATAGATTTAGAAGTCCCAAAACTATATCTAAAGATAGATAGGACGGCGCCAGTGTAGAATTTCGCCAGCCGATCTACGCTTTTGTCGCAGCTGCTGAAATGCAATACTTCCTTTCTCGGAATAGATATATAAGGCCTCCCTCCTAGCTAAAAATACAATCACTTCACCATCAGCGGAAGACCTCGTCGGTTGTCACCAAGGTCCTCCTCAACCACCAAGTAGACCAGTAAGAACTCTTTTATCTCCCTCTTTCGCTCCTAGCTCAACTTTTATCTGTTCACGGAACTTTCTTAGTGCAACTGTCTTCGTTTTTTGTGTAGACATTCCCAAGCTTTCCACTCTGCCTCGACCACGACTGCCTGTACTTTGTGAGAGCTGCTAAAGGTCTCCCAAGGTGCAGAGAGGTACTGGAAAACTCTCCACGCCCTGACTGTCCCTCTCGGTTACTACAGGTTTGCCCCTTTCGGTCACTATACCACAGCGAGAGACCCTCGGTTACCACATATACATACATCGAAGTGCAGTCGACGTCTTTGTATATAGTTTTGTCTCACGGCTTTCCAACACTCACATTTTTATATTGCCATGCCAACAACTTGTTTTTAGTACTTTGTTTAATAAATCATTTTTTCTTTGATTCAATCTTCAAATTCAACATTGATGAATCAAGAAAAGCTATCCACGAACGGGTTTCGGACTGTTGGCCTTAAATACCCATTTCTTGGTTTCTCAGGAAGCCTCTGACACCAAAACATTTTTGATCGCAGTGGTACAGCCTGCTCCACGCTGACGAGGGCCAACATCCCGAAACGCGTTCGTGGATGGTTTTTTTTTTATTTATCAAGAAAATGCGTTGGCCAAATATTAGGAAACAGGCTAAATCAACGTTTAGTTGAATTCTGTTCCACTAGATGGCGCTTTTCCATATAAAAAGCACATGGATTCGTGGTTAGGATATGCCTTGCACCAGGCGTTTCCTTCATCTTGTGAAGTATCCTGTAGACAGACAACATCGCCATAGTCTCCCTTAATGCCCGGGGTCTCATTTGTCTCATGCTCCTGTCGAACGGCTCCAACAGCTACAGCTCATTCCCTTGGGATGTTCGAACATCCTATACAGAGATCTAATCAGTAGAGTGAAAGTTTTGTTTATTGGTATTATTGTCAGGGTGTACTGCAGATAAATACGCCGGTTTTAGTTTATCACTAGATATGTAGATATTCTTGCCATTGATGTGAAGGTTTATGTCTTCTCACTATCCCGTATGGTCCTTAAAAAGGTGGCTCGGTGCTTTTTTAACTCTGTCATTCCTTAAAAATTACATATGAGCAAGTATTCATGACTTATAAACCAAATTTGTTATTGATGTCTTAGATGATTTTCTGTCTTTAAATCTCTGAAGTATTTTCGCAAATTATTAATGAAAGTATTGGAGGATGGAGTTTGTTTTAAACAATTAAAATTCACCAGGGAGTCTGATGTTTGATCCATAAACTACTTCAGCTGTGCAAAACTCTACATCTTATAGCTGTACGTAATCCCAACAATACTGTTGTAATGTTTCTGTTTATCTCAAAGTGTTTGTGGGCTCTAATTTTAATTTTCAGTTTTCGGTAAAGTCTTTCTATTTCCCATTACTTTGAGGATGATGTGAAGTGGTGTGCTGGATTTTAATTCCAAAAATGGTTTCCAGTTCTTCAATGAATTTTGAATCAAATTGTTTTTCACAATCAGTAATAACGGTCGTGGAAATATTAAAAGGGGAAATCCAGTTATCGTAAAATGCTTTTGTGAGGATTTATGCTTTGACGTCTCTCAATTGAATAACTTTCGGCTAACCTGTAAAGCGATCAATGCAATGTTAGGAAGTAAATGTGATCATATTTGACGGTGGTAGGGGTCAATACAATTAATTTGCAAGATACTAACCTTATTTACGGTCTTTGGAAAACTGCCTATTTAAGATTTTGTATGCCTAGATACCCATGCACCACCCTGACCACCCACGCATGTACGAGCCTATTCCTAGACATCCTTTATTTTGATCTAATAAATATTGCTGTCATTTGATTGACGCTTGCTCTGATGCTCCGGGATGTACTGTTCCACGAATTAGCTGAAACATATTTTTACTGAATTCTTTGAAAATGAATGGTCTTGAAAGTCTCAAATTCTTTGAAAGTCTCAAAGATCATGTACAAGTGGTTTTCATAATCATCCTTTTTACTTGAGGCTATTAAGATGTCATCAATGTAATGACAAAGTCTAAGCCAAATATAACCTCATTGATAAATATTTGAAAAGTCTCAGGAGCATTTCTGAGTTCAAAGCTCATTACATTGAATTTGAACAATCCAAAGGGCGTTATTACTGCTGTTTTCTTCCTATCTTCTTCAGCTATTGGGATATGGTAAATATGTCTTGAAGTAGTCAATTTTAGTAAATATTTTTCCCTCGAAATATATGATGAATATATTTTTTTATAGGAATGGGATACCGCGCTCATTAATGGTTATATAGTTTAATCTTCGATTATCCCCACATCATCGGTACGTACCATCCTTTTTAAACGTCATTTGCAAAGAGCTTTCCATTTGTATTTTGATGGACGAATAATGTAATTTTCAAGCATATATTGAAATTCTTGCTCGGCAATCCTGAGGTGTTTTGTGTCTATTTGCCTTTGTAGAATCGAGAATGATTTTTATACGTTTCTAATTTATTTCATTTCAATTTAAGCGTTATGTCCCCCTAGGGACACATGCGCTGTCATACATGTATGCCTTTACATTAGTATATACATATATATAATTTTAGGCCGTGAATAGAATAGTCATATGATGTTAACAATGAGAATGAAAGAAGAAAAAAAACGAGAAAAGACCTGTGTACAAAATAAAGAAGTTTCTGGCAATATGTACAATAAATTATCGGTTTCTTAAATTATATCTGTTGCTATATAGTTTAAAATATATCTAAAAAAGGTATTCAATTTAATATACATTTCTTTATTGGAAATAAAAATACTTGGATCTGTTACTATTAAATTATTTTCGATTCTGTAGTCTTGAAAAATAGGACAATCTAGTAAAATATGTATTGAGGTTTGTTCTTCATGTCCACAAAAACAACTCTAGTCTTCCACCGCTTTAATCCTTTTTAAAAAGCTTCTGAAATTTCCATGATTAGAAATGAATTGAGAATTATGAAAGTTTAGACGGAAATATTTTGGTATGCTGTTAGGGAAGAAGCTTTGAAAAGTTTCATTTGTGTTGTTCTTTAAAGTAGCCAATTTAAATTCAATAAAATCCGTTATTATGCTTGGGATATCTAAATCGTATTTTTGTTTTTCTTCTAAATTTAAATTATTTAATTCATATTTCATTTCTTTGGGTTCAATGAAATCGTTAAGCAAAGGCATCTTGGCTATACTATGTATTCCATTTAACTCGTCGTTTTATATGATTGCGTGCACCATAATAGCATTTGGTATTGAAATGAATTTAATTTATTTATATTTTTCTTATATATTTACAAATTTATACCATATATCCGTTCCATATGAAAGCATTGACCTAAATATTGTTTTGTATAATGTAAGTCTCTTTTGGGTTGTAGTATTCTGTGTTTTAAAATATATAATATATCATCATCATAAACAATAATATACGATGTATAATGTAAACAACGTGTTGATGTAAAAAATATAAATATAAAGTGTAATAAACAATTTTTAATAATAATTTCATCTGGTGAGTAATGTTTAATTAAATAATAACTATACAACATAAATTGGCGACGAGAATTTGAAAATATAACTGTAGCCCTAAAAAAACAAAACAAGTATGGCAGCCAACCTGACGCCACCTTTACCCATGAATATGAATGCAAGCAATTTATTTGCGGAATATAATTTTTGAAATAGCATCTGGAATTTCAAAAAAATCGGATGAAATTAAGAGAGCAACTCTATTGCATTGTTTAGGGCCAAATGTACAGCGTATATTTTTCAACTTGCCAGGTGAAAAGGAAAATTATGAACAAACTAAAATGGCTTTAGATAAATATTTCACACCTCATAAAAATGTGGTCACTGAGAGATTTAAATTTAGACAAAGAGTCCAGAAAGATTATGAATCGATCGACAACTACCTAATTTCTTTAAGAGAGCTTTCTAAATCTTGTGAATTTGGGAATTTAGAAGCTGATATGATAAGAGACCAAATAATTGAAAAATGTAACAACAAAAAACTTAAAGAAAAATTGTTGCAACAAGAAAATTTGACACTGTCAAAAACCATTGATATTGCTAGAATGTTAGAAATTTCTAGAAAATAAATTAGACTTCTTGAACCTCAAAATGATCAAACACTAAATAGAGTTCAAAATAAACCTAAAAAGCACTATAATGCTAATAATTTCAACAAAGGTAGATTCACTAATCAAGGTACCCCATCATTTTCAGGTGCCTCAAAGCCTAAATGTTATCGCTGTGGATTAGATACACATTCAGCACAAGAATGTGGTGCTAAAAAATGACTTGTTCATATTGCAATAAATTAGGACATCTTTTTAGAGCTTGCAGGAACCGCCCAAATCAAAATAATAATAGAAACCACAAAAATTTCAATCAAACTAAAGTTAAGACCATACAAGAAGAAAATAAGACTGAAGTAGGTGAAAGTTCAGATGAATATACCTACTATACAGGTGCTGAAAATAAAGAAAAAGTGCAAATAGATGGTAGTGAAATAAATATGATAATTGATACAGGGAGTGATAGAACTTTCATAAGCTATAATAAGATGCTTGAAATATATGGCCATAAAATTATGCCAAAATTACATGACACCACCCGAACCTTTTTTGCCTATGGTAAAGATAGACCTCTTCCATGTTATGGTTATTTCAATGCTGTGATTTCTTGGAAAGAAAATTCAGTTTCAGAAGAAATTTATGTGATTGATAAAAAAGTTGAATCTTTGTTGGGAGGCAAGGCTAGTTTTGAACTAGGTATAATTAAAAGGGTAAATCATGTAAATGAATCAATGTCTACTAATATAGAAACTCTTGTTCAAGAACATGAACATCTTTTCCATGGACTTGGAAATATAAAAGGCTATAGTCATAAAGTGACATTGAAAGACAACTATAGGCCCATTGCCCAGAGATGCTGTCGTATACCTTATGCAATGGTAGAAGCAGTAAATCAAGAGCTTGATAAGATGCTAGAGAATGGAATCATTGAAGAAGTGCATCAAGGTTCTGAATGGGTTTCTAACATAATAGTTGTTCCAAAAAGGGATAGTGAGGAAATTAGACTATGCATAGACCTTCGGGAAGTGAATAAAGCAATATTGAGAGAAAGACATCCAATTCCTACAATTGACAATATGTTACATGCCCTTAAAGGTGCTAAAGTATTTGCAAAGCTGGATGCAAAAAAAGGGTTTTGGCAGGTTGACTTAGACCCTCAATCAAGACCCCTTACAACTTTCATCACGCACCGTGGTTGTTACAGATTTTGTAAAGTTCCTTTTGGTCTATCAAGTGCTCCAGAGGCATACCAGAAAGGAATGGATTCAATTTTGCTTGATTTGAAAGGTGTAATTTGTTACTTGGACGATGTCGTAGTTTACGCCAAAGATAGACAAGAACTAGAAGAAAGGCTTAGAAAAGTCTTACAAAGATTTGATAAAGTAGGCATTAGGCTAAACAGGAATAAGTACAAATTTGCCATGGAACAATTGGATATTTTAGGTCACATTGTTAGTAGTGAAGGTATTAAACCTGATAATAGGAAAATAGAAGCAGTCTTAAATTTTCCAATACCAAAAAATATTGAGATGTTAAGGTCATTCTTAGGAACGTGTGGGTTTTTAAGAAAATTCATACCTAATTTTTCTAAATTGGCAGAACCTCTAAATAATTTGACTAGAAAAATGTTAGGTGGAATTGGGATTTGAAAACAAATAAAGCATTTCAGGATCTTAAAGAGTCACTAACAAAAGAGCCATGCTTGGCATATTACAACTTGAACTCACCAACTGAATTAATCACAGATGCAAGCCCTATTGGTCTTGGAGCAGTATTAATAAAAACACAACAAAATGGTATTAAAAGACCCATTGCATATGCCAGCAGATCCTTAACTGATACTGAAAAAAGATATTCACAAATAGAAAAAGAGACATTGGGATGTGTATGGGCAATTGAACATTTTAACACATATATTTGGGGAAGGAAATTTGTGTTAAAAACAGATCACAAACCTCTAATCTATATGCTGAATCCTAAAAATGGAGCTGTTTTGCCTCCAAGAATTCAAAGATTGAGTTGGAGATTACAACCATATGACTTTGAAATTGAATTCATTCAAGGAAAGCAAAATATTGCAGATATATTTTCAAGACAACCTCTTTCTAACACAAGTGATGAAAAATGGCCGGAGGACTATGTTCATAAAGTCTTATCCATCACTTCTGAAGAGCTTCAAGCACTGTCTTTGAAAGAGATAAAAGTTTGTACAGAGCAAGATCCTTTGTTTCAAAAACTGAAAGATATGGTTCAAAAGGGAGTTTGGCCATATCCTTTGAATGAAGAATTCAAATGTTTTTATAAGTTTAAAGATGAACTCTCAATTTTTGATAATCTTATCTTAAAAGGAAGTAGAATTTTGCTACCTTCAAAACTAATAAAGAGAGTCTTGAGAATTGCACAT
This sequence comes from Cordylochernes scorpioides, assembly GCA_030710605.1. Lineage (NCBI taxonomy): Eukaryota > Metazoa > Arthropoda > Arachnida > Pseudoscorpiones > Chernetidae > Cordylochernes > Cordylochernes scorpioides. Next base: position 62,537,250 of record CP092871.1, on the reverse strand, counting down.
GAAACACATCAAGGAATGACAAGAACCAAACAACTGTTAAGAGAAAAATATTTTTGGATAAACATGGACTTTGACATTGAAAATTTGATTAGAAACTGTCCAATTTGTGTAAGGAATCAACCATTGATAAATGATCAACCATTGCAAATAGTTCCGTTACCATCAAAACCTTGGATGAAACTTGGAATTGACATAGTTGGTCCAATTGGCCATCATTATGTTTTAACAGTGATCGACTACTATTCTTCATATCCTGAAGCAATTCTTCCACAAATCCGGCCGTTTCTGGCAGATTGCTTCGCGCAAATTGCCCATAACTTGCAGGTAATATTCCTTATTGACCGTTCTACCCTGTGGCAAGAACTCATGATGCACCACGCCCCTGCAATCGAAGAAAACTGTCAGCAAAACTTTCACATTCGACCGAACTTGGCGCGCTTTTTTCGGTCTTGGTTCGTGCGGCAGTTTCCATTGAGATGATTGAACTTTGGTTTCCACGTCATAACCATAAACCCACGCTTCGTCATCAGTTATCTGGAGCAAATTTGGGTCGTCGCGGACAGAGTCCAACATCTCATTAGCATTGTTCATGCGATGCTGTTTTTAATCGCAATTGAGCAATTTTGGTACGAATTTCGCGGCGACCCGTCTCATGCCCAAATCATTGATAAAAATCGAATTGCACGAGCCAATCGATATGTTTAGGTCCTCATCAACTTCTCTAACGGTGATCGACGATTGGCCAATATCATTTTCTCCACTTCATTAATTTTTTCGTCTGTAGTTGAAGTGCTCGGGCGTCCGGCACGCTCTTCGTCGTTCACATCTTCTCGACCAGGAGGTGCTGAAAAATATTTTTTAAATGATTTTTTGAAGTGCTTCGAAGATGGAAAAACCGTTGGCACAAGTGTATAATATCTCATGGGGATTACTTTGAAGGGGACAAAATAGGTATTCATGAATAAATAAATAATTTTTGAAAAACACAAAAGTCGCGATACATTTTGAACACACCTCGTATACAAAAAAAAATAATATTTAACTGTAATATTTCATTGGTCTTGTAGAACGAGAGTGATACACGCGTTCTCGCGTGTTTTATTGAGAAACACAAACATCCTTGAAAAAGAGAGGCGAGTTGCCTCTCGAAATATCGGAATAATAAAAATATTTATGAATCCAATATATGCATATATTCTTAATATATATATATATGACATAATAAAATATGATTTTTATGATTCATAATATAATTAAAATTCTAGAACAAAATAATTACATAACCATAATATTTACTAAAATTGTTTTCTTAATATAACAAATTATAATTTAAATAATCAAATTAAAAATAAAAACTAAACACAGAGTTAATTTTTTAAATGCAAAGTAATGCCAAATAAAAATATTATAACCTAATTTGCTATTTAAAAAAACATTGTTAGTTGTCTTTGTATGAAAAACTGTTTGCTTTGAGAAATAATGAAATAAATATAATTTAAGGAAAACATAAAAGGTTATATATTTTTTTATCCACGACTGCATGAAAGGTAACGTATTTAGAATATACGTTTTTTTTATGACAAATATATATATATATTAAAAATAAAGAAGGCATCTCCAAAGAAGAAGGCTCAAAGAAGGCATTTTTAGATGGCAGAGCGCCATCTAGTGGAGCAAGAATAAACTAAACGTTTATTTAGCTTGCTCCGTGATATTTGGCCAACCCAATTTCTTGATAAATCTCGAAAAGTCATACACGAACGCTTTTCGCGCTGTTGGCGCTCGTCAGCGTGGAGTAGACTGTAACCACTGCGACCAAAAATATTTTTTGGTCCCAATGGCTTCCCGAGAAATCAAGAAATGGGTATTTAAGGCCAAATTTGCGTAAAGACGCTTAACACATGAAAAAACAATAGAAAAAAATAAAAGATAAGTGGGTCAGGTGTTGATAGTAAAAATAAAGAAGGCATCTCCTGACCACGAGCACATGTGCTTTTTAGTTGGCAGAGCGCCACTAAAAAGCACATGTGCTCGTGGTCAGGAGATGCCTTCTTTATTTTTAATATCAACACCTGACCCACTTATCTTTTATTTTTTTCTATTGTTTTTTCATGTGTTAAGCGTCTTTACGCAAATTTGGCCTTAAATACCCATTTCTTGATTTCTCGGGAAGCCATTGGGAAGAAGCCACAGGTAAAATTCTTAAAATATTATTAGAAAATAACCAAGTATTTTAAATATTTTGAATCACTTACAGAACTACTGCTCCGTGTTGATCTCGTCGATGCTTCTACCATCTTCGATGCTGCACACCTACCAACGAGGTAGCCAGTGTCGGAAGTCGAATTGATGCGAATCGTCTGGCTTGAGTGTTGATCTCATCTAGACACTCCAATCACGTCACCCAATACTAGGCACTACCAACTTTAAGACCACAATGAAGGTATTATTCAGAAGAGGGACCTATTGACCAACGTTCCCCACTGCTTTCGAAGCTAGTAGTAGAGCGTGTGGCGACGCTACTCGATACTTTGAGGAGCATCGAAACCATTACTTCCAGGAAGGTCTGAATGATTTGAACGAGTTTTAGGGAAGATTTGATTTCTAAGATTAAATTTCTCGCCTGTCGCAGATATTTCACGGGTAAGATGGTACATACAGAAGGCATGGCTCGAGGCAGCATTGTCCATTGCTGCCTGACCTCGGACGTAGGCTTCGTAATCGTCGCCGTGAAGCAACATTCACTACCATTTGCGAAAACGCGGGGCAGATTATGAAGGGGCGAAATGTACAAGTATATTGTACTATATGTATACTTGTACTTATACATTACTTGTACTATATAAAATGTTTTTGGTTTTCAAGGAACGTTTTGCCCGATCTTAGTGTTTATTAGAGCATATCGCTCTATTTTAGAGGAGTCACTTTGGAGATTGGAGGAGTCACTTGAAGCAAAATAATCCGCTGTTTCAGTTCGATATCTCACATGAATAAATAGCTTCTGCTATCAGCCGCTTGCGGCTAGGAAAAGGATCTAGTTGGGACGAGAAACCCAGTGAGAATGACCCATCCATATGGCGCAGTGATGTCTGTCTTGTTTCTAAACCGCACTGAAGGATATCTCGCTGCCCCACTAACGGACTACAGATTTCTCAGCAGAGTGCTCTATATTGGTTTGCAACCTCTTACAAACATTTTACTGGAATGTCTGAGTGACACTGTTCAGAAAAGAACATCATTCTGGATAAGATCGCCATTACTAGCTGGTATAACAAGCCGCTGGCCGCTATCGCCATAGACCTAGTCATCGTTTGACACTCTGGATCGAAACTTTTTGATATTAGTATTGACCTCCATCGGGCTGCCGATAGTTTTCGTGGGGTGGGTGCTTCTACCTTACACTGGCGAAGAAGCAGGATAAGGATCGACGGAACAGAGGGAACGCCAGTATTCTACTTACTCAACGGGTGAAGCATTCTTTACTATCTACACGGAGCAACTTCCGATTCGCCTGAAGCGACTGCTCGGCTGGACTAACGTTCTATTGTATACCGATGATATAGTAATATTCGTCAGACTGGATGGGCGGCTCGAAATCGTCTAGAATATCTTTGAAAACTTCCGGCGTGTATTAAGGATCAATATGAACTTCTGAAAGAGACGGCGCCTTTGGTGCGGAAGGTATAAGAACTGTGATAATTCATCCTCGAGCATATCTTTGAACAAGGAGATCTCTATATTCGGGACCATCGTGACTTCGGGTCTTGGAACCATTGTTCGAGATAAACATCCTCACGAGTTATTAGAACGTGCTATATCCAAATAGATACTTTTCGTTAGTACGCTCTCCCTTGCTGTGCGGGCAAAAGCTGCCAACAACAGGCTAGTCTCGTCTATGCTTTAACTACAATTTCAAAGCTACAGGCCCAATTGGCAAGGTTTGTTTAAGGGCGTGAGCTCATATCGTGGCTTCTCAATGGCGCATTGGCGCGCCCGATTTCCATGGGTGGAATGGGACTACTCGACATCAGTATACAACTCTGACTTAGAGAAGAAAACCATCATCAGCAATCTAATTTCAAGAGGCTACCTATTCCCCTTTATCCTCAAACATGGTTTCAACCCCTTCAAAAACACTCAGCCCGCAGTAAATAGAATCACATGTTTAATACCTTACTCCATTGAAAATGAATCAAAATCTCACTATCTGAAAAAAATTGGCGTAAAAACCTTTTTAATAACCATCTTTCAATAGGCCAAATACTCCAGAGCCCCATCACCAGATCTAATATTTAAAAACGTCTCGACCAGCAACCACACGCCATTTACTCCCTAAATTGCAATGACTGTAACGCCACTTATGTAGGTGAGACTGGCCACTTTTTGACAATGGAATCTCTGAACACATAACAGAAAATAGAAAAAACAAGGGTCCCAAGTCTTTGATATTTCAACACATCTCTAAAAACGGCCTTTCTTTTAACCTTTCCGACCCCATTATCATAACATTAAATCAAAATACCATTATTATTAGAATCTTTCGTACCTCATGATTTAGGCAGTATTAACGGACATATAGAACTACCATCTCAGTATCAATCAGTCTGTAAAAAACAACCCAGTTCTTCATTTGCACCGGATCCTCTTTCATTTTCCCCAGATTTTCCTTCAGACCCTTAGTCCTATGCCCTATTTAATTTTAATTTTTATTTGTATATTGGTTAGTTTTATTTTATGTTCATTTTGTTCAAATATGTAGATGTCCTATATTTTATGAAATATATATGTAATGTGATGAAGTCCTGGTAGCCTCTTGTAGAATCCTCTCGACTAAATATGTGATGATGTATCCAGTTGACTTAAACTATGGTGTGAGTCCCTGTCAACTCTCGCTATACTGTGTTGACCGAGAGGAACAGTCAGGATGGGGAGTTTTCCAGTACCTCTCTGCACCTTGGAAGACCTTTAACCGTTCTCACAGAGTACAGGCAGTCGTGGTCGAGGCAGAGTGGAAAGCTTGGGAATGTCCATACACAAAAAACGAAGACACAGTTGCACTAAGAAAGTTCCGTGAACAGATAAAAGTTGAGCTAGGAGCGAAAGATGGAGATAGAAGAGTTCTTACTGGGCTACATGCCGATGAGGTGGACCTGGGGTACAACCGACGAGAGCTCACGCAGATGGTGAAGTGACCGTCAAGTGACTGTATTTTTGGCTAAAGACGGGGGCCTTTTATATATTTTCCGAGAAAGGGAGTGTTGCATTTCAAGAGATTCACACGAGGGTGGATCACGGGTGAAATTGGACACTGGCGCCGTGGCAGGTTTCAATTTTAGACGTTGTTGTGGGAATTCTAAATATATCTCGATTTTAGACGTTATGACTTCTATCTCTTGCTTCAGCTCAACTCTTAATCTATTACAGAGTTTTATTTATTTATCCTCAGTTTGTACAATGTACAATACATATGATGATGTAATGACACATGTCAATCATGCGTATAATCATTTACAGATGTGTTTCTAATATACAACATTAAAATATTGTTATAAGTTATATACAATATAGGGTTGTTGGCTTAAATTACCATATCTATATATATAAAAATGAATGTTTGTTGGTCCGTCCGTAAGTGATAATCTTCTACATCGCTCAACCGATCGTGATGAAACTTTGGAAAGTTGTTTAGTATACTACCGGGATGGTTTCTGGCTAATTACTCTTTAGAAATAACCTTTCGTTGCATTTTTATTTACAATAAAACGTAAATTCACTCGCAATCAGCGCCCCCTCGCGGTAGGCGTATGGCCTGAAATAGCCTCGCATGAGCGTATTTGTAACGTCAAGCTTAGCCTATAGGTTAGGTACTCAGCGTGGGTGTTTTTTTTTTTTCATTTCTTTTATATTATTGTAGCAAATTATTAAAAATATTATTTTATTTAAAATGTAGGCTTTTTAAAATAAAAATTAACATAAACAATTTTTAAATAATATTTATAACAAACCTAGGTTCGAGGCTCAGCGTGGGTGTCTTTTTTTATTTTCATTTCTTTTATATTATTGTAGCAAAGTTTTTTTTACAGCATTATTATATTTTAATTGGTTTATTTTAAATATGTTTGTTATGAAGGCTCTATGTAATACTATTTAGAGCACATTTTACATTTTAAACACCTAAGCACCCCTTTTTTAATATTGTAGCAAAGTATTAAAAGTATTATTTTATTTTAGATGTTTGCCATGAAACTTTGGGAAGTTGTTTAGTATACTACCGGGACGATTTCTGCCGAATTATTTTAAAATAATATTTATAACAATAATTATAGCAAATTTTAAGACATATTTTTGAATTCTGTGTTTGTGCATATATAAATATTTTACAAAAATTGTGAGAACGTTCTATTAGAATATCTCAAAAACAAAAAACAATACATATAAACAAGTTCACTGACATTTATTAATGCAGTGATTATAAAGGGCTATATTATCTATATATATAAAAATCACTTTCGAATTTTAACGTAACGTTTCATTCTCAATCCCGTAGGGCTTTAGATCGGCTAACACATTTTTATCTTTATAAGTGAATATTAACTTTACTGTACTGAATAGTTTAGTATAATATTAATTTAACATATTACAACTTAGCCACAGCAACGCGTGGCCGGGTTCGCTAGTATATATATATATTAAAATCTTTATATAAATTTGAATTTGTTTTTTGTTTGTTTGTGTGTTTAATTATATACATAGTGTGATCAATATATTACAGAATTGCTAAATATTTACAGAGATACAAAGGTATAATAAAGTTGTATATAAAATTTATCAAAATAATCACCGTCATTATCTATACACTTGTTCCATCTTTTTTTCCCCAGATATCAAAACACCTCTGAAAATCAGATCTTCTTTCAGGCTTTTCAAAATATTCTCCTCTATTTCAGGTATTGAGTCAAATCGACGCCCTTTTAAAACTTTTTTGAATTTTAGGGTAAAGGAAAAAGTAATTGGGAGCTGTTGGGGGCTTCCGTGTTTAGCTAAAAAGAGTTGTACAGCGATTGCCGTATGTGCCGTGCGTTGTAATGATGCAAGAGACAATTTTTCTGATGCCATTTTTCGGGTCCTTTCTGACGCACAGCCTCCCTTAAACGCCGCAATACATCAAGATAGTAATGTTGATTAATGGTCTGACCCTCGGGCACGAATTCATAGTGTACCAATCCCTTTACACCAAAGAAAGTGATAAGAAGACACTTAAGTTTCGATTTGATCATCCTTGCTTTTTTTAATCTTGGTTCTCCAGGCTCTAGCCACTGGCTTGATTGCCTCTTAGTCTCGGGATCATATCCGTACACCCATGTTTCATCTCTCGTAATTACACTTTTGAGCCAATGGGGATCAGAATTGAACATTTCGATTATGTTTTTGCATGTTTCTTTGCGATGCTCTTTCTGCTTATTCGTTAAGAGATGTGGGACAAATTTAGCCGGGAATCGTTTAAGATGCAGATCATTCTTTATGATGGTTTGGCATGTCCCAAAAGAGATATCCAAGTCTTCTGATAGCTCTCTGATATTTATTCTTGGGGTTTCTTTGATCGATGACTTGATTTTGAGTGCATTTTCGGGGCTTCTTATCGACAAAGGTCTGCCAGTGTCTAGATCATCCTGAAGCTTGTTCGACCAGCTTTAAATCGTGCAAATCATTCAAATGTCCTCGATTGTGATAGGGCATCTTCTTTAAAAGCCTGCGTCAACATTTGAAATGGTTCGGAAGCTGCTTTCCCTAATTTAAAGCAAAACTCTATGCAAACTCGCTGTTTTTCAATACATTCCATACTGAAGTTTGAAAATGTTCTGATATACTCGAGCTTATAATTTCGAAAAAAACGTGTGCGTGTGCGACTGTGTGATCAATATTTTTCTACGTGTTGATAAATGTTTTATCTATAAGGTCCTTATAAAATTATTTCATTATTTTGAATATTTTACGTAATCCAGTCTCATTTCTGGAAATTATTGATAACACGTAAATAATATTGAATATTTTTATATATCCTCATTTTCTCAACTTATAGCTATGCCTGTAGAAGGTTTATAAAGATCCGAAAGCTTGCACTTTGCACGAATAAAGAAACGCATTGCTACTGTTTATATTCTTATTTTAAAACCATCCTATACATGCTGTTTATGTATATGGACGTCAATCAGAAATTACTGGGTTAATATCCTCCCATTCATTACTTTTGCATACAATACAACACAGCAAGACCAGAATATACCGGGTTCACTCCATTTTTTCTTTCTAAAAGCTGGAGTCAAAAAACCGAAGAAGCACGGACTGTCACAAATTCATGCCCTGAGGTCTCAGGAAAGCACTAAACTTCACTATGACTTCGCCCATTTAAGAAATATAATTTATCAGTCTGGAGATCTCGTATGGTTCTTTATCCCTGCGGGATACTCTTAGAAATCTATGAGACGTTACTTTAGCCTATATAAAGTCACACGAAAAATTTCCAATGTAATATATGAAGTGAAGACATTCGCGGGAAACTAGCAAGGTCGTCGTAAAATAAGAAATATAGTTCACGTTTGCAGGATGAAGCCTTATTTAAACCCAGAGGACCAGGAGGACCAGTTAAAAGAGGACACAAGACGACTCACTAAGCTTCCAAAAAGAACTCCCCACTGAAAGAAGAAACCACCGCAGACCCGCGAAGAGATCCCTGGTCCTATCACTCGTTCTCGAGCCCTAAGTCTAAGGACTTATGTGTCCTTGTGTGGAATGGTGGAGATCCATTATTCCGGACGCAGCCCAGACAGCTCAAGTGTCGACTGTAAACACGGCGGGGCCAGCCGCCAACATAAACATTAGAACACGGCTTGGTCTGCTACCCACCAGTCGCGTGTTTTCCTCTGTCCTCTTCAGATGTATTAAATAAAGTTAGTTAGAAGGAGATTTTTACCCCCTCCTTTCTGCTATTCAGTGATCTTATTTAAATCCTTGCAACAGCCCACAAAGAATCATCTCAGCGAATTCTTCTACCGAATCTCGCTTCAGTGTTTTGTGAACTATTACCCTTCATTTCTTCACAGTCCTGTTGAGCATCCGATCGATGATTTTTATAGGAGGAGGCTATGTGGCGAAGAAATAATATACTTTCCCTCAAATTATAACTTAATTTAATTTTTGTTCAAAGAAAATACTCAACAGAATATAACTCTATATTTATGAAATCTTCATATATATTTTCCATAGCTTGGTTGTTCAATGTTATCTAGCTGTGACAGGTAGCCCTCCTCTTGACATCATCATCCAGGCCCGGCTGGCTTTCTAAAGGATATCGAGGAGGGGAACTACGAATCGAAGCCAGGACATGCTGCGCTTCCATACCCCCATTCATACGACCCCTTTCCTTCAGTTTGAACCTAGAAGAGGTAACAAGGCCACTAATTTTAAAAGATGGATCAAAAAGTGATTCAGGCGTTTGTGCTGCGATCACCTTCCCTTCCCAAGAACATCAGCCAGTTCTCCTACGGCTTCACCCAGAATGCACTGCATTTCAAGTTGAACTCTTAGCAATTCTCTGGCCAGCTCAAATCGCGGAGACTAGTCCGACCAAAACAGCAGTGACCATTGCCTCGGACTGTAGATCCGCTTTAGCAGCCATCTGCTCCTCAGGACCATAATAAAAACCCTTAACAGAGCTCAATACATCAGGTTGTGTTGGGTACGCGGACACACTGGAATCAATGGCAATGAACTAGCAGACAGTGCAGCAAAAATTGTCGCTACTTCTGTCCTACCACACTCATACTCCACCCTGACTCGAACTCATGCTCAAAGCCTAATGCGTAAGGCTGTTCTATCATGATGTACTGTATTATATTCCAAAGACCACTCGACCAGATCCCTCAAGAGAATTGCTTCCACTCCAAGCCATCTTCTCAAATTTATATAAAAAATCCGCCATGGAGAGGTCACCACCACCATCTTCACGGGCCATGCACTGGCAGACATTACTCATGAGCATCCCGAAACAGACTCTACCTGCATCCACTGTTCAGAAGAGCCACAGACAGTTGATCATCTTCTTTTCAGCTGTCCAGCATTCCTGAGACATAGAGGGCGAACAGCTATCCTGCTTGGACTGACCCACCTGAATCCTACGTCTACGGCCAGCCTCCCAGACTCAACCTCAGCATGGAATTTCCTGGTCAACTGGTCAGCAATCAAAACAGGACGCGAGTAAAAGCGCGCAGAACTAGTACATACTAGTGAGATGGACTCCCCGGGTAGTTGGCGCTCTGCGCTCCAGGAACCTGGGTTATAAATATCTCTGTCGCTCTCTAGCTGTATATAAATTTTGGTTTGATAATTGTCAGCTAGTCGTGCTGACGTGTCCTCAATAAATATTTTCGCACCTTAAGATATACAAAGACTTGTGTTCTCCGCTACAATATTAATTTAATATATTGCATTAATCTCTCTCAAATGTGCCACGTCTTTTGAGCAGATAATAGACTTCTTTTTGTGCCAGATTTTTTGACAGACATTTGAAACAACGTCCTTCTGCTTTCTCCCTATACAATCTGCGACAGGTTTTAATATTAAATTAAAAATAAGTGCATAAACGTGTTTATACAAAAATAGGCACTTAAAACGAAACATGAATAAAAAGTGAAAGCATTTTAAGCCATAAGCGTTTATATAAAAACTGTTAAAAATCAATTATCTTGAAATGTTCAAAATATTATATTAGAGGTCTCATAAGCAATGAGCTTTGACAATTTATTAGTTGACATTAAGGAATATAAAATTGTGGTTAATGGCGAACCGAGGGCCATGGTGGGGGTGGATGTCCGGAAATTAGCAATGTTTAGAATAAGACATTGAATATTGTCAAGGAAACTGCCATTGTCTAGCACGACCTCTGCGAGGGGCTATTGGGATAAAATTATTCCAAAATATTTTCCTTGAATCTAACTCGTGCTAAAGAGATGTTCATTGTGGGTTATTTGATCGAGAGGCGGGCTAAGAAAATGGTTTTACTCTACCTGTTATAGCAAGTAGGTAATATATGAAAAGAAACGCGAGGTAATTTTAAAAATAGTAGCGAACAATATAGATAACTCGGATTCTTGGACGTATCCATAGATCTCCAGCTCTTTGAGTTGCTCTTCGGTTTGGGTGATAGTATTGGTTTTGAGCCCCTGAACTTCCAAGGGTTTCCAGTCAGGACTATGCTTTGGCAAGTTTAACAGAGCAGGGCTGTTGAAAGAGCGGAGTACCAAGAGTGCAGCTTATGAAATCTTGGTATGCTGATTTTTTTTTGTATTCATAAAAGGGCGTAAGAAGTGGAGGACCAACAAGTTGGAACATCTTGTCAGACACTCGTAGTGAATATAAGTATTGCTGGGGGTGGCATTGAAGGAAGACCAGGAATAAAAAGGGCGATAATGAAATTCTTGGTCAAAGTTTTGGGAACAAACTATGATTTCATTAAAATATTAGCCAAAGAGAAATTGATCGTAAATAATATATATAATAAAGTATAGTTATATTTATAAAATATGAAAGATAATTGGTATATAAGAAAAAGAGTATTGATAGTTAAAAATAAATTAGATGAATACTATTTTTAAAATAGTTTGATATTTTGATTAATTCGGCCCTAAGAGGCTTGATGAATCGATGAATAAAATCACCTTCTTTAACCATATAACCCAATATTACTAGTAGTTGGGAAAAGATCCGGAAAAAAATTGAGAGGGAGTATGTTTGGGAAACAGCATTGCCACCGTCATTGATCAGAAGACTAAAGTATATAGGTCATTTGTTTATTGATACTGTCGGCACTGTTTGCTGAAACTTCACACACAGATAATTTGGTTGAATTTGTTCCCATTATCTTGTAAATGTCTTTTTATAATTCAGTATTATATATCCATAGAAGCATAGGATGCCAATCCCGTCAAAATAAACGTCAAAACCTGACGCCATCTATTGACCGTCGCCGCAACTAACGGCCTCGGGTCAGTGACAAAGCCAAAACATCAGCTTTGGGAAACTGAAAGGGTCAACCTAGAGACCATGGTTTCGGGCCAATGGCCCTGGTCAGTCTAGGACGGACTTTATTCCATGAGATCCACACGGGATCTAATGGAATCTTCACAATCTACCAAAGAGGGGTTTTGCTGGCAAGGTGGCTGGGCCAAATCTATTGCTAGAATATAGATGGAAAATTTGCCGGGAGGAAATTGATCCATAGAAGCATAGGGGGCCACTCCCGTCAAAATAAACGTCAAAACCTGACGCCATCTATTGACCGTCGCCGCAACTAACGGCCTCGGGTCGGTGACAAAGCCAAAACAACAGCCTTGGCAAACTGAGAAGCGTCCATCTAGAGACCATGGTTTCGGGCTATTGGCCCTCGTCAGTCTAGGGCGGACTTTATTCCATGAGATCCATACGGTATCTAATGGAATCTTCACAATCTACCAAAGAGGTGTTTTGACGGGAGAGGCGCCCTATGCTTCTATGGTTCAATTTCCTTCCGGCAATTTTTTTCATTTATATTCTAGCCATAGATTTGGCCCAGCCACATTGCTAGCAAAATAGCTCTTTGGTATATTGTAACGATTCCATTAGATCCCGTATGTATCTAATGGAATAATGTCCGCCCTAGACTTACGAGGGCCATTAGCCCGAAACCCTGGTCTCTAGGTGGACGCTCTTCAGTTCGCCAAAGCTGATGTTTTGGCTTTGTCACCGACCCGAGGCCGCTAATTGCGGCGACGGTCAATAGATGGCGTCAGGTTTTGACGTTTATTTTGACGGGAAAGGCGCCTTATGCTTCTATGGATTCATTTCATCCCGGCATATTTTCCATCTATATACTAGTATATACACTGCGTGACATTGAAAATGGAACACCAAGAAATAGTGGCCAGAAAATTATGCAAATTTCAGGGTAGACGCGCCTAACCGAGTTATGCAAATGATGTAAAATGCGCAGCTCTCGTGCGCACATGGAGTAAGATATAAGGGAAGGAACTTGCAGAAAGGACAGTATTCGTGTCGTTATTTCTTCAAGGAAAATCATTGTAGAAATTTTGTTCTTGTGTCAAAAGACACGTGTAATAACAGAGAATACCAGGTCATCGTAAACGGAGGCAGTTCGGGCAGACAGACGCTTTTACGAGGGGCATGGTGATCGGACTGAAAAGGGCAGGTTGATCCATACGTCAAATCGCAGCTGATACACACCTTGGTGCGTCCACGGTGCACCGACTGTGGAGAAGATGGTTGGAACAAGGAAATGTGGCAATTTATAGGAATGTCGGTGCAACCAGAGTGACGTCAGCACGTGTGAATCGGCGTATCCTTCGACAAGCAGTGGCGGCCCCACAAGCCACTTGTACCGCCATCCTGCAACATGTGCAAGACACCCTAGATCATTCCATCTCGACCAGAACCATTTCCCGTCGATTGGTTGCTAATGGCTTGCACTCATGCCGTCCGCTAAGAAGACTGCCATTGACCCCACCGAATAGGCGCCAACGTTTGGAATGGTGCCGGGCTAGATCGACGTGGATGACGGAATGGCACAGGGTCGTGTTCTCAGATGAGTCACGTTTCTGCTTGTCCAGTGATAGTCGCCGTGTACGCGTGTGGCGTCGACGTGGAGAAAGGTCCAATCCGGCGGCAATTGTGGAACGCCCCACCGTGCGACAACGTGGAATCATGGTTTGGGGCGCAATCGCGTATGATTCCAGGTCACCTTTACTTCGTATTTAGGGCACTATGACGGCCCAACGATACGTTGATGATGTGCTGCGACCGGTGACCCTACCCTACCTTCAGGGGGTACCCAATGCCCTTTATCAGCAGGATAACGCCCGACCGCACACTGCTCGCATTAGCCAACAAGCTCTGCAAGATGTACAGATGCTTCCCTGGCCACCGTACTCTCCTGATCTCTCACCAATCGAGCACGTCTGGGACATCATTGGACGCCGTTTGCCGCGCGTTCAGAAGACGAACTGTGGCAAATGGTTGAGAGGGAATGGAGAGCCATCACTCAGGACGCCATCCGTACTCTGATTGACTCTCTACCTAGACGTGTTGCTGCGTGCATCGCCGTCCGCGGTGGTCCTACTTGCTACTAAGCCGACGCCGTTCTCGCTCTGTATTATGACTATCATTTTGAAATAAAGATCACTTATTGTTCGTCCCTGTCTCTCTCTGTCTGCCGAGTTTCATCACTTTCTGGGCACTATTTCTTGGTGTTCCATTTTCAATGTCACGCAGTGTATATATGAAATGTAAATAATAAAGTTTATCTAATAAAATTTTAAATCTTAAATATAATTTAAATTAAGTTGATAATTTAGAGTAAGTTAACATAGATTTATATATTGACAGAACTATATTTAAAACTTGTAATAATAGTAATATTTTAAAAATAAATAGGAAAATCTATTAGATTAGCAAGCTAAATCTATATTAAATATATAAGATAAAAGTTGATAATTTCTTTTGTGTTTAGGTAGATGATTAAATAGTTGCTTATATGTATCATATTTATATCTTATTAAGGAGAGAAAAATGTAATAAAAGTAATTATATTGGTTAGAATCAGGTTTATATTAATGTTTTTTTAAATTTAAATAGAAAAAAAAGGAAATTTTGAAAATAAAAAGAAAATTTAACAAGAAAAAAAAAATTAACAACGTAACGTCTTTTATTATCGGCTATTACCCGTCATTTAGACATACTCTAATAAATATATATGAATAAAGGAAGAGATTTATAATGATTATATATTTATTTTTTAGTAAAAGAGAGGAGAGAGATAAAGAACCATACACTTTATTTCAAACATGGTAGAAGAATTGAAAGGGTGTTAGTATTTTGTAGTTAATTAATAGAGTTTTTGTATTTTTTATTTATATATTTTTATAGAGTTAGAATAATATAATATGATGTTTTGCCTGGTAAAAGAAAGATAAACATATTTTGAATCTTTGCCAATTAGAAATTATTTTTGGAACCCTAATGGTAGACCAGGACAATACAAAAATGGAGATTGGAAAATCTATTGGAAAGAGAAATCTGTGGTATCAGGGCTCTTCAGATGAAAATACCATAACCATTTCACCCTTACTTCATTATGGTTAGATTTCTCTCCGACTATTATAGTGAATAAGAAATTGAGTTAATATTAGATAACATAGAATGAGGTTGTTTACTTACCTATTCAAAGTGACGCCTGTTGCTCTCTAGAGACAGTGCACATGTGTGGACATGTAACATGGGGTTGTTTGGGGCCTGTCAACTTTGTTCTAAAAGTAACCTTCCTTCTTCTAGGAAATTTTATTTTTAAAGTTGTTTGAAGTTACAAAAGCTGTCAGAAAAGGATCATTAGAAATTTTAAAGATTGTGAAAATATGTATTAATTTCTTATTTCCATTGATTTAAGTCAAAATTATATATAAAATTATAAATTAATCGAATAACAAAACATTTATTATGCTTCAAATTCATTTATATTTGGTTTCCAGTTCCCTCCCACTGTAACTGGAGATCAAATTGAATGAATTTAATGCTCTATAATTGTTATAATATAATTAATTTATTTAAAGTCATAGAAAATATATTCAGTTATTCTATCATTTGCTTTACTACAAGAGTAGAACATAAGTTGTTAGCCAGATTAATTGGAGAAGTTTGAAGTTTCAAATTTATAATTATATTTATCATTGCTTAGGTACTTGTGTATTGATAGTTTATTGTAAACCTATACTGTTTTGTATTTAAACCGTTGTTTAAATACTCTTTATTAAGATTTTTATTGTCATTAATAAAATTTGTTTTAATGTTGTTGATTCTATAAAATCTTGAAAATTGACCAAAATACGTATATGCCTTTGCAGCAATTTAATGATATGTTGGAATTAACATTACAGAACTTAATAATTTTAAAATTATAGCAATTTCTTTTGTCATATGGTCCAACTGATTTGATTGCGAGGTTTATATTCAAGTCTAAAAAGTTAACTTTTTTGTTATTAGTTATCTTTTAATTTTTTTAAGTTTAAATATTTAGTGTATATTTTGTAAATTACATTATTGAATTGTGGGTTATTCAATATAATAATGTCATCTACATAGCGAAATATATGCTAATTTACATCATTTTGTAGAAAGAATTCTCTTTCATACCAAAAAAGTAATAAGTTGGCTAGTAGAGGACTGGATGAAGTTCCCATAGGAACACCTTTAGACTGAATATATATTTTGTTTTTAAAATTAATATATAATTGAAATTTAAGAAGGTTTCAAGTAATGTTTTTGCTGCATTGTTATCTAAATTAAATGTTTTGTATTTGTTGTGAATAATTTGAATATGGAATGTTTTATCATTAATGAATTCGTTTATTAAGCTGTGCATTTTATTATTAAGGTCTTCTAAACTTATGTGAGAGTAAAGATATTCAAAATCAAATGTATAAATTATATTGATCTTTGGTAGATTATTCGTTAGGAAGTTAATGATTTTTTTATTAGAATCTAAGAATTTATAATCATGTTTGTTAGTTATTTTATTTATGATGAATTGAAGTGTTGAAGCTAGTCTCAAATCTATGTTTTTTATGACTGAGTTTTTACCTGATGTGATTGTTCTGAATGAAATTGGTGTTTTGTGTAATTTAGGAATAATATAAAATTCCGATATGTTTGTGTTTTTGTTGTACTTTATAATTTTTAGTGAGTTTTCTACATTTTTAATATCTTTTTGATTTTAGTTTCAGTCGTTCTTATGAAAGTGTATTTATTATTGTTATTAATTATCGTTTTGCAATCACAGGCCGCAGTGTATTATATTGTATTATAAGTTACTTTATGTATCATTTACGAACGGAAAAACACGTCCAGGGTAGCCTAGTGGACATGACATCTGCCCGGTAAGCGGAACATTGTGGGTTCGATTCCCTTCCCTGGACACTTTTATTTTTCCGTTCATCATTACTCTTCATAATTTACCCTTCCATACCTCATCCAATAAGGTTAGAAATAGTCAATATTTCACCTTGAAATAAAATTTTGATTTTTCATTGAAAAGAAACTCATGCGGTGTAACTTCAAGTGTCGCTTCTGCAATCAAAGGCCGCAGTGTATTATATAGAATTTAAACAACGGTTTTAAATACAAACCAGTAAAGTTTTACAATAAACTATCAATGCACAAGTATCTAAGCAATAATAAATATAATTATAAATTTTAAACTTCAAACTACTCCAATTAATCTGGCTAACAACTTATGTTCTACTCTTGTAGTAAAACAAATGATAGAATAACTGAATATATTTTCTTCGACTTTAAATAAATTAATTGTATGATAACAATTATAGAGCATTGAATTCATTCAATTTGATCTCCAGTTACTGTGGGAGGGAACTGGAAACCAAATATAAATGAATTTGAAGCATAATAAATGTTTTGTTATTCAATTGATTTATAATTTTAAATATAATTTTGACTTGAATCAATGGAAACAAGAAATTAATACATATTTTCACAATCTTTAAAATTTCTAATGATTCTTTTCTGACAGCTTTTGTAACTTTAAACAACTTTAAAAATAAAATTTCCTAAAAGAAGAAGTAAACAACCTCATTCTATGTTATCTAATATTAACTCAATTTTTTATTCACTATAATAGTCGAAGAGAAATCTAACCATAATGAAGTAAGGGTGAAATGGTTATGGTATTTTCATCTGAAGAGCCCTGATACCACAGATTTCCCTTTCCAATAGATTTTCCAATCTCCTTTTTTGTATTGTCCTGGTCTACCATTAGGGTTCCAAAAATAATTTCTAATTGGCAAAGATTTAAAATATGTTCATCTTTCTTTAACTAGGCAAAACATTTTATTATATTATTCTAACTCTATAAAAAAAAATTATATAAAAAATTACAAAACTCTATTAATTAACTATAAAATACTAACACCCTTTCAATTCTTCAATCTTGTTTGAAATAAAAGTGTATGGTTCTTTATCTCTTTCCTCTCTTTTACTAAAAAATGAATATATAATCATTATAAATCTCTTCCTTTATTCATATATATTTATTAGAGTATGTCTAAATGACGGGTAATAGCCGATAATAAAATACTTTACGTTGTTAAATTTCTTTTTCTTGTTGAATTTTCTTTTTTTTTTTCAAAATTTCCTTTTTTTTCTATTTAAAATAAAAACATCAATATAAAACTGCTTCTAACCAATATAATTACTTTTATTACATTTTTCTCTCCTTAATAAGATATAAATATGATACATATAAACAACTATTTTATCATCTAACTTAAACACAAAAAAATATCAACTAGTATATATATATATATGTTAAATTAAAATATTTTATTTCGAAATGTCATATAAAGCTATTATTTAAAATATTATATAAAGATATTAATTAAAATGTTATATTAAGATATTGTTTTATTTGAAAATATATTTCATAGAAAAAAATATTCTGTTAAATCGGCCGCCAGAGGTCATGCTTCCCATATAAAATCTCATTGTTTTTCTTCCCCGTTGGTCATCGTGCTTCCACTGCGGTGAAGGCGGCCATGAAGGCCGTGCCTGCCCCTCAGTTGCCGACTGGCACACTTCCAAGTGCGCCAACTGCGGTGCCAAGGGCCTCCCAGACAAGCACGAGGCGAGAGCCTCAAGCTGCCCCATCTTGAAGCTTAGAGCCCTCAAGTTCTAGGCTTCCAGGACCTCCTGCCTCCTCAACTGGCCTCCATCCAAGCTTCTCACCCATCAAGGCGCTGTTTCCTTGACCTCTCCAGCTTCCTCCCCCCTGTGATGACACCTCCACTGCCAGATCCTAGGATCCCTTGCGATGATCCCTGGCCACCCATCCCCAGGCCCCTCAACTATGATTTGTATATATTCCGCTTTATGCGTCCATCGGGGCTCAAAAATCATTCATTTTGGTTAGCAGCTCCGTAAAATAAAGATATTTTCTCTTCCCCGTTGGTCGGCTCAAACATGTTTGTAATTATGAAAATAATATTTTGTTTTAATTATTCTTACGCCTTAAGCCAGGCAGTACTTGAATAAAATTATGTTTTTCATATGAATTCATTCCTCAGCTCAATAAAGAAATCTCTAATCAAGACATTAAGATTATTGCTCGACCACGACTGCACCACCATAGCATAATCATCAATATGATCCAAAACAACAGAAATCTTATTTTTTTTAAATATAATATTAGCCGACAGGATATTTACCTGTTTATTTTTCAAAATGGCAAAAGCAAAATTTTTCAAACTCAAATATGCAAATCTTCCATTCAAATGATCCTCTCCAATCAAAAATAGACATTTTCACCTACTATAGACAAACTATAATCAAAACCAGCTTTCAACAATCAAAAATAAGTCATTTCAACCAAAATAGTTCATTTACTAATATGCAAATTATTATTCAATCAAACATAATTCTCTACAATCAAACATAGCCTAATTTAGGCCAACATAGCCATCCTTAATCAAACATAGTCCAATTCAACATGAAATAACCTACTCCAATCAAACATAGCCAATACAAGCAAACATGGCCTTCTTCACAAGTAAACATAGTCATCTCCACAACAAACCTAGCTTACCTCATTCAAACATAGCCGACTACAATTAAACATAGCCTTCTCCACAAGAAAACCTAGTCATCTCCACAACAAACATAGCCATCTCCAAACAAACATAGCCTTCTCCAAGCAAACATAGCCTTCTCCAACAAACATAGTCATCTCCAATCAAACATAGCCATCTCCAACAAAACATGGCCATCTACAATAAAACATAGCCATCTACAACCAAACATAGCCATCTCCAATCAAACATACCCATTTCCTACCATATCCAGCAATTTCAAGCAGCCTTCTTCCTTCCAACTCCAGCCATCACATCTTCCGCCCAACACCAGCCATCTCCCGAGAATTCAACTCCAGCCGGAATCATCCATCTCAAGGTACTTTGTATTAAACATTTTGCGCAGTTTACCTTATTTTAACTTGTAATTTTCACCCATGCTTCTAAATAGTTTTCAATCGCATATTTAGAGATATTCCTTTTTGTCAAATCATTTTTAAATATCAAATTTTTCCATAGCTCTTTTTGCCATTTAATACCACACACCCTTTAATCCTTAGTTTTCCTTTGTATAGTTAGCTCCTAAATGCCATAATATACCTCATGGCATTTTTTATCTTCAAATTTAAACTTGTGCAAATAATATAGCCCATTTTCACCAAAATTACTTTTATATCATGTCATAACTTTACATTGTAAACTTAAATATATGTAAATTAGCTAATATATCTTCCATTGCATATTTTACTTTCAAAACATTTCAAATAATTTAAACTATTTACAAATATAATTTTTTATAATTCTATATGTAAAACAGTCGGCCAAGAACACAACAACAAAATATTATATCTATTTCTCTCACATCTTCAATCTTTAATAAAAATTAATCCTTTTGTTTATCATATTCCCACTATATTTTTTTTTTCGTTAATAATAACACTATACGTAGAAGAGATATAGCCACGTTTGAAGTTTAAAAGGGAGATCAAGAGGAAAGTGGTGAGTTTCTTTATTGAGCTGTACACAAGCTTTCGGACGTCACATGTCCTTCATCAGGTGTTGACATGATTAAGAAGGAGATGCTATATTTATAAGCGACAGTTTAAAAGTATTAAAAATATTAAAAACAATCTGATGCACGCCCGCGAGAGCACATGCCAATAACAAAATATTTTCAATTTTACTCTGTATAAATATTATTTTGAGTTTGTATAAAAAACATCAGCCCGTTGAAAATCTGTATACCTAAAGTGAGAAAGGCGGACAACGAGAGGCGAAGACAAAAGCAAGAAAAAACAACAATGAAAATAAAAAATAAAAATAAAAAATCAGCGGAATAAAGATAAAGTTAAAAGTTACGAAGAAGGTGTATCTGAGGTAGAATAAAAAACAGAATATTGGGGCGGGAGGTCAATCTTTCTGTTGAGGCTGGGGGTAGTATTAGAAACAAGGGCCTCAAGAACTAAGCGTTGGTCTATCGCCGAGTCCGGACATTCCTTCAATCTCGACAACACAACCCCCATTTATAGCGATATAGCAAACAAATACCAACGCTTAGTTCTTGAGGCCCTTGTTTCTAATACTACCCCCAGCCTCAACAGAAAGATTGACCTCCCGCCCCAATATTCTGTTTTTTATTCTACCTCAGATACACCTTCTTCGTAACTTTTAACTTTATCTTTATTCCGCTGATTTTTTATTTTTATTTTTTATTTTCATTGTTGTTTTTTCTTGCTTTTGTCTTCGCCTCTCGTTGTCCGCCTTTCTCACTTTAGGTATACAGATTTTCAACGGGCTGATGTTTTTTATACAAACTCAAAATAATATTTATACAGAGTAAAATTGAAAATATTTTGTTATTGGCATGTGCTCTCGCGGGCGTGCATCAGATTGTTTTTAATATTTTTAATACTTTTAAACTGTCGCTTATAAATATAGCATCTCCTTCTTAATCATGTCAACACCTGATGAAGGACATGTGACGTCCGAAAGCTTGTGTACAGCTCAATAAAGAAACTCACCACTTTCCTCTTGATCTCCCTTTTAAATAACACTATACCTTATAGATTCACATTTCCATATATTTGAAATTCCCAAACTTTTGATATTTGATATTTTCTTGTTAAATCTCATTTCTTAATATGTTATTGTTTTAAAAATTCGCATTTTTTACCCCTATTGCTTATTTCCTATATAAATATCCGAGAACGTACCTAACTAATATGTAAATTTAGAGATACCAACATATGTAAATTTTAAATTTTGTTTTGTTCACCTTGAAACTTTTTTTCAAATGATCTATCTTTATTCTTACCATTACTTTTTTTTATCTTTACATGTTTAACCCTTGTTTTCACATTTTGCCTTTTGTACATAAATTTTCTCATTTATTGCTTTTTTCACAAATGCCTTATTTTCTTATAATAATCAAATTTTCCACCTATCTTTTACAAATGTAATTATTTTTCAAATTGTTTTCAATGTTCTTCATATTTTCATTTTATACTTTTGTAATTTATTATTCATTTTATTTTCCTTCCTCATTAATATAATATGTGTATTTTTTCATGTCTTTTCCAATCTATTGGTTAACAATAAACCAATATGATTATGGATTATCACATTTTTATTTTCACTTGCTCCCAATTGTTTTATTATTATTCACATTTTTATCATTTATATCATTTTGTTCTTTCCTGTCTATTGGTTACCATCCAAAAACCAATATGATAAGTGACTATCACCTCACCTTTTCTTTCAATCAATCATTTTAATTTTGTTTAACTATATATTTTTTCACATTTTTCTCTACCCATATTATTCTTTTCACAGGGGGGAAATGTTAAATTAAAATATTTTATTTCGGAATGTTATATAAAGGTATTATTTAAAATGTTATATAAAGATATTGTTTAAAATGTTATATTAAGATATTGTTTTATTTAAAAATATATTTCATAGATAAAAATATTCTGTTAAATCGGCCGCCAGAGGTCATGCTTCCCATATAAAATCTCATTGTTGTTTTTCCCCGTTGGTCGGCTCAAACATGTTTGTAATTATGTAAATAATATTTTGTTTCAATTATTCTTACGCCTTAAGCCAGGCAGTACTTGTACAAAATTATGTTTTTCATATGAATTCATTCCTCAGCTCAATAAAGAAATCTCTAATCAAAACATTATATTTTTCAAGATTATTGCTCGACCACGATTTCACCACCATAGCATAATCATCAATATGATCCAAAACAACAGAAATCTTATATATATTTTTAAATATAATATATATATATACAATATAACGCGGCTGATGATTGTAAAACGAAAATTGAAATTATACCGCGAATGTTTCTTTTATAAAAATCGAAATTTATTTTCAAAGAGAAATAGCGACATTTCTAACTTATATATATATATAAAAATATATATTAAAAAGATGCTTATATTGGATTATAATTATTTTATTGTTCCAATATTTCGAGGGGCTACTCGCATCTCTTTATCGATGATGTTTGTGTTTTCATATATATGTGATAATCTGTATATACCAATATGTAACCCACCACAATCTAAGCAATATATTGTCAAAATATTTAATAAAAATTAGGCTTCGCGAAAAGGGAAATAACAATTAACAGGATTGCATCATCCAGGAAGTAAATGGACCCATAAAACTTAAGTTCAAAGACCTTCTTCTTCCTGGAAGATTGCAATCATGGCGACAATGGAGGTACTAAGCCAATCACAGTTAAGCATGACAAATCAACAACCAATCACCCTCAAGCATGACCAACTGATAGCGAATCAGCAAAGAGAACGTGGAAGGATCTCCACCAATGAGAAGCCGAGAGAGTTAATGACGATGATCTTGGGCAAGAAGTTAAAAAGAAGATAGGTAGAAGCAAGGTGTGCTCAACTTAGGCTCCATCCAAGGTAGTGTCCTTCCCATCATGTGAAAGGCAAAGTACCTCCTCCAGTCTCATCACTCTTCCTTTTGCAAGTCTATTTTCTATCCCATCCAAGTGTGCTCGTTCTTCCCCTGTGGAAACCCACCATTCGACCAAGACTGCGCCATCAATCACCAATCCAATCAAATCCACCCAACCACACAATTCACCAGGATTCAAACGGGTTGCTACAGAGAGTCGACAGGTTCTTACACAACTCGAAAGGATCCGACAGTAAGTCGACAGGATCTTACACAACTTGACAGGTTCTGCTACAGAAAGTCGACAGGATATGATGGAAAACGAGCGAGAAAAAGACGCGACAAGGGAGAACAGAGCGGTAGCTTCTGTGCTCGAAATAGAACCGCCACGCACCCTAGCGGAGGTTCTTCTACAGCTGACCGCCATTCTGGCAGAGGTGGGGTCGACCCAACACGCGGAAGCGGACATTCCCCCTTTCGATTGAACCTACGCCGCTCACCAATTCTTCCAGGCCTACGACCGGAAGATGGACGGAGCCCTCGTGACCACCCCCCAAAAGTTGCTCAGGTTGCCTCGCTACCTGACGCGCCAATCCCTGGAGCTCTTCAGGAAACTCCGGTTGGCCACTCAGACCTACTTCCAGGTGAGACAAACCCTCCTGGACCTCTACCCGGAATCCAACGAGGCGTCCTTCGCCAAGTACTTCGCCCTGAAGCTTGCTGGGCAGGCAGGCCTGGAGGAGTACTACCGAGGAAAGACAGCGCTGGGCATGCAATTGGGTCTCCCACAGGAGGTAATCCTCGAGACGCTGACGAGGGATTGCCGCTCTCCGACCAGCGCCTTGTTCGGGTGGTACTTCCTCAGAGCTTGGGAGTGTGGTACCAACTGGTGCAACGAGTCCGCGGAACCAGCAAACCAACTTCGCGTCACCACGAGGAACAAGCGCCCAATATGTCGGGTCCATACACCAGCACACCAAGGAAAACAGGTGCGTGGACTGCACCTGCACCGCCGTCGAACTGCAAATTCTGCGGCGCCCATCACCGGAACTCTGAGTGCCGCCACAAACCCGCTCCACACGCGAGCGCGCGGGCGTATATTTGGCAATCACTTTTATATACACTGCGTGACATTGAAAATGGAACACCAAGAAATAGTGGTCAGAAAATTATGCAAATTTCAGGGTAGACGCGCCTAACCGAGTTATGCAAATGATGTAAAATGCGCAGCTCTCGTGCGCACATGGAGTAAGATATAAGGGAAGGAACTTGCACAAAGGACAGTATTCGTGTCGTTATTTCTTCAAGGAAAATCATTGTAGAAATTTTGTTCTTGTGTCAAAAGACACGTGTAATAACAGAGAATGCCAGGTCATCGTAAACGGAGGCAGTTCAAGCAGACAGACGCTTTTACGAGGGGCATGGTGATCGGACTGAAAAGGGCAGGTTGGTCCATACGTCAAATCGCAGCTGATACACACCTTGGTGCGTCCACGGTGCACCGACTGTGGAGAAGATGGTTGGAACAAGGAAATGTGGCAATTTATAGGAATGTCGGTGCAACCAGAGTGACGTCAGCACCTGTGGATCGGCGTATCCTTCGACAAGCAGTGGCGGCCCCACAAGCCACTTGTACCGCCATCCTGCAACATGTGCACGCCCACATAGATCATTCCATCTCAACCAGAACCATTTCCCGTCGATTGGTTGCTAATGGCTTGCACTCATGCCGTCCGCTAAGAAGACTGCCATTGACCCCACCGAATAGGCGCCAACGTTTGGAATGGTGCCGGGCTAGATCGACGTGGATGACGGAAAGGCACAGGGTCGTGTTCTCAGATGAGTCGCGTTTCTGCTTGTCCAGTGATAGTCGCCGTGTACGCGTGTGGCGTCGACGTGGAGAAAGGTCCAATCCGGCAGCAATTGTGGAACGCCCCACCGTGCGACAACGTGGAATCATGGTTTGGGGCGCAATCGCGTATGGTTCCAGGTCACCTTTACTTCGTATTCAGGGCACTATGACGGCCCAACGATACGTTGATGATGTGATGCGACCGGTGACACTCCCCTACCTTCAGGGGTACCCAATGCCCTTTATCAGCAGGATAACGCCCGACCGCACACTGCTCGCATTAGCCAACAAGCTCCGCAAGATGTACAGATGCTTCCCTGGCCACCGTACTCTCCTGATCTCTCACCAATCGAGCACTTCTGGGACATCATTGGACGCCGTTTGCATGCCTTGCCACAGCCGCGTTCAGAAGACGAACTGTGGCAAATGGTTGAGAGGGAATGGAGAGCCATCCCTCAGGACGCCATCCGTACTCTGATTGACTCTCTACCTAGACGTGTTGCTGCGTGCATCGCCGTCCGCGGTGGTCCTACTTGCTACTAAGCCGACGCCGTTCTCGCTCTGTATTATGACTATCATTTTGAAATAAAGATCACTTATTGTTCGTCCCTGTCTCTCTCTGTCTGCCGAGTTTCATCACTTTCTGGCCACTATTTCTTGGTGTTCCATTTTCAATGTCACGCAGTGTATGTAAATATTTCCTCTTTTATCTCGTTTTTTTATTTTTGTTCATGCAAAGCAGGCTTTTTTGCATATTTGTTGTTTGTACTGAGCTATTTATTCGATCATCTGGCTGAGTGGATCGAGACTCTCTTACTAAGAATAAAACTTTACTTAATTTTAACATCAACTGCTTCTGTTCAAGTTATTTTCTACGCGAAAAAAATTATATATATATATATATATATTGTAACGTTTTTGTGTCAAATGGTAAAAGATTGTAATGTTAAAATACATTTTTACATTGTTAATTTAATTTAATGTTGTTTTATAATAATGAAAATGCAAATTCATTGTTGTTGTTATTTATTAGCGTATGTTTATCAAAAACTACATTGTATGTGATGATAATAGCAAAAAATGACATTTTAAATTAAAATACAAAATTCATTGAAAAAAAAAAGAAATAATTAATTATAAAATTCACAAACGTGACATATCCCTCGGCTTGAAGGATTTATTTTCGTAAAATAACTAAAGAGAAATCTTATTTTGACAATTCGCATGTAACATTTGATATCAATATTGATATTGGAAATGGACTCTCATACTTTGACCTTGCTTAGTTCATTAAAAGCAATTTTACGGACCAAATCTCCAACTTTGAATGATGATGATGGATGTCTTGCATCATGACGTGCTTTCTACTTTTCCCTATGCTTTCTGCTTTTTTCAATTGACTTCTTTCTTGCTTCTTCTACTGTGCAATGTGGTAAATCAGAAAATTCTGGGGTTAAAAAGTCACCAAAAAGTAGAAAGTCTGGTGAAATCCCAGTGACATCATGGGGTGTGCTATTGTAGTCTGTTCGTTTTTTTTTGTAGATTAAGATTCTTTTGTAGTTTATTTAGATTTGATTTTGAGAAGAATGAATGAATGAATACTTTACAAAGAATAGAATAGGTTTTATTAATCACGAAAATAGTACAATGCCTCCCAACAATGGGAGGAGATAATGTAAACAAAAACCAACAGTGCCAAGCAACAAAAATAAAACTCACAGATTAAATGAAATAAATTAATTAATGAAAACCAAATGAATAAAACAAATGCAAGTAAATGAATAAAGGAATATTCACATTTGAATCCAACATACTCCCCCACAACCTTGAACTATATCACAATTCAAGAGCTCACTCCTTGTAAGGTAGAGGACATATCTTGGTTATTGGTCTCTACAGAAGGCCTTTAGGAGTGCGAAGAAGCACCACTCTGGTATGATCATCTTCTCCTGGGAATATCTGGACAATTCTCGCCAGTTTCCATTGTAGTGGTTTGTCTTTGTCCTTCAACATAACCAAATCTCAATGTTGACATCCGGATGTGAAGTCCTTCACTTCCTTCTTTCTTGGAGTTGATGTAGATATTCACAGCTCCAACGGTTCCAGAAGTAGTCTCTTTGAGGTTGAATCAGATTCCATCTGGAGCGAAGATTCAAAGTAGAGTGATCAGATTCTGCATCATGTCGTATTGCATTTCCTAAAAGAAAATGTCCTGGTGTTAGCGCTGTTAAGTCATTTGGATCATTGCTAACAAAAGTTAATGGTCTGGAATTAAGACAGGCTTCAATTTGAGCTAATAAGGTCAGTAATTCATCGTAATTCAATAACCTAGATTTCATCGCTTTAGATAAGATGGTTTTAACTGATTTAATGCCAGCTTCCCATAATCCACCAAAGTTAGGTGCCGACGGAGGAATAAAATGCCAATTAATGGACTCTATGGCGAAAAAATCTTGAATATTAGCAGCATTGAATAACTTCCATCGTTCTTTCAAAATGTTGCTTGCACCTTTAAAGTTAGTTTCATTGTCTGAGTATATATTAGTTGGTCTTCCTCTTCTAGAGATGAATCTTTTCAATTATGCAAGAAAGGTTTCCGCAGTCAAATCTGATGAAATTTCTAAGTGAATGGCTTTGGTGGTGAAGCAAACGAATAGGACTATGTAGAATTTGAAAATAACTTTGCTTCGTTTCAATATAGGTTTAGCTTTAATGGGACCGGCCAAATGAATACCAATCTTTTCAAATGATCTACCTGGAAGAAGTCTATTTTTAGGTAAGTCTCCCATTATCTGATGAATAGCCTCAGATTTACCCTTCAGGCATACGAGACATTGATTTAAGACCCTTTTGATTAAGTGTCTTCCAGAAGAACTCCAAAATTTATTTCGAATCAAAGATAAAGTTAATTGAGTTCCAGAATGAAGATTGTTATGTGATAGTGTATTACAATTAATTTGGTTACAAAATGATCTTTAGGAATTAGCATAGGATGCTTCTGATCAATATCTAAATCCGAGTGACGTAATCGTCCGCCAACTCTAAGAATTCCTTGGGAATCTCTAAAAATGTTAAGCGAAATAAGCCTGCTTTTTCTTGGTAAAGGAATATTTTTATGCAAGCATTGATTTCTGGGGTGAACTCACATCTCTGAATAATTTTGACGATTTGTAATAGAGAGTCCTTTAAGTCTTGGGATGTTAGAAATGAGAGTCTTTGAGTTGGCTGTTTTCTGGTAATATTAATAAATTTTTTACACCAAGCCATGACCCTTAAAAGTTTGGCAAAGGATGAATATTTTGACAAAAACTCTGGGCATGGTTCTGCTATTGTAGCATGCAGTATAACACTACGCTCTTCTAAACCCATAGAAGGGTCTATAGTGAATGAAGAAATATTTTCAGAACCATCTAATGTCAACCAAACGGGTCCATGCCACCATAGTTTTGAATTGATCAAACAGGAAGGCAGAATTCCTCTCGTTGCAAGGTCTGCTGGATTTTGCTTGCCTGATATATATTGCCATGAATTGGCTGCAGTCAGATCTTGAATCTTTGCCACTCGATTGGCCACAAATATCTGCCACTTCTTTGATTCAGAAGTAATCCACGCTAGAACAATCTTTGATCTGTCCAATAGAATTGTTCATCGATCTTAAAGGGAAGTGCTTGAGTTGTCTGTGATTGAAGTTGCGCCAACATCAAGGCTGCGCAAAGCTCAAGTCTTGGTATGGTAATTTTCTTGATGGGAGCAAATTTTGTTTTTGCTGTCAAAAGAATGGTCTCAATTTGATTATTCTCATAAGCTATTCTTAGATAACAGACAGCAGAATAAGCCAACTCTGATGAATCACAGAATCCATGCATCTGCATATTGGAAATTAATAAATTCCTTTGGAATATACATCTTGGAATACTGATTTGTTGGAAATGCTTCATTTCTCTTTCAAAAGTATTCCACTTTCTTTGAATAGAAGCAGTTATATCTTCATCCCAGCCAATTTTCAATTTCCATATTTCTTGGAGGAGAAGTTTTAGCACAACTGTGGTAGGGGAAAGCCATCCACAGGGGTCATAAATTCTGGCTATAGCCGATACAATTTGTCTTTTTGATTTAATATCAGCTGGACCAGATTTACAAGAAATGTTGAGGGTATCATACCTTGGATCCCATTGGATTCCAAGAACGTTCACGTTTGTTTCCTTTCTATTCAATTCCATCACCTCACCTTTTCCTCTCAATAATAAAGGTAAGTCTTCAATTATAGAAGCTTCATTAGATACCCATTTTCTCAGAACGAATCCACTAGAACCCAATACAGCAATTAATTGTTGCATGAGTCCCTTGGCATCTTCCACTGTGGGGCATCCAGTCAGAAGGTCATCCACGTAGAAATCCTCCCGAATAATCTTGGATATCCCTGGATTAGAAACCTGTACATCATGGGCAATCTGATGTAGAATTCGAATGGCCAAGTAAGGAGCACATGCAAGGCCATAAGTGACTGTCAACAAGTTATACTCCTGAAATTCTAGATCTTTACAATCTCTCCTGGCATAGTTTGATATTTAATATCGTCTGGATGTAATCTAATTTGCCTATACATCTTTTCAATGTCGGTCACTAAAGCAACAGAGTTCGTGCGGAATTTGAGTAGTATGTTGAATATATTATTTTGAAGTTTTGGACCTACATGAAGGAGATCATTCAATGATATTTGGGTGGTAGTCTTGGTGGATGCATCAAATACCACTCATAACTTAGTTGGCTGTGCCTTTAGAATGCAGTGATGAGGAATGTAATATTTTGGTTCAGTCAGTAGAGAACAACTTGCCTGCATATGACCTAATCTTATATTTCCATTCATAAATTGTTTATATTGAACATATATTTTTTCATTTTGTTCTAACCTTTTCTTTAGATTAAGAAATCTGCGAATTGCGATGGATTTCGATTGACCTAACTTTTCAGCTGATTCCTTAAATGGAAGCCTTACAATATACCTTCCTGATTCATCCCTGACTACATTTTTTAAATAATGACTTTCACAATCCCTTTCTTCTTTTGTAGGAATTTCTTCTAAAGGAATAGATTCCAATTCCCAGAACCTTTTTATTGAATCTTCAGATTCCAATTCAGAAGAGAAATGTGCCAAATTTCTGAATGACTCCCGTTCACTAACTGAGGTCGGACCATATACGAGCTATCCCAATTTTGAATGGATAGAAGATGGCTCATTTTCATTTCCATTTCTCCTTCCTTCCTGAATGAGGTTGAATACTATATCTGACCCCAAGATTACATCTATTTCTCTAGATTTAAAAAATAAAGGATCAGCCAGGATCAATCCCTTCATATGTGAATAATTTGTTTTATTGACCGTAAAACTAGGAATATTGTTTGTTAACTTGGTAAGAACCAGTGATGTAGTCTCAAACGATTGATGATTAAAGTGAGAAGAAAACCTAATAAAGACCTCACCTAGGGAAGATTCTACAAGTTGATCTCCCAAACCTCCAACTGCTATACGTTTACGTCTTATGGGTATTCCTAGATTTGCCGCGCACTTTTCAGTGATAAGACTTCTTTGACTTCCATTATCCAACAGAGCTCTACGAATTTGATATTCCCCATTTACATCTTGTATACGAATTATAGCTGTAGATAACAGTATTTGTATAGAACCATTTGCTTCACTCAAACAGCAGGATGTGCTTGTTGAAGGTACATCCGATGGTTGTAATGATTCGGGAGAGGTAAACTGGACACTAGATGATTCCCTTTGTCTTGGAGGATTTGAAACCATATGCAACAAGGAATGATGGTTTTTGTTGCAATGGAAACAACGATTTGTGATTTTACAATTATCAACAGAATGATTGCCACGCAAACAATTAGAACAAAGTTGGTTCTGTTTTACATAACCTATTCTATTTTGTATTGACATTTGTTTGAATTCATTACATTGATTCAGTTTATGCTTCAATTTACATAGTAGACATTTTTTCAAACTCACATTGATGTTGTATGTATTTACCTTTTTATTAAAATATTCCTTTGAGGTAGTGTCCTTCATAGTATTCATTAAAGATTGAGCTTGTTTGTCTAAAAAGGAAATACATTTTTGATATGAGGGCAATTCTTGGTTATCATAAGACAATTTCCATTGTTGTCTGATTGGAGTATCTAGCTTCTTTTGTAAAAAAATGTATTAACATAATATCTACCATTTCATTTCTTTCCAAACCTATAGTCTCTAAATTTCTAAGGGATTCGTTGCAAATATCCAACAACTCATACATAGCCTTCAAGGTAGAGATATTATATAATTTGATTTTGAATATTTTATCTAATTGAGAGAATATTATCTCTCTTTTATTATCATATCTCTCTATCAAAGTTTTCCAAGCTTGATGATAATTATTTTCAGTGATCGGGAAACCCTTTATTAAACGAGTTGCGTCACCTTTTAATGAAGAATGCAAATATTGAAATTTTTGGATCTCTGAGAGAGTCGTATTTTTATCTATAGTAATCAAAAATAGGTCCTTAAAACTCAACCACTGAGATATTTCACCGGAAAATACAGGCAAATTAAATTTGGGTAATTTAACATTCGATATTACACTTTGCTCCATTTTGACTGGTTGAGAAACGTTCTCTACCTCCAAGATTTCCCCAATTTGAAACACAAAATTTTCATAAAGATTCTTTACAACTATATATTCTTTAAATAGGGTTTCACTTGTTTCCCAGGTATTTGATCTCACTGATTGATAATGTTTCTTTAATGTTTTTAAATAATTCCGTAATATTTGCATGATAAAGTTTTAATCTACGTATATTTCTCTGTTGACAAATTTCGTCATACTGATTTGCATATGTATTAAATTCCTTAATACAAATTTTGAAAATAGGTATATCTGAATTCGCCTTTTTAGACATGATTTAGAATATTTTATGTATAAAATATTTATCTTTCCCTTTATTCTATTCACCAGCAATCTCTCACTTTTTTCTGCCGACACAAGATAATTCAATTATAACTTACCAAATTATCCGTGGATCCGGCTCGAGGGACCAAAAAAGATGTTCGTTTTTGTTTTTTTGTAGATTCAGATTCTTTTGTAGTTTATTTAGGTTTGATTTTAAGAAGAATTAATACTTTACAAAGAATAGAATAGGTTTTATTAATCACGAAAAGATTACAATGCCTCCCAACAATGGGAGGAGATAATGTAAACAAAAACCAACAGTGCCAAGCAACAAAAATAAAAATCACAGATTAAATGAAATAAATAAATTAATGAAAACCAAACGAATAAAACAAATGCAAGTAAATGAATAAAGGAATATTTACATTTGAATCCAACAGTAGTCTTTCACAATTTTTGCAAGTAATGAAGACCAATTTAGTCTTGGATTATCTTGAAGGTTTGTTCTCAATTTTGTGAGAATAGTGTCGTTAACCTTTTCACATAATCCATTACTTTTTGAATGATATGGTGTCGAATAGGTGTGTTGAACCTGATGCTCATTCAAAAACTTGTTAAATTCTTTTGATGTGAAATTCTTTCCATTGTCAGTTAAAATACACTTGATTTGTGGTACAGTTCTGATGATTTTGTCTGAACATTGAATTACTGCTTGAGAAGTATTTGTAACTGTAGGGAAAGCCCAAACAAATCTTGTGAGGTGATCAATTACTACTTGAATATATTTGTGCTTTGTTTCATTTGCAGCTGAATCTAGCCCAATAGTGTCCATTGATATCAATTCCAGTGGTTTCAGATCAGAGTTTGGTGCAACATATTGTTACGACTCTTCTCAGCCGTCGATGTTTGCGTTCAAGGTTTCTGA
This sequence comes from Cordylochernes scorpioides, assembly GCA_030710605.1. NCBI lineage: Eukaryota > Metazoa > Arthropoda > Arachnida > Pseudoscorpiones > Chernetidae > Cordylochernes > Cordylochernes scorpioides. The sequence continues at coordinate 62,503,932 of CP092871.1, read as the reverse complement.
GTAGACAATGTGGGTTCGTTTTGGATACAGCTTAGTACTATAAATTTATACGCAAAACTTTAAAAGGGATATTAATAACTATACATAGGAGATTGACTTGCCTTCATTGCCGCCCCAGGTAGGTTCCTCCTCGTCCTTCTTTGCACCGTCCTCCTCTTGTTAATCCACACAGTCTCGGAGCCCACTTCCTCGTAGCCAACTTGCCGCGTCCGTCGTCACCGCCGTTCTCCTTGCTGCAGGTCCCGTTGTCACCAGACAGACTACTCTCCTCAGACTGCCAGGTCTTCTCGGTGCACAAACCCCCGGCAGGCCGGCCGCTCTCCCCGCTCCTTCCTTGACTACGGCACCAGCTGGACTCCCTGTCTGCCACCCCCTCCTCTGGAATTTGTCAATCAACACTTCCTGGAAGGGGCCCCTGGATACATTCTTCTCTTGGCTTGCCGACTTATTCTCTTCTACTTCTTTGCTGCACCGCTTCACTGCCCCCTTCTCAATCCTTTTCGTCCCGAAAAGGCTGATTTCACCAGAGGCGCTGATCGGCGGCCCTTTGATCTCCCTGACGTCTCTGGCCACATGAGGGTCGTCACCCTCCCGGAAGTGTAACGGCAGGGTTAACACCAACCCTTGTTTGTAGAACCACATCTCAACTCGGGCTTCCTTTCCACTCTCAACCAGTGCCGACGCCATTGATTGGTCTCGCTGTCCAGCACAGGGCGGTGGTTATCCACACGATGGAGGCCATATTTCACTGCCTTCGATGCTTTCATCTGATATTTTGAATTCTCCTTATGAACACTCTGTAGCCGCAATGTACAAAGGGTTGTGATCGTTTGTGTTGCGCTTTCGCCGCTTCCTTCCACGACGGGGCTGTAGATCGCCGATCTTTACAGTAGATTCGTCCACCTGATCCACGCTGTCCATATCGTGGCCTCCCTTTTCTTCTTTAGGTTTCCCACTCTCTTGCTCTAGAGGCTCTCTTTTTCCTAACCCTTCAAACCTGGGCTCCTTAGTGCCGACCACGCACAGGGTTGTGAATTTCTCAAACCTTCTGGAGGTGACGGATCCCGTGGCAGTCTCAAGGTCGGTTGAACTTTTCCTAGGCGGTGGCTGCTTGATCTGCACCTTGTCGGGCGAAGGAACGAAGATAAATGGTGCACATTCTTGACACATCTTTTCAGCATACATTGCAGACGACGGCGCTGACACATTGCGCGCGACTTCCGTGTCACAGACATTGTCGTCGGACTTCCACAGAGCGTCCAATGCTCTATCCCGTTCAGTCGGGTTGCCGGCTTCAACTTCGGGGTGCTTCGACCATCTAGCCTTGTCGCACTTCCACGGAGCATCCAGCTCCGTCCCGTCCAGTTGGATCGCCGCTGTAGTCCCTGACAGTCTGACACTGTCGCTGAAGTCAGCCACGCCGTCACATTGCAGCTCGCCAAGATCGTTGTTGTTTCCGTGGAGTATTTTAGAAATAATCCCAGGGGTTGAATTTTCGCTCTTTATATCACCTGGAGGGCATTCTCCTTCCGTCCGCTTGATTTTATACAAAACACTCGTGCCACAGCCGTTGTCGGAGGCGATCAGCTCACCCTCTTCCGCTACACAACCATTCTGGATCATTTCCTGCTGTCGACACTCTTCGGACTTCTGGATCACGGGAGAATCTTCTAGCGTAGATTCTGACAGTTCACTTACAACGTCTCCTGACGTGATGATCTTTGTTGTGATGGTCTTGTCGGGATCTTCATCACCTGGGATCGTCTTTTGTCCCCTCAGACATTGAATACGTGAGCTATTGGTCGCTGTGATTGTTTTTGAAAAGCCATCAGGATTTTCTGGCGGTAGTACATTGAACTTAACTTTGCAATCCATGGGTGTGGCAGAACGTTTGACATTCCGATTATGCTCGATTCGGCTCAATCGAGATTCCAATGAAGTAATCCCTTTAGTAGTCGATCTAACGTTTTCTCCGAGCACATCTAATTTCTGGCTTATCAGACTGAGCAATTTTGTGAATTTTTCGATTTCGGGGTCGGTTAGTTTTTCCATTTTTCTTTTTAAATTAGCGCAAAATAAAATCTTCTAATAAAATTAACTAAGCTGTATCCCACTTCTGACACCAAATGTTACGACTCTTCTCAGCCGTCGATGTTTGCGTTCAAGGTTTCTGAGAAGACAATGTGGGTTCGTTTTGGATACCGCTTAGTACTATAAATTTATTCGCAGAACTTTAAAAGGGATATTAATAACTATAAAATAAAAGGATTTAAAAGCGCGAATGTTTCTTTTATACATAAAAGGAACTTCTACTGTCCTTACTGCGATGAAAAAATATATTGGGAGGGCTTGGCTCATCAGTGGTGAACCCTCCCAGAGGTTTCGCCAATTTAATCCACCAGACCGCTTCTCAGAGCTCTAATACTGTATTGGATCATTCTGCTTTTATATGCTACACTGAAGGATGGAATCTTAGAAATGGTTTTCAAGTAAACTATGGACATAAGCTTATAGGACAGTAGAATTACATTCAAATATTTGCTTCGAGCAATGCTCTTCAGCAAACTATAAAGACAAGGCCATTAGGAATAAATTAACTCAAAGCAATAACGCGCCATCTATACATATAAAATAAAAGGATTTAAAAGCGCCAATGTTTCTTTTATACATAAAACGAACTTCTACTGTCCTTACTGCGATGAAAAAATATATTGGGAGGGCTTGGCTCATCAGTGGTGAACCCTCCCAGAGGTTTGGCCAATTTAATCCACCAGACCGCTTCTCAGAGCTCTAATACTGTATTGGATCATTCTGCTTTTATATGCTACACTGAAGGATGGAATCTTAGAAATGGTTTTCAAGTAAACTATGGACATAAGCTTATAGGACAGTAGAATTACATTCAAATATTTGCTTCGAGCAATGCTCTTCAGCAAACTATAAAGACAAGGCCATTAGGAATAAATTAACACAAAGCAATAACGCGCCATCTATACATATAAAATAAAAGTATTTAAAAGCGCGAATGTTTCTTTTATACATAAAACGAACTTCTACTGTCCTTACTGCGATGAAAAAATATATTGGGAGGGCTTGGCTCATCAGTGGTGAACCCTCCCAGAGGTTTCGCCAATTTAATCCACCAGACCGCTTCTCAGAGCTCTAATACTGTATTGGATCATTCTGCTTTTATATGCTACACTGAAGGATGGAATCTTAGAAATGGTTTTCAAGTAAACTATGGACATAAGCTTATAGGACAGTAGAATTACATTCAAATATTTGCTTCGAGCAATGCTCTTCAGCAAACTATAAAGACAAGGCCATTAGGAATAAATTAACTCAAAGCAATAACGCGCCATCTATACATATAAAATAAAAGGATTTAAAAGCGCCAATGTTTCTTTTATACATAAAACGAACTTCTACTGTCCTTACTGCGATGAAAAAATATATTGGGAGGGCTTGGCTCATCAGTGGTGAACCCTCCCAGAGGTTTCGCCAATTTAATCCACCAGACCGCTTCTCAGAGCTCTAATACTGTATTGGATCATTCTGCTTTTATATGCTACACTGAAGGATGGAATCTTAGAAATGGTTTTCAAGTAAACTATGGACATAAGCTTATAGGACAGTAGAATTACATTCAAATATTTGCTTCGAGCAATGCTCTTCAGCAAACTATAAAGACAAGGCCATTAGGAATAAATTAACTCAAAGCAATAACGCGCCATCTATACATATAAAATAAAAGGATTTAAAAGCGCCAATGTTTCTTTTATACATAAAACGAACTTCTACTGTCCTTACTGCGATGAAAAAATATATTGGGAGGGCTTGGCTCATCAGTGGTGAACCCTCCCAGAGGTTTCGCCAATTTAATCCACCAGACCGCTTCTCAGAGCTCTAATACTGTATTGGATCATTCTGCTTTTATATGCTACACTGAAGGATGGAATCTTAGAAATGGTTTTCAAGTAAACTATGGACATAAGCTTATAGGACAGTAGAATTACATTCAAATATTTGCTTCGAGCAATGCTCTTCAGCAAACTATAAAGACAAGGCCATTAGGAATAAATTAACTCAAAGCAATAACGCGCCATCTATACATATAAAATAAAAGGATTTAAAAGCGCGAATGTTTCTTTTATACATAAAACGAACTTCTACTGTCCTTACTGCGATGAAAAAATATATTGGGAGGGCTTGGCTCATCAGTGGTGAACCCTCCCAGAGGTTTCGCCAATTTAATCCACCAGACCGCTTCTCAGAGCTCTAATACTGTATTGGATCATTCTGCTTTTATATGCTACACTGAAGGATGGAATCTTAGAAATGGTTTTCAAGTAAACTATGGACATAAGCTTATAGGACAGTAGAATTACATTCAAATATTTGCTTCGAGCAATGCTCTTCAGCAAACTATAAAGACAAGGCCATTAGGAATAAATTAACACAAAGCAATAACGCGCCATCTATACATATAAAATAAAAGTATTTGAAAGCGCGAATGTTTCTTTTATACATAAAACGAACTTCTACTGTCCTTACTGCGATGAAAAAATATATTGGGAGGGCTTGGCTCATCAGTGGTGAACCCTCCCAGAGGTTTCGCCAATTTAATCCACCAGACCGCTTCTCAGAGCTCTAATACTGTATTGGATCATTCTGCTTTTATATGCTACACTGAAGGATGGAATCTTAGAAATGGTTTTCAAGTAAACTATGGACATAAGCTTATAGGACAGTAGAATTACATTCAAATATTTGCTTCGAGCAATGCTCTTCAGCAAACTATAAAGACAAGGCCATTAGGAATAAATTAACTCAAAGCAATAACGCGCCATCTATACATATAAAATAAAAGGATTTAAAAGCGCCAATGTTTCTTTTATACATAAAACGAACTTCTACTGTCCTTACTGCGATGAAAAAATATATTGGGAGGGCTTGGCTCATCAGTGGTGAACCCTCCCAGAGGTTTCGCCAATTTAATCCACCAGACCGCTTCTCAGAGCTCTAATACTGTATTGGATCATTCTGCTTTTATATGCTACACTGAAGGATGGAATCTTAGAAATGGTTTTCAAGTAAACTATGGACATAAGCTTATAGGACAGTAGAATTACATTCAAATATTTGCTTCGAACAATGCTCTTCAGCAAACTATAAAGACAAGGCCATTAGGAATAAATTAACACAAAGCAATAACGCGCCATCTATACATATAAAATAAAAGGATTTAAAAGCGCGAATGTCTCTTTTATACATAAAACGAACTTCTACTGTCCTTACTGCGATGAAAAAATATATTGGGAGGGCTTGGCTCATCAGTGGTGAACCCTCCCAGAGGTTTCGCCAATTTAATCCACCAGACCGCTTCTCAGAGCTCTAATACTGTATTGGATCATTCTGCTTTTATATGCTACACTGAAGGATGGAATCTTAGAAATGGTTTTCAAGTAAACTATGGACATAAGCTTATAGGACTACTACTGTCCTATAAGCTTATGTCCATAGTTTCCTTGAAACCCATTTCTAAGATTCCATCCTTCAGTGTAGCATATAAAAGCAGAATGATCCAATACAGTATTAGAGCTCTGAGAAACGGTCTGGTGGATTAAATTGGCGAAACCTCTGGGAGGGTTCACCACTGATGAGCCAAGCCCTCCCAATATATTTTTTCATCGCAGTAAGGACAGTAGAAGTTCGTTTTATGTATAAAAGAAACATTCGCGCTTTTAAATACTTTTATTTTATATGTATAGATGGCGCGTTATTGCTTTGTGTTAATTTATTCCTAATGGCCTTGTCTTTATAGTTTGCTGAAGAGCATTGCTCGAAGCAAATATTTGAATGTAATTCTACTGTCCTATAAGCTTATGTCCATAGTTTACTTGAAAACCATTTCTAAGATTCCATCCTTCAGTGTAGCATATAAAAGCAGAATGATCCAATACAGTATTAGAGCTCTGAGAAGCGGTCTGGTGTTAAAATTGGCGAAACCTCTGGGAGGGTTCACCACTGATGAGCCAAGCCCTCCCAATATATTTTTTCATCGCAGTAAGGACAGTAGAAGTTCGTTTTATGTATAAAAGAAACATTCGCGCTTTTAAATCCTTTTATTTTATATGTATAGATGGCGCGTTATTGCTTTCTATTAATAACTATACATAGGAGATTGACTTGCCTTCATTGCCGCCCCAGGGAGGTTCCTCCTCGTCCTTCTTTGCACCGTCCTCCTCTTGTTAATCCACACAGTCTCGGAGCCCACTTCTTTGTAGCCAACTTGCCGCGTCCGTCGTCACCGCCGTTCTCCTTGCTGCAGGTCCCGTTGTCACCAGACAGACTACTCTCCCCAGACTGCCAGGTCTTCTCGGTGCACAAACCCCCGGCAGGCCGGCCGCTCTCCCCGCTCCTTCCTTGACTACGGCACCAGCTTGACTCCCTGTCTGCCACCCCCTCCTCTGGAATTTGTCATTCGACACTTCCTGGAAGGGGCCCCTGGATACATTCTTCTCTTGGCTTGCCGACTTATTCTCTTCTACTTCTTTGCTGCACCGCTTCACTATTCAATGAATGGTTTATGACTGCATTCAGTTATTTGACATATTTTACTTGAGCGAACATACTCTTTGATGCATTTTATAGCATTCGGACACCAATAAAATGGTGTTATCAATCTTACTGTCTTGTTAATTCAGGGATGAGAATAATTATCATGATATTCCTTGAAAATTTCTTCTTGAAATGATTCCGGAAAAACTGCTTTCAGAATTCCATTATGTTTCACCATAATAAGATCTTGATAAATATAAGAATTCTTTACAAAGCTGAGATCCGCATTTTGTTTGTGTAGTCTAAGATTGGAGATTGATATATGAAATGAGACTGGTGATCTTGACAATGCATCCACATGCGTTTGTTTTGATCCTAATCTCTAACTATTTTCATTGACTTAGTCGACAATTCAACAATCCATCTTAGAAATTTCACTTTTGGGTTCTTTATGTTGAAGAGCCATTTTAGAGCTGAATGATCTGTAATAACTTCAAATGTGTTGTTCTCAAGATAAACTTCAAAGTATTCAACAGATTCTGTCCAGCGATTTCCCGCTCCGGGTCAAACGGTGTATTGCCGGACTGAGAATCCTATCGGTGCTCTTTGCTGATGATCGCCCCAGAATATTTGAAACAGACGGATGGACATACGAGATTTGCGGGACAAGAATGAAGCCGGGGCTACATCACCATTTACTCTCATGTATGGGGCTAAAAGACGAACGAGAAGTGCTCCTCAGTGAAATAGGCTTCGAGGGATTCTCTTTGCAGCTCCTGTTGAATGAGGTGGTGAGAAACAGAGCTGGAGCTTTTGCGTTGTTCAAATTTTGGAAGACGGCTGAAGAGAAGAGTAGGCTATATACATAATCTAATTGATGTAAATAATTATATGCAAATAATCTATGTCAGAATTAGAATGACGTAGACCAGTAAAAGGCTTGTTGCTGCTGTTGTATATAGTCACAGTGTAGAAAACACTATACCTACTACATGTGGGTTTCTCTCTGCATTATTAGTTCTCTTCTCTTGCTCTGTAAACTGGCAAATCCTGTATAGGACGAGAGGTCCTCAATAAAGGCTTTTGTTGTTGTTGTTGTTGTTGTAAGTATTCAACAGATTGAACTACAGCAAAGCATTCCATCTCAAATGCAGAATGGTTCTGTTGATGCGATAGAAGGTTTCTTGAATAATAGAAAATTACATGTTCTTGATTATCACTTCCAATTTGAGCTAAAATAGAACCAATTACTAGTTTAGATGTATCTGTGTAAAGCTTACATAACAATGAAGGATCATATGTAGTAAGAACTGGGTTTGTAGATAGATGGAACTTTAGTTTCTGAAATGATTTGTCAATTTCACTTGTCCATTTGAATAACTTATTTTTTATTGTCAGGCTTGTTAAAGGATCTGCAATTTCACTAAACCTAGGAATAAATTTCCTGTAGTAACTTGCTAAAACCAAAAATTGCCTTACTTGTTTCACTGTATCAGGCTGAGGAAACTCATTTATTGCCTTTGTTTTTTCAGGGTCAGGTTTAATCTTGTTGTGTCCTATGATATGTCCTAAATATTTTATTTCTTGTTTTGAAAAGGAACATTTCTCCAACTTGAGTTTGATATTGTTTTCCTTAAGCTTGTCGAATATTTTTCTCAGAAGTTCAATATGATCCCAAAAGTACTGCTGTAAATCATAATATCATCTTGATAATTACAAACAGCGTTCCAAAGAAGATTTCCAATAATCCGTTGGAAAGTACTTGGAGCATTTTTCAAACCAAATGGCATAACTAAAATTTCATAATGCCCGTCATTTGTGATGAATGCAGTTTTCTCAACAGAGTCTGGATGTAGTTCGACATGTCAATAGCCCCATGCTATATCCAGTGTTGTGAAATATTTAGCATTATGTAGGCGATCAAACATGTCTTGGATATAAGGAAGAGGCTGCTTGTCATCAACTGTGATTGAATTTAGTTTCCGGTAGTCGATGCACATCCTTTGTGAACCATCCTTTTTTAGACCAACACTACAGGGAAGGCCCAAGGTGACTGAGATTCTCTTATTAGTCCCTTTTGACACAATTCTTCAAGTGGTCTTTTTATTTCATTGTATTCAGCAAGTGGTATTCTATATGGTCTAAAACTGATGGGTGTAGTTCAACTATATGGATTTTATGTTGAACAGCAATCCTTCCTATGTCAGTTTCATGCTGGCTGAACAATGCTTGGTTTTCTTCCAGTAATTGGTTGAGTTCTTTTTGTTGTTCAGATGGGAGATGTGTTTCAGCAGCTATGGTAAAACATTCATTTCCTTTAAAATTGAAAGCTTTGTCTTTTGTGTCAATTATCAATCCAAATTTCCTTGCTATGTCAAGTACAATAAGTAATGGATAGCTAAAGTTTTTCGCTACCTGAAGTTTACACTTAGAATGGATTTTCAAAGTTACTTCCACTGAAGCTAAAGTATAAGTGTAACTGTTCGCTTGTTTAATTTTAATTATATTGTTTTTTTTCAATTTTAAATTGAGTTGTTTTGAGAGTGACCAACTCATTAATTAAATAGTAAAGCCAGTATCAATAAAAGATTAAATGAGCATATTATTAAGAGAAACTTCAACTTTAACAAATTTATATGGATTGGTGATATTTGATATGCAAAATGAATCAGCAGCTGGTTGTTCAGTATCTGTGGTAGTTGTTTGATGTCTCTGCTGGTTAACTTTATAATTTGGATCAAAATATTTCCAGTCATTTATCCAATGTTTGAGTTACAATCTTTTTTTTTTTTTACAAATTAGGCACCAATATGGGCAATTTTTTGAGGTTGTATATGTGGTCATATTAAAAACTTTGTTTTTGTTTCTCTGTTGCTTTATTTGAGTGTTATCTTTTTCAACCTCCATGACTATTTGCATCCAATGTGATGGATCTTTAGGCTGGGCTGCCACAAAATGATTTTTCCTTTCTAATGGTAATCCATCTGTTAGCATTTGTAATACAGGGTGATCCAAAAGTCCCGCACAACTTTAAAAATTAATAATTCCGCGAATATTTGCGCTGAGGCAATGCGGTAAACACCATTGTGTTCAGGATGCAATGGGATTTTTTATGGCAAATAATGAAAAATTCGAAATTTATTTTAGTTACAACTTTATTCGCTAGATGGCGCTCTACCAGAATCAGAGATTCAGCGGCCAAATTGTTTGATAAATTGAAAAATATATCTGAACGACACGTATTTTTCCTTTTTGAATACCAGGAAAGAACCCTAAAAATATCAAATGATAAATTAATAAAACACCATTTTGCCAAAAGTTAAAAGAAATGGTTAACGATTTTTAAATACAATCTGAGATATGTAAAATAGGTATATGCAAATTAAAACATGTAGAAAAAAAAAAAAAACAACTGATATTTTAGATGCGGTTTGCTGGAAACCTCTCAGATCTTTAAATTTCGAAAAAAATAATTTTCTTTTTTTTTAATTCAACTCTCTTCAGTATCGATTATATTTATTTTAATTCATTTGAAAAATATTTATCTATCTCTGATGGTTTATTTTACTCTGGAATGTAGTTGTTGTTTTTGTCGTGTCCAATAAAGAGCCTCAGATGTCTCCATGCATATCTCTATCACAGCAGCAGCAGCATTGTCCACTATCTTGGGTGTGTAAAGAAGCTGCTCTGGGTCTATGTCAATTTTCTGCAAGGCTGCGGCCATTGCTGGGCATGAGAATATGTGAGTAGGTTTTAGTTCCACACCAGGACAGTTGTTGCATGTCCTATAGGTTCTTGTGCCATCTGGATGTATTTTCATTTCTTTATAGTGTTTTGTTCTAAGCCGTGTTATAGTTTTTGTCATTTTTCTCTCAGTGTTTATTTCGCATTTTGATTTTTTTTTCTTATTTTTTTTTCAATTATCTTGTATTTTTCCAAAGCATCAGCGTCAAATAGTGGCATTTGTTCTTTCCTTTGGCTCAACTTTCTTGCTTCCTTTGCAAATTCAACTGCCATTTCATTACCCCCGATCCAAACACTGGCAGGAATCCATTGTAGAATGCAGTTATTCTCCAACGATATCAGTTGAGTAAGTAACGAGTGTATTTTCTGAGTAATTATAGTATTGCCCTTCTGAATTGCTTCTAGATCGGATATGAAGTCGTTGTACGGTATATTATAATTCCTTCTGCTTGATGCAGGGATGGTTGGTTAAGGCATACATCAAGAGCTTTCCAGATAGCTGTCAGTTCACAAGTGAAATCTTTCTTGCTCCTTCTTTGATTTTGATGTATGTTCCATCTTGCAGTATTATGTTAATTCCAGCCCCTCTATTACTTATGGTAAGGTCTGATGATCCTTCTGTATATGCTGTTAAATAATTTATCTGATCGCATAAACCAATTGTGTCAAGTCCTTTTTTTAAGTATGTTTTTTTTATTGCAGGGTTCATTCAGGTTAAGATTGATTATTACATTTGATGGCAATGGAGTAGGAAATATTGGTTATTCTCGAATTTGAAATTCATTATGTTTCATATTTATGCTCTTTCTAATATTGTTGTCGTACTGAAGTGTTGAAGATCTTTTGAGCCTTTCTTTTTGTGTCCAGTTTAAATAGGTTCTATGGGATATGTGTCGGTTTCTTTAGTTTTTAAGCTTTTGGTAAAATTTATTGTTTTTAATTGTCTTCTGCTTTCAAGTAGGTCTAGACCACATTCTCTCTGAATTTTCTAATTGTTGGTATTTGAAACAGAACCAGTGATTAATTTGGCCGCTTTTGCTTGAACACTGTCTAGTCTTCTTTTTAGTGATGAACTTGAGGGAGCCCAAACAGGTGGCCTTATTAAGGTGATATATGTTGTTCTGAGAATTTTGGGTTTTGCCCCCCAATTTGTTCCACATAGCCTTCTCAGAATGTTTAGGTTTCTGGTAGCTCTATTTGAGGTGCTAATTATGTATTCTATATTTCGCAAATTCTCTTCAAGTATCACCCCTAGGTAATTTGGAGATCTAATTTTATCAATTATATGGTTGTTTATGCTTATTTTGAAGTTAAATTCATGCCCTTTTTCCTGTCAGTGAAGGAGACCTATAGGTTTGTGTTTATTGGGTTTATTGTCATTTTGAGTTTCATTGCCCACTTCTCCAGTCCTCTCATAGATGAGTTCAATATTTTTCTGATATTTCTATACTGCTACTTGTGTGCCATATGGCTATATAATCTGCATAACAGGCAACCTTTTTGTCTTCAGTGAGGATGGATGTTGTTAAGGTTGTGTCGTAATTAGATGTACAACAACTCAAACTTGACCATGACTCTTTATTTAGATCTTATTCTTTTCGTTTGGCCAACAAAAAAATGTCCAATTTATATACACATATATTCTTACATAATGAGACTTTAAAGAATGCAAATAATCTTCATCTATTTACATACACAACACATCTCCCCCCTTAATAATACTTCAGTCGGTCTGTGTGTTTCCTGGCTCTCTGAGGTCTAGGACTGCAGACGGGCACTTGCACAGCGGCAGGCTCCGGTTTAGGAGTGCAAGAGGGCACGTGCACAGCAACAGGCCCTGGTCTAGGAGTGCAAGAGGGTACGTGCACAGAAGCAGTCTCCTCCTTGTTTCCTGATGTAACCTCTGGAACCTCCTCTTCACTTTATTTCTGACTTCCACCTACAGGCTCCTCTCCTGATGTTCGAGGAAGTATCAAATTTCTTGTCTCCACTTGTTTCTTTCTCACAGGTCGCAATTGATTGATATGCCTCTTATACACGACGCCCTCGCAACTTATAAGGTAGTGACGGTAGCTCAATAATTTCAAAATGGTACCTTTTTACCGTTTAGGTCCAGTTGCATGGTTGCGGAAATAAACCTCGCAACCTGTAGTAAACTGCTCCTGCCTTCTTAGGGCCTCATGAAATACCTCTCGCGGATTTCCCATCTTGGTATTAAATTCAAGAATCTTGATCTTTAACTTATCTTCATCAGCAGTTCCGCGGGGGAATTGTTTTATTACAGTTTGGGGGAATGCTCTATGAGCAAATAGGAATCTTTGTAGATTCGTCTCTGAATCATCCTTCCAATTATTCTTTCTCAAAAGTTTTTAAACTCTCTTACATATCTCTCAGCTAAACCATTTGTACTAGGATTATACAGACTGGTCTTAGTGTGCCGTATACCATTCATTTTGGTAAAAGGCTCGAATTCACCGGAGACAAACTGTCTTCCGTTATCTGTAACCAAAAATTAGGGCAATCCAAATCTGTCAAAATTTTCTCTAAGATGATTTATAATCGTTTTGCTGGCAATATCTTTGATGATAAACATTTCTATCCACTTTGAGTATGCGTCCACGAGAACCAAAACATTCTTCCCATGAACGGACCCGCTAGATCAAGATGAAGTCGATGCCACGGTTTTTCGGGCCTCGTCCATTCCGAGATGGTAGCCGGGGGCATGCTTGCCGATTCCTGGCATACTCTACATTCTCTAGTTAACTCCTCGATGTTACTGTCTATGTCTGGTCACCAGAAAATACCGTCTGGCAATCATCTTCATTTTAACAATCCCCATGTGTATTTCATGCAAGTCATTTAAAATTAAAGATCTTAATTTTTGGGGAATTACCACTCTTCCACGCCATTGAAGATAACCAACCTCCAAACTTAATTCCTCATTGATCTTATAATGAGGAGCTAGTGGGTTTTCTCTCGGTACCCTTGTGAATTTCCACACACACACACACACACACAGTTGCCTTCTCTAACATTCCTTAATACTATATACAGTATTTTATCTTGGGGCGTCTCATATGCCACCTCCATAAAAGAGAACGGCACCTCATTCTACTTCCTGAGAAGAAGTACCTGGTCTTCATCAAGATACTCCCTGATACTCTAATCTAAAGGAAGACGTGACAATGCGTCAATATTGGAATTATCACTAGTTTTTCTAAATTCCACAGTATAATTAAATGCAGCTGATTGTAAGGACCATCTTTTAATTCTGGATGATGCCCATATGGGAATTGTTTTATGAGGTGAAAATATATGAATTAAGGGTCGGTTGTCTGTGATCAATACAAATTTTCGTCCCAGTAAGTATTGTCTGAATTTCTCAACGCCAAAAGTTATGCTCAACGCTTTCTTATCTAGTTGAGATAAACGTTTTTCCGCTTCAGTTAATGTTCTAGAAGCAATAGCTATAGGGCATTCTTCCTTTCTATCATTTCTATGACTCAGAATTTCGCCTAGTCCATAGTCCATTAATAATGATTTACATTTTTTAAATAACATTCGATATTCTTTCGTCCAATTCCATCTACAATTTTTATTCAAAAGTTGATAGAATAGCGCTAAAATGTTTGCTATATTCTTTATGAATCTATAATAATAAATTAAGAGTCCTATGAAAGATCTTAATTGCGAAACATTCTTTAGATTCAGGCGCCTCAATCACTGCTTTAATTTTATTTTCTAAGGGATGCAGTCCATATTTATCCATTTTAAACCCTAAATATTGCACCGATTTCCTTTTAAATTTACATTTATATCTGTTTAACTTTAAACCTTATTCTAGCAATCATCTAAACACTAGATCCATCTTTTGTTCATGATCTTCAAAGTTTTTTCCTGTAACCAAAATATCATCTATGTAGCAGGCCACACCTGGCAAATCAGCAAATAGACCTTTCATAATCCTCTGAAATTTATTTGGTGCTACCGCTACGTCATATGGTAGTCTTTTATAAGAAAACAACCTCTTTGTTGTGTTTATATCAACAACAGCTTTGGCTTCTTCCGCTAACATTACTTGTAAGTAAGCCTTTGATAGGTCTAGAGTCGAAAATACGGTGCTTCTGGATAATTCTAAAAATATCTCATCGATCGATGGAAGGGAAAACCTATCTAATTCTATTGCTTTATTAGCTGTACATCTAAAGTCACCACATATCCTTACACTACCATCCTTTTTAATACCGGTACTATTGAAGCGGCCCAATATGCATGAACTATAGGTTATAAAATGCAAGAATACACTAAACGATCAATTTCATTTTCTACTTTGTTTTTTAGGGAGAAAGGTAAACTTCTGGCCTTACAAAACACAGGAGTCACATCCTTTTTTAAATTAAAATTTATTTTAACATCCTTTAGACAGCCCAAATCTTTGTTAAACAAATCTGCATATCTATCAATCAAACTATTTCTATTAGATTCATTATTTAAATTTTTAATGCTAAACAATCTAGAATAATCAAGTTTTAACTGTTTAAGTCATTCTCTTTCTAACAAAATCACCTGGAATTTTCATTTACAACTATTAATCGTAAATTTTGGTTGGCTTCTTTTACAAAAACATTTCTTTGCCCTATAATCTCTATTGATTTACCACAAAAGGATTTTAATCTTAAAATTGTTGGAAATAATTTTTTACCTTGCCAATAAATCTTATAAATATCTTTAGGTATTAACGTAACTGGACTTCCTGTATCTATTGTAAAGCACAAAGAATATTCATATACTGTTAAATTTATTGTGGCATCAGTGTTTCGCCCCGTACAGAATATATAGAGTCCTCTTTTACAAATTTACATCGCAACATTTTTTACTAGCTTTCCAGACCCTACTTAAATGACCCAGTCTTTTACATTTTAAAACAAGGCTTTGTTCTATGAGGGCAAACAGAGGACATGTGTGAATGTCTTTCACCACATCTATAACACATTATTTCTCCCCTTTGCCTGAAAGGCCTATGCTGCACCATACTATTATTGTGCTCACCCTTTTTAACTTTCCATTCACAGGGGATATCTTGGCCACTTATTTATCTTGTAATTTCCTTGTATTTATCTGCGCCAGTTCGAACGAGATCGCCACTGCAAAACTTTATCCAGGGTGACATCGTCGTTTTCTTGTAGTAGCTTATTTTGCAGGCTTTCCAACTTGATTCCAGCCACAAAACGGTCTCGCATCATGGTTCCCAGCATATCATCGATTTTACAATTTATTGCTAAATGTTTCAATTATCTAAGATATTCCGAAATTGATTTTCCTTCCTGTTGAATTCTCTTTAAAAATCTGCATCGCTGTGGTATCACTTTCTTCTTTGGATCCAAATGCAGCTTAATTCTTTGAATAATAGTATCATAGGGTTGATCTCTCATTAGACCAGGAAGAAAATGTCGTTTCCCTGCTTCAAAGTTTCAGAATCTGGTAGCGAGGTAAAAATCAGCACTTTAATCTCCTCCTTCTGATGCCAAAAAAAAGCCTCAACTTTTTGTACAAAAAGATCGAAGTGTCCTCCACTGGGCTATAGCATCTAAAAGGTACTATTAACTTTGAACTTGTCATGCTGATCTTTCCTACTTCTTTGTTTTCTTGATACAGATAGTTTAAAATATATAGTTGTTATACTTGCATAGACGCCGTTTTCCTCAGCTTTTTACTGGCTCTGTAGATCGCGCATCCTCGACGCCACATTTGTTGTGTCGTAATTAGACGTACAAGAGCTCAAACTTGACCATGGCCAACAACAAATGTCTAATTTATATATACATGTATTTTTACATAATGAGGCTTTAAATAATACAAATAATATTCATCAATTTACATAAACAACAACATATAGCGAGAAGAGTAGAGGACTGAGCACAGATCCCTGAGGTACACCAGCCCATGTTCTTCGGTCCTTGGAAAATGCTCCATTGACCCGAACTTTTATCCTTCTTCCCCTTAAGAAGTCTGCAATACAGATTAAGATTTTTCCTTTTACTCCGATGTTGTGCAGCCTTTCAAGTAATTTCTCCCTTTACACTCGATCAAAGCTGAGGTCATATCCAGGAATACGGCCGTTGTCTTCTTTGGCGGTTTTTCCTAGAAATCTATTAGTGATTGACAGAAGTAGAACAGTTTATCAGTTGTACAGTGTCTGGATCTTTAGGCAGTTTGGTAGAAGTTTATTTTATTATTGTTAGTGAGCCAGACTATGAGCCTAGAGTGAATAATTCATTCTGTTATTTTACAAAGTATGCTGGTAAGAGCAATTGGCCGATAGTTCTTGCATTCCTTGGCATCTTTGTTTGGTTTCAGTATTGGCTCTATAATTGATATCTTCCAATTCTTTGGTAGTTTACCAGTTTGCCATGAAATCTTCAGTATTCGTAGGAGTTGATTTTTAGCTTTTTCTCCAAAGTGTTTAATCATTTGACCAAATATTAGAGCATCTCCTTATGACATCTTGTATTTAACCTTCCTATTGATGAGTTTAGCTAATTCAGTGTGAAGTCTCTCTCTCTCTCGAGTAAAAATCTTGTTGATGGTAATTTATTGCTTGTTTAACTAACCTGTTTACATTATTTTTCAGAGTCCTGCCTTCATTCGTATCGCTGAGTATGGAAGTGCTTGAAAGATATTCAGAAATTATTCCAGCCATCTGTTTGTTCGTTCTCGCTATTCATATCGGTTAGAGTATTGGAGGATTAGTGTTGGTTTTGATTGTTTTATAACACTAATTATATTCCAGTGATGGCTTTCCTTTTTTGGATCCATTTTTTTCGCAGAATTCTGCCCATTTTTCTCGTTTGAATATCCAAATTTCTTGTTCTAATTTGTGACTAATTTCAATGAGTTCCTTTATGATTTCTTCTGTTTTATTTGTCTTAAGAAGTTCGTTGATATTGTTTCTCTCTGCAATCATTGCCTCGATATTGTGGTCCTTTAAGTAAAGTATTCACAGGTCTTTACGTCTACCACTATGTATTGATACTTTTGCAGCTTCGGATATGTTCGAAGAGAATTTTTCCATTTTTTTGTCAGTCGTTCTGTGATTTAATTCTTCGTTGCACAGTTCTTCAAGCTTTTCTGTGAATTTTTTTCCAGTGTTCTTTTATTCTGGTGGAAATTCTCAATTTTGAATTTTAGGGTTGTTAAAATTGGTCTGTGGGCACTGATTGCACTTTTCAGAATTTTCCATTGTGTTGTGGGTGCGATGTTGTAATTTATCGCTGTGATGTCTATTGCCGATTCTATGCCTGTGGACTTGGATAGATAGGTGTTCTTTTCGCTATTTCGTTTAGCAAGTCCTCAACCTGCTGACCTTTGTTATCCTGGAAAGGTGATCCCTAAGTTGGTCTTTCGGCGTTAAAATCACCAAGTATGATTGCGATATCCGAAGACGCTTCACTTAATATCTCTATCAGGCATGTATTGATGCTAGTACTATCGTGGTGATAAACATTTATGATTGGAATTGTTTTATCTGTAAGATAGATTTCTATTGCCTGAGCTTCTGTCGTGCTTTCTCTAGGCTTACTCTGATTATAGGCGATTTCCTTAAATTTGAATTCTAGAGTTTTAATCAAAACGGCAAGTCCTCCTCCAAAATTTCCCGGTCTGTCCTTTCGTAGTGTTGTATAATCTTTGATATTGAATCTCAGATTCTGATTCAAATTTGTCTCCTGAGGACAAGTAATATGTACATTGTTGTCATAGAGAAGACAAGTCTGCTCTTTATTTTCCTCTGGGTACCATTTATATTGAGTTGTAGTATATTGAATTGTGTCCTCGTAGTAGATTTCTCATCATGAGCTCGAGCTGCAGCTCCTGATGCGGCGGTTTCCCGGACGCGGTAGCATTACTGGAAATATCAGTTTTGCTCTTCATTTGAAAATAGGTGCCGTTGCAACGCTAGTCATCTTGGAACGAACCAGAATTTGGTCAAATAATCCAAGGTTCCAGGGGGTCAGCAAGGAGGTGTGGTCAGACTTCTCCCCTTCCCCCTGGAATGCCGTCACTACAGGATAAAGCACTCTTGGTGAATTTTTAAATTGTGATTCAGAATCTGCCACTGAAGCTTTACAAGCGTTTCGTTCCTTTAAAGATATTCGAAGCGGTAAAGGACCAATGAGTTGCTACTCTCTAAAGCGATTGATTAAAAGTTTTAAGGAAACTGGATCTCTGGAAGCAAAACCTCGGTGTGGAAGACCATCGACATGCAAGTCAGTGGCTGTAACGGTTTTGCTAAATGCTGTAGCTATTGAAACGTTATCCACGTATGGAGAAGTAAGTGCTAGACAAGTTTCTCGACAAACGGGGATTTCGTATGGAACAGTTTGGAGAGAACACACATTTAGAATTTTCCTATAAAAATACCCTATCAGAATTCAAAGTTTTCACGATTTGAAAGTCAGCGATTTTGAGAAGCGTCAAGAATTCGCTGCATGGGTTTTCCGGCAAATTGATATTGATGAAAACTGGCTGTCAAATGTTCTAAGAACTGATGATGCTCACTTTTATCTAAAGGGGGAATTTAACATTCAAAACTGCCTCATTTTGGCAACAGAAAACCCTAGGATTTTTTACAGAAATACCACTCCATCAGCCCAGAGATACAGTTTTGTGTGAATTCACTTCTTATTTTATTATTGGGCCAATTTTCTTTGAAAAATTCAATGGAAGAACTTTTAAAACTGTTTTTGTAACTGGTGAACGTAATGTTCAACTTTTGAGAGAAAAGGTTATTCCCATATTGCAGGACAGACAAGCACTAAGCGAAATAACATTCATGCAAGATGGAGGACATCCTCATATCTCCCGCGGTGCCAAACAATTGCTGAAGGATACGTTCGGTGAAAATCGTGTGATAAGTCGTCACTTTATATACTAGTGGCCTCCAAGATCACCAGACTTGACGCCTTACAATTTCGGTTATGGGGGTACATAAAGTCGCGTGTTTTTCGATCTGGCCTACCACATTGGCCATGTTGAATGCTTCTATCAGATGGCACGTTTTATAAATTTCAACAGATATGCTATTTAATGCTGTATATTCTGTCATCTATCGTCTGCAGGCGGTGTTTGAGAATGAAGGGCGCCACATTGAGCAAGGATTGCGACCTAATACAAGAGAGAAAGCAGTTACCTCATGTGTTATATTCTGCAGCTCTTTGTTTTGGGTTATGGGAATAATAAATGCTGTCCTCACATCTTGGCTCTTTTATTTTCTGTGAACAGTAATTTTTTTGTTTGTCATTTGCCCACATCTTATATTATGTCGTGCAGGCCAAAGTGTTATAACTTCTCGAATAACACTGGTATACACAATTTTACCCCTTATGTTTAGTTCATCGCTTTTCGATCATTAGAAGAAATAGCATAAGGAATATTCTCTTTATCCCCCCCCCCCTCCACCAACTTTAGAAATTTTGCGCAAAAAATAATATAAAATGATTTTACTACCACGTTTTTCAACGCAAAAGGTCGATTTAAAAATGATTTTTTAGGGGATACATTTTCAAAATTATTTACAGTATAATAAACAATGTTTATATTTGACAAACCCATAGGATATTTGGAATAAAGTACGACAAATATATTTTGTCACTCCCCTCTATATTTCATTTTTGGATCATGACAAATATCCAGTTAAATAGTCAAGTGTCGCCAATTAGTCAAGAAACTACACATTCCTTATAGCACGAAATCCTATTAGCAGTGTCATCATAATTTTTGGTACTATATTAACATTTCAAAAAATCGTGTATTGATATCAGCAGTGTTTTTCAAACATTCAATCTATTTTATAAAACCCTATCTAAAATATAGATATTTTTTTGCTACATGTTTTAATTTGCATTTACCTATTTTACATATCTCAGATTGTATTTAAAATCGTTAACCATTTCTTCTAACCTTTGGCGAAATGGTGTTTTTTTAATTTATAATTTGATATTATTAGGGTTCTTTCCTGGTATTCAAAAAGGAAAAATACGTGTCGTTTAGTTATATTTTTCAATTTATCAAACAATTTGGCCGCTGAATCGCTGATTATGGTAGAGCTCCATCTAGCGAATAAAGTTGTAACTAAAATCAATTTCGAATTTTTCATTATTTGCCATAAAAAATCCCATTGCATCCTGAACCCAATGGTGTTTACCGCATTGCTCTAGCGCAAATATTCGCGGAGTTATTAATTTTTAAAGTTGTGCGGGACTTTTGGGGGGGGGGGGGGGGGATCACCGTGTATATAAAGGTTTTATAATGATTTAAGAAAGTTATAGAAAAAAATGTTGATGAGGCACAATTTGAATTAAAGATTATAAACACAAGGTTATAAGACCAAATCCATATAAATAAATCGTGTGTGACGTTTCGGTAACAGCGTTGTTACCATCTACAGACAGAAGTACTGAATGAGAATTTTACCACAGCATGTTTTAAATAGTTACTGTTTTCAAGTGTGTAAACAAGTTAGCATATAAGAAGAAGATTGCTTTCTGAGAAACACAGAATATAATTCTTAGAATTAAAAATGGAAAAAACCTACACTTTTTTAGATATAATTAAAAGCATATCTATAAATATAATTGATATTTTTTCTTGCTTCCATTCTGGTAATTGTAGCACATTTCTTTTGAATGAAAAAGGCTTCTTCAAATTGTCTCTTAAAATATTTTTTCTCATAATCTAATATCTTTGTTTCTTTTAGGTTAACATTGTTATGCCCTGTGATTTTTCTATGTTCTACAAGTCAGAATTCTCAATTTTATCCCATTTCAGTGCATATTCATGGTTTTTCATTCTTTCTTTTAAAGTTCTGGATATTTGTCCTACATAGAATTAGTCACATTTTCACAATTTACTTCATAAATCAAACCTGCTCTTTTTGGTAATTGAGTGTTCTTATGGTTGTTGATATATTGAGAGATAGGGTTACATGGTTTCCATGCAATTTTTATTTTTTCATACTTTTGAACTATTCTCCTATTCAAAATGATCCAACAAAATCTTTAAAAATAAATTGAATTCCATACTTAAAAACTGGAGAAATAACAAAAATATTAATTACAGGCTTTTAACCAAGTTGAAAAATTATGATGCACATGTTCCCAATATATCTTCTATGAATTCAAAGAAGATATTATTGACATGAAGTTAAATGGAAATCAAAGAATTATATCTTTAGATGTTGAATCCATGTTTACTTCAATCCCTGTAGCCACAATTATGGATGCATTAAACCATGTAATAAAAGAATCAAAAATAAATAATTTGCAAAATCTGAATTTTTAATTGGAATAGAATTTTGTTTGAAAACAACTTACTTTATTTATGATGGCCAAATATATCTTCAAATGAAAGGTGCAACAATGGGTAGTCCGAAATCACAGAATGCATCTTGTATTACTATAAGCCAATTAGAAATCAAAGCTATAAATTAACTTGAAAATGATGTTTATTATTTTAAAATATATGTGGATAACTCCATTTTAATTAATTAATCAGGGAAGTGAACAAAAAATATTGGATACTTTCAACAATCATGTCCTAATAGCAATTACTCTATGGAAGTAGATAACATAAAATCAATAAATTTCCAGGACATGAACTTATCATTCAATAATAACATTATTACAACATATATATACCAAAACCCAACACATACAGGAACTTATTGGAACTATAGCTCACAGCACCATTTCAGCTAAAAAGTAGGATTAGTAAAAGCTCTTATATATAGAACTTTTACGATCATAAATGATGCAGCTAAAAGAAATATAGAAATTAACAATATCAAAAAAGAACTAATCAATGAATATTTTCCCATCAAATTGATAGTTAGAGTAATAGAAGACATGAACCAAAAATATGAGAATAATACTTTAATTCAAAATATAAAGTGCAAAAACAAAGATTTCAAATTTATCACATTGCCATTCATAAACCAAAAGTTTGTAAGAAATTTTACTGATATATTCAGAAAGTATGAAAAAATAAAAATTGCATGGAAACCATGTAACCCTATCTCTCAACCGTAAGAACACTCAATTACCAAAAAGAGCAGGTTTAATTTATGAAGTGAAATGTGAAAAATGTAACCAATTCTATGTAGGTCTAACATCCAGAACTTTAAAATAAAGAATAAAAAACCATGAATATGCTCTGAAATGGGATAAAATTGATAATTCTGCACTTGTAGAACATAGAGAAATCACAGGGCATAATTATTTTAACCTAAAATAATTAAAGATACTAGATTATGAGAAAAATTATTTTAAGAGACAATTTAAAGAAGCCTTTTTCATTCAAAATAAATATGCTACAATTAACAGAAGGGAATAAATAGGAAATATAAATGATTTTTATAGATATGCTTTAAATTATATCTTTAAAAAGTGGGGTTTTTCCACTTTTAATTCTAAAAATAATATTCTGTATTTCTAAGTTTCTGTGGTTCTAAGAAAACTATATTCTTCTTATCTGCTATCTTGTTTACACACTTGTTAACACTAACTATTTAAAACATGCTGTGGTAAAATTTCTCATTCAGTACTTTTGTCTGAAAAAGGTAACAAAGCTGTTACCGAAACGCCACACACTATTTATTTATTTGGATTTGGTCCTTTTACCTTGTGTTTAGAATAAATTATTGTGTCGAATTGAAGGTATAATGTCAGTATAACACGCTATTATTGAACAATAATGTAGAGTTGAAAAACATATGTTGAAAGTGCTCATAAAAAAAAACACATATTAATGGTTTTGATTATAAATGTGCTCCAGTTACTATAAGTAGAAAATTGTTAGAATTGTCTGAAACTTATCATTGGATATAAACTAAAGTTTGAATATTCACACGTAGGTGCTCTTCTTAGGTTGAACCCTTGATTATGACTTCAAGAAAAATAAAAATCACACACATACACTCTAGAAAATACACATGAAAACACACACATAAGCATGGTAACATACACACACACTGTTTCCTACATCCCTCCTCCCACAACAACAATTTTTTAAAATCTTTCTCCTGCTCTCTCTTTTAGTTTTAATTCATTTTTAACTTTAGTCGAAGAGATTGGTATGGTAATCAAATAACAAGGTCGAAATTATCGCCAGGTTTACTTTTGACAAGACCTGGCCCGTTGCCAATCTCTTTCCATCCTGGTTGAGCCATTATGGTTTCCATTAACACAAAACAAACAAATTTGACTCCAACTTACACTAAAAGATTTTATTAAAAGTGATTTTAACACACACAAAAAACATAATTAAAAAAATATATACTTTACAAATTAAAATTTCTTTCTTTTTACCTTTAAAGGTTTGATAAAAGGTTAACATGTTTCTGTCTTTGCTCTTTTCTTATCATTATACCTTCAATTATTCCTTTTTCCCCTATGTTCTGCCACAATTATCTCATATTTCTGCAATAATTTCAACGCAGCTGCCAGGAAGTTTACAAAGGACTCTGTAAAAGTTTATATGAAGGACATCCAGAAGAAGCTCTTCCAGGAGTAAAAAAAGTACCGAATCCCAAAAAGTCCTGCACTATAATTTAAGCCTTGTATTAATAATGAAAGGAATACTTTGATCAAAATCTTCTAAGATATTGTTTCTCTATTAATTATAATTCGGCAATTATTTTCTTAGTTAAAGTAAACGAATAATTGCCCTGCAAATATTAAAGATAAAGATACAACCTAATAAAAGAAACGCATTGCGAAAGGTTGTATCTTTATTTTTAAAAGTTATTTTCTTTTAGAGGCATTATGTGACGGTGTACACAAGGCGAGATTTCAGGAAACCCATTACCGATTTCGAGAAAAAAGCCTACATTACTTTAGAGTTACACTAGGAAAAGAGGATATATAACGTCGTATCCAAATTGTGTTTATAAAAAAACTTGTATTGACTATTTAACCCAGTGGTTGAATGGTGAGAGTGGCAATGGCTTAGATAGAACCAATAGATCACACCAACGACAGCTATTTCTGTACTGTCACCATTGTTAGTATCAACCGAAACAATCGTTCCAAATAGACTTATCAAAACCTGCTTTCTGTAATACCCCACACAGAAGACGTACCTATTCCAACTCTAACTGGCCTTACACAGCTCTTTGAACACGATGATACAGTTGTTACAAGTCATAATATAGAGGATGAAGATAGGAATTATATTGGTTCTTCTTCGAGTACCCAAAAATTTGACCAAAGGGCACTAAATTATCTCATAAGGACCTGAGCCTCTCAAAATAAATTTTGATTTACTTGCTTCTCGGTTGAATGAGAAAACCTATTCGCCTCTGAACCAAAAAAAAAAATCCTTTAATCGTAAACTCGAAAATAATTTCCTTCTGTAATTTTCTCCCACGAGAGCAATCTTGTGTGTTACCATGATATTCGAAATGGGTATTCCTGTGTATTCACATATGTTGGCGTCTCTTCATTGACAGTCCCAAACGTATCTTAAAGTGTGCGATTCTTCACAATGGCAATAATTAAGGGCCTATTTCAATCGCCCTTTCAGCAAATATGAAAGAAATTTATGCAACAATTGCTGTTAATTAATAACAAAGAAGATTCCAGGTTAGAATCCTGGCAGGCTCATCACTTTTTTTTAATTAATAACAAAAATAAATATATATATATAAAGCCTTTCTTTAATGCTTTTAATTTTAATTGAATTTGAAATATATGAAAGATAATTTTATTTATTTACACATATAAATATACTAGACGAATGGCCCGGGCAACGCCCGGGGTTTACCCGAGTGCGAATATATTTTAAACACGTTGTCTTGGGTGGTCGCTATAGACAGGGTGGTCTGTATAGACAGGTGTATGTATCACACAGTCGATAACAGGGTTGTCTAGGGTGGCCGCTATAGACAGGGTGGTCTGTATAGACAGGTGTATGTATCACACTGCTGATAACAGGGTTGCCTGAAGTGACCGCTATAGACAGGGTGGTCTGTATAGACAGGTGATTGTAACACACTGATGATAACAGGGTTGCCTAAAGTGACCGCTATAGACAGGGTGGTCTGTATAGACAGGTGGATGTATCACACAGCTGATAACAGGGTTGTCTAGAGTGGCCGCTATAGACAGGTGTATGTATCACACAGCCGATAACAGGGTTGTCTAGGGTGGCCGCTATAGACAGGTGTATGTATCACACTGCTGATAACAGGGTTGTCTGGAGTGGTCGCTATAGACAGGGTGGTCTGTATAGACAGGTGTATGTATCACACTGCTGATAACAGGGTTGCCTAAAGTGACCGCTATAGACAGGGTGGTCTGTATAGACAGGTGTATGTAACACACTGATGATAACAGGGTGGTCTGTATAGACAGGTGGATGTATCACACAGCTGATAACAGGGTTGTCTAGAGTGGTCGCTATAGACAGGGTGGTCTGTATAGACAGGTGGATGTAACAGGGTTGTCTAGAGTGGCCGCTATAGACAGGTATATGTATCACACAGCCGATAACAGGGTTGTCTAGGGTGGCCGCTATAGACAGGGTGGCCGCTATAGACAGGGTGGTCTGTATAGACAGGTGTATGTATCACACTGCTGATAACAGGGTTGCCTGAAGTGCCCGCTATAGACAGGGTGGTCTGTATAGACAGGTGATTGTAACACACTGATGATAACAGGGTTGCCTATAGTGACCGCTATAGACAGGGTGGTCTGTATAGACAGGTGGATGTATCACACAGCTGATAACAGGGTTGTCTAGAGTGGCCGCTATAGACAGGGTGGTCTGTAAAGACAGGTGGATGTATCGCACAGCTGATAACAGGGTTGTCTAAAATGGCCGCTATATACAGGGTGGTCTGTATAGACAGGTGGATGTATCACACAGCTGATAACAGGGTTATCTAGAATGGCCGCTATATACAGGGTGGTCTGTATAGACAGGTGGATGTATCACACAGCTGATAACAGGGTTGTCTAGGGTGGCCGCTATAGACAGGGTGGTCTGTATAGACAGGTGGATGTATCACACTGCTGATAACAGGGTTGCCTAAGGTGACCGCTATAGACAGGGTGGTCTGTATAGACAGGTGAATGTAACACACTGATGATAACAGGGTTATCTAGAATGGCCGCTATATACAGGGTGGTCTGTATAGACAGGTGGATGTATCACACAGCTGATAACAGGGGTGTCTAGAGTGGCCGCTATAGACAGGGTGACCTGTATAGACAGGTGGATGTAACACACTGCTGATAACAGGGTTGTCTAGAATGGCCGCTATAGACAGGTGGATGTAACACACTGCTGATAACAGGGTTGTCTAGAGGGGGGCAGGGAGGACACGTGTTCCCTGGCAGCCAATGGGCGCGCATTCTATCCGTGAGCTTCAGACTTACAGACAGACAGACAGAATAAGGCAATTATATAAGTAGATATAAACTAAAGAACAAATGAAAATAGGAAGAAAAAAAAAACTAAATGTTGTTTATGTTCTTTTTTGTGCCTCTTTGATAACGCAGCATGCAACTGAACTCAATTATTTTATTTATTTTACATATGTCCTTTTTATATCATTGTTATTCAGCTATCCTTATGTTTTTCAATCGAGTCTGCCGTGTTGTCGGATCAACTTGTCAGTTCAATCATAACATGTTTCCTTTAAACAAAAATAAAAAAGGATTGCAGTTCTCCTAGTCTCTATAACGCAAAGGTTTTCTCACTGTTCTACCACTGCGGGTTCGCACACTAGGAGAAGTAGTTGATTCTTCACTTTTTTTGGCAACGTCCTCCCTTGGATTACATGCTCTTCTGTTTTCGGAAGTGGGTCTTCCATGATCTTGTATGTTGTCATCCATGGCTGTACCTGCTTGAGATCCAGAAGTGCTTGGACTTTGAATTGTTGGGGCAGAATCTTCTGCACTGAACTTTCTCGGTATAAAGTGAGACCTGTTCCTGCGGTATTCAGACCCACTTGGTGTTTTCACCATATATGAGCGTGGAGTTTCATGCTTTGCGGTCACTGTTGCCGGAACCCATTTTCTATGCTTTTCCTGCAACATGATGTTGTCTCCTACCTCCAAAGGTCTCAAAATTCTCTTTGGACTTCCTGCATACTTTTTGTTGATGGTCTCTCAACTTTTGGTAATTCTTGTTGTGTCAAACAGTGGTTTTAACTGTTGTCGGGTGTATGTCGAAAGAGTTCTCACAGATCTTCCCATAAGCATTTGGGTTGGAGATGGCAAGTCATACTTAGGTGTGTTGTTGAACTCCATCAAAACCAGATTGGGATCTCTTCCTGACTTCACCGCTTTAATTATCAGTCCTTTGATGGCTTGAATTGTCCTCTCAACTTGTCCATTAGATCTAGGATATTTGGGACACTGGAGGTTTGGTGTTTTAATTCATATTTCTGGGCAAAATTTTGAATCCAGTAGAGTTAAAAGGGGATCCATTATCCGAAACTAGAGTTCTTGGAATTCCATGAGTACTGAAAATGGTCTTCAGCTGCATGATGGTTTCGCTTTCTCTTTTGCTTGATAATTTCCGGATTTCAACAAACTTTGAGTGGTAATCGACAACCAAGATGGAACTGGTTCCATTCACCACCATGAAATCTACAGCAATTTTTTCCCATGGAAATTCAGGGATTTCATGAGCTATTCTTGACTCCTCAGCTATTTCTTGAATATTCCTGACATGTTCTGCACTTTTCTACTTCATTCTCTACTTGTGTTGTCATGCCGGGCCAGTAAAATGCTGATCTTGCTTTTTCTTTGGAAGCTGCTATGCCCTGGTGTGATGAATGAACAACCTGCAGGATTTCTTTTCGAAGTGTCGATGGGACCATGATGAAATTTCCTTTGTAAACAATTCTGTCACTCACTTGAATTTCATCTTGAAATTGCCAGTAAGGTTTTGCTTCATCACAGACCTTAGTTTTATATTTCGGCCATCCATTCTTCGCATACTCTATTAGTTGTATCAAGGTGTTGTTCCCATGAGTTTCCTTTTGTAGTCTCTTCATTTTTCATCTGTGGTAACCAGCAACATGTGCACTGATTCAGTTTGACCTTCTAAATAGCTTGTGTCCACCTCATCTTTTAATGAATCTCTAGACAATGGTCAGCTACAAACATGTTTTTCCCTGGTGTAAACTTCAAAGATATTTGAAATCTCATCAGACGTAAGACCATTTTTTGCAGTCTTGGGGAAATCCTTTCTAAAGGTTTCTTAACAATACTCAGGAGAGGTTTGTGGTCGGTTTCCACAATAACATAATTTCCCCAAATATAGTACTGGAAGCGTTCACATCCAAAGACTATAGCCAAAAGTTCTTTCTCTATCTGTGCGTATTTTCTTTGAGTTGCATTCAGGCTGAAGGACGCATACTCAATTGCATGTCCCCCTTGCATGAGCACTGTACCAATACCATATTGGCTTGCATCAGAAGAAATGGTGATTGGCTTGTTTGGGTCAAAATATGTCAATATTGGAGCATTCGAAACCATATCCTTGAGTTTTTCAAAACAATCATTTTCTTCGCCTCCAAATTTCCATTCACTCTTGTTGCTTATCAATTTCCTTAGAGGTGCAGTCTTGTCAGAAAGACTAGGAATGAATTTGCCAAGGTACGTTACCATACCTAAGAATCTTTGGACTTCAGTCTTGTTCCCAGGTCTTTTCAACTTTTGTATTGCCTCTGCTCTTGAAGCTTGAATAGCTATTCCATCTCGACTGATTATATGGCCTAAGAAATTTACTTTGTCGTCAGCTATCTGCTGCTTCTTAGCATTGAGCTTGACATTATTTTCTTCCAACCTTCGAAGAACTGTTTCAAGGTTTCGGTTGTGCTCTTCCATTGTGCTTCCATAGATCAATATGTCATCCATATAGCAAGCAGTTCCCTGGAGACCTGAAAGAATATTGTTTATGCATCGCTGGAATACCTCCGATGCACTGTTTAATCCATAGGGAAGTCGCTTGAACCGGATTCTTCCAAAGGTAGTCGCAATGGTGCACAGGTTGGTGCTTTCTTTCTCTAATGGGACTTGCCAGAAAGCTGATGATGCATCAAATACAGAGAAAACTGTAGCACCTTTCAGTTCAGAAAAAATTGTTTCAGCTGTTGGCAGAATATAGCGCTCTCTCTGAACATACTTGTTCAGTTCCCTGGGGTCCATGCAAATTCTGACATCTCCAGAAGGTTTTTGTACCACTACAATGGGGTGTGTCCATTCGCTTGGTTCTTCAACTTTTTCAATAATGTCAAGTTTTTCCATCCGTTCCAATTCTGCTTTAACTTTTTCTCTAATGGAAAAAGGAAATTTTCTGCTTGGAGCAATAACTGGAGTTGTATTTTCATTTAGTCTAATCTTGTGTTCAATTGGCAGTCTTCCTATGCCTTCAAATATATTTTTGTGCCTGTTCAAAATTTCTTTTGTTGAATTGTTCTGCTGTATTTGGACAGCATCACATTTCTTAATTAGTGAAAGCTTTTCAATAGCTTCCATCCTAAAATTGGTTGATAGTATCCATCAGCAATGAAAAATTCTAGACTTTCCGTCTTATTTTTAGTTTTGCAATTTAGTGTGGCAATTCCTTTTATCCTGATTTCATGTCCTGTATATGATGTTAGCTTTCGGTTAGTCTGAAATATTTCCAAACCTTTCATTTGTCTGGTGAATGTGTATGGCAAAACATTTACTTCTGCTCCGGAGTCCAACTTGAAACATATTTCCTTTCCATTCACTATGATGGATTTTTTCCATTCCAAAATATGGACTACTTTTGCTTCATGTACTGACCATACAGTTTCTTCTGTTTCATCTCATTCAGACCTCTGATAGCTGAACCTTTACAGAAAGCTGTAAAATGATTCATCTTTTTACCTTTGGAGCATCTTTTACCCCATACAGGACAATTATTTGCTCTGTGAGACTTCCCACACCTTTGACATTTGAATTATTTTTTCAGATTCTTGATTTTGTTTTGAACTGTATTTCTTTTCATATTTTCTTATTTGACAGATGTTCTGGTTTTCTGCATGATCTTGATCTGTTGCTTGCTTATTTAATCTGTTTTGCACATTTAAATGGCTTTGAGAAGAGTTAAATTGGGCTCTCTTAAGAGGCGTTCCTGCAAAGCCTTGTCTTGTATTCCATATACAATGCGATCCCTAATTAAACTATCCTTTTGTGATTCAAATTCACATGATGTGGATAATCCTTTTAGTTCTGTTATAAAACTATCGATGGATTCACCATCCTTCTGGGTCGCTGAAAAAAAATTGAATCTTT
Organism: Cordylochernes scorpioides; assembly: GCA_030710605.1. Lineage (NCBI taxonomy): Eukaryota > Metazoa > Arthropoda > Arachnida > Pseudoscorpiones > Chernetidae > Cordylochernes > Cordylochernes scorpioides. Next base: position 62,473,294 of record CP092871.1, on the reverse strand, counting down.
CAAAAATAACGTACTTTTTAGGCTCGCAAAAATCATCAAATTTGTTTATTACAAGATCGAAATTTTCTGCTTCATATTCTTTTAGATGAAATGTGTTGAAAACTTCCAAGGCTTCTTCGCCAATAAAATTTAATAAAATGACAACTTTCAGTTTATCAGGCTTTGTGGCTTTTTCTGTTGCTTCAAGATAAAGCATTAATCGCTGTTTGAACCTTCGCCAATTTTCAGCTACATTACCGTGCAAGGCGAGTTCGCTAGGCCAAACAAAGTCCATGTTTTCTTTTTTTCCCACTAATATTTGTCAATAATATATTTATTTGAAAAAGTACTTACTCTTTTCTGCTGCCACCATGTTGTTTATGTTGGGTTTTTTTATGCCTCTTTGATCACGCAGCATGCAACTGAACTCAATTATTTTATTTATTTTACATATGTCCTTTTTATATCATTGTTATTTACCTATCCTCATATTTTTCAATCAAGTCTGCCGTGTTGCCGGATCAACTTGTCAGTTCAATCATAACACTAAACATTGCAACTGCCATTTTTCTTTGTCTACAAGCGACTGTTCTATTCTCGATCCTGCGCAGGCGCACACCACGCCAGCCGCCACCACGTGTTGCTCGATGGGGTCGTGTCTTCGAGCTGCTTGTTTTATATAATGGATATTTAACATACTCCCACCTCATACCATACAACTTAAACTCCACCAGGAGTGCTCAGCGTTCCAAGCTGAACTGCTTGCCATTCTTTACGCAACAAAAATCACCATGAATTTCCCGAAAGAACACTTTATCATTGCCTCAGACTGCCAATCAGCTCTATCAGCCATATGTAGGTCTTGGCCCCCAAGAACACAACTCATTGCGGAAATAATCTACAACCTGCATTTTTCACCAAATGTGCAACTCTGCTGGATCAAAGGCCACAGCGGTATTCCAGGAAATGAACTGGCGGATCAGGCGGCAAAGGCTGCAGCACATTCTAATCTGCCACTATCCTTTACCACCCTCCCAAAGAGCGTCGCGCGCGGTAAAAAAGAACAGATAGCCCTCAAAATGTGGACAGACCTCTACATCCAAGATTACTCCACCAGAAATCTACGAAGATTTACTGCTACCCCGAAACTACTCCTCCAAATGCTTCGAAACATCAAGCATGGATCTACCTCCACAACAATCTTAACCGGCCATGGTTACATTCAGGCAGACCTTGCAACGGTATCGAAAGAAGACCCAATTTGCCCCCACTGCCAAGATGAAGACCAAACCGTAGACCACCTCCTCTTCACTTGCCCAACCTTCCAATACCAAAGATTCCAGACAGCCACTCTCCTAGGTATCACCAACATATGTCCAGCATCCCTAGAAAATCTCCCAAGAAAGAAATCTGCCTGACGACACCTCATTGATTGGACTTCCACTGGCATTGTATATAAATCCAAGAAGACTTAGGTCAGAAGGACATCCCGGGTAGTTGGCGACTTCTGTACGCTCCAGGAACCTGGGTTACTTAAATAAATAATACTCCCACCTATGATTTAGGGAAGCAAATCATACAATTAAGATAAGTGATATATATGTGGTACATAAAAGAAGTTAAGCATTATAAATTAAGTCTCTGTGGTGGCTTGACCACGCGTCCACATCGAGTTAGCTTAGCCTCACTATGCTCTTCCTCAATTGTAGTATCTCATTTGGATCGAAAAATTGGATCCCCACTTGAAACTTCCAGGGGGTAGAGCTTCTGCACAGGGCGTATAAGGGTTCCCAGTTTTGTGCGAATTTTAGCAACCCGAGAATGTCCATCTCTTCCTGGAAACAGTTCCACTATTCTTGCAATAGGCCAATGGAATCTCCTCTTGTCTTCCACCTTCACTATAACCACATCACCCACACTCAGTTTCGGAGTCCTCTCATTGGCCTTCTGAACAAGCTGGCCCAGGATAGTGGACATCTCTTCATAGTACACCGAAGAATGGCCCAAAATTCGAACAAGGAGATCCTTAGTGGAGCGAATAAGACGCTCCCACCAACCTTCCCACCATGCCGCAGTAGGAGGTTAGAACTTCAAACTTATAAAGATTTTGCTCTAACACAATCTTCTTCCAATTTAAAGCCTTGAGAGCATTGTTAGCACCCACAAAATTAGTACCATTATCAGAATAAATGACTGTTGGTCGCCCTCTTCGGGCTTTAAATCTCAGAGCTTGTATGAAAGCTTCAGTACTTAATGAGGTTACAAGTTCCAGGTGTATAGCTCTGAAGACGGCACAGATAAATAGGACAATCCAGGCCTTGGTCTTGTTCTTGAGGTAAAGTGGACCAGCAAGGTCCACTCCCAGAATTTCAAAAGCTGTGGCATCCTTCACTCTATCCAGGGGCAAGTGTATCGAAGTAGTTTTCACAGGCTTTGATGAAAGCGTCTACACTTGGCGCCTTGAGAGACGACACTTCGTATGCAACAACAACAACAACAACAACAAAAGCCTTTATTTAGGGCATTCCGCCCCATACAGGATTCGCCGTATTTACACGTCAACAAGAGGAGAGGGAAGAGGAAACATTTACAACAAAATAAGGTTTGTCTCACATTCAGTTACCTATTTACAGATAGTTCATTTCCAGTATCCTTTGCCCTGCATTCTTTCTCATGCGCCCAGCTTCTGTGCAGAACTTAAAGTATCTAACAATCAGTAATTCATCATTCAGAGCTGAAGAGAGAAGTTGACATATGCGATGGCGACACTTCGTATGCTGCGCCGGGAATTTAAGATCCAATAATTTTCTCTGAGTTTTGCAGAAAGGATCTGAAATCCTGCATGACATTGTCTTAGATGGAATTCTCTTATCAGGCTTGTGAAAACATGATGTTTTGTTGGAAGCAAAATTGGGTAACGAAATGATTATTCGCCATCCCTTTCAATAAGCTTGGACTTTATACGGATCATTCCATAATCATCTCTGATTATCATCAACCCGTTGATCGAATCTCCTCGGCTAGAAAAAACTTGCTGTTGCACAGTTTTCCAAATTTTCTTTTCAGCATCTTCTAATTCTGAAAGCTGTAGACTTTGCATACCTGATGCAGACAATTTTCGTGTATTTCGTATGAACCTCCGGATCCACGCATTTATTCTGACAATCTTTGTAAAATTTGAAAATCTTTCAAACCACGGCCTTACTTCAGTTCTGGCATTAGTAGTCACCAAGACTTGTCTATCTATTTCTAAATTGACCAAGGTTTTATCTGAGTGAAATAATCGTTTTGGCCAGTGATCTTGAGGTTGCTTTAGCCATTCAGGTCCCTCCCACCATCTGGTGCGTTTAAGCTGTAGTAAGTTACAACCTCTTGAATGAATGTCTGCAGGGTTGAGGCTCCCTGGTACATAAAACCATTTGTTCGGACCTGAAGTGTTTCATATCTCTTTGACTCTGTTGTTTACAAAGATCCCCCATTGCCCGTTCGGTTTGATCCATGAAAGTGCTGGTGCTGTAGTAGAGTCTTTCCAGTAATACACCGGTTCCGCAGCCTAATTCAAAGACTCAGTTATGAACCTGCTTAGTCTAATTCGCAACATACAAGCAAGACGTTCCATATAGGGATAGTAGTTTTATTAAGTAGACCTAGACGGGATTTGGCCATAAAAAGTTGTACCGACACTCCTTTGTTCTCAGGACAACGTAGAAAAGCTGCTGCTGCATAAAGACTTTGGCTGGCATCACAAAATATGTGAATGGACCAATGGGCTCTAATCCCTTTACCCACTCAACGTGGAATTTTTATGCCAGCAAGAATGTCCAACTCACTGTACCACTTCATAAAATTTTCTTGAATGGTTGATGGTAAAGGTTCATCCCAATCAGTTTTGACTGTCCAGGCTCGTTGAATAAGTAGTTTAGCAGGTAATAATACAGGGGCTAAGAACCCAATTGGGTCAAAGATTTGTTGGGTATGATACAAGAGGTCTCTCTTGGAAAGTGAGTTCATTATAACTCCGAACTTATAGGTCACATCAAGAGTATCTTCTAAAATATCCCATTTAATGCCCAGAACTGAAGCCTCTTCATTCCTTTCTATATCAACACTAGGAGGTAATCTAGAATAGACTTCCTTGACTCGGTGTATAGGTCCGAATTGCCACATTCTGAGATCCATCTTGGCTTTTGCAAATATCTCAGTAGATTTTTCCACCAGATCACCTAATTCTGCCTCGGTATCCACTGACGTGACACAATTATCCATATACTAGCCATATATTATTACCAATTGGCCTGAGCGGACGTGTTTTGCATCGCTCTTCGCTATTCAAGCTAAGTATAATTACTTTACTAATTTTTTGTTCTTTCTTTTTAGTTCTTTTTAGTAAGAAAATATCAAATTTACTTTTTTGATCGTTATCTATTGCGGAGATTCTTAGCTAGAATGAGATATGAACTCATTAATTTTAAATCGTTTGGATGAAATATTTAAGTATTTTTCTGACAAATATGATAGCAATAGGAAAACTCTTTGCAAAAAGGATATTGGTTATTAAAAAGGAACTATTAAACAAATAAAATATAGCGTATGTGAACTAATTAAACTTGATGAAAATGTATCAAAAATTGAAGGATGTCTGCAAACTAATTTAGATGAAATAAAAAATGAACTATGTAAATTTGCTACAAAAAGCACAACTAAGGATACTTATGCAGATATGGTTAAAAATAAAATAGGAAAATCAATACAGAAAGACGGATATATAAATGAAGAGAAAACTTTGATTATTTCAGCAAAAAACAATCTAAACGTATCAGGCATTCATCAACTGGTAAGCGAAAAAATAAACCTTTTGCGGCAGGAAGGTAAAAAAGCCAAAATAACAAACATAATAAATACAAAAAATGGTACAATCATCAGATCTCCTAATGAGGAAGATATTGACCAGCTTGTAGAAAGTTTCAAAATTACATACGAAATTAACAAAATAAGCAAGGTATACAAACCAAAACTAAGAGATCCTAATATACATATCAAATCTGTCAATAAAATACCTGATATAACCAATCTGCCGACTATATTATGAAATATGAATCCGGAGATTGACAACCTACAAGATCATATAAAGGTTCTTTTTCCGATCAAATCTAATAGGCAGGAACAAGACATCGTGTTGAGAGTCTCTACACAAGTTCACCAAATATTAAATAAAACTGGTAAAGTTTACACAGATATACAACGCTGTGAGGTGAGAGATAAAATACTGGTTAGCCAATGTCAAAATTGCTTTGAATTTAACCCTAAGCATCGTACAAACAACTGTCCTAATTTGAAAAAAATGTATCAAATGTGGTCAGTAAGGTCAGCATCTTTGCTCTGGCAGCATTAAGTGTTGCAATTGCACGAAACACCCATACTTTAAAAATGGAAATCGAGATCATAAACCAAACTCCAAAGACTGCCCGATATATCTTAAACAAATTGAGTATACGTTACTGCCTACACAACTACTGAACCACAATATAAAAATGAATAATACGCTCGGAGCAGTAAACAAACGAGGCACGTACTTAGATACCATGCAAATTAATAAAGTCAAAATTGTCCAACAAAACACCAGAAAAAGCATTGCATGTATTAATGAACTTCGTGATTCCAAAGACTTTACGGAGGCTGATATAATATTAATACAGAAACCATATACAATGAATGATGAAGTAATATGCTCATGGTCCGCGAAAGAGTTTCAGCTGGAAAACTGCCGAAATGTCAATACAGCAATCCTTATAAATAATACCTCTCTTCAGACTAAACTAATAAAAAAATATACAAACACATTTGCAACAACAATTATGATTTATACCTCAACTAAAAAAGTCATAATCTCAAATATATATACAACCAAACTCTATGAAAAGCGAACATACAATATTCTTAAGACAATTAAGTAATGAGTACGAAGATTCACCAGTGGTCATATGTGGAGACTTCAACGCAAGAGATCCACTATGGTATGACTCGAAGAAAAACTACAATGGTCATAAAATAACACCACAAATAGACGATTTAAACATAACGATACATAATGTCAAAACTCCAACATGCCGAAATGCGAGCATAATCGATTTAACGTTAACAAACAGACGGGCAATTAGAACTATTAGAAACTGGAGCTTTAAACAAATCTCTCAAATATCTGACCACAAGGCAATAACATTTGATGTCTGTATAGATGATCAATTCTCCACAATCACTTCTTATTCAAATTGGAAATTCAATGAGCAGGGAGTTGACTGGAATCAATACACTCAGAGCGTGGATGGAACTGACCATGAGAAGATTAAAAACTTTATAGAAAATGCTTTTACACCAGATGTGGTCGCGTTAACTACCGAGCTCAAATCCTATGCGCTACGGTACAGCGATGAGTAACTTGAATGATTAACTTGAACAAAGGGAAACTCCACGCAAATCGATCAGGAACCTTTGAATTTAATTCTCTTTGAATTAGCTACATTAATGAATTTGATGGCTGATTCAAACTAGACTGACTTAAACTAGACTGACTTAAACTAAAACTGACAAACTAAGCAAAACACAAAATATATATACAACACAGTGTTACCGAATAAATAGAAATATATACAGATTAAAAATTAAAAAAAAAAGAATTATGCAAAACAATGACCAACAATTTCTACAACAAATGACAAACAAGAAACATACATTTTTTAACCAAACACCAGCGATGATAGATCGAACAATAAGAGAAATTACAAATATCTTAATTGAATCGGCCTACTCAACATTAAGAACTAGGGAAAACAACTCTATGAGAGGTAGAGCGATCAACTGGTGGAATGCAGAACTGGAAATTATGAAAAATAACTTTCACTATATAAGAAACTTATATTACCGAAATCCTAATCTTCCATGTTATATTGCTGAATTGTTCAAAAATACACGAAATAAATATATACGTGAAATTAAGAAAGCAAAAAGAATATCATGGAAACTTTTCTGGAAGAAAACAATTCAAACAATCCTTTGGGAAATTTATATAGGATATACAAAAATTCTAAAGGAACACCTGATAAGCAAATACAAATATTGGATACAAATACATGTCATGAGCGGTTGCAGAGAACCGAGGGCTTGTTAGCCTGTCTCTTTCCTGATGACAGCCTCAACGATGACACGAATTTACATAAAGAAATAAGAAACTATAAACCAAAGCTTTAGAATACAGCAAATATAGTAGTCACAATGAAGGAAATAAATGATATAATTGATAAATTAAACCCAAGATAATCTTCTGGAACTGACTATATATCTAACAATATGATATTGCATACTAAACACTAATCGCCTCGCTCTTGACTAAGCTGTTTCAGAAGTGTTTGGATATGAGCTACTTCCCAAATGAGTGGAAGAAAGCAGAAGTGTTGGTTATCCCAAAGCCAGGTAAAGCTGACTACTGCGAGTATAAGAGCTACAGACCCTTATGGTTGAACTCAAACATTTCTAAAATCTTTGAAAACATTATTAATAATAAAATAATCAAGCGTTATGAAGAAAATAAGATGTTCAGTAATCGTCAACACGGATTTACAAAATCATGATCAACAATAACAGCGCTAACTGACATTGTAAAAACTGCTTTAGACCACAAAGCTGAGGAATTTACGGCCATTATAACAATCGACATCAGTGGAGCATTTGATAATGCATGGTGGCCAATGGTGCTAAAAAGAATCGATGAAGATAATGTAAATGCATCTATTGTTAAACTTCTCAAGTCATATCTCGATAATAGAAAAATAAGATACAGATACACATCAATTGAAGTTCAAAAAACACTAAGCAAAGGATGCCCGCAGGGAGGACCTATTTCCCCTACAACATGGAATATAATCATGAACGATTTACTATGCAAATATACTGAGCCGAATAGTGAAATCATAGGATACGTTGATGATATAACGGTGATATGCTGGAATAAAAACCTAATAGAACTTGAAAATACAATAGAAAGCATAATGAGAAAAATAACAAATTGGTGTGGAAGCAGCAAATTAAGAATATCCAAGGAGAAAACGAAGGTATTGCCTTTTTTCAATAATAAAAAGTTTAAAATAACTTTGAATAACAATACCATTATTCCGGTAGATAGGGTAAAAATTTGGGAATAACCTTCAAAAACCACAGAAATAAGAACAAACTTGATTTTATGCCGCACATTAATGATATTATCACGAAAACAACCAGAGCAAGTGGATATCTATTAGGACTAACAAAGAAGGCCTGGGTTCTTGACAGCAAAATGAGAATTGTATTGTACAAAACACTATTTAGAAATACATAAACATACGGATCTACGATATGGTACCAATTCATCCCAAAAAAATGCCAAAGACAAATTAAACTCGCTACAGTATAAAATTTTCAAACATGGTATACAAGCCTACAATACAACATCGTCAAATTGTACGCATATCATTGCTAGAACACCAAAGCTCACTCTCTTCATTGAATCAAATATATTGAAAATAAATATAGATTACAACCGATTTGTCCCAGCAAAAAGAATCATAATATCTAACTTTATAAACCAGAAACAACAGGAATATTACGAAACGACCAATGAAAATTTCTAAAGTTTCTTCAGTGGCCCAAAAATTCCTAATTATATCAAACCTAACTTCTATAATGTGCAATTCTTCATTGGATATAGCGATTTCAACTCATACCTGTTTAAAATTGGCAAAGCTGAATCACCTGGATGCTCGTGTGGAGGCAAAGAACAGAACCCCAGACACTTATTAACTGACTGCCCGCTGACCGCTGACCTTAGGGAACTAAATCAACTTCCCATAACAAATTTGCAACATCTGGACTACACTAAGGACATACACCAAAGATTCAACACATTCTTCAGAATGTACTTAACTAAAAAGGTGACTACTAATGTAATCAATTTGCATAGTGATATGTAAATATGTATATATCTCTTTAAACTACTTTTTTTGGTTTTTCATTTAAATGTATATATTTCACACGCAAATATCCGAATTATGGATATAGCGTGTAATCTGCAATTGATAAATAAAATATACAAACATTCCATCAACTTCTAAGGAAGAGCTCCAAATTCTTTGAGATGATGCAGGATGACTGCTCCAAGCAAATAGGGGCTACAGGTCACACCAAAGACAACTCGCTTGTGACGGAAAATATGAATCTGATGATTATTTGTTCACCATAAGAATCTAAGATAGTCTCTATCTTCTTCTTTCACTTCAATTTTCAAAAAGGCTTTTCTAATGCCAGCAATAACTCCAATAGCCTTTTCTTTAAATTTCAGTAGGATAGCTGGGTTTTGTTCAATAACATTTGGGCCGCTTGCCAAGCAATCGTTCAATGAAAGATTCCCCTTGTCCTTACATGATGCGTCAAACACAGGTCTTATCTTGGTGGTGTTGCTATTGGCTTTAACCACTGGGTGATGAGGGAGATAATGACACTTCCTGCTCAAATCTTCTGGAAACACTTTTTCAATAACACTTTCAGATAGCCATTTTCGGAACACCCTATAATATTTGCTGAAGATACAACAACAACAACAACAATAGCCTTTATTGGGCACACGTGCCATACAGGATTCTCTCTGTAGGACAAAACAAACAAATAACAAATTAGCATCGTAGTTATATACAAACTAGCCGAATGACCCGGGCAACGCTCGGGGTTTACCCGATTAAATGCTTTTATTAAAATACTATTCGTTACAATTATATATTGGCGCCGCGGATGTCATTCTTGTATAATATATAAATGAGTTTTAAAAATTGTAAAAAAAAAAAAATGCATCGGCCGGGAATCGAACCCGGGCGCCCGCCACTATAATATATAAATGACTTTTAAAAATTGTAAAAAAAAAAATGCATCGGCCGGGAATCGAACCCGGGGTGCCCGCGTGGCAGGCGAGCATTCTACCACTGAACCAAAAGCAAACGGTGACAGATGTGTCTCGCGCATTGGCGGCACCAAATGATGGGGGGGGGGGGGGGGGGGGCAAAGGTGGCGTGATCGTAGCCGACCAATAGGAGGGCGCCATTCCAAAAAAAAAAAAGCAAACCGTGACAGAGGCGACGAAGAATGACGCTCGTAACTGTATATAGAATATTGGGTATTGACCTCGACCAATTATCGAGTTGGATCCGGTGTCTGTGCTAAATATTTTGATTGAGCTGATTTCCAGTATTTATAAAAAGCGAATATGCAAAGGGTCTGGATTTTACGACTTTTGCCATTAAAACATAAGGCGAATTGCTATTATAGCCGGTCTCTTGACGAAGAATTTCTCTTTCTTCTCTCATTGCCGTACAGTAGAACATATAGTGTGGAAAATCGAGACTAAATTCACCGTTGCATAAGGTGCATTTTATGGTCTTAGTTTTCAATAGTGAAACATGATTAATTCTCTGTACTACAAAAAGGCTTCTTACTTGGACAATGATTCTCTTTAAGGTTAGGGGGATATTGTCATTCAGATAACATTCCATTGTAGGTGATGAATGAAAGTATTTATAGTGAGAGTAGAGTACTGATTTTCTTATTCTTACATAATCCAGCTACAAGGACTGATCGGTTGCCGTTCTAATAATTAGGGGGATGTATCTTTGTAGAATATTGAAGTCTGTACATCCAACAAGCCATGAGAAGCCGGTGTTATTAAGTAGTTCTGTTATACTTTTTACCAGTCTGGTATTCTGTTTTGAATAAATTGAAATGTCCCACAAATGTGCCAAACATATTGAAGGTAGCCTGCTGCCGTCCATTTTCAGAATTCTTGTCCAGAATTTTAAAGTTAGTATTTTCACTGTGATATCATGAGAGTGTCTTCCTGTTTCGGCCCTCAAAATATAGCCCGGAGTATAGCCTGGAAGGCACAGAAAACGTCTGAGAAAGGTATCCTGGATTCTATCTAAGATTAAGGCTTGATCATGTTCCCAGATTGGAGCCGCATAGAGTAGGACTGTCAAGATCATAGAATCCAACAATCTCATACTTGCATGGAAGAATTTGAGTTTGGACTTCAAAATAATCTCCCCCACAGCACCCATCGCGGCCATGGTCCTGCCTCTATAATTTAAGGCAACTTGAGTGAAAGAAATCGAAGGGGTTAGCGGGTAGCCCAGGTACGTATATTTTGATGTAACCCTTAAAGGCCTTTGACCCCAATACCATCTTTCTGAACGCGCCACCTTTCCTCCATTACGGAAAACCATTATTCTTGAATATTCGCTGAAGATACATTTAGCTCTCAATTTAAGAGTTGTGTTAAAAGGTCTTCTCTTTGCAATTTGACGATTGGATGGAATTCCTTCTTGGTTCCCCAGCCAAGGTAATCCTATACAAAAGCGTCCATTTTCCAGCTGATGAACAGTATTTAAGAAGTGCTGGTGTACTATCTTATCTTCTTCTAGCTTGGTAAGATTCTCCCTGGGATCCTTTATGCCAATCGTTTCTAAATCCCACAAATCATCAACCGACATAGTTTTACTGTGCATCCTGATGACCACCAGTGAAGAATAATCAGACTGCTCATCTTTCTTCCGTGAAGGTCCACAAATTGTCCATCCAAGATGTGTTTCTATGGTTGTTAGTCCATTTTTCAGCTGCTTCACACGTCCCTACAAAACGCTTCCATAAATATCATTCCCGATCAAAATTTTTATCTTGGGGCTATCTCTTCCAAGATCAGATAGCCAAATTCTAGATCCTTTTATTTCATTCAACCATGCCCCTTTAGGCGCCCGTGGAATTTCTCTAAAAATAATGTTTTAACCCAAGAATTAAAATTCTTTCAGAGTGTCCAATTCGGATAGGTTGCTGCATAATGCGACCTTATATACCTCATGGCATTTTGTTTCTGTTTGTGTACCACCAAACAATGAATGGGCAATACACCTACCCCCCGATTTACACGGTACTTGTTTTACACGTTTTCGCTTTTACACGGTTTTCCAAATAAGTTTTTTTTTGTTTTATCGTAATTTTTATCGCAGGAAAAAATGCGAGAAATTTTGGAGGGAAATGATGGCAATTTACCAAATAGGTCCAATTGAAATAAAAAAATTAAAACATTTTAATTTGAATAAAAATTATAATATAATTTTTTTTTAAATAAAAGTTTTTAATCTTCTTTCCAAAATTTCCCGCATTTTTTCCCTCTGAATTTTACTTTAATCACAGCCAAATTAACATAAATTTAAAACAATTATCAACATATATAGTCACGACCGTCTTTCCTCAATCAATCAATTCCTCAATTCCTCATTTCACGGATGCGCGCGCATCATCATTATGATCATTATCATTATCTAATGATAATAATAATATTAATTATTATTATATTATTATTATTATTTTATTATTATCAAATAATATATAGTCACGACCGTCTTTCCTCATCGCTGTCCTCAATTCCTCATGTCACGGATGCGCGCGCATCATCATTATGATCATTATCATTATCTAATGATAATAATAATAATAATTATTATTATATTATTATTATTATTATCAACATATATAGTCACGACCGTCTTTTCTCAATTCCTCAATTCCTCATCGCTGTCACGGATGCGCGCGCATCATCATTATGATCATTATCATTACCTAATGATAATAATTATAATTATTATTATTATTATTTTATTATCAACATATATAGTCACGACCGTCTTTCCACCGTCAATCAATTCCTCAATTCCTCATGTCACGGATGCGCGCGCATCATCATTAGTATAATATAAAAAGCCAACAATGAAGAATGAATGTAAGATAAAAAGCCAACAATGAAGAGTAAATATGATATAAAAAGCCAACAATGAAGAATGAATGTAAGATAAAAAGCCAACAATAGAGAGTAAATGTAATATAAAAAGCCAACAATGAAGAATAAATGTAAGATAAAAAGCCAACAATGAAGAGTAAATATAATATAAAAATCCAACAATGAAAAATAAATGTAAGATAAAAAGCCAACAATGAAGAGTAAATATATAAAAAGCCAACAATGAAGAATGAATGTAAGATAAAAAGCCAACAATGAAGAGTAAATATGATATAAAAAGCCAACAATGAAGAATGAATGTAAGATAAAAACCAACAATGAAGAGTAAATGTAATATAAAAAGCCAACAATGAAGAATAAATGTAAGATAAAAAGCCAACAATGAAGAGTAAATATAATACAAAAAGCAAACAATGAAGAGTGAATGTAAGATAAAAAGCCAACAATGAAGAATGAATGTAAGATAAAAAGCCAACAATGAAGAGTGAATGTAATATAAAAAGCCAACAATGAAGAATGAATGTAAGATATAAAGCCAACAATGAAGAGTGAATGTAAGATAAAAAGCCAACAATGAATAGTAAATGTAATATAAAAAGCCAACAATGAAGAATGAATGTAAGATGAAAAGCCAACAATGAAGAGTAAATATAATTAAAAAGCCAACAATGAAGAGTGAATGTAAGATAAAAAGCCAACAATGAAGAGTAAATGTAATATAAAAAGCCAACAGAGTGAATGTAAGATAAAAACCCAACAATGAAGAGTGAATGTAATATAAAAAGCCAACCTTGAAGAATGAATGTAAGATAAAAAGCCAACAATGAAGAGTAAATATAATATAAAAAGCCAACAATGAAGAGTGAATGTAAGATAAAAAGCCAACAATGAAGAGTAAATGTAATATAAAAAGCCAACAGAGTGAATGTAAGATAAAAAGCCAACAATGAAGAGTAAATATAATATAAAAAGCCAACAATGAAGAGTAAATCTCTCTATATATAAAAATGAATGTTTGTCTGTTTGTATGTTTGTTTGTATGTCCGGTATACAAATTGGCAGTAGTTCACTAATTCAAACCAAAATTTCCATACATAGGTAAAAAATACGGGGAAGACGATAGGCTATTTAAAAATATATATAAATCAATTATTAAAACTATATATTTTTAGTCAGAAAATGATGATGACGATATTGCTGTATCATGTTTGATTATCAGATACAAAATTATATCGGGAAAAATTCCAAAAAGCAGAGACCACGGGTGAAACCAGTTCATTATTTTGTACGCAGGAACAAAATTCTAACAGAAAAACATTCATTCGAGCAGAAAACAAAAGCCAGATCATCTTTCTATAAAAATATCGCTTCTCAGACACAAAGTTTGCAGCGGGACGTTTCACAAGTGTGACATCCACGGCGCCAATTTATAATTGTAACGAATAGTATTTGAATAAAAACATTTAATCGGGTAAAACACGGGCGTTGCCCGGGTCATTCGTCATTAATATATAGTCACGACCGTCTTTCCTCAATTCCTCATCGCTGTCACGGATGCGCGCGCATCATCATTATGATTATTATCTTCTATAGGAGCTTCTATCTTTATAATTATGTATATTTACAAAAAGTCAATTCGCTCGCGCCTCTAGCGGTGAAAATGAAGGGTAATACCAGCTGACCTAATGTACATGTAAAGTTTGGAGCGGGACGTTTCACAAGAGTGACATCCACGGCTCCAATTTATAATTGTAACAAATAGTATTTGAATAAAAACTTTCTATCGGGTAAAACATCAACATATATAGTCATGACCGTCTTTCCTCAATCAATCAATTCCTCATGTCACGGATGCGCGCGCCTCATCATTATCTAATGATAATAATAATTATTTTTATATTATTATTATTATTATTTTATTATTAATATAAATAGTCACGACCGTCTTTCCTCAATTCCTCATGTCACGGATGCGAGCGCATCACCATTATGATCATTATCTTCTATAGAAGCTTCTATCTTTATAATTATGTATATTTACAAAAAGTCAATTCGCTCGCGCCTCTAGCGGTGAAAATGAGGGGAAATACCAGCTGACCTAATGTACATGTAAAGTTTGGAGCGGGACGTTTCACAAGAGTGACATCCACGGCTCCAATTTATAATTGTAACAAATAGTATTGGAAATAAAACATTAAATCGGGTAAAACACGGGCGTTGCCCGGGTTATTATAATATACAGGGTGATCCAAAAGTCCCGCACAACTTTAAAAATTAATAACTCCGCGAATATTTGCGCTAGAGCAATGCGGTTAACACCATTGTGTTCAGGATGCAATGGGATTTTTTATGGCAAATAATGATTAATTCGAAATTGATATCAGTTACAACTTTATTCGCTAGATGGCGCTCTACCAGAATCAGAGATTCAGCGGCCAAATTGTTTGATAAATTGAAAAATATAACTGAACGACACGTATTTTTCCTTTTTGAATACCAGGAAAGGACCCTAATAATATCAAATGATAAATTAATAAAACACCATTTCGCCAAAAGTTAGAAGAATTGGTTGACGATTTTTAAATACAATCTGAGATATGTAAAATAGGTATATGCAAATTAAAACATGTAGCAAAAAATATTTATATTTTAGATGGAGTTTTGTGAAATAAATTGAATGTTTGAAAATAACTACTGATTTCAATACACGATTTTTGAAATGTTAATATAGTACCAAAAATTATGATGGCACTACTAATAGGATTTCGTGCTATAAGGAATGTATAGTTTCTTGACTAATTGTCGACACTTGACTATTTAACTGGATATTTGTCATGATCCAAAAATGAAATATAGAGGGGAGTGATGGAGAACGGAAAAATAAAAAGTGTCCAGGGGCGGGAATCGAACCCACACCCTTCTGCTTACCGTATTTTCCGTTCATAACTTATATTTAAAGTAACATTTAAAATACAATATAACGCGGCTGATTTTTATTTTTCCGTTCTCCATTACTCTTCATGTTTCACCTTCCCATAGAGGGGAGTGACAAAATTTTTTGTCGTACTTTATTCCAAATATCCTATGGGTTTGTCAAATGTTATCATTGTTTATTATACTGTACATAATTTTGAAAATGTATCCCCTCAAAAAAAAATAATTTTTAAATCGACCTTTTGCGTTGAAAAACGTGGTAGTAAAATCATTTTGTATTATTTTTTGCGCAAAATATCTAAAGTTGGGGGGGGGGGGGGCACAGAGATTATTCCTTATGCTACTTCTTCTAATGAGCGAAAAGCGATAAACTAAACATAAGGGGTAAAATTGTGTATACCAGTGTTATTCGAGAAGTTTTAACACTTTGGCCTGCACGACATAATATAAGATGTGGGCAAATGACAAACAAAAAAATTACCGTTTACAGAAAAAAAAAAAAGAGTCAAGATGTGAGGACAGCATTTATTATTCCCATAACCCAAAACAAAGAGCTGCAAAATATAACACATGAGTTAACTGCCTTCTCTCTTGTATTAAGTCACAATCCTTGCTCAATGTGGCGCCCTTCATTCTCAAACACCGCCTGCAGACGATAGATGACAGAATGGTCACAATTAAATAGTTGAAATTTATAAAACGTGCCTTCTGATAGAAGCCTTCAACATGGCCTATGTGGTAGGCCGGCATCGATAAAAACGCGACTTAATGTACCCCCATAACTGAAATTGTAAGGCGTCAAGTCTGGTGATATTGGAGGCCACTGGTATATAAAGTGGCGACTTATCAACGAATTCCACCGAACGTATCCTTCAGCAATTGTTTGGCACCGCGGGAGATATGAGCAGGTCCTCCATCTTGCATGAATGTTATTTCGCTTAGTGCTTGTCTGTCCTGCAATATGGGAATAACCTTTTCTCCCAAAAGTTGAACATAACGTTCACCAGTTACAAAAACGGTTTTAAAAGTTCTTCCATTGATTTTTTCAAAGAAAAATGGCCCAATAATAAAAGAAGAAGTGAACCCACACAAAACTGTAACTCTGTGCTGATGAAGTGGTATTTCTGTAAAATTCCTAGGGTTTTCTGTTGCCAAAATGAGGCAGTTTAAATGTTAAATTCTCCCTTCAGATAAAAGTGAGCATCATCTGTTCTTAGAACATTTGACAGCCAGTTTTCATCAATATCAATTTGCCGGAAAACCCATGCAGCGAATTCTTGACGCTTCTCAAAATCGCTGACTTTCAACTCGTGAAAACTTTGAATTTTGTTAGGATATTTTTATAGAAAAATTCTAAATGTGTGTTCTCTCCAAACTGTTCCATACGAAATCCCCGTTTGTCGAGAAACTTGTCTAGCACTTACTTCTCCATACGTGGATAACGTTTCAATATCTTCAGCATTCTGCAAAACCGTAACAGCCACTGACTTGCATGTCGATGGTCTTCCACTCCGAGGTTTTGCTTCCAGAGATCCAGTTTCCTCAAAACTTTTAATCAATCACTTTAGAGAGTAGCAACTCATTGGTCCTTTACCGCTTCGAATATCTTTAAAGGAACGAAACGCTCGTAAAGCTTCAGTGGCAGATTCTGAATCACAATTTTTAAAAATTACCAAGAGTGCTTTATCTTGTAGTGACGGCATTCCAGGGGGAAGGGGAGAAGTTCGACCACACCTCCTTGCGGTCCCCCCTGGACCCTTGGAATATTTGACCAAATTCTGGTTCGTTTCCAAGATGACTAACGTTGCAACGGCACCCATTTTCAAATGAAGAGCAAAACTGATATCTCCAGTAATGCTACCGCGTCCGGGGTAACCGCCGCGTCTGGAGCTGCAGCTCGAGCTCATGATGAGAAATCTACTACGAGGACACAATTCAATCTACTACAACTCAATATAAATGGTACCCAGAGGAAAATAAAGAGCTGACTTGTCTTCTCTGTGACAACAATGTACATATTAATTGTCCTCAGGAGACAAAATTGAATCAGAATCTGAGATTCAATATCAAAGATTATACAACACTACGAATGGACAGACCGGGAAAATTCGGAGGAGGACTTGCCGTTTTGATTAAAACTCTAGAAATCAAATTTAAGGAAATCGCCTATAATCAGAGTAAGCCTAGAGAAAGCACGGCAGAAGCTCAGGCAATAGAAATCTATCTTACAGATAAAACAATTCCAATCATAAATGTTTATCACCACGATAATACTAGCATCAATACAGGCCTGATAGAGACATTAAGTGAAGAGTCTTCGGATATCGCAATCATACTTGGTGATTTTAACGCCGAAAGACCAACTTGGGGATCACCTGTCCAGGATAACAAAGGTCAGCAGGTTGAGGACATGCTAACCGACCTCGACCTTACGCCATTAAATAACGAAAAGAACACCTATCTATCCAAGTCCACAGGCACAGAATCCGCAATAGACATCACAGCGATAAATTACAACATCGCACCCACAACACAATGGAAAATTCTGAAAAGTGCAATCAGTGACCACAGACCAATTTTAACAACCCTAAAATTCAAAATTGAGAATTTCCAACAGAATAAAAGAACACTGGAAAACAATTTACAGAAAAGCTTGAAGAACTGTGCAACGAAGAATTAAATCACAGAACGATTGACAAAAAAATTGGAAAAATTCTCATCGAACATATCCAAAGCTGCAAAAGTATCGATACCTAGAGGTAGACGTAAAGACCTGTTAATATTTTACTGGAAGGACCACAATATCGAGGCAATGATTGCAGAGAGAGACAATAAAAATGAACTTCTTAAAACAAATAAAACAGAAGAAATCATTAAGGAACTCATTGAAATTAGTCACAAAATAGAACAAGAAATTTGGATATTCAAACAAGAAAAATGGGCAGAATTCTGCGGAAAAAATGGATGCAAAAAAGGAAAGCCATCACTGGAATATAATTAGTGTTATGAAACAATCAAAACCAATACTAATCCTCCAATACTCTAACCGATATGAACAGCGAGAACGAACAAACAGATGGCTGATATAATTGCTAAATATCTTTCAAGCACTTCCAGACTCAGCTATACGAATGAAGGCAGGACTCTAAAAAATAATATAAACAAGTTAGTTAAACAAGCAAGAAATTGTCATCAACAAGGTATTTACTCGAGAGACTTCACACTGAATGAGCTAAATTCATCAATAGGAAAGTTAAATCCAAGATGTCACCTGGAGATGCTCTCATCTTTGGTCAAATGATTAAACACTTTGGAGACAAAGCTAAAAATCAACTCCTACGAATACTGAACATTTCATGGCAAACTGGTAAACTACCAAAGAATTGGAAGATATCAATTATAGTGCCAATAATGAAACCAAACAAAGATGCTAAGGAATGCAAGAACTATCGGCCAATTGCTCTTACCAGCATATTTTGTAAAATAGCAGAATGAATTATCCACTCTAGGCTCATAGTCTGGCTCACTAACAATAATAAAATAAACTTCTACCAAAATGCATAAATATCCAGACACTGTACAACTGATAAACTGTTCTACTTCTGTCAATCAATAATAGATTTCTAAGAAAAACCGCCAAAGAAGACAACGGCCGTATTCCTGGATATGACCTCAGCTTTTGATCGAGTGTAGAAATTATTTGAAAGGCTGCACAACATCGAAGTAAGAGGAAAAACCTTAATCTGGATTCCAGACTTCTTAAGGGGAAGAAGGATAAAGGTTCGGGTCAATGGAACATTTTCCAAGGACCGAAGAACATGGGCTGGTGTACCCCAGGGATCTGTGCTCAGTCTTCTACTCTTCTCGCTATATATTAACCGTTGTTTATGTAAATAGATGAATATTATTTGTATTATTTAAAGCCTCATTATGTAAAAATATATGTATATATAAATTGGACATTTGTTGTTGGCCATGGTCAAGTTTGAGCTCTTGTACGTCTAATTACGACACAACAAAAGTGGCGACGAGGATGCGCGATCTACAGAGCCAGTAAAAAGCTGAGGAAAACGGCGTCTATTCAAGTATAACAATTACATCTTTTGAACAAATCTGACTCTCGGATTATGGAGAGGAAAAATAGGAAAATGGGTTAAGATTACATCTTTTAAACTATCTGGATCACGAAAACAAAGGAGTAGAAAAGATCAGCATGACAAGTTCAAAGTAAATAGTACCTTTTAGATGCTATAGCCCAGTGGAGGACATTTCGATCTTTTTGTACAAAAATTTGAGGCTCTTTTTGGCATCTGAAGGAGGAGATTAAAGTGCTGATTTTTACCTCGCTACCAGATTCTGAAACTTTGAGGCAGGGAAACGACATTTTCTTCCTGGTCTAATGAAAGATCAACCCTATGATACTATCATTCAAAGAATTAAGCTGCATTTGGATCCAAAGAAGAAAGTGATACCACAGCTATGCAGATTTTTAAAGAGAATTCAACAGGAAGGAGAATCAATTTCGGAATATCTTAGAGAATTGAAACATTTGGCAATAAATTGTAATTTCGTCGATATGTTGGGAACCATGATGCGAGACCGTTTTGTGGCTGGAATCAAGTCGGAAATCCTGCAAAAGAAGCTACTACAAGAGGACGACGATGTCACCCTGGATAAAGTTTTTGCAGTGGCGATCTCGTTCGAATTGGCGGAGATAAATACAAGAGAATTACAAGATAAATTAGTGGCCAAGATATCCCCTGTGAATTGAAAGGATAAAAAGGGTGAGTACAATAATAGTTCGGCGCAGTATAGGCCTTTCAGGCAAAGTGGCAAAGGCAAAATAGTGTGTTATAGATGTGGTGAAAGACATTCACACGTGGCATCTGTTTTACCTCATAGAACAAAGACTTGTTTTAAATGTAATAAACTGGGTCATTTAAGTAGGGTCTGCAAAGCTAGTAAAAGAATGTGGGGATGTAAATTTGTACAAGAGGATTCTATATATTCTGTACAGGGCGAAATTGATGCCACAATAAATTTAACAGTAGATGATTATTCTTTTACTTTACAATAGATACAGGAAGTCCAGTTACGTTAATACCTAAAGATATTTATAAGAATTATTGGCATGGTAAAAGATTATTTCCAATAAATTTAAGATTAAAATACTTTTGTGGTAAATCAATAGAGATTATAGATCAAAGAAATGTTTTTGTAAAAGAAGCCAACCAATATTTACGATTAATAGTTGTAAATGAAAAAATCCAGGTAATTTTATTAGGAAGAGAATGGCTTGAACAGTTGAAACTTGATTATTCTATATTGTTTAGCATTAAAATTTTAAATAATGGATATAATAGAAATATATTTAAATATATAAAAATTTGATGGATAGGTATGCAGATTTGTTTAACAAAGATTTGGGCTGTCTAAAGGACGTTACAATAAATTTTAATTTAAAAAAGGATGTGACTCCTGTGTTTTGTAAGGCCAGAAGTTTACCTTTCTCTCTAAAAAACAAAGTAGAGAATGAAATTGATCGTTTAGTGAATTCTTGCATTTTATAACCTATAGTTCATGCATATTGGACCGCTCCAATAGGACCGGCATCAAAAAAGGATGGTAGTGTAAGGATATGGTGATTTTAGATGTACAGCTAATAAAGCAATAGAATTAGATAGGTATCCCATTCCATCGATCGATGAGATCTTTTCAAAATTATCTACAAGCACCTCTAGACCTATCACAGGCTTACTTACAAGTAATGTTAGCGGAAGAAGCCAAAGCTGTTGTTGATATAAACACAACAAAGAGGTTGTTTTCTTATAAAAGAGTACCATATGACGTAGCGGTAGCACCAAATAAATTTCAGAGGATTATAGAAGGCCTATTTTCTGATTTGCCAGGTGTGGCCTGCTACATAGATGATATTTTGGTTGCAGGAAAAGACTTTAAAGATCATGAACAAAAGTTGGATCTAGGGTTTAGATGATTGCTAGAAAAAGGTTTAAAGTTAAACAGATATAAATGTAAATTTAAAAAGAAATCGGTGGAATATTTAGGGTTTAAAATGGATAAATATGGACTGCATCCCTTAAAAAATAAAATTAAAGCAGTGATAGAGGCGCCTGAACCTCAAGAATGTTTCGCAATTAAGATCTTTCATAGGACTCTTAATTTATTATTATAGATTCATAAAGAATATAGCAAACATTTTAGCGCTATTCTATCAACTTTTGAATAAAAATTGTAGATGGAATTGGACGAAAGAATATCGAATCTTATTTGAAAAATGTAAATCATTATTAATGGACTATGACTAGGCGTAATTCTGAGTCACAGAAATGATAGAAAGGAAGAATGCCCTATAGCCTTTGCTTCTAGAACATTAACTGAGGCGGAAAAACGTTTCTCTCAACTAGAAAAGAAAGCGTTGAGCATAACTTTTGGCGTTGAGATATTCAGACAATACTTACTGGGACGAAAATTTGTATTGGTCACAGAAAACCGACCCTTAAATCATATATTTTTACCTCATAAACCAATTCCCATATGTGCATCATCCAGAATTAAAAGATGGTCCTTAAAATTAGCTGCAATTAATTATACAGTGGAATTTCGAAAAACTAGTGATAATTCCAATGTTGACGCATTGTCACGTCTTCCTTTAGAATCGAATGTCAGGGAGTCTCTTGATGAAGACCAGGTACTTCTTCTTAGGAAGTCGAATGAGGTACCGTTCTCTTTTATGGAGGTGGCAAATGAGACGCCCCAAGATAAAATACTGTCTATAGTATTAAGGAATGTTAGAGAAGGCAACTGTGGAAATTCACAAGGGTACCGAGAGAAAACCCACTAGCTCCTCATTATAAGATCAATGAGGAATTAAGTTTGGAGTTTAATTGTCTTCAATGGCGTGAAAGAGTGGCAATTCCCCAAAAATTAAGATCTTTAATTTTAAACGACTTGCATGAAATGCACATGGGGATTGTTAAAATGAAGATGATTGCCAGACGGTATTTTCTGGTGGCCAGGCATAGACAGTAACATCGAGGAGTTAACTAGAGAATGTAGAGTTTGCCAAGAATCGGCAAGCATGCCCCTGGCTACCATCTCGGAATGGACTTGGCCCGAAAAACCGTGGCATCGACTTCATCTTGATCTAGCGGGTCCGTTCATGGGAAGAATGTTTTTGGTTCTCGTGGACGCATACTCAAAGTGGATAGAAATTTTTATCATCAAAGATATTACCAGAAAAACGATTATAAGTCATCTTAGAGAAATTCTCACCAGAATTTGATTGCCCTATTTTTTTGTAACAGATAAAGGAAGACAGTTTGTCTCCGGTGAATTCGAGATATTTACCAAAATGAATGGTATACGGCACACTAAGACCAGTCCGTATAATCCTAGTACAAATGGTTTAGCTGAGAGATATGTAAGAGAGTTAAAAAACTTTTGAGAAAGAATAATGGGAAGGATGATTTAGAGACGAATCTACAAAGTTTCCTATTTGCTCATAGAGCATTCCCCCAAACTGTAATAAAGGAATTCCCCGGCGGAACTGCTAATGAAGAGAAGTTTAAGATCAAGATTCTCGAATTTAATACCAAGATGGGAAATCCGCGAGAGGTATTTCATGAGGCCGTAAGAAGGCAGGAGCAGTTTTCTACAGGTTGCGAGGTTTATTTCCGCAACTATGCAACTGGACCTAAACGGTAAAAAGGTACCATTTTGGAATTATTGAGCTACCGTCACTATTTTATAAGTTGCGAGGTCGTCGTGTATAAGAGGCATATCAATCAATTGCGACCTGTGAGAAAGAAACAAGTGGAGACAAGAAATTTGATACTTCCTCGAACATCAGGAGAGAAGCCTGTAGGTGGAAGTCAGAAATAAAGTGAAGAGGAGGTTCCAGAGGTTACATCAGGAAACAAGGAGGAAGCTGCTTCTGTGCACGTACCCTCTTGCACTCCTATACCAGGGCCTGTTGCTGTGCACGTGCCCTCTTGCACTCCTAAACCGGAGGCTGCCGCTGTGCAAGTGCCCGTCCGCAGTCCTAGACCTCAGAGAGCCAGGAAACCCCTAGACCGACTGGAGTATTATTAAGGGGGGAGATGTGTTGTGTATGTAAATAGATGAAGATTATTTGCATTTTTTAAAGTCTCATTATGTAAGAATATATGTGTATATAAATTGGACATTTTTTGTTGGCCAAACGAAAAGAATCTGAGGCTCTTTATTGGACACGACAAAAACAACAACGGCATTCCAGAGTAAAAAAAATCATCAGAGATAGATAAATATTTTTCAAATGAATTAAAATAAATATAATCGATACTGAGAGAGAGTTGAATTTAAAAAAAAAATAGAAAATTATTATTTTCGAAATATAAATAGCTAAGAGGATTCCAGCAAACCTCATCTAAAATATCAGGTTTTTTTTGCTACATGTTTTAATTTGCATATACCTATTTTACATATCTCAGATTGTATTTAAAAATGGTTAACCATTTCTTCTAACTTTTGGCGAAATGGTGTTTTATTAATTTGTCATTTGATATTATTAGGGTTCTTTTTTGGTATTCAAAAAGTAATAATACGTGTCGTTCAGTTATATTTTTCAATTTATCAAACAATTTGGCCGCTGAATCGCTGATTCTGGTAGGGCGCCATCTAGCGAATAAAGTTGTAACTAAAATCAATTTCGAATTTTTCATTATTTGCCATAAAAATCCCATTGCATCCTGAACACAATGGTGTTTACCGCATTGCTCTAGCGCAAATATTCGCGGAGTTATTAATTTTTAAAGTTGTGCGGGACTTTTGGATCACCCTGTATATAGTCACGACCGTCTTTCCTCAATTCCTCATTTCCTCATGTCACGGATGCGCGCGCATCATCATTATATCATTATCTAATAATAATAATAATAATAATTATTATTATTATATTATTATTATTATTTTATTATTATCAACATATATAGTCACGACCGTCTTTCCTCCTCAATTCCTCATGTCACGGATGCGCGCGCATCATCATTATGATCATTATCATTATCTAATGATAATAATAATAATTATTATTATTATATCATTATTATTATTTTATTATTTTATTATCAACAACATGTATAGTCATGACCGTCTTTCCTCCTCAAATTCCTCAATTCCTCATGTCACGGATGCGCGCGCATCATCATTATGATCATTATCTTCTATAGAAACTTCTATCTTTATAATTATGTTTATTTACAAAAAGTCAATTCGCTCGCGCCTCTAGCGGTGAAAATGAGGGGTAATACCAGCTGACCTAATGTACATGTAAAGTTTGGAGCGGGACGTTTCACAAGAGTGACATCCACGGCTCCAATTTATAATTGTAACAAAAAGTATTGGAATAAAAACATTCAATCGGGTAAAACACGGGCGTTGCCCGGGTCATTCGTCTAATCAACATATATAGTCACGACCGTCTTTCCTCAATTCCTCATGTCACGGATGCGCGCGCATCATCATTATGATCATTATCATTATCTAATGATAATAATAATAATAATATTATTATATTATTATTATTATTTTATTATTAATATAAATAGTCACGACCGTCTTTCCTCAATTCCTCATGTCACGGATGCGAGCGCATCACCATTATGATCATTATCTTCTATAGAAGCTTCTATCTTTATAATTATGTATATTTACAAAAAGTCAATTCGCTCGCGCCTCTAGCGGTGAAAATGAGGGGTAATTTCAGCTGACCTAATGTACATGTAAAGTTTGGAGCGGGACGTTTCACAAGAGTGACATCCACGGCTCCAATTTATAATTGTAACAAATAGTATTGGAATAAAAACATTCAATCGAGTAAAACACGGGCGTTGCCCGGGTCATTCGTCTAGTAGGCTTATAGTGAAGAAATGTAGGCGCCATCCCGACCAGAGAGCCACAAATAAACAGATTATAAACGCACAGAATATAGAATCCGAGCTCCCCAGTAGAAGGAATACCCGGAAGACGACGGTACTCTCTGTTATATGTATTATTCACTATTATGATTTTGTTCTAATAAACACTACTAAATTATTTCGTTGGATCCTCTCTTTCTTTTTCCCAGTAAGAAACGCCTACGGAAGCCAACAGAAATTCAGAAGTGGGATAGTCCTGAAGAAAATTGAAGATTCACTGGAATAATTTGGAAACGAGAAGGACGTGACGCGGTGACCGATCAACGTAAGAGGAGTTGCATGGTATGTACGAAATTTAATTACCTATTCGTAAAAGTATTATTGCAAAATCATCTCGATAAAGAAAGTATTTTAAAGTAAAGTGAAGTATTTTAAAGAAAGTATTTTAAAGTAAAGTGAAGTATTTTAAAGAAAGTATTTTAAAGTAAAGTGAAGTATTTTAAAGAAAGTATTTTAAAGTAAAGTGAAGTATTTTAAAGAAAGTATTTTAAAGTAAAGTGAAGTATTTTAAAGAAAGTATTTTAAAGTAAAGTGAAGTATTTTAAAGAAAGTATTTTAAAGTAAAGTGAAGTATTTTAAAGAAAGTATTTTAAAGTAAAGTGAAGTATTTTAAAGAAAGTATTTTAAAGTAAAGTGAAGTATTTTAAAGAAAGTATTTTAAAGTAAAGTGAAGTATTTTAAAGAAAGTATTTTAAAGTAAAGTGAAGTATTTTAAAGAAAGTATTTTAAAGTAAAGTACAGTATTCTAAAGAAAGTATTTTAAAGTAAAGTAAAGTATTCTAAAGAAAGTATTTTTAAAATAAATTGAAGAAACAAAAAAAAAGTATTGTCTCAAAATTACCAAAGAAAAGTTTATTTCGTTTAAAGAAATAATTGAAACAGTACGTATCTGGTTTAGTCAGCTTTATTTGTTTATTTTAAAAATTTTTTGCCTTGTTTATTTTTCCTTTTGAAAAAAAAAAAAAACATGACTTATTTAGCGAAAGTAAGGAAATGCGATTTGAGCAAGTTGGCGTATGAACTCGGCGAGGTAGTACCGCCAGAGAGCAGGATCGTCGACTTAAAACACCTTATTTTGAATAGCCAATCCTACGAAGAAGAATTCGCAAAACAACTGTTGGAGACTCTGATCAAGGATCGGGAACGAATCGAGGAGCGGGAACGAATCGAGGAGCGGGAACGAATCGAGGATCGGAAACGAATCGAGGATCGGGAACGAATCGAACGGGAACGAAAAGAACAAATGGTAATGAAATCGAGCTTGAGAAGCTGCGCATCCAGACTACACGCGGAAACAACGATACGTCTCGAAGTACCAGCAATGACGCACATTACGAGATACGTAAACTGATGCCCAAGTACGAGTCGAAGGACAATGATTTGAGTTTTTACCTAATTCTTTTCGAAAGACAGGCAAAGCGACTAGGATTGGATGAAGACCAATGGGCGTTCAGCCTCCTAGGATTGCTACCTTACGAAATGACTCAATTAATCGCTCGGGAAACAGAAGAACAAAGCGGCGATTATAGGTTCGTGAAAAGGTTGCTCCTAAAACGGTACAAGTTGAGCCCCGAACAATTCAGACAAAAATTCGAGAAGCACGAGAGATCTCAAAAGGGTTCCTGGAGAGACTTCGCTTTCGAATTGCGAGGATATTTCAACGAATGGATCGAAGGAATGAACGTGGAAAATTTCGACGCCCTAAAGGATTTGTCCGTCACTAACCAGCTAAAGAAAAAAGTTCCAAATGTGCTGCGTAATCATCTCATTGACGATTGGACCAAGTTAAACAACCCAGATGAGTTGGCGGATAAACTGGACGAGTACGAAAATGTTCGCACCGAGATGGGACCTCCGCATTGGAATTCGAAACACACCACACCACCGTCGTTTCAGCAGAAATCTGCGAGATTTCCCAACCGAAGCGAAGTTAAAGAGACTGAACAAGGAACGAATGTTTCGAGTAGAGAGGCTGCAAGGAACGAAATCAGTGAAAAGTATCCTAACACCTCGAGGAGAATGGTCAACCGTGCAATCAGAAACGACAAGGGAGAACCGAAGTGCTTCAACTGCAATCAGTTTGGACACATTGCCAGAGACTGCCCGGAACCCAGGACTACGTTGACATGCCGAGGATGCGGTCAAACGGGACACAAGGAAAGGAATTGCATAAGACCCAAAGAAGGACTAAAAGTAGCCAACCTGGAAGTCGAAGGACTGGAGACTGTCCCGCCAGATGTATATTTGAAGGATGTCAAGATCGACAACAAGGAAACCGTGAAGGCAATGATAGACACCGGGAGCAGCAGTTGTCTAATGAGAGAATCGGTCGCAAGGAGGATCAGCGTCGACATCGAACCAGACTCGACTAGTCTGTACGGCATCGGTAACCAGACTGCACCAGCTGCCAGGACCGTTGGGAAGACGACAGTCGACCTGGAGATTGATGGCATCGTCGGAAGGGAAATCACTGTATTCATTGTCAACGATGATGCCCAACCCTATGACCTATTAATTGGAAGAACATGGACAGATCTGCCCTACGTATCCTTCGCCAGAATTGGTAAAAACTTGCATATTGGCTATTCATCCGAATTTCCGTTTGCTAATCTGCAAGAAGAAATCAAGTCGCGTCGCATCGAACTGAGAGCAACCGAAACTGTTCAGTTGGAGAGCGACTCCATTAACTTTACAAGTGCAATCACAGACGAGGTAAAGGATGGATATGTATTGTTCACAGGAGTAGATGACGCCTGTGTCGATTCCCTATTGGAAGTGGTCGATGGAAAGACGACCGTACCCATCATCTCAGCTGGCAAGGGTAAGTTGAGAGTAAGGAAGAACCAATGTGTAGGGCGGGTTGAACTACTGAACCTTGATGATATTGTTGTTAACCTGGACGTCGCAGAGGATTCGTTTCAGACTAAAAATGAAGAGAAGAGGGAAGGACAAGACCAAATGAAACGTAAGCGCCCCATACTGCCTGAGGACATCAACGTCAATCATTCTCTGACTTCGAAAGAGAGACAAGAAATCCTAGATGTAGTAAACGAGTATAGAGACTGTTTCGCTCTTGGCATGGAGGAATTAGGGTGCACCGATGTCACCAAGATGGACATTAAGGAGGTTGATGGAAGCAAGCCAGTCTGTCTGAGACCGTATAAGACGACTGCAAGTGAACGCGAAGCAATCAGGGAGATTGTCAGAGAGTGGAAGGACAATGGAATAGTCACGGAAACTAGATCACCCTACGCTAGTCCCGTCCTACTTGTGAGGAAGAAAACTGGAGATCATCGTCTGGTGGTAGATTATAGGAAACTCAACATTCAAACAGTTAAGGACAAGTTCCCATTACCAAGGATAGACGACCTTCTGGAAGGCCTAAGGAATGCGAAATTCTTCACCACTCTGGATCTGGCGCATGGATATCTGCAGATACCACTGACCGATAAGGCAAAATTAAAGACAGCATTCATCACCCCAGATGATACAGGTCAATTCGAAAGGATGATCTTTGGACTCGCCAACGCACCAGCTGAATTCCAAAGACTGATGCACACTGTCCTAGGTCCGCTGCTGAACAAGAAGGCATTCTGCTATCTCGACGACGTGATTATCCCGGCAAAGGATTGGCGGGAGATGATCGAAAGGTTGAGGGAAGTCCTCGAAAGAATAAGATCAGCGAAGTTGACACTGAAACCCTCTAAATGTGAGTTCGGAAGGAGGGAAGTTGAGTTCTTTGGGTATGTCATCAGTACAGGCGGACTTAAGCCAGACCCAAGAAAGATCAAGGCGATAGAAGAATTTCCAGAACCCAAGAATGTCCACGACATACGACGCTTTCTGGGACTGACGAACTTCTTCAGACGATTTGTAAAGGACTTCGCGAGGAAAGCAGAACCGCTAAGCAGACTTACGAAGAAAGGTTCACAATTTGAATGGAAGGAAGAACAGCGAAGGTCATTTGGAGGACTACGAAAGGATCTGGTCGAATATCCGGTACTAGCTCATTACAACCCTGAACTCAAGACAGAAGTACATTGCGATGCGAGTGCTGAGGGATTAGCAGGAATGGTGCTACAGATGGACGAAGACGTGGACCCATGGACCGAGCCGGATAAAATTCAAGAGAGTGTGAGATCCCAAATTGAGAACAAACAAGAAATTATGAAGACATACTACGATAAGAAGAGGTGCCGTACAATCCAATTCGAAGTAGGAGAAATTGTAGTGATGAGGCATGTACCCAAAATGACGGGTGAACCAACCAAGGCACAACCCAAATATCGAGGACCTTTGATAATTACCGAGGTTCTGCCAAGCGACACGTATAGAGTGACTCAGTTAAGCGAAAGAACCAGTGGACGGTTCTACACGACAACGGCCCATATCAGTCAACTGAAGTCTTGGCACAGTGAAGAAGATGACTCAGCTACAGAAGAAAGTCCGGACGAGGAGCCAGAAGTAGAAGATACCCCCCGACGCAACCCACGACGTTCCTGCAACGCAAGGTTCAATCGAGGACGATTGAAATCCAGGAATGGCCGAATGTAGGCGCCATCCCGACCAGAGAGCCACAAATAAACAGATTATAAACGCACAGAATATAGAATCCGAGCTCCCCAGTAGAAGGAATACCCGGAAGACGACGGTACTCTCTGTTATATGTATTATTCACTATTATGATTTTGTTCTAATAAACACTACTAAATTATTTCGTTGGATCCTCTCTTTCTTTTTCCCAGTAAGAAACGCCTACGGAAGCCAACAGAAAGAAGTTAAAAGAAATGTTATTTCTTTAGAAACTAAAATCGAAATTTGGGATCGCTTACGAAAGAGAGATAGAGTAGTAGATGTTGCAGAATCATATAGCATGAACAGAGCTACAATAAGAACTATTAGAACAAATTAAAACACAATTAGAAAGAGTGTTGCAGCTGGCAATACAACGAGTATGGGCACAACATCATACACCAGAAATATCGCAATGGAAAAATTGGAGCAAACGTTAATGCTTTGGATAGAAGTTCAAACACAAAAAAGAGTACCCAATGATACGGGCGCCATAACAAATAAAGCATTACGAATTTACGAAAACATTGTAGAGCAATTGCCATTTTCTTCTTCAACTGAAAGGAAGCCAAATATTTTGGCAAGTCATGGCTGGTTTGAAAGATTTGAAATAAGACATTCTTTACACAGCTTGTATGTATTGTAATTATATAAAAAACAGTGTTTCCGTAATATATTACATATTTTAACCTGTCAATGCATTTTATTTTTATTTCTGTGTACACCTAAAAATATTGAAAAAAATCACAATTGTTAAATAGCAAAATTAGGCATTTTCTACAAGCTTTTCGATTTACACGGTTTTGACTTGAAAATTTTTAATTTTCGATTTACACGTTTTTCTCAGGAACGTATTTACCGTGTAAATCGGAAGATAGGTGTATTTACATTGCCCACGGGCTTCAATTTCACTTCTAGGGCAGTGGATTCTAAAATGTAGACTTCTAAAAACCAGGGTTAAAGAGTTCTCGCACTCTTTTATAACCATTATTTCCCATAATATTGACCATCAAGGTCATTAAGGTTCATCTCTTGTACACTGCTAATTGACTAAAGCACTCTGCACTACTTCAGAAACATGCGTCTTTTCCTTTTGGATGCAGGGCAAGTTAGGACAAAGAATAATGTAGTGTCCTTTGGCACAAATATTACATAAACTGTCCTCTTGCAAGCCTTTGCAAGATGTCCAGGTTTAAGGCATTTCAGACAACACCTCTTTTCATAAATCTTTGCTCTTTAATCCTTGAATGGCATATATTGAGCAGTGAGTTTATTATTTAACAGTTGGGAGAGACACGTCATATCCACAATTAGGGTAATTGCGGGTATATCTGAAATTATATACAATTAACACAATTGAACGTTTTGCATATAGTAATTAGAAATAGTAGCTTGAAATATGTACATTCTACACTTTCGCCTTAAAACATACAGCCTGCAGAATCTATTAAACTTGATGTATTGGTCTTTATTGTGTGTAAGCAACTTGTTTTGTATTAGTCAGGTAAAGTTGGTTTTCTTCCCTTAGATCAGAAGTTACTGGACAGTTTATCAGAAGGTGTTCAGGGGTTTGTTTTTCGTTTCCACAAGTGCATGCAGGTGAACCAATTTTTCCAATTCTAAACAAATATGTGTTGAAGTCACCATGTCCAGTAAAAAATTGAACGTTATAGAAGTTGGGTCGAACATAGTTAGGAATTCTTGAAGTATCAAAGAATCCCTTGAAATTATCATTGGCACCTCCATAGAATTCTTCGAATTTCTGGTTTATAAAATTAGATACAATTTTTATTTTAGTTGGATCTGATTTTTTGTATCCAATATTTATTTTTAGAGTATTTGTCTCAATAAAATCCGTGAGCTTTGGTGTTCTAGCAACAATATGAGTACAGATTGAAGATTGTGAATTATAAACCTGTGTACTGTGCTTCAAAATTTTGTACTGCAGAGAGTTTAATCTTTCTTTGACTTTTTTGGATATAAAGTTGTACCAGATCGTGGAACCATAGGTTAGTGAACTTCGAAACAGTGTCTTATAAAGTACTTTTTTCTTTTACTGTCCAGTCCCCATGCTTTCCCGGTTAATCCAATTAGGTATCCACTAGCTCTATCTGTCTTAGTAATAATCTCATCAATATAAGGCACAAAATCCAATTTGTTTTTATTTATATGATTTTTAAAAGTTATTCCCATAATCTTCCGTTTTTCCACTCGATTGGCAGTGATAGTGTTCGGAATTTTTGCAGCTATTTTGCTATTAAACAAGTATAAGATTTTCGTTTTCTCTTCAGATACGGTCAACTTATTGTTCCCACACCAGTCTAATATTCTCCCCATGACCTTTCCTGTTGTACTCCAAAGTTCTGTAAAGTTGTTTCCCCAACATATCACAGTTATATCATCCGCATAAGCAATGATTTCACTGTTTGATTGAATAGAATAATGTTCCATATTGTAGGGGATATAGGCCCACCCTGTGGGCATCCCATGCCTAATTTTTTTATGGGTTTCATTTGGTGAATATCTAAAAATCTCACTCTTCTAATATTAAAGAAAGACTGTAATAGTTTTATTATTGAAGCTTGAACGTTGTCCTCATCTAGTCTTTTTAGCACCATCGGCCACCATGCATTGTCGAACGCTCCACTTATATCAACTGCCATTATAGCTGTATATTCTTTGTTTTTATGTTCTAGAGCTATTTTGACAATTTCATTTTTGCAAGATGGTATATCTTGATCTTCTAAATTCATGTTGACGATTGTTAAGCAGATTCGAGTCTTCAAATATTTTATTAGTTTGTTGTTAATTATTTTTTCAAATATTTTGGAAATGCTTGAGTTGAGACAAATGGGTCTGTAGCTTTTATAACTTTTCATGTCTGTTTTACCTGGTTTGGGAATAATTATTACCTCTGATTTTTTCCATTCATTCGGATAATAATTTAAATCTAAGCATTTTTGAAAAGGTTTCACCAGTATTGGAACTATTAGTTGGTTAGTGTGTTTTATCAAATTGTTAGAAATATTAGCAATTCCAGGCGTTTTCTTTGAGTTTAGCTCATCAATTATTCCATTTACTTCATTGGGCGTTATCATTATATTTTCTTTATTATGAAATCCTAGAGTATAGTTCATTATGTTTTTGTGGAAGGCTCTGTCTTCATCATCTCTATCATCGGGGAAAAGGTTGTTTAAAAGTTCCGCTGTGTGTGTCTTCTGGAATCGTTGTTCATCTTTATTCACTTCTAAAATTTCAAAAAATCCCTTTCGGTTAGACCCGTTTTTAATATTTTTGTATACCCTGTATAAATTTCCATATGGGTTTTTGATTTGATGTCCTCTAAGAAAAACCTCCAAGACATTCTTTTAGCCTTATTTATTTCCCTCACGTATTTGTTTTTTACACTTTTATACTGTTGTTCAATAAGGATAAAGGGATTTTTTGCCCGATAATAGGAGTTACGGTGGTATTTACAATAGCTCTCAAAACGTGTTAAGTCCGCATTCCACCATCTGTTTATGTTGTTTTTTATTGGTTTGTTTTTTCTTAGTTTAAGGGTATTATATGATGCTTCAATGAGCGTGTTCGAAAGGTCTTTTACCGCGCTATCGACGTCTTTCCTTGTATTTGCTGTATCCAAAAGGGTTTCAATAATATTTTGATCTATTTTATTGAAATTCTGGCCAAAATTTAACCAGTTCGCCTTTTCTTCACTGAATTTCCATGTGGAATAATTTGTAGCTGTGGTGAAATTATCAGTTGTATGTACTTCATAGATTATTGCTACATGATCAGAGATCTGCGATATTTGTTTTGTGTGCCAGTCTCTGATAGCTGCTATTGCTTGTTTGTTAGTCAGCGTAAGATCAATCACACTAGCATTTCGGCATGTAGTGGATTCATTATTATGTATGTTTAAGTTCGTTTCGTCAATGATGGGGATCAATTTATGTCCGTTGAATTTTTTTGTGGAATCATACCATAATGGCGACCTGGCGTTAAAGTCACCACTTATAATTAGGGGCGTGTTTAAAAATGTTTCAGTTAGTGCTCTGAAGAATGTTTCGTCCTCCTTTCTCATAGAATTGGGGTGAATATAAATGTTTGATATAGCAATATTATTATTTTCTGTTTGTATAGTAATGGTTGTGGCGAAAGAGTTAGTAAATTCTTTTATTAGTTTAATTTGTAACGCATTGTTTCTTACAATTATTGCTGTATTTATATTTTAACTGTTCTCCTGATTATATATTATATTATTTCCTGGAAAAATGACCTCTATTTTTATTTTATAAGGCTCCTGAATCAGAATTAAGTCTGAGTTTATAAATTTTTGGATGAACATAGTTCACTAATGCAGGTATTGCTTTTCCTAGCAATTTGTTGAATAATTTTAATTCTATCAGTAGCTGTGTTTCTTACATTCATATGCATTCAAATGGTGTTTAATTCTTGTTCTACTCTTCTTGAATTGTTGAATAGTCGGTACGCTGCATCGTGTTTTTTATCTCTCTTTCGTAGATTGAGCAGTGATGCAGTCTTTACTTTCATTATTCTTTTCACAGAACAAACATCCCATCTCCTTGGCAGAAATTAAACCTGCAGCGGTAGGTATATTTGAATTCTGCGCGCGCGCTTAAACCTTTTTCTAATTTTCTCTTTTGGGGAAGACCCTTCAAATCTTCTCCTGGCTAGAAGTCTTCTTTCTTCCCCTTCCACTTCTCTTCTAAGAAAATCCAATAGATTGTTAAGGCGAGAGCTGGAGTTAGAATCAGAGTTTTTTGATGCATCACAATTATTCAGCGGTGATCTCTGCCAAGCAACAAGCACATCTTCTGGCAAACAAGACTCTATCATTAGGAAAAGCCATTCTGTGTTTTCCTTGGTGTCAACACCCAAAGATTTCAGAGATCTTAGTTGTGTTTCAAGTTAGTCGTATAGTTTAGCCAATGACCGCCTTTCATCTGGTGGAGTCTTCACACTTGCCATCATTAATTTAAGCAGTTCCCTTACGTATATTTCAACAAGCAAATCTTTGTTCCAAGGCTTGGACCGCTTTGACATAGTTTTTTTCTGTTTGGGGATAGCTTTCTATGAGCTCTCTGGCTCTAGTGTTTCATTGCATAGACTGCACCAGATAATGAAACTTGTCTGCATCATGCAGCTCAGTATCCTCATGAATCTTTTCAAATTGTGCCCAAAATGGAAGCCAATTAATTAGTTCTCCATCAAATTTTCTTATTTCGATCTTAGGAATTTTATAACTTTTGGCCATTAATGACCCATTTGAGCTTCACAGTAATTTAACATCACTTTTGTTTTCAGAATCAATTAATTATCTTACCTTTCTTTCCAGGGTGATGAAGGTATCCGAATAATGTTCTGCTTCCTCAATTTCACAATTTAAAGTGTATTCTTCGGCATCAGCCACCATCATATGATCCAACATCTTCTGGTCAAGTTCCTTTAATTTTTAATCTATGTCTTTTAATTTTCTAAATTTGTCCTTGATTACACCTAGATCAGCGTTAGTTTTACTTTATTCGGAATCCAAAACATTCACTGCCTTAGAAAATCGCGTTCTGGTTACTGAGCGCAACTTCTTGTCACGTTCCATCCTGGCAGGCTCACCACTTTTGTTAATTAATAACAAAAAATATATATATTTATATATCTAAAAGGCTTTTTCTTTATTGCTTTTAAATTCAATTGAATTTAAAATATATGAAAGAAAATTTTATTTATTTACACACATATATATACTAGCGGATGTGTCCTCGGCTTCGCCCGGGTTTTAACCGAGTGAAAGTTTCCCTAACGAATATTATTGATAATAATATTCCGAAACATACAGAACATTATCATAATAATGATAATAATATTCGTAACATTATATATTTATAAAGCTATACAACCAGTTTAACCGCATAAGTTTCTTTTTATTTATGAAAAATCATTTTTAATTTCAAAGAGAAATAATTTAATATTTCTAACTTTTGGATGACGTATGAAAAGGTTGAATATATGAAGAGTGATGGTCTATATATGAATGGATGACGTATGGAGGGTGAAAAATATGAAGAGTAATGGCGAACGGAGAAATAAAAGTGTCCAGGAGCGGAAAACGAACCCACAACCTTCTGCTTACCGGGCAGGTGCCATGTCCACTTATTTTTCCGTTCGCCATTACTCTTCATATTTTTCACCCTCCATACGTCATCCATTCATATATAGACCATCACTCTTCATATATTCAACCTTTTCATACGTCATCCAAAAGTTAGAAATATTAAATTATTTCTCTTTGAAATTAAAAATGATTTTTCATAAATAAAAAGAAACTTATGCGGTTAAACTGGTTGTATAGCTTTATAATTATACGCCGCAGTCATTTATAAGTATTATATATTTATATAATATATAAAATATATTTTTCGAGCAAACATATCCGTTCTCTCTACTGAATAGATTTTTAAAAAGATATATTTATATGGTAATTTAAACCAACAACCCCATATTGTATGTAACTCATAGCAAAATTTTCATGTTGTATAATAGAGACACATCTGTAAATGATTATACGCATGATTGACATGTGTCATTACATCATCATATTTAATTTACTTTGTACAAACTGAGGATAAATAAATAAAACTCTGTAATATATTAAGAGTTGAGCTGAAGCAAGAGATAGAAGTCATAACGTCTGAAATCGAGATAGATTTAGAATTCCCACAACAAGGTCTAAAAATGGAAACTGCCACGGCGCCAGTTTAGAATTTCACCAGGCGATCCACCCTCTTCACATCTGGTGAAATGTAATGCTCCCTTTTTCAGAAAAGGTATATAAAGCCCCTGTCTTTAGCCAAAAATACAGTCACTTCACCATCTGCGTGAGCCCTCGTCGGTTGTACCCCAGGTCCACCTCATCGACCATGTAGCCCAGGAAGAACTCTTCTATCTCCATCTTTCGCTCCTAGCTCAACTTTTATCTGTTCACGGAACTTTCTTAGTGCAACTGTGTCTTCGTTTTTTGTGTATGGACATTCCCAAGCTTTCCACTCTGCCTCGATGACGACTGCCTGTACTCTGTGAGGACTTTTAAAGGTCTTACAAGGTGCAGAGAGGTACTGGAAAACTCCCCGTCCTGACTGTTCCTCTCGGTTAACACAGTATAGCGAGAGTCAACAGGACCTCATCACATAGTTAGTCGACAGGATTCTACAAGAGGCTACCAGACCTCACCACATTTCTAGTCGACAGGATTCTACAAGAGTCTACCAGACCTCATCACATTACATTTATATATCCATAGAAACATAGGGCGCCTCTCTCGTTAAAATAAACATCAAAACCTGAAGCCATCTATTGACCGTCGCATAATTGCGACATGCAACTGTTTGGCAACTGTACTTCTTTTTTCTAGTTGTTGAATAAAGAAAATTATTTAGACGCTGGTTTTTTAGAAGCACAGTGAAATATGATTGTAAAATTAATTGTATTGTACCAATAATAATTTGTGATGCGCTGTGTTGGTTGTATAAATCGAAATTTCAGAAGCGCAATTTATTGGTTGGATTGGTTACTAAAATGTTGTGTATTGTGATCTCAGTTTAACATGTAAAATGTTTATATGTGTTGTGGGATGTGGTTAAGGAGCTTGTGAGATTTGTGAGAAAACCTAAATGATTAGTGTGAAACAGGTGTTACAAAATTTAAGATGGCGGTCAATAACATCTGCCTTGAGCGAGGAGAACGGAAATTGTACAAACATTGTCCAAAGATAGTTGCGACTTGGGGGAGTGACGTCATAAAGAGCGTTCACTTCCTGTTTTTCGTCGGGGATTCTGTTTCTGGGATGGTCAATCTTGTGGGATGGTTTGTTAGATTTGTCATTTACTTGAAACTGACTTTCTCTCTCTTTTTTTGTTGAGGTTGGCAATTTTATTGCCTATTTGAAAATACCGGGATTTAAATGGAAAAAGGGCTGTGAGGTTGTGGGCGGTATAAATCGGTAAGTTGCGTCTCGAAGATATCTGGAGTCAAATGTGAGATATATATCTTGAGACAATCGCTGTCGGTTTTAAACAAATCAGGGTTGTGGAGGTGCGATGTACAGAACATTCTCTCTGTAATATTTCAATTTATGGACACGTATGGTGTCACTGTCTCTATTGAGGGGTTAATTGGGGCGATCTATTCGAACGACATTGGGTGAGATTATTTCAATTATTGTATATGGTCCAGTAAAATATGGTGCTAATTTACCTGTGTCGGGATGTCTCCAATTTTTTACCAAACCAAGATCATTCACTTCGAAATGTGGTGTTCTGTGCTGCTTATCAAAGGTTTCTTTATCTTTTTTATGCTTATTTTGGGTACGAGAGCGTGCTATCTCTCGAGCTATAGTTATTTCGGGGGGGGGGGGGGGTATGGGTTAAGATGAGTTCTTAGATCTGAGGGGATAACATTGAACATTAAGTAGGTGGGTGGAAAACCTGTGACGGAATGGGGTGTATTATTATAAGTCTGAGTGACGCGCTTAACTTGTTGAGTCCAGGAAGCTTTCGGATTTTCTAGATAAGCTTGTTGTGAGTAGGGGTTTATACTATGCGTTATTAGAAATTTACGGAAATTTTCTGAGGTAAAAGCGGACGCTCTGTCAGATAACAGACTTTTGTTGATCCTTGTTGTAGTACTGTTTTGAGGGTTTGAATGTACGTTAGGGTAATGGTGGACTTCGATGGAAAGGTCCAAGAATATCGCGTTAAATGGTCTACTATTACGTGTAGATATGTCTTGGCATGTCCATATTTCGATATTCCAGCTATGGTATCTAAAGAGATTAAGTCGAATGGTTGTTGAGGTGGTAGAATTTGTCCGAGGGCACCATGGGGTTTACCTTTGGGCCTTTTATTGATTTGGCAGGTGGGACACGCGACCTGACAAATATTTCTATAGATTTAGAGATACCTTTCCAGTAATACTGGGTAGTAATTATGCGGGTCATCTGAGAGATGCCTGGGTGGTTATATTCTTAGTGAACTTTGTTAATTAGAGTATGTTACAGGGTTTCGGGAATCATTATTTTAATTACACCTTTTCGGGTAATGGTATGTAAGTCGTTTGTATCAATGTTGAATGTGGATGCTATATTGGTTGATGCTGTTTAATAATATCAGCTCTGATAAATCCTACAAAGAGGTTATGTGATATTAAATCTGCTTCGTACTGTTGGCTGCCTTTGAGATAGTGGATTTCGTAATTATAGGTAGATAGTCTCAGGCTGCATCTAAAGAGTCGTCCTGACGGATATTTTATAGCTTTAAGCCATTGTAAAGCTTGGTGATCTGTGTATATGGTAATTTTTTTTACCGGTGAGGTATATTCGGAAATTGTCTACATTTTCGACAATGGCGATGCACTCGAGTTCGGAAACGGTGTAGCTTCTCTCATGTGCTCTAAGGGCGCGGCTGAAATATTGTACAGGATTTTCTTGTCCTTCTGGATATACCTGTTTGAGTATTACTGCGATCCCTTGGGTGGATGCGGCGCAATAAAGGCGGCATGGCAAACCGACTTGATACAAGTGTAGTACTGATTTACTGGTTAAACTCTCTTTGAGAGTGGTAAAGGCTTGTTGAAAGTCTGGTTCCCAATTCCATTTCACATATTTTTAAGTAGTTTATTTAAAGGTGCTCGTAAGCGGGCATAATCTGGTATAAACTTATTAAAAACGTTCCCTGCTCCTAAAAATTATCGTAGTGCCTTTTGATTGGTAGGTGGTTTGATGGCATTTATGGTATCAAGGGTGCGCGTCTGTGGTGCATAAGTACCTGCGGTAACAGTGTATTCTAAGAAATCTATGGATGATTTAAAAAAAAACGATCATTTATTATAATTGAGTTTGATGTTTTCTTGTTGATACACCTTTAGAAATTGTTGTAGGTGTTGTAGATGATCCTCTAAGGTGTCAGAAAAAATAATGAAATCGTCGAAATAATGGGTAACAAAATTTATATTTTTGCATGACCTGGTTTATGGCACGATGGTGTATCTGTGGTGAATTTTTAAATCTGTAAGGAAGTCGTACTGAGAAATTCGTACTGACTATCCATCGTCACGAAAGCTAGTAGATTACGTGAGTTAGGTTTTATTTTCCACTTGCCAATATGCGGATGCTATATCTACAGAAGAGCAGTATTTGGCTTTCGACAATGTGTCAAGAATGGTTTCTATTAAAGGTAACGGATGTACGTCTGGAGCGATGATATCATTGAGTTCTCTGTGATCAACACAGAAACGTTTCGTTTTGTCACGTTTCGTAACAAGAATTATTGGACTGGCGTAGGGCGAGACTGACGGGGCAGTGATACCATGTTGGAGCATTTGCTCTATTTGGGTTTGTATTTCTTGTTGGTCGTGTAATGGCACTCTATATGGGCGTAATGCTATTATTTTTTTCTGTGGTGGTATTGACTTTTATCGGTGGTATGTTCAATTTGGGAACATTGTATTTATTAGTAGATAACACGTGCGAGAATTCTTATAGAATTCGGTGAAGTTCGTGTGGACAATGTTCTAACTGAGGTGCCAAATTAGAAGGTATAGATAACTTAATATCATGGGCAGGAGATATAGGGGTGATACAACAGTGGGGGAACATATAATTGGGGCAGGGTCCGCCACGTGTAAACAGGACTGGTTCGAGGGAAGCGTGGTAAAAATAGCTGTTTCTCTCGGTTGAGTAAGACACAAATCCTGTTTGCACTTGGTGAACTCATAGACATTCGTTGGAGATCATCATTCTTTTGATAAATTTTGAGATTATTAAAATCCATAATTAATTTAAATATTTTAAGGGTATTAGTAGATAAAATACGAATAGGTAGTTAAGCTTCTATTAAAAAAAATAGTTCTTAGGTGAGAATACCTATTTTAAGTTTTTAAAATATATATATTAGGGTATTTACATTATGGGCTATTGCATTTATAGTTGAACTGTACTGATGGATAATAATTTTATATGGTAATCTATTTTCTATGGTTCTTAAAATATCTAAGTTAAGTATGTTAATAGATGCTTCCGTGTCTATTAAAAAGGGCAAATTTACATTT
Organism: Cordylochernes scorpioides; assembly: GCA_030710605.1. Taxonomy (NCBI): domain Eukaryota; kingdom Metazoa; phylum Arthropoda; class Arachnida; order Pseudoscorpiones; family Chernetidae; genus Cordylochernes; species Cordylochernes scorpioides. The sequence goes on along the minus strand of CP092871.1, from coordinate 62,431,846 downwards.
GGTGACAGTTCAGTCCATATTACGAACTGTTCAACGAAAAAAGGTTGTAGGTTTTCCTACCTTTGAGTTGCTCGCGGGGCTTGTAGAGTCGTCTTGGCTTGCAGCTTGGACTTGGGGAACAGGGCTCAGGGATTGGTTCTGGGTGTGGGTACCACGTTTTGGTACAGTGGTTGTGCGTGGTCTGGCGCTGTAGACTTGGCGTGTTCGGCTCTGTGAGAACCGTTGTTCACACTGGGAGTGCCAGTGCAAAGCATTGCAATACTTGCAAGGCGAGGGTGGGGGTGCAACTTGGTACGTTACACGTGATGACCGCTGGTTGTTGTACCGCGGTGGATGTTGTGGTAGGTTGGATGTGGGGCCTTGTCTACTTGGCGCTGGTACGCTGCACTGGTGACACACTGAGTTCCTCTTATTCTTGACACTAGGTCGAACCATTCTTTAATGGTGTTTGGCTGCACAGTTGCGATTAATCGCTGGTCTGCGACGGGGAGTCCGTCGGTCAGAGACTCTATTAATATGTCGGTGGTTAGGTTCAGTTTCATTCTCATTACCGTTTTGTTTTGGTAGTAGACTTCTAGGGGCATTTGGGGTGTCAATTTGTGGCTAGGAAGCGTGCAAACGACGCTTCTGTCGTTGCTGGGAATAAATCTATCAAGGTCTGGCGGGCTTCATTATAAAATAACCTATCTAACCGTAGGCTTCGGAAATATTGGAGGGGCTTACCTTGCAGGTAGCAGGGTAACTTGCGTAGACGGTCCGTGTAGGTCAGCTCAGCTCGGTCTGCTTGGGCATCGAAGCTGTCGAAAAAGCTCTGGGCTTCAAAAGTACCATCATATGGACTCGCGTCTATTTCCCTCGTAGGTCGAACGACCAGCAGCTTACTCAGGGCATCGGCGATCTTTTTTAGCGGGTCTGCGGAGGTCCCTTGGGGCGTGGACGTTCCTCCTCCTCAAATGTCGTCTTGGGGACAACTGGCTCGGTCGTATCGTTGGACTGGTCGGTTTGCTCTTCCATCTTTGCTCTTTCTCGCTTCTATCTGGACAGTCTGTTCACCTTCTTCGTTTGGTATCCTGTCGACTCTCACTATACTGTGGTAACTGAGGGTCTCTCGCTGTGGTGTGGTAACCGAGAGGGGCAAACCTGTAGTAACCGAGAGGAACAGTGAGGGAGGCGCTTTTCATCGTCATCAGAAGTAATTGAAAATGCGACGGTGAAGCTAAACAAGCTTCGAATAATTGTCTTCGAACTAGCATTTCAACAGCTTTTTTCACGCTGGAAAAATAATGTGTAGATAACCAAGGTTCCTATTTTAAAAATTGTATGTTTAAATTACTATACTCTGAATAAATAATTAATTTTAAAAAAGTTCGGGAACTCTTTGATTCTACCTTGTATGGTATAATGACTGTAAAAGTACTTGAATTCACTATTTTAAGAATTAAAAAACAAGACGTTACAACAAATGTGAACATTTCATTTTATATATACTCTTAATTATCGGGTAATATGCGATTATAAATTTCGGGGATGTGTATGGATCTATTAATCGAATGAAATCTTTTGATTTCTAGGGCTTCCAGAGAATATTAGACGCTGTTGCCTACTATATAAATATTGGAGCACTGTACTGTAGGTTCTGCTAAATTAAAAGAATTAGAGGTGTTTATGATATGCTTATAAACGAGTGATTCTCATTTTCTAGTATTTATCTCTGTCTGTTTAAAATCCTAATAATAAACTTCGAAATTACTGAATCAATTCTAACCAAACTTTCCATGCAGCCCTTTGAACCTTTATATCGTTTAGGTGATTTTAAAAAGTTTTTCCCTGAAATTCATTTCCAAATTTCAAGATAAAAAATTATAAGAATTCTCAATATAAAAAATTCACATTTCGAAATCTAATCTTCATCTATAACCTTATTCATATATACATTTTCCTCATATAACCCTTTCTAAACCTGGGGTCGAATTTAGGCCTATTTTTAGAATCCTTTTATCCCTACAATTTTTTCCTAAAATTCAAGAAAATTGATCCCAAAAAAATAATCATTGTGAAGCGTGGAATTTAATATTTATTTTATTTATAGCCAAATTACTAATGAAAAAGTGGTGTGTAAGTCACAACATAGTGTCGAGGAGAGATATACATGAAATAAAAATAAACGATAGCAATACGTTTCTTTATACGTGAAATTTTTGCAAGCTTTCGGATCTTATCGATCCTTCCACAGGCCAAGCTATAACTTTATAGCAATTCTTTTGTCTATTTACAATGAAATAAAAAGAAAGTACCTTCATTATTATATATGTCTTATTAAACAACAACAATAGCCTTTATTGGGCACACGTGCCATATAGGATTCTCTCTGTAGGACAAAATAAATAAATAACAAATTAGCATCGTAGTTATATATGTCTTATTGAAGTAAACAACAGAAAAAAAATTGATAATAAGAAGGAGAAAATTTATTTTCTACAGTAATAATAACATGTCTTGAGCAAAATACTATAAAAAAACATATATCTCTTATTATCAATATCCTTCATATTACTTCTCTTGATATTAAACATTTTTACGAAAATGTTTAAATGATATCGCGAAAATATTTGTACATTTGAGGCATAAAAAGATTTAATAATCTTCCTACAAAACAAAAATAATAATATTATGAAAATTCAACATATTATTAATAATTAATTCGTTCAATTATCTTTTTTCTCCTACATTTTTATATTTCCTCAAAGCGATTATGATGATTAATAGCAATAAGTTTAGTTTGTTTCTATCTAGTCGCCTTTATACGTCGGTCTCACAGGGCAACCCTCTGAAAAAATAATTTCAGAGCTATAGTGCAGTCGAATTTATCTGTGATTTGTAGAAAAAATTAAATAAGCATTAAAGTAAAATATATATTGAAAACTAAATACAATTCGAATCAAGTAAAACTAACTAAGGTGAATCCACAAAAATCAAAATTAAACGGGTGTAAACTTAATTTCAAGCAAAGTACAAATAAAACAAAAATCTGGAATTAATTTAATTGGCATTGCGTTTCTTTTCAGGCGTGGCCTTTTAAAGGGAATTTTGAAATCGAATGCTTATCAAATATATTTTATATCTGAATAAAATATTCAATTTATAAAGTATCTAATATTATATATATTTAAATAAGTTTTTATATGTGAGCAATAGTTACCCAGATATTATTTGAAACATTACCAGGACATAGAAAGCAAGCAACAACGATTATTCCTGGAAACACTGGTATCATCAAAAATAAATAGCATCAATAGAAAAATTGACTTTCTAACCCAATATAACATATCCCTGACAAATTATCTGAATATGAATAAATATTTGTGTGTATATATGTGACAATATAATAATAGGTGGGAAGAGAAATAAGGACACCACAAGTTTGGAAAAAGAACCCCAGACAACCAGAGAGAGAGACGGGCCCGGCAACAGCCGGGTGGCCGTTCGTGTCGCACCACAGTCCCCAACTGTCTTAATAGTCCTTAGGTTCCAAGTAACGGGGCCCCAGTGGTCGCCCCTTGGAATGTCGCTGCTGTCTCAAGTGACCGGACTTAACACCCCGTCTCCCTCTGGGTTGGCTCTAGGTTTGCTTTATTATTCCTTGAGGAGTATATATTATGACATATGGCCCCCGTTGAAGAAGGCTGAACATGGTTTGAGTATATTTAAAGCTGGAGAAGCCAGAAATAGGAAAAATAATTTTACAGTTGAAATTAATTAAGGTTATGGTGACATAGTTTTATGTAAATAAAATATTGTATAGTACACAAAGTAAATATTATTTACATGCAGTTTTACATCACCGGAGAGTTTGATATTTAAGGAAATATTTGAAAATATCAAAGTTATAAAAGGCTATATACAATAACATCTAATGTATTATAAGGGAAATGCTATTGAGAGGTGTCAACAAGGAGAAGAAAAGTCGCATACATATGATGAAAATATTGAGCCATTAAGACTGGGGAACTCTACACTTTAAGATATGTTTTGAGGCGTACATGGCAAGGGGAAGACTTGGCATGGGTTTTCTAGGCTATAGGTGTAGAGTACGAGAAATGAGGTTGAGGGTGGAAATTGCGTGAGCTCAGAACTGAGGTAAATATAGAATTACATACAATGTTAGAATTTTGGCGAACAGAGCGAGGGGAAACTTGCTTTGGGCCATTCTACCTTATCTATGCAGTTACCCGTGTAGCGAGTCAGAGGGGAAATGTCCCGTGTGTAGGTGAGGAAGTCGCATGGACCTATAGTTAATTTGAGAAGATAAAATAGTTCGAGATACAAAGGTAGAATATAGGCGAACAGAGCGAGGGGAAACTTGCTTTGGGCCTTTCCACCTTAATTATTTCGATACTATGACACTTGAGTAGTTTTAACTAATTGAAGGAAAGTGTGCGCGCACAGTGTCAAAAATTGAGACGAGGACGGTGTTGTCCTTTACAGGTGACAAGCCTCTCGTACACGAGGAGTTTGAACCGTCGTGGGAGCTTGTGCGAGGAGATGATTTCGCGACGGGTTGAACGTAAAACCCATGTCTGCGCGAAATGATGACGGACCGGACAGAATCAGCGACGATGTTTAACGTACCTCCGTGGGAAATATCGGACGTTGGTTATATCGTGCTGGTATGGACAAGGGACAAACATAGATTTGAAGACAGGGCCCGTGTGGCGAAGGCGTGGCGCGCAGGCGTGCAGATTGTTCAAGTACGAACAAAAAGAAGCTGATAAACATCTAGCAGTTAGTTAATCTGCATCCTGTGACGAACACTCCAGTGGCTAGGTGGTGTCGGTCGGTGGATATGCTAGAGAGCAACTACAAAATATATTATCGTAAATGAAAAGTGGAGATTAGAATTTTGAAATGGCAATATAGTAGTTCGATAATTGATAACTCATTAATTCTCAAGAGGGGCATGGGCTGGTAAAAGGTTAACAGAGTTGTAAGAATGAGAGGGGCATTCAGGGGAAGAATGATACGGTTACTAAGGATTGGTTGTAAGCAAGGCTCACGTGGTGGTTGGAATTCTTCGACGCCTGAGCTAACAGAGTGAATTATAAGTCGGTTAGGGCAAGAAATTATTTTTAGTGAGCCGTGCTTACAATTAGGAGAAGGTTATATACAAAGTGGTACAAATGGTTAGGTAATGGAAAACTATTTTTATAGATAACTTGATTATGAAAATATAGTATGGATAATAAAATCATTGTTAATAGGGGTGGAGAGAATAAATGGAGCTAATTATAGAAATATTGGCATCAGAGTTTACAACGAATGATTTCTTTGAAGAATGAATGGTAGGGGTAAAGCAATTGCACTTACAGATTATGTTGGTTTAAAGCGAAGTAGATTCATTGAGTTCATTGAGGGAGGGTTCTGTCTGCAGATACTGCACGTGCCAGTGTTGTCCGCCACAGTAGTGGCAGGGATATGGCGGAGTCCATGGTGGTGGAAGGTGCCCTGCTCTGGCGCGATGATCGTTCTTGGACAAATCTAGTGCTGGGAGAAGGGTGCAGCAGGTTCATCTCCGTCGTAGGTGATCACATCTTCCGGATCACGGTTCAAGAGTTGGCCGAGGCAGAGGGTGAGAGCTCGAAGAGAAGTGGTTACAGTTGAGTTGGTTGTAAATTCTTGTGGAACTTGGCTGTGGGTTTGTCCGATCACCATGGCTTTGCTTCTTTTTTCTTCATATTCCAGTAGATATGGGAATTTGTTTCCCGGCTAGGTCTTATCCTGTCGACTTTTAATGTGGCAATATAATAATAAGGTGGGGAAAGAGAAATAATCACACCACAAGTTGGTAGAGGAACCCAGGCAACCAGAGAGAGAGGGAGAGACAGGCCCGGCACAGCCGGGCGGCCGTTCGATGCGCCCACAATCCCTAACTGTCTTAAAAGTCCCAACGTGTTGACGGACGGGCCCCATTTGTGGCCCCCTTGGAATGTCGCTGCTGTCTCAAGTGACCGGACTTTACATCCCGTCTCTCTCTGGGCTGGCTCTAGGTTTGCTTTATTATTCCTGGAAGAGTATATATTATGACATATGGCCCCCGTATAATATTTATTACTTTAGCTGTAAACAGTCTGATGCATGCCCACGAGAAAACATGCCAATAACATTTTTTTCGATCATTTTGTATAAAGATTATTTAGAGATTGTACACAGAGTATTAGCCCGTTGAAGAGCAGTATATTTGCAAATTCAAAATTAAAAGAAACCTTTTTCCTGATTCTTATTTTTCCTTTTTAAATCAGTTTTCACACACACAACAAACAATTTAATATACTCTTAGGTAAAAATTCTAGTTGTAAGTATATATGAGGTAAAGCTATTTAATCTATATTGTGGCGAAGAAATAATTTATATTTTATTATTTAATTTAATCTAATTATTCAATTAGAATATTCAACAGATTATATAAATATATATTACTCTGTATTTGTAAATCATCATAAAAATATTCCTTTGCTTGCTTGTTCAAGGTTCTCTATCTGTAGATAGTTTTGTTGATAATTGACGACTAGTGGTACTGATGCCATCAATAAATACTTTGACGTCTTAAGATATTCCAAGACCTGATTTCTACGCTACAATATTGTGAATGACACACCTCATATTTGATTTATTGTATATGAGAATATATAAATTTCCTACCCTATACCCCAAAGTGTTATACTTATCCATTTTGCTTGAATTTTCTTATTATGTCGTAGAGGAATGATTGTCGTATACATTTGTAGGGTTCAGGGTTTCTTGGCCAAAGTTTTTATAAACTCAACATATGAGAATCTTAAATTTTGTATAAAAGATTTTGAGGGATTTTCAGTCTTCCCCACACTTTGAGGCTTCTATTATGAAGTTTGCCACTCATTAACATAGAAACATCAAGATATACATGTATAAATATACTAGCGGATGTGCCCGGCTTCGCCCGGGTTTTACCCGTGTAAAGGTTTGTCTAACGAATATCTCGATAAAGTGAGCATTTTTTCCCGGTCCCTTGAAAAATACTCGATAAGTTGGATAAAATCAATATTAATCGGTACCCGAGTAAAGGTTTGCCTAACGAACATTTTTTAAAACAATTCTCTATAAACTTATAAAAAAATAATAGATATATTTAAATAATGTGAAACTCGTAAATTTGAATCTCTCTATAAAGTGATCATTTTTTCCCGGTCCCTGTGTGCCGTGTCATTCTGAATTTTGTTTTTCCTAATTTTCTACATTACAAAATCATCGTTTTATCTAGTGAAAATTTTTTTCCCGGACCCTTGAAAAATACTCGATAAGTTGAATAAAATCATGGTCGTTTATGGAAGATGGACGAAGTTCCCGGGGTCATCTTGGGCAAGGCCGGCGAGGTTTTTTTCTTGTCTACTTGACACAGCTGTATCACCAACTCTGCCCCCGCGCGCCAGGACATCTTGACCCCTCTGATTGGTCGGTGGGTATTTGGACTGTCCATCCGGCCGGCGGCCGGACGATTAAATTCTCTCGACAGGGGTGGGGCAGACCTAAGCCTATCTCCGTCGCAAGGTGGCGCTGCTTGCGAGTTAAAGCTACAAATCTGCAAATAACTCTAAGGATATTCAAGATATTCAAGAAATTATTTTTCGGAAACCTTTCCGGGGATATGCCTAATAATATCCCAAAATTTCACGGCGATTGGATGTATGGTTTTTGAATCTATAGAGTACACACACACACACACAGACAGACATTCATTTATATATATATATAGATATGTATTTATTTATATTAGTTTACATCCTGATTCAGATGAAAAATTATTTAGTATAAAGAAATGGGTTACTCAAATTTTTAACCATATTTAAAATTTTTCACATAAATATACATATAAAAAACAATAGAAAAAATAAAAATAAGTGGGTCAGGTGTTGATATTAAAAATAAAGAAGGCCTCTCCTGACCACGAGCACATGTGCTCGTGGTCAGGAGATGCCTACTTTATTTTTAATATCAACACCTGACCCACTTATCTTTATTTTTTTCTATTGTTTTTTCATGTGTTAAGCCTCTTTACCCAAATTTGGCCTTAAATACCCATTTCTTGATTTTTCAGGAAGCCATTGGGACCAAAAATATTTTTGGTCGCAGTCGTTACAGCCTTCTCCACGCTGACGAGCGCCAACAGCGCGAAACGCGTTCGTGGATGGCTTTTCTTGATTTATCAAGAAATTGGGTTGGCCAAATATCTCGAAGCAAGCTAAATAAACGTTTAGTTTATTTTTGCTCCACTAGATGGCGCTCTGCCATCTAAAAGCACATGTGTTCGTGGTCAGGAGATGCCTTCTTTATTTTTAAATATACATATATATCTTGATGTTTATTTACATATATTTAAAAAGAAACCAAAGGACAACAAATAAAAAAAATGAAGAAAGACTATAATTCTTAATATGTAAACTATAAAATATTTATTGTTGCATCCAATGATGTTTTTCTCTTATAAAAATAATATTTTTTTAAAAATGATGTTGGCCTAGATATGTTATCTTATAAACAAATCATTAAAAAATTAAATATAACCTATGAATCCCTATTGAAGATTAAATAAATAAAATGTTTACTTACATTTCCAGATACCTCCCCTTGCGGGGAGGCCAAAGTTTCCCCAGTTCCGATCTCTTCCGCGACCACTTTCAAACTGACCACCGATCCTCTCCCCGGGTGACCGTATCATAACGAAAAAATAAATCATATCATAAATCATAAAAATAAATCAGGTCTCCCTCTGTGATAGGTCCAAAAAGGCAAAAAAAAAATAATATACCTAAGTAAAATATATATATTGTTGCACCAAGTGGCAGCTTTGCAGGGTCGTCGACCTTGGTTTCTTCCTTCTTGGTGTTATACACGTTTCCCGAACGGGTTTCCATATTCAAATCAAATGAATAAAAGTAAATAAATAAAATTAAATAAAAATAAATTACCTTTTCAAGTTATTGTGTTTATTTATTCTTGTCTTGCTCCTCCGTCGCGATCCGCAGTCTTCCAATAAGCAATATAGATATATGTACAATAAAATATTACAAAAGGAATGAAACTATAAAAAGGAATGATGATAATCTAAATATTCTGTTTTAAATAAAAATAAATAAATATATAATTTAAATTTTAAATATTTTAAAAATAATATTATAAATAATTTTTAAAATACGCGCATTAATCATGATGCAACACTTCCCCCTCTCCAGAGGTCGTCACGTTTTCGTGAGTGACCTCATCAATTCTTTCAAAATAAGGTTTGAGTCTTGAGACATGGACAATCAATGGGTCTTGGCCAGGATTATATTTCGGTTCAATTAAGTAATTTACGTTGGACAGCTTCTTTAATATTCGATATGGACCAAAATATTTTCTCAATAGTTTTTCACATTTTCCGATTTTCCTGACTGGTGTCCAAACTGCCACTAAATGTCCTGGTTCATAGATTCTCTCGTTGTGTTTTTTGTCATAGTTTCTTTTCATTCTTTAATGAGTCTTCTCTGTGTTATTAATGACTACCTGTCTCGTCCTTGATATTTTATCTAAGTAATTTTCTATATATTCGTCATAATCGTTCATGTTACTGTCAATTGGGATATTATCGTCGTCTAAGAGGGACATGGGTTCCCTCCCAAATAACAGGAAAAATGGAGAGTAGCCTGTGGTTTCTTGAATCGTGGTATTGTACGCGTGGGTGACGAAAGGGGGGATTTCCTCCCAGTTCTTCTGGTCTGTATTTACATACATGCTTATCGTGTTGATTAGAGTTCTATTTACCGTTCCGTTAGTCCGTTAGTCTGGGGATGGTAGCTCGTCGTGAAGCAGTGTTTAACTTTGCACATTTTAATAACCTCCTTCATCAAATTGCTAGTGAACTGTGAACCTCTGTCACTAATAAGAAACCTTGGGGCTCCGTGACATAAAAAATTTGTTCGATTAAAAATGTAGAGACTTCTTTCACTGTTGCTTCTGATACTGCCTTTGTTTCAGCGTACCTGGTATAATAATCAGTCAACACAATTATCCACTTCCTTCTTCTTTTCGTTGATGGCAAGGGACCAACAAAGTCAATCCCGATTCTTTCTAAAGGGTAGTTAGCTGGGGGAATGGGTTGCAAAAGTCCAGAGGGCGACTGATTTGAACCTTTCCGACTTTGGCAAAGATGGCACGTCTTTACAAATTCTGAAACATCTTTCAGCATGGAAGGCCAATGATATTTATTCTTCAAACGGTATGTAGTTCTGGCGACGCCTAGATGGCCATTCAGCATATGGTTGTGGAATTCACTCATGATTTCTTTCCTTCTCTTCTTCGGCACTACCAGCAACCATGCTCTGCCTTCAGGGTTTGGGTTCTTCTTATATAGACATCCATTTTCCTCTTTAAAATTCTGTGTGATTGCTCGTTTGCTTCCTTTAAGGTTTTTCTTAACATTTTCTATGAATTCATCCTCTTCATTTATTATCTGATTCAAAAATAGTCGTTCATAATCTTCGACCCAATCCGTTTCAGGTAGGGGTCCTCTAGATAAGCCATCAGCATCCATATGTTTTTTACCTGATTTGTGTATTATGTCAAAATCGTATTCCTGAATTTTGAGTGCCCACCTTGCAAGTCTACCTGTTGGATCTTTAAGATTTTTCAGCCAGCACAATGCGTGATGGTCTGTAATTATCTTGAAGTGTCTTCCATATAGGTAGGGTCGTAATTTTGATATCGCCCACACCACAGCCAAACATTCCTTTTAGGTGGTTGAGTAATTTTGCTCAGATTTACTTAGAGTTCGACTCAAATATGATATCACCTTCTCTTCCCCACAGATAATTTGGACCAGTGTTGCACCTAAGCCGATGTTAGAGGCGTCTGTGTGATTGTAGGTGGCTGCATTTGGATCAAAGTGACCTAAAATTGGCAGATTTATCAGAGCTTTTTTAAGGTTTTGAAATGCTTCCTCTTGATTTTCTGTCCAGGTAAATTGCGCATTTTTCCTGATGAGTCCTGTCAATGGGTCAGCAATTAATGAGAAATCTTTAATGAATTTTCTATAATTGGAACACATTCCTAGGAATGATTGTACTTCTTTGACCTTCTTGGGCTGAGGAAAATCCCTAACGGCTTTGATATTATATTCGGCCGGTTTTATACCCTGTTGGTTGGTTATATGACCAAGGATCTCAAGTTCTTCAAAAGCAAATCTGCATTTCTTGTCGTTCAGTTTCAAATTAGATTCACTAAAACATTTTAAGACAGCTTCTAGTCTTCTAAGGTGGGTTGGAAAGTCTGAGCTGTATATAATAACGTCGTCCAGATAACAAAGGCAAATCTGCCATCTTAGATTTCCAAGCACATTGTCCATATTCCTCTCGAAAGTAGCAGGGGCGTTGCATAGTCCAAAGGGCATGACGTTGAATTCATATAAACCGTGGGTCGTAGTGAAAGCTGTCTTCTCCTTGTCTTTCTCTTCAATTTCGACTTGCCAATATCCCGATCTAAGGTCTATTGCTGAGAAGTACTTCGATCCTTGGAGAGTATCCATTACGTCATCAATTCTTGTGTTGGATAAACATCCTTTACTGTTACCTCGTTCAATTTTCTATAGTCTACACAAAATCTGAACTTACCATCTCTCTTCTTGACCACTATTACAGGGAAAGACCAGGGACTTGAAGATGGTCTAATTATGCCTTCTTTGAGCATTTCATCAATTTGATCTTTTATAATGTCCCGTTCTTTGGGACTCACCCTATATGGCTTGTGCTTTATCGGTTTTGCATCTTCTGTATCGATCCGGTGTTTTGCCAAATTGGTCCTGCCTAACCTCGGCGAAAACAAATCAGCATACTTAATCAAAATTTGTTTCAAATCCTCTTGTTCTTTAGGTGATAGATTTTTGTTTATCTGAAATTGGATTTCGTCATTATTAATTTGCTCTAACTTCTCTATGAACTTTACCTCTGCAGGAAGGCTTCCATAAGCCAATGTTTGGTCTTTCATGATTTTTAAAGGTCGAGGATAAGGGTTCGTTATCCAGATATGAGTTTTCCTATCCGTGACAGTAAGCAAACTTCTTGGCAATCGAAGGCCATTTGTTTGAATCATTCTGTTGTTCTCTTCGATGACATATTCGCCATCCTCTGCTTCTATTGAGGCCTTAATTAATCTAATAGACAGTTCAGGTATAACAGTATCTTCAACGCTTTTTATTTTTTTCAGTTCATAATTGTTTATGTTATGATTATTCGTCAGATCGTATTTTATTATTTCTTTTTTGCAATCTATTTTCGCGTTCATTTTCTTAAGGAAATCTCTTCCAAAAATTAATGTCCGTAAATGCGTTTTCAAAATCACAAATTTGTGCGATAATGCTTTGTCATCAATTTTTATATTTAACAATATACTTCCTACTATGTCTAATTTTTTTCCATCGGGTCCTGCACAAGTTTTTGCGAGTTTACTTATACCATGGCCTGTATCGAGGGCCGTTCTGAGGTCGACCACTGAGAGGTCAGCGCCTGTATCAACCAAAGCTTCAAAAGTTCCTATCTTGTCCACATGAATTTTTAATTTGTATTTAGGGTCCAACTTTTTGATTCCATTTAAGGTCGACTTGCTTTGATTGACATATTCAGGCGCGACGCTTAGTTTAAATCTTCCAACACGGAATATCTATTCCGGGTAGGAATATTTGTCTGTGTGCTGTGACATAAATCAGCCGAGGTCCGGATTTATCTGATATTTCATTCATTTGGCATTTCTTTTCGATCTTCTCTTGGGTAGCTGTTGGATCCTCTTCTAGGATTCTTATAAACTTGACCCTACAATAACGAGCCACGTGCCCTGGCTTGTTACACTTGAAGCAGATTGGTCTTCCATCTTCCGTCCTATTTTTGCTCACTTCTTGACTTTTATTGTAGGTGTTTCTCTGGAGGTTTGGTTTCGGCACAAAGTTTGGATTATAAGGACGTCTCGGGGTAAAGGGCTGGGTCAAGTTGTTTCGATACTGCCTGGGAGTAGGAGGGAAGTCGTTCTTGTAATTATTGGAAACAGGGGCTTGGGGCCTGGAAGGGGTCTGGTAGTTTCGTGTGGCAGTCGGCGGCACGTACCTCGATTGTTGTTGGGGTCTAGAATAGCGTCGACCGTTATATAGGTTTCTGGATTTCTCCACACGTTCCCGATACTTTTTTTTCAAAAGAATCCATTTTCTTGCACACGACAAGAAGTTCATCGGTCGTTTTAGGAGGGTTCAGGTAGAGCGCGAATGAGTACTCTTTTTTCAGTCCTCCAATAACATGATCGATTTTTGTTTCTTCTTCCATTGCGGGGTCAACCTTGTTGCACAACACTAGGATGTCTTACGCGAACCTGATTGCTGGTTCATTCCAGTGTTGCATTCTGTTGAGCTTCATTCTTAGTTCTTCTTTATTGGCGTCCAGAGAAAAATCCTGAATGAGGCGGATTCTAATATTTTCCCAGCTCGTGAAACTCGCTTTGTGTAAATTCAACCAGGTTTTAGCGCTTCCCGTCATGTTCATGGCGGCATAACGGGCAATTATGTAGCCTGCCCAATGATAGAGGAAACCAATCTCTTCGAGGGATTCTATCCATGGGCGAGGGTCTTCTGTCCCGCCATATTTAGGAATTTCTATATTGGGGTTCAAAGCAACTGGTCGAAACCAGCATCTCTACCAATTGTTGCACCAAGTGGCAGCTTTGCAGGGTCGTCGACCTTGGTTTCTTTCTTCTTGGTGTTATACACGTTTCCCGAACGGGTTTCAATATTGAAATCAAATGAATAAAAGTAAATAAATAAAATTAAATAAAAATAAATTACCTTTTCAAGTTATTGTGTTTATTTATTCTTGTCTTGCTCCTCCGTCGCGATCCGCAGTCTTCCAATAAGCAATAAAGATATATGTACAATAAAATATTACAAAAGGAATGAAACTATAAAAAGGAATGATGATAATCTAAATATTCTGTTTTAAATAAAAATAAATAAATATATAATTTAAATTTTAAATATCTTAAAAATAATATTATAAATAATTTTTAAAATACGAGCATTAATCATGATGCAACAATATATATGTCGTGGTCAAATGAAAAGACGCAACCGTTATGCCAAGCGAACAGCGCACACCGCGATGTCTGCCACCTTTTATTTTTTTGTACAGTTTTTATAGATGGATGGATTTGCATATTTACATTTTAACACAAGCTTAACATATTCACATACTTCTTTTGACGAAAATAAATTATATCTCTTGGGCATTAATTATACAAATTATGACAGATGGAACCTGTGTGGTAAAAATAAATTTAAAATGAATTTAAATGATGAGAAGACTAGAGCGAAACGCACCCACCATCGCAGCCAGATTTGACGGATCAAATTCGGCGGAATCGTTCTTAAGGGAGCTGGAGAGGTCCCCGGAATTCTAAAACAGCAGCTGTGACGAACAAGGACGCATGGTAGTGGCAGCGCTAGAAGGAGAGCCCCGGAGAACACTCCAATCCATGGACTATCTCTATGAACCCTGCTGGAAGATCAAACAGGTCCTTGAGGATCTGTACCCCTCACCCGAGACACCGACCCATCAAGAATTCTATCAACTACGCTGCGGGCCTCAAGGCTTACAAGCATACTATTTACAGAAAGTACGCATAGGTACGCAGCTCAACATCGACCGCAAGGAAATGATCAATGCTCTCACTCAAGGAATGCCCTCCTACAGTCGCAATCTCCTGCTGATTGCAACACCCAGCAGCCCGTCGGAATGGTCCACTCTGGCCAGGAGAATCTATGGGATCGGCGGAGCCCCGAGTCGTTCCGGCACATTCTCTCCCACAGACGCCCAAACAATCTGTTAAGGTGCTCATCCGAAGAAGTGCCTCATACCCAGAAGCGACCAGGAGGATCTCCCTCCACCCCGCCTACACCATGCAAGCACTGCAAAGGGCCCCACTGGAACAATCAGTGCCCACAACGGTCCACCTTGCCTGGGCAGCTTGCCGATCATCATCGATTATCGACACCGCCGCGGTATTTTCGTGACCCAAGAGACAGCGCTACCAAGTAACCAGAAGTACAATCCACACGCCATTAACGGCGCAAGTACCCTGACTCTCAAGTTGCTACTAGCCAACCATTTATGTTCATTTCTAATAGATATTGGCGCTAATATTGATAATATTTGTTTAAAACAATTCAAAACATTAGGAACTAAAATGTTACATTTAAATAATGATGTTACAATAAGGACTTTGTCTCATAATATCCAACCTGTGGGATTTGCATTTATTTTGGTTACTGTAGGATCCATTAAAGAACACTTGTTATTTTATATAATAGATAATGATCTACAATTTGGCATTTTTTTCTTTAAACTCATTAAATATATTCCGATTAACTATTGATTTCTTTTCAAAGTGAATATATCAGGATAATACCATGCTAGCACAGTCACAATACTGTTTTAAGGATTATTTTACGCCATCATTAAAAAACTTTACAATTCAACCCGACCCTAATAACCACACCATGCTCCACACCACTCAATCTTTTCTTCATGACAACCTTAATAGTACCACAAATGTAGAAAATTATATAGCTGCACATTCTCATCTGATAAATGAATGTAAAAATCTTATTAGAGAAAATATTGGTTTGTTTCCTATCGATAAGTTTTCAGTACCTGCTTTAAATATCGACCCGGTTAAAATTATACCTAACAGTGATAAGATTATAACACTAAGACCATATAGAATACCATATAGCGATTATCCTGAAATAAAATATCAAATAGAGAAAATGTTAGAAAATGAAATAATAGAACCATCGAATAGCCCATATGCCGCTCCCGTAACACTTGCCAGAAAAAGGGATGGCTCGAAACGTTTTTGCGTAGATTTTGGAAAACTTAACGAATTAATATCTGTAAATATTTATCCCATACAACTAATAGAAACAGTAATCGATCAATTATCTAATTCCAAATACTTTTCCACCATAGATATAACCTCCGCCTTCTGGCAAATTACGATCCATCCAGAATCTAGGCCCCTACTTTCATTTGTAACCCACCTGGGGCAATACCATTTTAATAGACTACCATTTGGTCTCAAATTAAGTCCCTAAATATTCGAAAGGCAGTTAAATCAATTGTGATACAGAAACAAAAATTAACATTTACTAATCATTATTTTGATGACTTCATAATCCATTCTAACAGTTTAGAGGAACACTTAGGACACTTACTGGAATTTTTTTCATTTTTGTAAATTAGAAAATATATAAAATTAAATATTAATAAATGCTGATTTTCCAGGACATCTATTAACTACCTGGGATATAAGATTAGTTCAGGTACTTGCACTCTACTTGTTAGGAATATAGATGAAATTAATGCCATAAAACCCCCTACTAGCGTGAAAACCTTGCAATCATTCCTAGGCGCCATTAATGTTTACAATAAATTCATTCCAGATTATGCGCGCATTAGAAATTCTCTAAATCAACTTTTGAAAAAGAACGTTAAATGGGAATGGACGTCAGACTGTCAAAAGGCGTTTGACAAACTCAAACAGCTACTTTCATCAGGTTCCATTCTACATCTTTATAAATCAGATTTGCCCTGTCAAGTGTACTCTGATGCATCTTTGCAAGGGATAGGAGGAGTACTGAAACAGCTCCATCTCCAGATGGAAACTCATATCCAGTGCAATATTATAGTCGCACACTGCGCAAATACGAGCGCAATTATACCATCACAGAATTAGAGTGTCTGGCCATAATTGAAACAGTAGATCGTTTCAAGGTCTATCTGGCGGGAAATTGTTTTACTATTTTCACCGATCATTGCGCCTTACAG
Source organism: Cordylochernes scorpioides (assembly GCA_030710605.1). Classification (NCBI taxonomy): domain Eukaryota; kingdom Metazoa; phylum Arthropoda; class Arachnida; order Pseudoscorpiones; family Chernetidae; genus Cordylochernes; species Cordylochernes scorpioides. Next base: position 62,414,921 of record CP092871.1, on the reverse strand, counting down.
TGGCTGAAAAATATCAAAAATCCGACAGGAAGACTCTTTCGATGGAGTTTGAGATTGTCAGTCTACGAATATCAGGTGAAGTTCATCAAAGGCACCAAACAACTAGAGGCTGACCTGTTGTCCCGAAATCCGTTTTGTGGCCTTCTTGACGCCACGCAATTAAAAATGTACCAAAGTGAGCTTCGGGATAATCCCAACAAGTATGTTCACCAAATCTCAGGCTCGACTACCGTCACCAGACGTGGTGTGAGCAAAATAGTTGTTCCTCCATCCTTACGACCCACCATTATTAGAGAAGCCCACCAGAAATTCAACCATCCAGTAATTTATCAATTAACTAGTATCATCTTCGCCCAATACCTTTAGACCGGAATGTCGATAGACATTCGTGCCTTCGTTAAGAATTGTAACATCTGTCAAATGAGCAAAACCCCAAAAGGACCGAAGTATGGAGAGTTGGGCGGATTGCCAGAATCCCCACTGCCATTCGATCTGGTCTCTATGGACACTATAGCCGGGTTTTCTAGATATGGAAGTGCAAAAAATTACCTGCATGTAGTAGTAGACCACGCGACTCGATTCACATGCACATTTCCATCTCGTTCCACCAGTACGACCACATATATTCAAGTGATAAAAAAGGTGCTACAAAGTGGTTGTCCGAAACGTCTCCTTACAGATAGAGCCCCTGCCATATCAAACATTCATTCCTTATAATCCCTGAGCACCTTTTCAACACCCCTTTTTCTACGTTCCCTATGGAAAGTACGCTATAGAAGGAAGCTCAGCCCATCATCAATCCACCAACACTCCAGCGCAGGAGATCCTCTCACGCACAGAACACTCCCACAAACAGATACACAGTCGTAGCCACATCACACAGGTTCGTATCCTGCTACATTTGACACTTTATTATCTTTGTATTATATATCAGACTTAATGTTGTGTTAATCCCTAGTTGTATATATTTTAGTATAATATCACACAAATTTCCAATTTTGTACATAGTATCAGAATTCAATTTATAAAATCGCCTCCCAATCTCAACTAAATAATTTTAAATACGATTTTGTATAGTATTTATAGATGGATGAATTAGCATATTTACATTTTAACACAAGCTTAACATATTTACATACTTCTTTTGACGAAAATAAATTATATCTCTTAGGCATTAATTATACAAATTATGACATATATGTGATGATTTAAGACCATGGAATTGTTGTAAATAGTCTAGATATCTACTACCACATGTTCCACCCCATGACTGTATATAACTTCTTATGTCCTGCACATAGAAAGCCTCAACTAACATCAATCTGTACCGCGTAAGAATCTAATAAAGTATATCAACTGTACAGATAGAAGGAATGGAGAGAGACAGGAGAAAGTTAAGGTTAAAACAAATCAGGCTTAGAGGATCGTAGAAGTCAAACCTAAGAAGTAGATCTAGAAGAGAACATAATTATTAATAACGTCACAGTTAACCTTCTGACCCCGGAAACCCTGCGAGCTAAGTTTAAACCAATATTTCCGGACAAGACAGGTCGTATCTGGTGACCAGAAGTTATAAAAGTTTGAGAGACGCCCAATTTCCGGAACAAGACCGGACGTATTTTCCATCAAAGAAAGCCGCAAGGCCAATTACAGAAGACATCACCTAAGTAGGTCAACCAATAGCCTACGGCCACGTGAAAAAGTCCCACCAATTAGGAAAGAATCACCTAAATAGGTCAGCCAATCAGAAAGAAGCAAGGTCGTGGTGTTAAATCGAGGACCTAGAATTGTTAGTCTTCGCTTGGATTCCAACGGTAACACTTGCTCTTAAGATCTCTCTCCCTCTCTCCTCATCCCATTCCTTCTTGACGTCAGACGCTTTTAGTGGAATCTCTGTTTGTTTATTTCACCTTTGGCCCAGCTGTGTCGCCTTCCACCACGACTGCACGGGAGAGTTGACATCGAGGTTCGTCTAGCATCAGGTAACACTGGTCCCAGAGGTCCCAAGATATCACAGACTCCCCCGTACCGAAGAGTCGACAGGATAGTGGACGCCAAGGTATAAGTAAGCAAATAGACCACTGTCTGTACAGAAAGATGGAACAGGGAAGAGAGGAGGATTCAAAGGAGCCCATGAAGACCGATCCCGACTACGAAAGTGGCGAGAACCCCACTTTTCCGAAGAAAGAAACCACCCTCGGTAAGACGCAGGAAATTGCCCCCGGCCAGGAAGACGTCACGCCCCCCGCCGCCGGTGTCAGATGTCCTGGGGAGGTTGACGACGACGCTACATCAGCTTTCTGCCGTGACCGGACATCGCGAGAGGTGGAATCGCTACGATGGTTCGTACGAGGCGCAGAGCTTCTTCACCAACTACGACGCCCAAGCAGATCGGGCCCAACTACAATACTCTACAAGACTGAGAAAGCCACCAAACCTCCTGCAAGCACCCCTCCGAGTTACCCACACGCGAGCGTATGTTACCTGCTCACCCGACCATCTCTAAACCACGAGCCCAGCGCAAACAATGAACTCTGACTGTCCCAAAGATCCTCCAACTATGGCACCAAACCAGGACTGTCCCGACATACAAGACAGCACAACAGTAGGTTTCTCCTTCTATAATTTTTGTGGAACAATTGCTCGTTCGAGCTGAACTGTCCAATAATGTAAACCTACTCTACTACTTAATACAGGAGCATCTATCGCTATAATTAGGCAGAATACTGTTAAAATAATAGAAATCAGTTTGTAAAAGAAAAATACCTGTCCATCCATTTAACTTAACTATTAACGCCATAGCTAATAATATTTTCACCATAGATTATATCTTTTTGATCTTAAAAATAAGTAACATTACGCAGAATCTAAAATTCCATATAATCGATACACCATTGCCTATTATCATTTTATCCCTAAATTCCGTAAAACGATTTCTACTAATTATAAACTGTTCTCAGCTACTCCTGTATCAAGATAATGTACCTCTACCAACTACCTTGTACCAATTCACCTCGTGCAAGCAACACGTGTCCCATGGACAGGTTAATAAAACTGTCCCATTTACTAAATTTTCCCCTCCTGGAACAGGTTGCTCACACGTGGTGAACTCCAACACTCTTATTTAATCTTATTGTAATGTTCCTAACCCCATTTTCAACGCTCCTATGTCCTTTTCTTTCATATCTTTGGACAGAAGTAACTTAAATCACAGCCTTCCAAAACTATTACAATCGTTAAATTCCCACATAACTACACTCCTTCCTTTTACATGCATATTTAAATATCGACAAATCACTCTCAACAAAATAAACAACACCCTCTCACATCACTTTTTCTAATTGACAACAAATTTTTAGTGCGCGACTTCACATCCAAATCTAATTTCGAGCCACACAAGCTTTATTACGTCGCCCTACTACACACACACACAAAAAATTATTTTTTTCACATTAAACGTGTCATATCCACTAACAATATAAAAATTATCGATATGTTCGTACAACCAGCACCCATGACTTTAGTAAATTTGTTATTCTTAGTAAAACAGGTTAGATTTTGTACAAAACAAAGACCTCACGTGACGCCTTTTCATTTACAATTTTTTCGCTTCGTGTCACAGCGCCACACCACTAAACTCTTTCAATTTTCAGGCCAAAGACGCCTTCATCACGCCTGTGACACATTTATTTAACCACACATTGTCCACGTAGATAGTCGCAATTTCATTCAATTCTAACCCGATATCCATGAATAACATTTTTACTAAGTCCGCAAAATATCGAAACACAACAACCAGTTGATTTAATATCAACAGATACAATATCCGGATTTTCGAAACACAAACACAAATCTAACAAATGCTTGAACACACGGAATAATTCAACCTCTGTATATCTCTATGTCAATCCCATAACGCTTGTCACCAAACGTGACAAATCAAAACGCTTTTGCGTTTACAATTATAGAAATAAAATCTCCGAACGTAGTTCGAATTAACAAATCCAATAAGTTGGAAGAAACAAGCAGCCTCGCAAAGGCCATCTGACCTAAATCCGGAATCACATTAAAAATAGGTTCGCTCCCCCTCGCCCCCCCGAGCAAACAAACAGCCGACATCTTGTTACATCCGTCACCACCCCGATGTCACTCTAATGGATTTTCGCTACCTATTAAATTAAACATTAGTGCGTACATTTACTAACAAATCTGTTCACTAACATTCTCTCGCCCTCAATTAACTTGTCAACTTAACATCGACACTTAGATCCAAGGACAACATTTTACTTACAAAAACCACACACACCCACATAAGTTTAAAAAAAAAAAAAAAAACGACAACATTAGGACTCGATGAGTTTCACAGTTGGAAACAATGTGATCCAAGAGTCACGTCAAACATAAAACAAATTCGATAAGTTAGAAAAACTTAGGCCAACAAGACCAAAGATATCAATCGAGGACAATTTAAAGCTCTCTCTACCCATCCAAAAAAAAAAAACAGGAACATTACGTTTGGCCTACAACTTTCCATTCTTTCACGATATATAATTTCTATATATAATCTTACTTGCTCTTCTTTCTCGATGAACATTTTTAAAAAAATTTTCATTTTAATATCCTTTATATAATCATTATATAGCTCTTATAATTGTTTTTTTTACGTCAACCAATTAGTTTAGATTATTGTCTTTTTTTTATTTTTCTTTACCAAAACTTATTTACTTTTGCTTTATGACTCTATTTCATAATCAACTTTATATTTTATCTTTCATATCATATCTAATAATCTCAAGTTTATATTTCATGTTTATATCACTAATTTGCATTTATCATTTTATATTTTTTCTCACTTTATAAATTAGATGTTATTTACATTGTTTCACCTTCCGCTACCATGTCAATGCTATCGAGTATATTATTGCTCGTTATTTTTTTTTCATTTAATATTTTCACTTTCTATTACCCCTTATATACTGCTGTAGTGTGTTAATCTTTGTATCATATCATCACTATTTTTACTTTTTTTTTAAAGATTACTTTGCATTTAACTTCGCAATTCTATTTTCGATTTTTCAAATCCTTTAACGCTATATGCAAAGCCTTAATTTCGCAATTTCATATCTCAATGATATATTCTTTTATAATCAAACTAAAAATCATGATCTAAAAACAGGGCAATCTTCAATAACCTCTTAAACAACCACTTTAAAGGTTACTTCTTAATAAATACTAACCCTTTTCCGCAGGAACTTTTAACTCCTTCGCAGGCTAGACTTGACCTACTTTGATTTCGTAATTAACAATCTTGACACATCGTCCCCCAGATTTACCTTCTCCCAACTTCTGGCTTGGATACGTGCAAATTGTTTTTTTTTTTATTCCAGGGCACTCTCATGCCACACGCTGGCACATTTTTTTTTTTATTTTACTCTTTTTCTCGCTAAGCCCCTGACGACTCTAATTAAAACTTTGATTTCTGGTCACTGATCTACGCCCTCATTTATCCTGCATGCGTACGTCTTAACGACTAATTACTAAAACCCATAACAATCCCCTTATCTTACTATTCGATTGTGGTACTGTAACTTTATTCGGTCCTTAAATTTACATGTGAAACATGGCCTAGGTTCTCCGCGCCGTGCACATTAAATGGTTTGGGACTTGAGTCAAAGTGACATTGCCTCAACCAAGTAATAACTAACCCCTCAACCCTTTCTAACGCCCATCACGAAGAGATCATGATTTTCCCATCAAATCATTTTTATTTTTTCCTATCATCATTATATGCTCTCTATTAATTCTTTTATTCCTATTTTTATTTTACTTGTATGTTTAATATTAGTTGTTTATGCTTTATTACCTCTTATGGATATACAGAAATCAACCCCATGTTATATACCAACTCACTTTAATTAATTTTTAAAAAATTACTTCCTTAATAACAGTCTTCCTATTCCGCTCTCTTAAATCCCTCCATATGAACCCTCTCACATCCGGGGCCATCTGTGATGATTTAAGACCATGGAATTGTTGTAAATAGTCTAGATATCTACTACCACATGTTCCACCCCATGACTGTATATAACTTCTTATGTCCTGCACATAGAAAGCCTCAACTAACATCAATCTGTACCGCGTAAGAATCTAATAAAGTATATCAACTGTACAGATAGAAGGAATGGAGAGAGACAGGAGAAAGTAAAGGGTAAAACAAATCAGGCTTAGAGGATCGTAGAAGTCAAACCTAAGAAGTAGATCTAGAAGAGAACATAATTATTAATAACGTCACAGTTAACCTTCTGACCCCGGAAACCCTGCGAGCTAAGTTTAAACCAATATTTCCGGACAAGACAGGACGTATCTGGTGACCAGAAGTTATAAAAGTTTGAGAGACGCCCAATTTCCGGAACAAGACCGGACGTATTTTCCATCAAAGAAAGCCGCAAGGCCAATTACAGAAGACAACACCTAAGTAGGTCAACCAATAGCCTACGGCCACGTGAAAAAGTCCCACCAATTAGGAAAGAATCACCTAAATAGGTCAGCCAATCAGAAAGAAGCAAGGTCGTGGTGTTAAATCGAGGACCTAGAATTGTTAGTCTTCGCTTGGATTCCAACGGTAACACTTGCTCTTAAGATCTCTCTCCCTCTCTCCTCATCCCATTCCTTCTTGACGTCAGACGCTTTTAGTGGAATCTCTGTTTGTTTATTTCACCTTTGGCCCAGCTGTGTCGCCTTCCACCACGACTGCACGGGAGAGTTGACATCGAGGTTCGACTAGCATCAGGTAACACTGGTCCCAGAGGTCCCAAGATATCACATATATATATTGTCACAAAGCAATAACGCGCCATCTATACATATAAAATAAAAGGATTTAAAAGCGCGGATGTTTCTTTTATACATAAAACGAACTTCTACTGTCCTTACTGCGATGAAAAAATATATTGGGAGGGTTCACCACTGATGAGCCAAGCCCTCCCAATATATTTTTTCATCGCAGTAAGGACAATAGAAGTTTGTTTTATGTATAAAAGAAACATTCGCGCTTTTAAATCCTTTTATTATATATATATATATATTGTCACAAAGCAATAACGCGCCATCTATATATATATAAAATAAAAGGATTTAAAAGCGCGAATGTTTCTTTTATACATAAAACGAACTTCTACTGTCCTTACTGCGATGAAAAAATATATTGGGAGGGCTTCGCTCATCAGTGGTGACCCCTCCCAGCGGTTTCGCCAATTTAATCCACCAGACCGCTTCTAAGAGCTCTAATACTGTATTGGATCATTCTGCTTTTATATGCTACACTGAAGGATGGAATCTTAGAAATGGTTTTCAAGTAAACTATGGACATAAGCTTATAGAACAGTAGAATTACATTCAAATATTTGCTTCGAGCAATGCTCTTCAGCAAACTATAAAGACAAGGCCAGTTAGGCATAAATTAACACAAAGCAATAACGCGCCATCTATATATATATATATAAAATAAAAGGATTTAAAAGCGCGAATGTTTCTTTTATACATAAAACGAACTTCTACTGTCCTTACTGCGATGAAAAAATATATTGGGAGGGCTTGGCTCATCAGTGGTGAACCCTCCCAGCGGTTTCGCCAATTTAATCCACCAGACCGCTTCTCAGAGCTCTAATACTGTATTGGATCATTCTGCTTTTATATGCTACACTGAAGGATGAATCTTAGAAATTGTTTTCAAGTAAACTATGGACATAAGCTTATAGAACAGTAGAATTACATTCAAATATTTGCTTCGAGAAATGCTCTTCAGCAAACTATAAAGACAAGGCCAGTTAGGCATAAATTAACACAAAGCAATAACGCGCCATCTATATATAAATAAAATAAAAGATTTAAAAGCGTGAATGTTTCTTCTATACATAAAACGAACTTCTACAGTCCTTAGTGCAATGAAAAATATATATTGGGAGGGCTTCGCTCATCAGTGGTGATCCCTCCCAGCAGTTTCGCCAATTTAATCCACCAGACCGCTTCTCAGAGCTCTAATACTGTATTGAATCATTCTGCTTTTATATGCTACACTGAAGGATGGAATCTTAGAAATGGTTTTTAAGTAAACTATGGACATAAGCTTATAGGACAGTAGAATTATATTCAAATATTTGCTTCGAGCAATATGCTCTTCAGCAAACTATAAAGACAAGGCCAGTTAGGCATAAATTAACACAAAGCAATAACGCGCCATTTATATATATATAAAATAAAAGGATTTAAGAGCGCGAATGTTCCTTTTATACATAAAACGAACTTTTACTGTCCTTACTGCGATGAAAATATATATTGGGAGGGCTTGGCTCATCAGTGGTGAACCCTCCCAGCGGTTTCGCCAATTTAATCCACCAAACCGCTTCTGAGACCTCTAATACTGTATTGGATCATTCTGCTTTTATATGCTACACTGAAGGATGGAATCTTAGAAATGGTTTTCAAGTAAACTATGGACATAAGCTTATAGGACAGTAGAATTACATTCAAATATTTGCTTCGAGCAATGCTCTTCAGCAAACTATAAAGACAAGGCCAGTTAGGCATAAATTAACACAAAGCAATAACGCGCCATCTATATATATATATATAAAATAAAAGGATATAAAAGCGCGAATGTTTCTTTTATACATAAAACGAACTTCTACTGTTCTTACTGCGATGAAAAAATATATTGGGAGGGCTTGGCTCATCAGTGGTGAACCCTCCCAGCGGTTTCGCCAATTTAATCCACCAGACCGCTTCTCAGAGCTCTAATACTGTATTGGATCATTCTGTTTTTATATGCTACACTGTAGGATGAATCTTAGAAATTGTTTTCGAGTAAACTATGGAAATAAGCTTATAGAACAGTAGAATTACATTCAAATATTTGCTTCGAGCAATGCTCTTCAGCAAACTATAAAGACAAGGCCAGTTAGGCATAAATTAACACAAAGCAATAACGCGCCATCTATATATAAATAAAATAAAAGATTTAAAAGCGCGAATGTTTCTTCTATACATAAAACGAACTTCTACAGTCCTTACTGCAATGAAAAATATATATTGGGAGGGCTTGGCTCATCAGTGGTGAACCCTCCCAGCGGTTTCGCCAATTTAATCCACCAGACCGCTTCTCAGAGCTCTAATACTGTATTGGATCATTCTGCTTTTATATGCTACACTGAAGGATGGGATCTTAGAAATGGTTTTCAAGTAAACTATGCACATAAGATTATAGGACAGTAGAATTACATTCAAATATTTGCTTCGAGCAATGCTCTTCAGCAAACTATAAAGACAAGGCCATTAGGAATAAATTAACACAAAGCAATAACGCGCCATCTATACATATAAAATAAAAGGATTTAAAAGCGCGAATGTCTCTTTTATACATAAAACGAACTTCTACTGTCCTTACTGCGATGAAAAAATATAATGGGAGGGCTTGGCTCATCAGTGGTGAACCCTCCCAGCGGTTTCGCCAATTTAATCCACCAGACAGCGCCATCTATATATATATAAAATAAAAGGATTTAAAAGCGCGAATGTTTCTTTTATACATAAAACGAACTTCTACTGTCTTTACTGCGATGAAAAAATATATTGGGAGGGCTTGGCTCATCAGTGGTGAACCCTCCCAGCGGTTTAGCCAATTTAATCCACCAGACCGCTTCTCAGAGCTCTAATACTGTATTGATCATTCTGCTTTTATATGCTAAACTGAAGGATGGAATCTTAGAAATGGTTTTCAAGTAAACTATGGACATAAGCTTATAGGACAGTAGAATTATATTCAAATATTTGCTTCGAGCAATGCTCTTCAGCAAACTATAAAGACAAGGCCAGTTAGGCATAAATTAACACAAAGCAATAACGCGCCATTTATATATATATAAAATAAAAGGATTTAAGAGCGCGAATGTTTCATTTATACATAAAACGAACTTTTACTGTCCTTACTGCGATGAAAAAATATATTGGGAGGGCTTGGCTCATCAGTGGTGAACCCTCCCAACGGTTTCGCCTATTTAATCCACCAGACCGCTTCTCAGAGCTCTAATACTTTATTGGATCATTCTGCTTTTATATGCTACACTGAAGGATGGAATCTTAGAAATGGTTTTCAAGTAAACTATGGACATAAGCTTATAGGACAGTAGAATTACATTCAAATATTTGCTTCGAGCAATGCTCTTCAGCAAACTATAAAGACGAAGCCAGTTAGGCATAAATTAACACAAAACAATAACACGCCATCTATATATATATATATCTATCTATATATATAAAAATGAATGTTTGTATGTTTTTTGGTTTGTATGTCCGGTATACAAATTGGCAGTCGTTCACTAATTCAAACCAAAATTTCCATATTTAGGTAAAAAATAACGGGGATGACGATAGGCTATTTTAAAAAATATATAAATCAATTATTAAAACTATATATTCAAATTATTCTACTTAGCTCACGAGCAGCGCCCTCTAGAACGCTCAGGCGACCTGCCGGCAGCCAACGGGCGCGCGCCGCCGGCAGGTCGCCTGAGCGTTCTAGACGAGAAGCTTTTTCTTAATTACAATGCAAGCCTTAACTATATTTACAGGTTTTCTAATTTATAACTATTCATCATATTTACATATATATTTTCATTTTTCGCTATAACTGATCTAATTCGCCGTTTAAAATAACGGCTCTTGCTATATTTGCTATGTTTTATTTTCCTATGTTTTATGTGTTTGAATAATACATTTAATCGTGTAAACCCGGGCGTTGCCCGGGTCATTTGTCTAGTATAAAATAAAAGGATTTAAAAGCGGGAATGTTTCTTTTATACATAAAACGAACTTCTACTGTCCTTAGGAGGGTTCACCACTGATGAGCCAAGCCCTCCCAATATATTTTTTCATCGCAGTAAGGACAGTAGAAGTTCGTTTTATGTATAAAAGAAACATTCGCACTTTTAAATCCTTTTATTTTATATATATATGTAATAAGATGAAGTTCTGGTATGCCTTTTGTAGAGAATCCTGTCGACTAACTTTGTGATGATGAAGTGTCGACTCTCGCTATACTGTGTTAACCGAGAGGAACAGTCAGGATGTAGAGTTTTCCAGTACCTCTCTGCACCTTGGAACACTTCAAAAGTCCTCACAAAATACAGGCAGTCATGGTCGAGGCAGAGTGGAAAGTTTGGGAATGTCCACACAAAAAACGAAGACACAATTGCACTAAGAAAGTTCCGTAAACAGATAAAAGTTGAGCTAGGAACGAAAGATGGATATAGAAGTTTCTTACTAGTCTACATGGTGAATGAGGAGGACCTTGGTGACAACCGACGAGAGCTCGCGCTAAGGGTGAACTAAACTGTCAAGTGACTGTAAAGTGATTATATTTATAGGTTAAAGACGGGGGGGGGGGGCTTATGTGACAGGGGGCCGTTTCTGAGAAAGGGGGTTTTGCATGTCCAGGTGTGAGAGGGGTCTCTGCATTCCACCACATGTGACAGTGTGGGTGGTCTTGTCGTGGGAATTGTAAATCTATCTGATTTTGACGTTATGACTTCCATCTCTTGCTTAGCTCAACTCTTAAATCTATTACAGATTTTATTTATTTATCCACTTTGTACAAATTACATTACATATGATGATGTAAAGACACATGTCAATAATACGTATAATCATTAACAGCTGTGTTTCTATTATACAACATTAAAATCTTGTTATAAGTTATATACATGGGGTTGTTGGCTTAAATTGCCATAGATGGGCCCCGGGAGTGAAAGGGTTTATCCGGGTTTAATGGGGTAAAGCACCTCTAACACAGGTAAGTAATTAAATTTCTTTTAATTAATTTAAACTGTGAGGGTTAAAAAGGGTTATAACAAGATGATATTTGTTTGGATATATAAAGTGAAATAAAAATGACATTTTTGTTTGATTAAAAAAAATGATTAAAATAAAATGATGACATAAAAATTCACATTCTAAGAGAATATTGGCGGGCGTTGGACAGGGTTAGTAGTTGAAGAATATGCAATTGTTAGAAGTGCACATGTAAACCAAATACTCAGATCCAGGTGCAAAGCGAGGATACAGACTTGAGCTGTCTTCCTTGGCAATGTTTCACTTGCGATCCTATATAAAGGTTACAGTGCTTTGTCACAATTTTAGGATTATTGGGTTAAAAGTTGCTGAAGAAAAGTTGTTTATTTATATAATTGGGAAAGGAGTGAAATAGAGCCATGCGATAAGTAGAATTGTAGCGACAGTAGGTGGTCTGACTTGACATGAAATCAAAGGTTGATTGTGGTCCGCTAGAGCTGAAAAAAAAAAGTTGAAAGTTGAAAAAGTGAACGCTTTGTGAATGCGTTGGTGATTTGCTCTGCGGATGAAATGAAATAAACTTTTGAAACGTGTTCAGGCCAGAAGTTTGGATTTATAAGTCTGGGGAACGGTGTTTTCAAAGAGTTTGTTGAATTACGAAATCAAAAAATAAATTGTCAAGCAGTGCTGTCGTTTTTCTACGTTGATGTGACGCAATGACTGAAAAGATAGTGATGAAAAATATAGGGAATTGGTTAAAGAATATGATTGTTGAAAACGAATGTTGTAGATGCCCGATAGTGGATGATAAACATTGTCAGATAATAAAGGTATTTAAACAAATATAAAATATAGTGAATAGAAATATAGAAATGTGATTGCGGGTACAAAAAGTGTAAGTGGATAAAATTAAACCTGTAATATATAAAATATATAATAAATAATAAAATAAAATAATTTTTGAAACAATTAGATGTTTTGCAATACTAAAATAATATTACGAAAAATAAAAGTAAATTTGATTAAAGTTTTTTTTTTTTAAATCATGTTGGATTAAAAATTTGATTATATAATTGAAAGATAAAAATAAGAATAATTATTCAAGATTTTATACAAATAACAATATAATTAAAGATTATTATAATGATTAGATAAATGTTAAGTAGTGGGAAATTGAACATAATTGTCTCTTTTGAAGAAAAGTTACAATTGTTGTGTGTAGATCATATCCCATTGGTAAACATTGGTGTTTTGACTCTCTGAAGCGGGGATATGTGAAATGATCCCTTCGTTTGTCCACAATGCTGGTATGTAGAGAAGGATTTCTCTTTCGCGTTATAAAGTCTATATAAGACTTAACCAAATTGTTTTAATTGGTGATATCAATTAACATGTAAAATGTTTAATGTATGTTGTGTGTTGTGATTAAGGCGTTTGTGAGATTCTCGAGGAAATCTAAATGATTAGTATGAAACATGTGTTTAAAAAAAATGGCGCATATAAAGATAGCGGTCATGAAGTTCTGCCTTGAGGGGGAAGAGAGGGCATGTCCAAAGATAGCAGTGACCAAGGGGAGTGACGTCATAAAGGGCGTTCACTTCCTTTTTTTCACGGAAATTCTATTTTTGGGGTGGTCACACATGTGGGATGGTTTTCTAGGTTTGAGATTTACTTGAAACTGACTTTCTCCTTTTGTTGAGTTGGCAATTTTCTGCTATAATTGAAAGATATGATTTTCTCGGTGTTCGTAAGTGTTTGTGTTTTCGAAGTTGTTTAGACTTAATAAGATTGTTATACGATGATTTCAGGCTAGAAATGAGTGAAAGATATGACTTTCGACGTGGACACGCTTTGAGGTGAGATGTGGTGTCACAGGCGTGAAAGCGTCTTTGGCCTAAAAAGTGAAAAAGTTTTGTGGTGTGGCACTGTGACACGAAGTGAGAAAAGTGAATAAAAAGGTGTCACGTGAAGTCTTAGTTTGGTACAAATCTAACCTGTTTCACCATGAATAACAAATTTAATAAAGTCATGGGTGGTTGTTGTATGAAACACATCGAGAGAATATTTGACTGTTAGTGGATGTGGCACGCTTAATGTGAAATTATTTTATTGTGGCGACGATATAGAGCAAAGTGGCGCTTGTGTGACTCGAAATTTGGATTTGTGTGTTAAGTCGCGCACTAAAAATTGTTGCCAATTGGAGAAAGTGATGTGTGAGGGTGTTGTAACGTTTGTTGATGATTAAATATGCATGTAAAAGGAAAGATGAGGGAGTGTATTTATCCTCGAATATTAACGATTGTAATCGTTTTTGAAGGCTGTGACTTAAATTAGCTACTGGTGGTGAAGTGAAGTGAATCTTTATTTTTAACTTGTTTTGGGAAAGATAGTTGTTTTCCCTAGTGGTGTTTTTGAAGATATTGTATCTTCCGATATCTGCAATTTAAAATTTGATTTAAAATGCTTAAAGTGAAAATATAAATACAAAATTTAGGTTGAATCAAGTTGTGAACTTGAGGATAAAGTTATGTAAGATTTTAAAACTTACAGTTTTGAAGATAGTTCAGTCAGGAGACGTGATCTTTGGTTGTTTTCCTGCTGACGTGAAAAGCGCTCCATGCAGGGCTTGTAGAAGCTTGTAGTTTCTCCAACGTTGATTGCGGTTTGTCGCCTTGATCATTGTCTCGATGATGTTAAGTCGAAGGTGGAGAACTTGTCACAGGGTTTGCATCATTCTGCTCGGTTTCCATGACTTGCGGGAATTTCGGGGCTGTCGTTGGCGCGGTCAGCTTGCTCCCGGCGTTGGCGATCGGTGTTAGCGGGTCTGCGGAGGTCTCTTGGGGCGGCGTTTCTTCCGTAAATATCTTGGGGGAGAGATTGCTTGGTCGTTTCGTTGGAATGGTCGGTTTGTTCCTCCATCTTTGCTCGTTCTCGCTTCTATCTGAACAGGCTTCTTACCTTCTTCGTTGTGTCATTCTTCGTTTTGGTCATCCTGTAGGCTCATGTAATAAGAGATCTTGTCGACTCACTGTAATAATTTTTGAGTTTGATGTCGACTACTGAAATAAGTTGAAGTTCTGGTAAGCCTTGTGTAGAGAATCCTGTCGACTAACTTTGTGATGATGAAGTGTCGACTCTCGCTATACTGTGTTAACCGAGAGGAACAGTCAGGATGTAGAGTTTTCCAGTACCTCTCTGCACCTTGGAAGACCTTTAAAAGTCCTCGCAAAATACAGGCAGTCGTGGTCGAGGCAGAGTGGAAAGTTTGGGAATGTCCACACAAAAGACGAAGATACAATTGCACTAAGAAAGTTCCGTAAACAGATAAAAGTTGAGCTGGGAGCGAAAGATGGATATAGAAGTTTCTTACTAGTCTACATGGTGAATGAGGAGGACCTTGGTGACAACCGACGAGAGCTCGCGCTAAGGGTGAACTAAACTGTCAAGTGACTGTAAAGTGATTGTATTTATAGGTTAAAGACGGGGGGGGGGGGGCTTATGTGACAGGGGGCCGTTTCTGAGAAAGGGGGTTCTGCATGTCCAGGTGTGAGAAGGGTCTCTGCATTCCACCACATGTGACAGTGTGGGTGGTCTTATCGTGGGAATTGTAAATCTATCTGATTTTGACGTTATGAATTCCATCTCTTGCTTAGCTCAACTCTTAAATCTATTACAGATTTTATTTATTTATCCACTTTGTACAAATTACATTACATATGATGATGTAAAGACACATGTCAATAATATGTATAATCATTAACAGCTGTGTTTCTATTATACAACATTAAAATCTTGTTATAAGTTATATACATGGGGTTGTTGGCTTAAATTACCATATATATATATATATATATATTGTGTTAGAATTTTTTTTTGTTTTATTGTTGAAAAGAGGTGCAGTCGTGGAAAAGTAACGATAATTATTTACCTTTCAAGTATATTTTATTTTGAATTACTTGAAGTAAAATTACACATTAAATTATTTATCACTGCAATATAGAATTTATAGAATGAATTCTATAATCGTGATTTTAAAAAGAGGTAGGGTTAACTATACATATTTACAACAATAATACTTAGAGTGGTATATTTTGAATATGTGGTCAAAAATATATAACAGTCAATGAATGAAAATGAAATATGTTTTAAAAAAAAATTAATAATTTGTATTTTATATTATATAATATATATATACTGAAATAAAGTCTAAAAATATTTTACCATTACAAATTAATTAAATAATTAAATATTTATTTAAATCAATATATTCTGAATTGGAAAAGAATAATTAATTTAACAATTCTCAGGAATTATAGAACCAATTTTTAAATTGAATTAAAAATTAGTTAATAAATAATTCAGATAAATTATTTCAAAGTTACTCTAACTATTAAAAATATTTGCTTTGTTCACCCTAGGCCAACATAAAAATATTTACATAAAATAACGAAAAAAGGCATGCACAAGAAAAATTAGATGGTGCCATTGGACGTCCCTCAGGCCATTGAAGGTTCTTCCCAGTATGTAGGTGGAATCATTGTCACTGGACACCACTTCAGGCCATAGGATAAATCAGCGTATGATGTGTCAGTGGTCTGGTATCATGCACATCCAACATCCAGCCGAGAACCTTGTTTCCTCAAATTCACACTTATAATGTTTTCATTGTTGGGTCTGAGTCCAAAATGCACCCAACACATTAAAGTGTATGACTTGTTGTTAAATCTAATAATCCTCCCAATTGTCGACCATCTACCAATAAGGAAATCCGCACCAAGGCCGCCTATGGAACAGTGATGACGTCTTTGTGGCAGCACTTCCCACAGCATCCTTCCTGATATGTGGTTTGCCGTTAGGATTTTGCTGGCTATTCTCTAACTTTAAGATGGCGGTTTTCTCTTGCCTATACAAAGGGCACCAGGAAAGTTTTGCAATAAGCTCGAGTACGAAGTACGAGTTCGAAATTGTTGAGCCCTGTTTAAATTTGAACTGCATAATGTCATATTCTATATGTTAGTATTTTTTAAACTGTGGAGTGATATAATATTAAGGATGTCTACCTGGCGCAAAATTGAATACCGAGCCATTTCGCGATTTAACTTTGAAGAATGCTTGCAAGAAATGACTCCTGTACTTGAAAATGCTTGCCCACATCGTACTACCATATTCAAGTGGTATCGTGAGTTACAGCGAGGAAAAATATGGCATAATAGACGCGTCGAGGTCAGGACGTCCAGCTTCGTTCGTTAATGAAGAAAATATTGCTGCTGTCAAGAAATTATTGGAGCCTGATCGGCATGTAACTTATCGCCAGATAGAGGAGAGTTTAGACATTCCTGCACCAGAAATTTATTTCATTCTTCATGACCATCTAAAAGTAAGTAAAGTTTATACCCTGTGGGTCCTCCCCCCGATTCTTAACTGATGAGCAGACGACTTGATGTGTTTCATGGTGACGTTTCAAAATAGATTCCATTTTTACCAAACTAAAGTCCATACATAATGACATAGATTTCACCATAGAAACAGAAAACAATAACACCTTACCATTTCTAGATGTACTTATACTAAAAACGCAAAACCAATATACAACAGAAATATACCACAAGCCAAATTCCACTCCAGATTATATACATTATTCCTCTTATTGCCCCATCAGTCACAAGATTAACACAGTTAAAACCCTTTCCAAACGAATATATACACATTGTACCACCCAACTCTCAAAAGATACAGAAACCCAATTATTGATCAACAAACTCACTTCTATAGGTTATCCGAAAAACTTTATATTAAGACATTTCTACAATCCCTCTCTCATAAGAAATAATCATGTTTATAAATCGATATGTACAATCCTATATTCCCACAGTAGTACCCACATAGCCAGAATTTTAAACAAACACGGTATCAGAACATATTATGAAAGCAACCCGAGTATATTAACCATTTTAAGAAACCCCATAACCAGAAACAGTATTCCTATATCAAAACTATACAATAGCAAAGCAGTATATTCCATACCATGCACCCAATGTAATAATGTCTATGTAGGTGACACAGGAAGACAGATAAAAGACAGAATAGACGAACACAGAAGAAACATTAAAAACAAAGACCCCAAATCTCTAATAGTGCAACACATCAGACACACAGATCATGAATTCAATCTAGCAAACCCAAATATTCATTACACAAACATAAACAGTAAATACAAAAGATTAATACTAGAAGCATTGATATCAACAAAATATAATAGTATAAACAGACATATAGACATCCCAGAGACATATGATAGGCTGGTCCAAAAACTAAAATAGATTTTTCCGTTTTTTCTTCATCACACCATATTACAATTATGCATTTAATAATAATATCAGCAAATTGACTAATTTACATAACAATAATTTTTCTTAAATAATAAAATATAATACTTCATAATTAATCCTAGATATGCAAAAATTACCTGTTATATATATGTATATACATTTTTACTTGAAATTGTTCCATTATTTCCTGTGGAAGGGCCGCTTGCGCCCGAAAGCAAGTAACGTTTTTCCCAATAAAAGAAACTCATCCTTTTTGATTCTATGCGTATTACAATAGACCATTTCGTATTTTCAATAGCATCACAACAGGTGATGAAACTTGGCTTTATTATTTTGCTACTAATGCTAAGAACAAAGCATGGATCTTTGAATTTTAAAGCACGCCTTTGTCTGTACTAGAATCCAGATACATTCAGAATAAAATATTAGCCGTCTTCTTTACTGCCAGAAGAGTTGTGAGTCGCACGGTACTGGAGAATCAAAATAAAGTCACTGCCAAGTGGTACACTGAGGAATGTCTTCCTAAGGTTGTTCAAGCTATCAGAAAGTTACGTCCAAACTCAATGCCCCAACTCATCGTTCGAAGGTATACGCCGATTATTTGGCAGGTACTGGACTAAATTTGTTGGAAAATCCTCCCTACAGTCCAGACCTTGCGAGCTTGCCTTCTTCCCTCATGTGAATAACAGACTAGAGGGCAAACGCTTTTTCTGCTATGAAGACCTTTTGAGGGCATGGGATGACGAATGCGCCCAGCTCCCCGAGGAAACGTGGAAGAGTTAGCTTGATGACTGGTTTCGAAGGATAGAGAAATGTATTGATTGTGGTGCAAAATATTTTGAAATGTTGTAAATAATAAAGTCATATTGCAAAATTTTCCTAGTGCCCTATGTACTTTGTAAATAAATCTGTAAATCTTCCAATCGGATTAGCGCCCGTCTACTGCACGACCACTGTTATAAAATGAATATTTGATGTGATTTCAACTGACCTCCAATGAGACACCACTTCCAGGAGCGTTCAGTCTAAGTGCCCATATTCTAAATATTCTCTCGTATATAAATTATAATTTATACACGAGAGAATATTAGATAGATAATTATCTATCTTTCTAATCAAAATACCAAAGTTCGTAATTTCATATAATCCAACTCTTGTATATAATGATGAATAAATAAATGGATAATAGAAATAATGTGGCACAATTATATAGATAAAAATCTCAAGATAAAAAGACCAAATTAATAAATTAGATGAGATATTTTAGTAACAGCGTTATCATCAGAATGTCACATATAATATAATTTTTCAGATTTGGTCTTTTCTCATTTTGAGATATATGTACAGTTAAACCTGTCTATAGCGCCCCTCTTGGGACTCACCAAAATAGGGTACTATAGAGAAAGGGTGCTATAGACAGGTCACATTTAATGTAATTTTTTTACATTTTGATGTTTAAAATCGGGCGCTATTTAGAGGGAGCTCTATAGACAGGTTTAACTGTATTAAATATTTTCCCCTGCTTTTACACTTTGACAATATCAATAAGGAATCTAGGGCTAGGTTTCCTAGGTTTGAAACATAGACCTAGAATCTTTATTGAGTTTGTCAAAGATATAAATATATAATATAATAGAAATATTTAAATATAATATGTAAATATTGGGTTTAAAACACTCGTTTTAAAGTTTTTTGGTTGGCAACAAATGTACGCTCCAGGAAACTGGGTTAATAAAAAATCGATTTTCAAATTCAAATATGTCCGTTTTTGTGTTTTTGTAAATATAAAATAAAAAAAATTTTCTCGTTATCTCATTTTCTTTCATATGATTTGTTTATTCCTCTCTTTGTGGTAGCCACATTGACATTTCACAGCTCTTTTGTATTATGTCGCGAAGAGGTTGGAGAAGACTGGTTACTCAGTCTACTAGCTGGTCGAATAGCATATAGTATATACCCTTTATAAAGCGTTAATTATTTTCTGATAATCATTAGTGGGAGACATGCTCGAATGAAGCGGAATTATTTCAAATACCTACGGAATCTTCTTTCAACAATTTTAATACTTAAAAATCCAAAGGACCCTATTTCCTTGTGCAATAATTACAAGGGGCCTCATGTGAGTACCTTTCTCATTGGGACCATCCATAGTGGGGTAGGTAACATTCTGTACTCAAGGATTTGCCTATAAATCTCTCTATCCCTAGAGGTTTTCCACGGAGACTGCTAGCGAATAAATATAAAAACTATCACATCATAAACGGCCTTGCTGGACATCTACAGAAAATAAACATGATTGGATTGTATGAGTGATTGTGATTGGGGGGACACTGTGACATAGACAAGAAAAATATTCCAGAATTTTGAATCCTTATTTGGAAAAATATTTTTGAATATGTATATTAAAATAAATATATGTGGTAAACGAAAGAACAGTCAGGGTGTGGGCAGCTTTCACAAATACCTCTCTGAAATTTAAAAGACCTTTCACTGCTCTCACAGAGTACAGGTGTCGTGGTCGAGGCAGAATAGATAACTTGGGATTGTCCACAACAAAAACGAAGCGCACAGTTGCCCTGGGAAAGTTCCGTGAGCAGAAAGAGTTGAGCCAAGCAGAAAGATGAAGAGGATTAAATAAAGGTTTCTTACTCTTCTATATGGTGGCATGGTCAAACCTCGGAGAATCACTGACAAGGGCTTCCGCGGACTTGGAAGTGGCAATCCATTACCGAGATTTTAGGGCTTTTGTAGCATCAGATGCGGAAGTAGTGGGCATTCGTCTGACGGAATACTGGGGGGAATCAAGAAAGATATGTCAATGTACTCTCTTAACGACCTTCTAGAACTTTAAACATATTTAAACCCCGTTCTTACATGTTGTTGGACTTCAATATCTCACTGCTGTTTAAATGAACTCTTATTCTATTTCTAGCTTTATTTTATTATACCCAGTTTGGGATTAAATATTTATTTAGTATATTGACGCAATGGTACATAAATAACATGCATACAAATATTTACAAGGTGTTTATATTATACAAAATGTTTTACATCATACAATCTTGTTATATTGGGATTGGGATTTTTGGTTCAAATTATCATATATATATACTAGCCGAATGACCCGGGCAACAACCGGGTTTTACCCGATTCAATGCTTTTATTCAAATAATATTCGTTAGAATTATAAATTGGCGCCGTGGATGTCATTCTTGTGAAACGTCCCGCTCCAAACTTTGTGTCTGAGAAGCGATATTTTTATAAAGAGATGATCTGGCTTTGTGTCTACTGCTCGAATGAATGTTTTTCTGTTAGAATTTTGTTCCTGCATACTAAAAATGAACTAGCTTCACCCGTGGTCTCTGCCTTTTGGAATTTTTCCGGATATAATTTTGTATCTGGTAATCAAATATGATACAGCAATATTGTCATCATCATTTTCTAAATAAAAAACAACTATTTTTTTCCCAGAACCTGTCAATTCATTTTTCTTGACTAAAAACCCGAAAAATATATCTTTCAGATTTTTCTCTATGTCCTGTTAAAACGTTTTACATGTCCATTAGGTCAGCTGATATTACCTCCCATCCTCACCGCTAGAGGCGCTGCTTGCGAGCGAAAGGGCAAATTTGCAACGCAATTTGCAAATAACTTGTATACATACTTGTATACTTGTGTAAATAGACCATAAATCTGTACATAGACAGGAAAAGCACATATATTTTAATAATATAAATGAGTTTTAAAAATAAAAAAAAAATGCATCGGCCGGGAATCGAACCCGGGGCGCCCGCGTGGCAGGCGAGCATTCTACCACTGAACCAAAAGAAAACGGTGACAGAATTGTTGATGACTCTGATACTCGTATATTTTAATATATATGGAAATTTTGCCGGGAGAAAATTGATCTAAAGAGACAAGAGTCGCCTCTCTCGTCAAAATATACGTCTAAAACCAGACGCCATCTATTGACCGTCACCGCAAATACCGGCCTCGGGTCGGTGACAAATCCACAACACCAGCTTTGGCAAACTGAAAAGCGTCCACCTAGAGACCATGGTTTCGGGCTAATGGCCCTCGTCAGTCTAGGGCGGGCTTTATTCCATGAGATCCACACGGGACCTAATGGAATCTTGACAATCTGCCAAAAAGGTGTTTAGCTGGCAAAGTGGCTGGGCCATATCTATGGCTAAAATATAGATGGAAATTTTGCCGGGAGGAAATTAATCTAAAGAGACAAGGGTCGCCTCCCGTCAAGATAGACGTCTAAAACCAGACTCCATCTATTGACCGTCACCGCAACTAGCGGCCTCGGGTCGGTGACAAAGCCACAACACCCGCTTTGGCTGGTGAACACTTTTCAGTTTGCGGTGACCGTCAATAGATGGCGTCTGGTTTTAGACGTCTATTTTGACGGAAGAGGCGACCCTTGTCTCTTTAGATCAATTTCCTCCCGGCAAATTTTACATCTATATTTTAGCCATAGATATGGCCCAGCCACTTTGCCAGCTAAACACCTCTTTGGCAGATTGTCAAGATTCTATTAGATCCCGTGTGGATCTCATGGAATAATGCCCGCCTTAGACTGACGAGGGCCATTAGCCCGAAACCATGGTCTCTAGGTGGACGATTTTCAGTTTGCCAAAGCTGGTGCTGTGGCTTTGTCAACGAACCGAGACCGCTAGTTGCGTTGACGGTCAATAGATGGCGTCTGGTGTTAGACGTCTATTATGACGGGAGAGGCGACCCATGTCTCTTTAGATATACATAGTGTGAAATCCTGTCGACTCTAAGCCATGGTGTGAGATCCTGTCGACTCTAAGCTATGGTGTGATATCCTGTCGACTTAAGCTATGCTGAGGTATTCTAAGGGTCTCTCTCACTGTGGTGTGAAATCCGAGAGGGTCTCTCGCTTTACTGTAGTAACCGAAAAGGTCACACCTGTAGTAACCGAGAGGGACAGCCAGAGTGTGTAGTTTTCCAGTACCTCTCTGCACCATGGAAGACCTTTAACAGTTTTTACAGAGTACAGACAGTCGTGGTCGAGGCAGAGTGAAAAGCTTGGGAATGTCCACACAAAAAACGAAGGGACACAGTTGTACTAGGAAAGTTCCACGAACAAATAAAATTCGAACTAGGAGCGAAAGATGGAGATTTTAGATTACTGATCTACATGGTCGATGAGATGGACCTTGGACACAAACGACGGAGGCTCCCGCTGATGGTGAAGTGACTTTTATTTCTGGCCCTGTTGGAAGCTTATATATCTTTGCCGAGAGAAAGTATTTGGTTTCAGCGGATGCAATAAGGGCGTGGATAGGAAGGGATGTCATTGTACTCTGGCAACGCCCTGAGATCTTGTAACACTCGTTTTTAAAGTTGTGGGATTTCTATCTTAATCTTTGCTTATTTAGCTCAACTCTTAATCTATTACAAAGTTTTATTTATTTATTCTCAGTTTTTACAAAGTACATTACATATGATGATGTAATGACATATGTCAATTATGCGTATAATTATTTACAGAGGTGTTTATTATACAACATGAAAATCTTGTTATATTATTATACAATATGGTGTTGTTAGTTTAAATTACCATATATATATATAATAATGAAAAAAAAGAGAAATATATTGAGTAAGTTTTATTATTATTTTTGAGGTGAGTATTATGAATGAATCAATAAATATTTTAAATGCTCAAAAGCAAGATTTAACAACGAAACCAAGCATTTAAATCGGCTTGACACGTCATGAGCTTATCCAAAACACTAAAAACAACTGAGGTAACGAACCACAGATATTCCTAAATCAAATATAAAAAATTATCTTAAAAGTGAATTTGAAATAAAATTATTAAGTTTTGTACATTTTTTATGGTTGTTTTTCTATTTTTATATAATATTTATTAGTGAAATACGAATATACTACTTTGAAAATGAAAGAGACCATTATATAAACAAAATTATATATAGAGAAAAAAGTATTTATATTTTTTTAAATGGAAGGGATTGATAAGAAGATATTTGAGACTTTACAATTTTGGCAACACTTTGTCAGTAACCAAAATATCAAAATCTCTTCCATCTAGAAATGCTCATGTGAGCACGGTCAGGGTAAACCTTTTCTTATTTTTAATATATATATGTTATGAATATAATGTTGTTGTTGAAAAGTTAAGGAATTGAAGATGCAGTCATGAAAATAGAAAATACAGTTATTCACCCATCAAGTAGTTTTCATTTTCAATTACTTAAAATAGTTTATACATTAAATATATATAAAGTATTTTACCAAATGTTCCAATACTATAGTTTTTTATTAAAATCTATACCATTCTGTAAAAGTAAATATTGCCGAGAGCTGTGACTCTTGCATCGAACTCTTTAGAATGAGGAGATCCTTCAGTCACAGCCTGAGAAGATATTTATCTCTTTATATCGATATATCTAAAAAAAGGAAAATCAAGTTCCTCCAAATAGGTGCTATCATTGACGTAAACCACATAATGGACCATATTCACGACAGGCTAAATGCCAACCATTAAGGTACAGGAAAAAGACACCCGAGGTCCAAACATCCGCAGGAAGATTCCAAGTTTTACAATTGTAATGTTTCGTTTTCGAAACACATTTTTAATTAGAATAACTTCAATTTTAAATTACTATAAATCCAGGAGTCCGAGTTACGGACAGTTATTAGTATATAACTTGAAATGTCTTTATCTTTAGAAATTTCTCTGAATTTGATTATTTTACACAAACAGAGTAATATATATTTATATAATTTGTTGAAAAATTTCATTGAATAATTAAATTAAAATATAAAATATTTATTATTTCTTCGCCACATAGCCTCCTCCTATAAAGAGCATCGACCCGATGCTCAGAAGAAGACTTACATCTTCAGTCTCAAAGCTCGAGAACGGGTGAGAGGGCCTGAGATCTCTTCGCGGGTCTGTGGTTGTTGTGTTCGTTCATTGGGGATATCTTCTTCCTGGACGCTTGGCGAGTCGTTTTCTGGGTCCTCTTCTAGGTACTCGTCCTGGTCCTAGGGGTTTAAATAAGGCTTCATTCTACAAATGTGAACTAAGTCTTTTGTTTTACGATGACCTTGCTGGTTTCCGAATGTCTCAACTTCATAGGTCACATCGGAAATTTTTCGGGTTACTTTGTATGGGCAGAAGTAACGTCTCATTAGTTTTTCCTAATATCCCACTTTACGCACAGGGATAAAGATCCATACGAGATCTCCAGGCTGGTAAATTATATTTCTGTGATGGGCGTCATAGCGATGTTTATTGCTTTCTCCACCACTAACCCAAGCGGGAGAAGGCTCCAAAACGCAATCAACGTTATGGACCTAGATGTGAGCTACCCCGACGAACCTACTCATGACTCACCTCCAGACATCATTGATATCGCCGTGCACAAAAACATCTCCCAAAGCGCGCGTATACTCTAAAGTCCTGCACGAACTAACCTCTGATCATCTCCCAGTACTACTTGTGCTACAGGTTTTCAAAATCTCCTACTCAAATACAAAAATAAAAATTACAGATTGGGCCCTATTCAAGTACAAAATGGAAATCGCTGAACCTCCTGAACTGATCCTAGATACATCTTCAAAAATAGACGAGGCCATTACACACATTGAAGAACAAATGGTGCAAAATTTGAAAGATTCAACAAAATATAAGGACCCGGAACTAGAACGAAGATATCTACCTCACATTAAAGAAAAAATACGATCCACCAACAGACTAAGAAAAAAAAAAGAAAAATACTTGCGACCCCCGAGATAAATCAGCCTACATGACGGCCCGGAGAGAATCACAGAAACTTACAAGAGAGCACGATAACACCAGCTGGGACCACTTTATCGAAAACTTGAAAGTCACGGACCAAACCATATGGAAAGCCATCAAACGATTATCCAACTCTGAAAAACAAGAAATAACACTGAAGACAAACAATGGGCAGACACTAACCACAGAAGAAGCAGCTGAATCATTTGCCAACAACTATGAAAAACAGTTCACCCCCAATCCCTATACATCGCACTCCAAACCTACTCGTACATACATCAAACGTGTGAATTCATACATGAAAAAAAAAATAAAGAAACAGGACTAGAACCAACAAACATTGGTGAAATGAACGCGATTATTGAATATCTACCAAATAAAAAAGCTCCCGGAATCGACGAATTACCTAATGAAGCTCTCAAACTGCTCCCTAATCATATACTAGCATCAATAACCGAAATATTTAACGCCTCACTGCAGCTTGCCCACTTCCCTGACAGATGGAAAACGTCCATTATCTGTCCCATACTTAAAAAAGGAAAATCCATCCATGAACCAACAAGCTACAGGCCCATCTTACTGCTACCTGCCATCTCAAAACTATTCGAAAGAATTGTTTTAAGAAGACTCAGAAAATCCCTCGAAGAAAAGAATCCACTCAGACCCGAACAATTTGGCTTCCAAGCCAAACACTCAACATTGCACTAGCTAGTAGTTGTCACTGAAAAAATAAGAAAAGCCATGGACCTAGGCCAAATAACAGGAGCCGTATTCTTCGATATCGCCAAAGCATTCGATAAAATCTGGCACGAAGCCCTTCTCTACAAAATGTGCAAAAAGCACCTTCCTGTAGACATCATAAAAATAACGCAAAACTTCTTAACAAATAGAACATTCAAGGTACGAGTCAAAAATGAACTTTCAACAGCTAGGAACATCCTTGCCGGGGTCCCCCAAGGATCAGTCACAGGACCAACCTTATTTGACATATATATAGACGACTTCCCCTGTATTGAAGACACCTCTTTACACCTATTTGCCGATGATACCGCCATTTTAGCCTCAACATATAACTTCGACAATCTCCACATGAAACTCCAAGAGGCCTGCATCTTTTCCACGCTCTGGTGTAAGGAATGGCGGGTCACAATGAACCCCCAAAAAAGTGAAGCAATCATTTTTTCCAGAAAAAAAGACAAAATTAAGAAACTTTTAGACGAACTTTTTGTCTTCGAAGACAATATTAAATGGAAAGAGAACATCCGATACCTAGGGATGACCCTAGACGAGCACCTAACCTTCAAAAAACACATCGAAAACAGAATTAATTTGGCGAAAGCTGCCCAACACCGACTATCCCTACTTCTAGGACCAAAAAGCAAATTATCCCTTCATTGCAAAAGAACCATTTACACTTCAATAATAAGACCAATACTAATATACAGCCACCCAATTTTTATGACAGCACATAAGACCATCCTTAAAAAGCTAGAAGTATTTGAAAATAAAATGATCAGAAAAATCATGTCTCCACCCTGGTTCGTTCGGAACACAATCCTCAGAAACGATCTAAATATCGAAAACATCAATGACTACATTATTAGACAATCATTTAAATTTTACGAAAAATCCGAAAAATTAGAAAATTTCACCTTTAAGGAAGCCACAAACTACAAATGCGGAAAAGGGAAAATAAGAAATTTGAAACCTAGACAAATTCTCCATCAATTAAGCCAGAATGACGAAAAGTGGAAAAAAAGGAAAAACAAACCCACCTTGAATATCAAACAAGCCCGAAAAAACCTTCTCAAGAAAAATATCCCCAAGGACCTGAGAATCCGGACCCAACGACATCATTATAAATTATAATTGTAAATGAACCCCTGTACATAACCACCCCCCTCAGTATATTGTAAATATGATGATCTAGGTTGCTCTTTTTGAGCGGCACCTAATAAAGTTATTTGGAACTTGGAACTATTGCTTTCTTGAGATCTCATAGAGTGTATACGTGCCAGTTTTCGTGCTTCTTCGGCTCTTGCCCCTAGAGTTTGGATGAAATCGTCATCTTCTGGCAATAACTTGGGAAATAACACGTCCAGTGGAGTGTGAGATTCACGCCCGTGTACAAGGAAAAATGGGGTGAACCGAGTAGACTCTTGTTTTGCTGTGTTGTAGGCAAATGTAACGAATGGAACAATCCTGTCTCAATCTTTCTGGTTGACATCCACATACATGGACAGTATATCTGCTATGGTCTTATTAAACCTCTCCGTGAGTCCGTTTGTCGGGGGGTGATAGGCGGTCGTCTTCCGATGGGTTATTCTGCACTGGTTGTTCAAATCACTTATCATTGAAGATGTGAAGTTCCTTCCTCTATCCGTGATTAATTCCCTCGGCGCGACATCTTCAATGAAGAATTTGGCAACTTCCATGGATTCACTTGTGGGTAGGGCTTTAGTTATTGCATATTTCGTTAGGTAGTCCGTGCATACAATAATCCAACGGTTACCACCTTCTGATGTTGGAAATCTCCCCAGGAGATCCATTCCTACCTATTTAAAGGCACCTTCAAGGACAGTTATTGGCTGTAAGTGCCCTGAGGGAGGTTGGGGCTGATGTTTACGTCTTTGACAATCTGAACAGTGTGCCACATACCTTCTAACCGTTCTATACATTCCGGGTCAGTAATACCTTTTTCTTATTCGGTCATAGGTTTTAGTAAATCCGAGGTGATCAGCCGTCGGTGGATCATGGAAAATTTTCAGTAATTCCTGCCTGAGGTGGCGAGGGACCACCAGAAGCCATATTCTTCCCATGGATCATAATTATTTTTGTTGATATTATTATCAATTTTCAGAAAGGATTTATTAGAGGTCACTTATTCCATATTGTCAGCGATCTTCATGAGATCCGGGTCTTTCATTTGTTCCTGTCCAAAATAATGTAAGGCCATTAAACTAGGAATATCATCCTCAATTTCCTCACTACAGCCTGAAGGACTTCTCGATAAACAGTCAGCGTCCTGATGTTTTCTTCCACTCTTGTACATAACTGTAACCTCAAATTCTTGCAAACGAAGGACCCATCTTGCTAATCTTCCACACGGGTCCTTGAGGTTGGTCAAGCAACACAAAGAATGATTGTCTGTTACAATAGTAAATGGGCGTCCGAAAACATGAGGACGGAATTTGTTTATAGCCCAAATTATGGCAAGGCATTCTCATTCAGTAGTGGAATAATATTTTTCTGCTTTATTGAGCGTTCTCGATGCATAGGCAATAGCTCTTTTATTTCCATTCTGAATTTGCACCAAAACTGCTCCTATTCCATAGCTGCTTGTGACAGTGTGTATCTATGTTGGGGTTGAATAATCAAAATGTCCCAAGGCAGGTTCGGAAATTAGTGCTGACTTCAGAGCATCAAATGCACGTTGTTCTGCTAGGCTCCAACAAATTTGGAGTCTTTTTTCAAAAGTTCATTCAAAGGTTGGACTAAATGTTCATAATTAGGTATGAAGTGCCGGTAGTAGGATGAAAGGCCAAGAAAACTTCAAACTTCCTTCAATGACCTAGGCGTAGCGAAGTTGCGGACTACTCGAATCTTTTCTTGGTCGGGACGAATTCCATTTTCATCACCTCTTGACCGAGGACCGTGATAGTTTTTGCACCAATCTTGCATTTCTTGGAATTGAGACATAATCCGGCTTTCTTAAGGCAATTTAATACAAGTTGAAGGCGTCTCAGATGTTCTTCAAAATCATCTGAAAAAACGATGATGTCGTCGAGGTAAAAACAAGCAAATGGTCCATCAGAAGATTATCTATCATTCGTTCGAAGGTAGGTGGAGCATTACATAACCCGAATGGCATTACTTTGAACTCATACAGTCCATCAGGAATTATAAACGCTGTTTTCTCGCGGTCCTATTCTTTTACGTCGATCTGCCATTACCCTGATTGGAGGTCCATGGAAGAATAAAATTTAGCTTCCCGTAAGCAGTCTAAAGTGTCGTCGATCCTTGGGAGAGAGTAGACATCTTTTTTGTTATTTTGTTCAGGAGGCGGTAATCGACGCAGAATCTCCAGCTTCTATCCTTTTTTCTTATCAATATTACAGGTGAGGCCCACGGACTTTCAGAGGGCTGAATGATGACAAGTTTTTCCATCCTGTTTACCTCATTCTGAATAATTTGGCGTTCTCTTGGTGCAACTCGGTAAGGTCTTTGTTTGATCGGTAGGTGGTCTCCAGTGTTAATTCGGTGTTTGAATTGACGTCCTTGAATTGTTTTCTTTTACTAAATTCGAAAATATCCGTATAGGTTTTCAACAAATTTCTTAATTTTTCTTTTTAAGATTCATCACGTGAATCATCTATGAAAATTTCACATATTTTTGTATCCTCAGAATGTTTCGCCTCTCTTTCAACTTAGTTACAATCAGCTAGAGTACATAGTTGACTATCTTCGATGACAATACTATCGGCTACATGCATCCCCTGTGGGATTAGTTTCGGATATGGACTCCAATTCACCACCCAAAGTTAACCTCGGTTACTGGTAAGTGAAATGACAGAGGAGGGAGCCGTTAGTTCTCTTTCCAGCAATAGCTCTTTTTGACATTCTGCCACAACAATTGCGTCATTAGGAATGTCACGACTTGCTACTTCTATTAGCTGAATAGAGGCGGGCTCGATTCTATATTCCAATTCCGAGTAGAGAGGTGAGCCGTTCTTAGGGGCATCATAAAAAAAAGACATTTTTCTCCATATATATATTAAAGATAAGAATTTTTTTGGGTTTGATTGTTGAAAAGAGGTGCAGTCGTGGAAAAGTAAAGATAATTATTTACCTTTCAAGTAGATTTTTATTTTAAATTACTTGAAGTAAAAATATTAATAAAATAAATAAATAAAAAATAAATAAATATAATAAAATAAAATAATTTATAAAAATAATTCTATAATCGCGAATAAAAGATAGGTAGTGTTAAATATACATTATTTACAACAATAATAATTAAAAGTGGTATGTTTTGCATCTATGGTCAAATATATATAACAGTCAATGAATGAAAATAAAATATGTTTTTAAAAAATAAAATAATTGTATTTTAGATTATATATAATATATATATATATAAGAAGAACAATATATTCTATAATATTGTCACAAAGTACTTTAATTCAACTATTTTGTAGATATGCAAATGTTCTAACTAGTTTTCTATTAATTATTTTTCTTTTTGTTTGGATCTATGTAAATATTTAACGTCAATAGTTGCGCCTTCTAATATGTAGATTTTTTTGAGAATTAGTTTTTTTTTATTATTAGGCTGACTGTCTAGAGTAAGATAGGATAAAGCATATAATTGTTGTCGGCCTTTTCTATTTGACAGTGTGTTGAATAAAACTTACTTTTGAGTTTGCTTCGTGATTCCGTGGCTTACCAGCGACAGAATTAAAGAAAAGATCGCAACAATTTGGTGGAGAAGCTGGGTAAAGCCTTGAAAATAAATAAATAAAGAAAAACGGTTGATCCCTTAAATTTAAGAAGAAGTCTCAGATTGAAGGGTTTACCACCCGAGCCCGAACTTCATCAAACAAGGATCATGCTAAAGAGCGAATCGGGAGAAGAAACTCCAGCTCAAGTCCCCTCAGCATACTTCTCGTTGCAGCAACCAAAATGCCCTTCTACCTTTTCCGGAGATGGAAATGAAGACGCACAGAGGTGGTTAAAGGATTACAAGCGCATAGCTCAATATAACAGATGGGACAATCCTATGTGTTTGGCGAATGCCATATTCTTTTTGGCCGGAACTGCACGGCAGTGGTATGAGAATAATGAAGATGTTTTAACATCCTGGGAGGTTTTTCAGAGGGCTCTCGGCGAAACCTTCGGACAACAGGAAGAAGAGATAAAGAAGGCTGAGGGACTTCCGAAGATTAGAGCACAGAAGGCAAACTATTCCTCTGAATCTTACAATTCAAGACGTGCTTTATTTGTGCCAATTGAATGATCCCCGGATGGACAATGAAACCAAGTTAGGACACTTAATGAAAGGAGTGGCGGAGGACGTATATCAAATACTGATTGCCAGGGACGTTGATAAGGTGGAACAGTTCTTGAGTCAGTGCAGAAAAATAGAATTTAAACGAAACGAAGAATAACGACAAAAAATTTGAGAGACTTCCAAATGTGACCTCCATGGCTTGCGAGGAAGACGATCTTTCTTCTTTGATTAGAAGGATCGTCCAAGAGGAAATTCAGAGAGCCTTTGCTCAGCCCATGCATACCACAGATTCCCTAGAGGAAATAATAGGGGAAGAGGTAAAGAAGAATCTGGCACCGATTTCTAGGACCACTAAAAGTTCTATGATGAAACAACCTAGACCAGCCCCAACGTATGATCAAGCTGGAAGAACTTTTTACAACTCTTCCGCTAGTTTGCCCAAAGCCCGGGAATGGCGTACACCGGATGACAGACCAGTATGCTTCCATTGTGGGCGACCTGGCCACGTCGTCAGGTATTGTCGAGAGAGGCGACAAATATTCGCCAATGTTCGCACAAGGAGAGATGCTAGAAGACCAGTGACATTGGGAGACTATGTGCCAAATGCGGACGGAACGGGTTCATGGTCACCCTCCAATCGTGGACTTAGGAGTGTCTCCCCCTACCCAGGGAGAGGGCGATCCACAGGACGTCGAACATCAATATCGCCTGCTAGGATGAACAGCCGCTCATCTTCAAGAGGAAATGAGGGAAACTAGATCTCGCGACCTGCGTAGGAGGTAAGGCCGCACAAATTTCAAATCCTCCGACGACAACTGTTGCCAAACTAAAGAAGAACTTTATAACCGTAACTATAAATGGAACTGAAGTACTAGCCTTGGTGGACTCTGGAGCTGACTATTCAGTTATATCAGAAGATTTCCGTTGCCGCATAAGAACCCCTATGTTATCGATTAAAGGACCAATTATAAGAGTAGCTAACTCCAAATGCGTCAAGGCTTTAGGAAAGTGTGTCTTAAGAATTAAAGTGAATGAACTAACGCAAACATTCGAGTTCCTTGTACTTTCACAGTGCAGTCATTGTGTGATCCTTGGTTGGGATTTTCTCAAACTAACCCAGGCGGAGATTAACTGCGAGCACGATGAACTCTACCTAAAGGACGCCCCGATGAAAGAGGAACCCCATCCAGTGGACACCTTTCATACCTTGAAGGATAACATTATTCCACCTAACTCAATCAAACAGATAACGGTTGTCTGTAGCGACGTCCCGGTAGTTCAGGAAGTTGCCATTACGTGTTCTAAGGGTCTAACGTTGGAAAATGAAATAGTTATTCCTGCCTCTATTGATAGTCTCAACCACGGAAGGGGCAAGGTTTGGATGGTGAATGGGACTAACTATGCTAAGATCATCTCTGAATGTATGAAAGTGGCTGAATTATCTATTATAGACAACAGCTATGTATGCTGCTTGGATGGAGACGACGATTATCTTAACCAGAAAGAAGACAAGTGCAGCACACAAAACACTGGAGACTTGGATAGGCTTGTGTCTCTTATGGATACTGACCTATCCCATGAAGACAGGAACCGACTACTTGATGTCCTTAGGAGGTTCATAGGCGTATTTGAGCTCCAGAAGGCAGGCCCAAAAAGAACATCTTTGGACGTTAAACATCGCATTGACACAGGAGATCATGCTCCTATTAGGCAACGACCCTATCGAGTGTCGACTTATGAAAGGGGCGTTATTCAAACAGAAGTGGACAAGATGCTCAAATCAGGAATAGTAAAACTATCGGATAGTCCCTGGTCATCTCCTGTCGTTTTAGTTAAGAAAAAGGATGGAACCTGGAGGTTCTGCGTGGACTATCGCCGCCTAAATAAAATAACCAGAAAGGACGTATATCCGTTACCCAGAATTGACGACACCCTCGACTCTTTAAAGGGAGCTTCTGTCTTCTCTACCATGGACTTGAAATCAGGGTATTGGCAGATCGAAGTCGATGAATCTGACCGTGGAAAGACAGCTTTCGTAACCCCAGATGGCCTCTTCGAATTTAAAGTGATGCCCTTCGGGTTGTGTAATGCCCCCGCGACCTTTGAAAGAATAATGGACGACCTTCTACGTGGACTTAAGTGGAACATCTGTCTCTGCTATCTGGATGACATCATAGTGTTTTCTAAAACAATGGAAGAGCATATACTGCGATTGGAAATGGTGCTGAACTGTCTTTCAAAAGCAGGTCTCACACCTAATTTGGAAAAATGTCATTTTGGATCTAGACGTATGAAGGTTTTGGGGCACTTAATAGATGGAGATGGGATTTATCCGGACCCAGACAAAGTAGAAGCAGTGAGGAATTTTCCAAGACCAAAGAATGTATCCGAAGTCAGAAGCTTTTTGGGTCTCTGTTCCTACTATTGCCGATTCATCAAGAGCTTTGCTGACATAACAGGGCCGCTGAACGAATTACTAAAGAAAGAAAAACAATTCAGTTGGAATGACAGACAAGAAGATTCGTTTGATAATTTAAAATCGGCATTGACTTCTGAACCTGTATTGGGCCACTTCGATGAGGCTGCGCCAATTTACGTCCATACCGATGTGAGTGGCTTTGGTATTGATTCTGTTTTGGTACAGCTAAGGGATGGGTGTGACCAGCCAATTGCATATGCATCCCGAACACTGTCCAAATCGGAGAAAAACTATTCAACAACGGAAAAGGAGTGTTTGGCAGTGGTCTGGTCAATCAGCAAATTTCGACCTTACTTGCTTGTGCGCCCTTTTTCTGTTGTGACCGACCATCATTCTTTGTGCTGGTTAGCGAATTTGAAAGACCCTTCTGGACGTCTGGCCAGATGGGCTCTGCGCCTCCAAGAATATGAAGTCGCTGTCTGATATAAAAATGGTCGCAAGCACAAGAATTCCGACTGCCTTTCTAGAAGCTCTCTACCAGATACTGCGGAAGAAACAGAAGAAGATATACTTTGTCTGGCAGTGTTGTGTGATGATGAAAAGGAGCAGCAACGAGATCCATCATTAACAAAAATAATTGAAAATTGTGGAGACCCGAATTATAAAAGATTTGACATTATCAACAACATACTTTACAATAAAAATTATGATCCCTTGGGACGACCTTGGTTGCTGGTGGTTCCGAGGACTTTACATCTAGAGGTCCTTAGATCATCCCATGATGCCCCTACAGCCGGACATCTTGGATTTGCCAAAACGTATGACAATACGCAAGAGATTCTTTTGGCCTGGTCTTTATAGAAGTGTTCGTAATTATGTTGGACACATTGTAGGGAATGCCAACGGCGCAAGAAAATACCCCAACTACCCCCTGGAAATCTTAAGCCTATAGCCCCTGTTTCCATTCCCTCCCAGAAGATAGGCATGGACTTGCTGGGGAGATTCCCTCCGACTAGGGATGGCAACCGCTGGGTGATAGTTTGTACAGATTACCTTACGAAATACGCAGTAACAAAAGCCATCCCGACCGGAGGAGCTGTTGAGGTTGCGAAGTTTATGGTGAACGACGTTGTCCTCAAGCATGGAGCTCCTCGAGAACTGATTACGGACCGGGGACGATCATTCCAAGCCAAAGTCGTCAACGAACTAACAAAAATGTGTGGAATGTCGCATTACTTTACAACGGCCTATCACCCCCAAACCAATGGCTTGACTGAACGATTAAATAAGACCCTGGTTGACATGCTCTCGATGTACGTAGACGTGGACCAAAAGAACTGGGACTCTGTTTTACCTTTTATCACCTTTGCCTATAATACAGCAAGGCAAAAAACTACCGGTTTCTCACCCTTCTTTTTGGTACATGGTCGAGAGGCGGAGACAATGCTGGACGCTCTGTTTCCCTACCAGCCGGATTATGAGGAGGACGAGCATATAAGTCATTTGATGATGGATGCTGAAGAAGCACGGCAGCTAGCCCGCTTACAAACACTCAAAGCGCAGGACATAGATAAAGAACGTTATGATTCAAGGCATAAGCCCGTCTATTACGACGTCGGCGACCTTGTTTGGGTCTTCACACCGGTGCGCAAAGTTGGCTTATCAGAGAAGCTCCTAAAGAAATATTTTGGTTCATACCGAATAACTAAGAAATTATCAGATGTCAACTACGAAGTTACAACGGTGGATGAATCTCGGAGAAAAGCCAGGTACAAAGATGTTGTACATGTCTTACGAATGAAGCCTTACAACGATCCAGAACGATGAATATCTGGAGACTGTGCGTGTTTCTACGGATGAATTTAAACATCGTGACGATGTTCTTCCGAAG
This sequence comes from Cordylochernes scorpioides, assembly GCA_030710605.1. Taxonomy (NCBI): domain Eukaryota; kingdom Metazoa; phylum Arthropoda; class Arachnida; order Pseudoscorpiones; family Chernetidae; genus Cordylochernes; species Cordylochernes scorpioides. The sequence goes on along the minus strand of CP092871.1, from coordinate 62,378,621 downwards.
AGGGAGTAATGTCACAAAGTACTTTAATTCAACTATTTTGTAGATATGTAAATGTGCTAACTAGTTTTCTATTAATTATTTTTCTTTTTGTTTGGATCTATGTAAATATTTGACGTCAATAGTTGCGCCTTTTGATATGTAAATTTTTTGAGAATTAGTTTTTTTTTATTATTAGGCTGACTGTCTAGAGTATAATAGGATAAAGCATATAATTGTTGTCCGCTTTTTCTATTTGACAGGGTGTTGAATAAAACTTACTTTTGAGTTTGCTTCGTGATTCCGTGGCTTACCAGCGACAGAAATAAAGAAAAGATCGCAACAATATAAAAACACAAATATTTCTATATTCTAAAAAATACACATTTTATTTTATATTCATTGATATTGCTACTTTTTGGTTATCTCATCGTTTTTAGAATAACTCAGTTTTGTTGTAAATATGCGTAGTTAACATATCTATCTTTTTGAATCACTAATATAAGAATAACTTTATAAATTCTATATATTGAGAAAATAACTAATGTGTAATATCTCCTCAAGTAATTGAAAATAAAAGCTACTTGATAGTAAATATTCATCTTTTTTTTATCACGACTGCACCTAAACCCTTTATCCTATCGATCCTTTGTCATAAAAAATCTTTATCTAAAAACAAACATATTATCCATAACAATAAGCCGACAGGATTACCTGAATTTCAACTCAATTACTTTGTAGATTATTATAAAATTTTATAAAACTAATATTTTACAAAATGTCGCGTAAACAAAGAAAGGTAGAACAAGCTATGATGCCTAATTCAAGTACTTTAAAAATACCAAAATAATGGACAAAATCTAGATATAATATCCTGGCTCAAATATTTTAACAAAATATGTCAACAGAAACTTCTTGATGAAGAATTTAAAATAATAAGTATAAACAATTATCTTGAGGGAGAAAAGCATTTAGTTTTTTCATCGAAGAATTGCAAGATATTGATAATTGGATGGAAATAGAACAGAAACTAAAATCATATTTTACAATTAAAGACTCAAATTCATTTAGCAAATTTCTAAATTCGAAATATAATGAAAAATATTATATTGATCAATATTTTAAAGAAAAATCTTCATTGGCCAAAAACTTAATCTGGATACATCCCTTTTGTTAGAAGCACTCACAGATGGGATGCCGAACCACCTAAAAAATACTTGATTTCCTCAAGGATCCAAGAACCCTCAGATTGGATTAAAATTACAACTCAGTTGAAATACCTCACAAATAAAGAAGAACCCCAACAATTCAAAAATATTTCAGACACTCAGAAGCCCTCTACAAGTACAAACAATAGACCATATCATCCAACAAGAAGATTTAACACCAACTCCTCCTAAGGTCATCAATTCAAGCCTTTTCCAAGGTCAGCAACAGCAGCTCCCCACCATCTAGAAACCAACACATCATTGAACCAGCCTCCATACCTCTGCAAGATATGTGCATCACACCAGTTACCCAACCAGATACATTTTCACAGAGACTGCCCACTTAAGAAAAATACTCTTCCAACATCAACCCTGGTAGAACATTTTTGTTTTTCTCTGTACTTATAAAACATATATCTTTACCTTGTGTACTTAACACTGCATCATCCATTTCCATTATCCCTTTAAAATATTTAAACTATATTTATTATAAAATATTAGACAATTCCACAAAAGAAAGAATAGGTCAGGTTAGGCGTAGGTTAGGAAAAATTACAAGGTATCAATAATTGTTTCTTTGTGATAGTCCAATAGAATATCTTATTTTAGATATACCAACACTTTATAATGTCTTAACCAAAAATGTACATAGCTTGTAACTGTAAATAATACATCGACAGCTTGGCGAATGTTATGTACCTAAGCCCTGATAGGTGGCGCGCGCTGTCAGCTTGGCAAGTGTTATGTACCTAAGCTCCAATAGATGGCGGGCGCGCTAGGCGGGAAGTTTGTAAACAATAGCCGCCATCTTGAGGAGTATAGCCGATCTCCAGACGTTTGGGTCTCTGACATTACATCCTTAATTTACCATTATTTTTTATCCATTTAACTTAGTTTACCTCTATTTCTTTTTATCCCTCAAACTATTCAACTATTTAAAGTCATCTAATAAATTATTATTTTATTCTACCCAAACGACTCGTCACCTTCATTACTGTGACATCTAGTGGAGACAAGCTGGATCATCCCTTCGCTGCCCAAGCTATAAGAAGAAGTCGTAGAATCCAAGGATTAAACCCATTGGAATGTTCTAAGATGCAACACGAAGGAAGAGAGACCCCACAGGGTGAGTACCACTTCAAACATATTAGAAACCCTTCTATATTTTCGGGGGAACCGGGCCAAAGCTCAGAGAAATGGTTGAAAGAGTACCATCGTGTAGCCGCTACAACTGCTGGGACAGTTCCATGTGCCTGGCGAATGTTTACTTCTTCCTCTCAGGAACGGCCAAAGTCTGGTTCGAGAATGTAGAGGAACAAATAACCTCATGGGAACTTTTCGAAACAATGTTGTCTCAGGTCTTTGGGCATTACGCAAGCGAAAAAGACTAGTTTTAGAAAAACTGAAAGCCAGAGCCCAAGGAAAGGGGGAGTCTAGTGAGGCGTATATTCAAGACGTCCTCTATTTATGTCGGCAAATCAACCCCAGCATGAATGAAAATGAGAAAGTTGCTCATTTAGTCAAGGGGGTCTCTGAGGAAATTTACAGGGCAATCGTCACCTTTGAAATTGCCACCACTGAGGAGTTCATAAGGTGGCGTCGAAAAATCGAACTATCTCAAAAGAAGCGTGTGAATACGCTGATAAGTTTTGACAGACTGCCGAATGCTGCCTCTATTAACCCAGCAGAATCGGAATCTATGGAGGACCTCATTAAACGTATCGTCCGAGAAGAAATACACCATGCATTGAATCCCGACCCAGCCACTCTTAAACCATCTTCCCTGATTCTAATTATCCGAGAGGAAGTTGAAAGGAACCTGTCTGCAATTTCGCAGCCCATTCAAAGGCCAATGCCACGACAGCAGTACTCTAACCGACCCCAAATATTCAAACAGACGCCACGACAGCAGTTCCTGAACCAAAGACCACCGGTACCCAACCAGACACCACCACAGAGAACTAATGAATGGAGGGCACACGAAAACGTTCCAATATGTTTCCATTGCGGTCGCCCGTGACATGTAGCCCGATATTGCCTAGACAGAAGGCGTGTTTTCGAGGAAGCCAGGGTAAGAAGGCCGACCTACTCCAATAATTACAACACCTGGTTCAACCAAAATGCCGAAGAAGTTGAGTTCGTAGATCGCCGCTTCCGAAACCCGTCGCCCTATCCTGGCCGTGGAAGATCCCCCTCAAGACGAAACGCAACGCCGTCGCCCTCTCGCCGATCCAGTCAATATCCTCGCCGCCTTAGCCAGGGAAACTAAGGAGAGCGACCGAGACTGGAGGTAAGGCCGCTGACGAAAGTAGAAATCCTCCCCCTATTATAACTGCGAACATGAAACGGAACTCTGTTGTTATCACCATAAATGGACTGAATGTTGAGGCCTTAGTCGATTCTGGAGCCGATTATTCCGTAATCTCGGAAAGTTTTCATTATATTTGAAAATCCCGTTCTTTGCAGAAAAAGGGCCTGTACTGAGAGTCGCCAATAGGAAGCATATCGAAACTCTGGGGCGCTGCAATTTAAAAGTGTCGATTGAAAAACTTATTTTACTTTTGTTGTCTTTTCTGAATGTAGCTATCACATAATCCTTGGTCTTGATTTCTTTCGAGCCACAAGTGCAGTGATTGATTGTGGAAGAGGTGAAATACATTTGAAGGAAAGTGTGAACGACGGCCTAGAAGAAGATCTTCCTACACATGCGTTAGAAGACTGTTTTGTTCCAGCTCGCTCAATTAAGAAAATCACGGTTAATAACGAAGAGATTCGAGGTGGAAAAGATCTAATGATAGAAGGAAGCAAAGATCTCATCTTAAAAAAAGAATTGGTCATACCAACATCCATAATTAACTTCCATCACGGCAGAGGGGAGATATGGGTAACAAATGGGACTTCTCAGAACCAAATAATCCCAGCTGGTATGCTTGTAGGATATTTGAGGAAAATTGGAAGTAGCGGAATCTACAGTGTTGACACTGCTGAAGACGAGGAAACTCAATCAAACTTTAAGAGTGAGGATAGACGCCAACAAATCTTATCTCTGGTAGACGAGAGATTAGATAAAGAACAAAAGTCAATGATTGCAGAATGTCTAGAAAAGTACTCGGAGGTTTTTAATTTTGAGAGAAAATCATTCAGTACAACCTCCAATGTGAAACATAAAATCGACACCTCAGACAGCCGTCCTATTAAACAACGACCATACCGGGTGTCTCCTGTCGAAAGACGAGCTATACAAAGTGAAGTCGATAAAATGATCAAGATGGGAATTGTACAACCGTCCGAAAGTCCTTGGTCGTCCCCAGTAGTTTTGGTTAAAAAGTAAAATGGGTCCTGGAGATTTTGCGTAGACTACCGAAAGCTTAACAAGGTCCCCAAAAAGGATGTGTATCCTTTACTTAGAAATGATGATGTTTTGGATAGCTTAACAGGAGCTAAATATTTTCCAGCATGGACATACGTACAGGATACTGGCAAATAGAAATCGACGAGGAAGATCGGGAGAAGACAGCTTTCATCATCCCTGATGGCTTATATGAGTTCCGGGTGATGCCCTTCGGTCTATGCAACGCACCGGCAACATTCGAAAGAATGATGGACAAGCTTCTAGCAGGATTGAAGAAGAAGGAAATTTAGACGATATAATTGTTCATGCTACATTCTTTAACGAACATATTGAACGCTTAGGGAAAGTTCTCAGATGCATCCAGCAAACAGGCTTGTGTATTAATCATGAGAAGTGCCGTTTTGGGTCAAGAGAAATCAAAGTATTAGGACATCTGGTTACAGAAAGCGGCATTCGCCCTGATACCGACAAAATCGAAGCAATTACAAATTTCCTGACTCCAAAAACAACAACTGAAGTAAGAAGCTTCATGGGATTGTGTTCATATTACAGGCGATTTATGAAAGATTTTGCAAATAAAGCAAAGCCGTTACACGACCTCCTGAGGAATAACGTGAAGTTATTTTGGTCTAACGAACAAGAACAGTCTTTCCAAATATTAAAATCAGCCCTAACTACCGATCCTGTGCTTGGCCATTTTAAAGAAGATGCTGAGACACACTTGTACATACCGACGCGAGTGGATATGGCGTCGGAACAGTACTGACCCAACTAGTAGAAGGAAAAGAAAAGCCTATCGCCTATGCATCAAGAACACTTAACACCGCAGAAAGAAATTATTCCACGACGGAGAGGGAATGCCTAGCTGTAGTTTGGGCCATTTACAAGTTCAGACCATATTTGTTTGGAAAACACTTCACCGTCGTCTCCGACCATCATTCCCTGTGTTGGCTAGCTAATGTAAAGGATCCATCGGGAAGGCTATCCAGATGGGCCTTGCGACTTCAAGAGTTCGACATATCTATTGTGTATAAGAATGGTAAAAGACACCAAGATGCGGATTGCCTCTCAAGAAGTCCTCTCCCCCAATCCAACGAAGATAACATACAGAATTGTCTTCAATTACCGACATAAGAAAAGAGCAAAGAAGCGATGTCCAGACCAAAAAATTAATTCAGAAAATTGATTCCAAAATTGAAAGTGGATACAAAATAATCGACGGCATCCTCTACCGCAAAAACAACGATCCCATGGGCAAACCTTGGCTCTTAGTAGTGCCCAAACAAATGAGGGTTGACATTTTGAGGGAAGCTCACGATGCACCAATGGCGGGACACCTGGGATTTGCAAAAACATACGACTGCATTAGAAGAAAATATTTCTGGCCCGGCTTGCATAGATCTGTGCGACAATATGTGGCTCATTGTCGAGAATGTCAACGGCGAAAATGTTCTACCGAACGTCCACCAGGGCAACTTGTGCCAATTCCGCCAGTTGCACGACCTTTTCAGAAAATAGGGATAGATTTGTTAGGAAGATTCCCTACCTCGAACGATGGCAATAAATGGACCGTGGTCGCGACAGACCATCTAACAAGGTATGCTATGACCAAAGCCATACCAAATGGAAGTTCGGAAGAAGTTGGGAAATTTATAGTAGAAGACGTGATCCACAAACATGGAGCCCCCAGAGAATTGATTTCAGACCGAGGTCGAACGTTTATATCCCGCACAATACGGGAGATTAACAACCTCTGTGGAACCGCACATCGCTTTACTTCTGCCTACCACCCCCAGACAAATGGCCTGACCGAGAGACTCAACAAGACACTTGGTGACATGCTGTCTATGTATGTTGATGTAGACCAAAGAAACTGGGATTCAGTTCTCCCTTACGTAACTTTTGCCTATAACACCGCCAAACAGGAAACCACCGGGTTTAGCCCTTTCTATCTTGTACACGTACGCGATGTCGAGACCCCATTGACACCATCCTTACGTATAGAGAAGAAGACAATCTGGAAGACTACGTGGAGAGTTTGATCACAAATGCCGAGGACGCACGCCAGCTGGCCCGTTTGAACATCTTAAAGGCACAAGAAAAATACAAATCTCGATACGACAAAAGCCACAGACCTGTCCAGTACCGCGCGGAAGACCTTGTGTGGGTGTACACTCCTGTGCGTAAACAAGGACTGTCGGAGAAGCTACTTAAAAGATACTTCGGCCCCTATAAAGTTGTGAGACAACTGTCTGAAGTAACTTATGAAGTAAAGGCTTTGGAGAGTGTGATGTCGTGACGTTACCGGACGTGACGTAGCCGCCGCGCATGCGCGGAGGTAGAGAGGAAGTAAGCCTATCTATAAGCCTATATATAACCTTTAAACTGGCCTTTGTCATTAATTCAACAAACATAACAAAGTGGCGACGAGGATTCTAGGTAAAGTGAACATTTTTTTTTTTAATTGATTTTTTTTCATGTAAACAAATAATTCAAGATGGCTGCCGGTAAACTTATCCCGTTCCTGCAAGATGGCATCCAAAGCATGGACTTTGACGAATATGTTCGTTATTTCAACAACTACATGATTGCTGAGGATAAACTAAATGTGGAAGAAAACAGAAAAATTGCTATCTTCTTGAACAGTGTTGGAGCTGAAGCACAACGGCAATATTACACGTTGCCCAAGGCCAGTACTGTCACTTCCTTAAGTGAAGCTATTGATCTTCTAAGGCAGAGATATGTTATTAAATCTCGCCCCTGGGTAATCAGGATGAAGTTTAATGATCGAAGGCAATTACAAGGCGAGACAATCGCTGACTACATATCGGCACTACGCGCGCTGGCTAAAGACTGTGCCTATGGTTCTATGGAAGACGAATTGATTCGGGATCGGTTCATTGTCGGAACCAAAATCAAGCAACTACAGGATCGGCTTCTAGTGGAGACTACGGACTTAAACCTGGATCAAGTGGTGCAACTTGCTACTCAGTACGAGAAGGCCCAGGAGGACAACAAGATGTTCGATAATACGCCCGAAGGGATAAATAAGATCGCTGCTAATGATCGCCGCACTGAGCCTAATCTTCGGGAGCACAAAAAGATCTCGACAAATTTCAAGTGTCTGCGCTGTGGAGGTAAGCATAAAGCTACAAGTCCTGATTGTCCTGCTAAGGATGTAAAGTGTCACCAGTGCCTGAAGGTAGGGCATTTTAAAAAATATTGTTTATCTAAAATTTCAGTTAAGAACATTACAATGGCAAAATGTAACCAACCAATTCATCAGCCTTCAAAGCTTGAAATGGACTTGAATGTTAATGGTGAAACAAGTAATGTTCTTATAAAGTTCCTAGTTGACACAGGATCCTCAGTGTCATTGATTCCAGAGAGTTTGTACACCAAATACTTTGAAAACATTAAATTAAACCCAGCTTCGGTAGCACTAAAAAGCTATACGCAGCAAGCTATTGACGTACTTGGTGACCTTCCCGCTAAAATTAAGCATGGTAACACTGTTGTACATACGCTCTTACATGTTGTTAGAGCTGACTCACCTATTTTGGGATTGGAGTTATTTAATAAACTCGGGCTTTCCATAAAGGATGGAAAAGTCAACAAAATCACTGAAAGTAGCAAGATTCTTGAAACTTTACCCTTCGCAAAGGACATTGAGTACAAAATCTTTGTTGATACGAGTGTACCACCGGTACAACAAAAACTAAGGAGACTGCCACCAGTCCTTTTAGATGAAGTACACAAGGAAATTCAACGCCTGGTGAAAATGGACATCATTGAACCCATTGTTACATCTAAATGGATTTCACCCATTGTGGTCTCCAAAAAGAAAGATGGCTCAATAAGGCTTTGCGTTGACCTAAGAGAACCGAACAAGGCTGTGATATTGGATGCCTACCCAATTCCACTAATTGAGGACATACTATCATCCTTGCACGGTTATAAAGTTTTTACTAACTTGGATCTATCCCAGGCATACCACCAGATAAGACTTCACCCTGATAGCAGGTACCTCACTGCTTTTATTACTCATATGGGGATTTACCAGTTTAAAAGGTTGCCCTATGGCCTGAGCTCAGCACCAGGTGCTTTTCAAAGATATTTAAGTGAACTTCTGATGGACATTAAAGGTGTAAGGTGTTACCTCGATGATATAATAATTGGGGGTAGCAGTATGGAAGACCATGATAAAAAGTTAAATCAAGTTCTGTCTAGACTTAGAGAAGTCAACCTTATGCTAAATGACGCAAAGTCAATTTACAGGCAGAAGTCCTTAAAATTTTTAGGGCACATAATTGATGATAATGGAGTTCATCTGGATGAGGAGTTGTTGAAACCTCTCTTAGATGCCCCTCCTCCCAAAGATAAGTCAGGTCTTAGATCCTTAATCGGAATGATAAACTGGTTCCAGAAATACATCCCTAACAAAAGTACAATTATGGAACCTCTACAAAAGTTGCTTAAGAAAAGTGTTCCGTTTAAGTGGAGAGGAGAACATGCAAAAGCTTTGCAAACAGTAAAGGACTCTCTTAAAAAGGGACAAGTGCTTGCCCTATTTTGTCCAAAATTGCTTACGGTCATTACAACTGATGCATCTCATAGCGGCATAGGATGCGTAGTCTCACAGCTGTCAGAAAAGGGAGAGGAGCGCATTGTGGCGTGTGCCTCAAGAACACTTTCTGATGCTGAGAGGAAATACTCAATCGTTGAAAAAGAAGCCCTCGCTTGTGTGTGGGCTTGTGAAAAGTTTAGAAGATAGTCTGGGGTCTGAAGTTCACTTTGAGAACAGATCAATCCTATCTAACGACATTTCTTACAACTAAAGGCAACGATAGAGCAGGACTGAGAATTGCAAGATGGTCTGCAAGGCTCTTGAACTTTGATTACAACATCGAATACAAAAAGGGAAGAGATAACGTATTACCTGATTATCTCTCCAGATCATCGCTATCATCCCATGAGGACTATGATGGTGAAGTTGAACTAATTGCATCAATCAATCAGGACATGTTGGCTATCAGTGAAGAGGAATTCCCGAGAGAATGTTCACTGTGCCCTGAAATTATTGCCTTAAAAGAGCAACTGATGAAACCATGGAGTAATAATGAATCTTCACAATTAAATAAATACTTCAGATTAAGAAAGGATCTTTTAGTTCAGGAGGACCTGATCTTGAATGAAAAAGGAAAAATTCTAGTGCCAGTATCTCTCTGAAATAAATTGCTATCCTTTGCTCATAAAGCCCATCAAGGAATGGTCAGAACTAAGCAGAGGTTAAGAGAAAGCTATTGGTGGCCCGGGATGGATAAAGACGTGGAAGACTTGGTAACCAATTGCTGGGTATGTAAGAACCACGACAAGAGACTAAAGTCTATTCGAGTCCCCATAACTCCTGTTGAAAGGCCTGCAAATCCCTGGACTAAACTTGGCCTGGATATAGTTGGACCCTTCATTGACTCCGATATTGGATTCAGGTTTGCTATAACTCTAATTGACTACACATCTAAATGGCCCGAAGTTTTCTGTACGAACAAGACTACCTCTTAAGTGATAATAAACTTTTTGGAAGATGTTTTCTCTAGAGAGGGATTTCCACGTGAGATTGTCACCGACAATGGAACACCCTTTATCTCCGAGGAGTTTGAAGACTTCCTGGGGAGCAATGGCATTAAGCATATACGGACTGCTAACTACCACCCAGCTTGCAACGGAGAAGTGGAAAACTTCAATAAAACTCTACAGTCAACGGTCCTGACAGCACACCTACAGCATACAGAGGTTAAAAGAACGATACAACTGTTCTTGAGAGAATACAGATCTACACCGCACACCGTTACGAAGCAAACACCTTCAGCAGTGCTCCATGGAATAACTTTGAGAACTTTGGTGCACGTGTTCGATAAGGAAGTTAAAACAAAACCACCTGAGGAAGCTTGCCGTCAGGAAGACAAGAGCGACAGTGAAAGTAAAAGCTGTAGTCCTAAACTACAAGTTGGAGATCAGGTAAAAGTCCAAGCTGGTGATCCCGTCATGAAAGGACGTTCCAAGTTGAGGGGCCCGTTCACCATAACCAAACAACTGCGACCATTTACATTTGTGCTATCTAATGGTAAAGTGTGGAATGCCCGCAGACTGAGACTGTACCAGAAGTGTGCCGAGACCTACACCCGTCCTGACATCCGACATGAACTGGGAATACATCCTGCCCTACATTTGGATGACCACGCCAGCCAGGAGGAATCTACCCCACCTCCTGACAGTTCTCCCATCGCTTCGCGACTACGGTCCAAGTGTTACAGGAAAGGGGGAAGATGTGATGTCGTGACGTCACCGGACGTGACGTAGCCGCCGCGCATGCGCGGAGGTAGAGAGGAAGTAAGCCTATCTCGAGTGGTGGCATGAGACCACGCGTATATTTTAAAAGTAAATAAACTATGTTTCCTGCTCCACTATATAACCTTTAAACTGGCCTTTGTCATTAATTCAACAAACATAACAGAGAGGAAACCCCGACAACGGAATATCAAAGACATCGTCCACGTCCTACGGATGAAACCATACAGAAGCCCAGAAGAACAAACACAGGACTGATCTCGGAGTGAATATAATTTTTTTTTTTAAGCAACGGGTCGCTGCTTATTTTTGAAAAGGGGAGTAATGTCATAACCAAAAATGTACATAGCTTGTAACTGTAAATGATACATCGGCAGCTTGGCGAATGTTATGTACCTAAGCCCTGATAGGTGGCGCGCGCTGTCAGCTTGGCAAGTGTTATGTACCTAAAATACAATATAACGCGGCTGATGATTGTAAAACGAAAATTAAAATTATACCGCGAATGTTTCTTTTAAAAATCGAAATTTATTTTCAAAGAGAAATAGCGACATTTCTAACTTTGAGGATGAGGTATGGAAAGGTGAAACATGAAGAGTAATGGAGAACGGAAAAATAAAAAGTGTCCAGGGGCGGGAATCGAACCCACACCCTTCTGCTTACCGGGCAGGTGCCTTGTCCACTCGGCTACCCTGGACGTATTTTTCCGTTCATAACTTATATTTAAAGTAACATTTAAAATACAATATAACGCGGCTGATGATTGTAAAACGAAAATTAAAATTATACCGCGAATGTTTCTTTTAAAAATCGAAATTTATTTTCAAAGAGAAATAGCGACATTTCTAACTTTGAGGATGAGGTATGGAAAGGTGAAACATGAAGAGTAATGGAGAACGGAAAAATAAAATAAAAAGTGTCCAGGGGCGGGAATCGAACCCACACCCTTCTGCTTGTTGTGATATGTAAAAAACCTTTGTTAAGTGTTATAATTGTTACTTATTGTTGGCTATGCAAAATTATTCCATTTGTCAATTGTTTTAAACTTATGTAAATTATTTCCTTTTTATCTCTATCTTGTATATAAGAAGATTGCTAGATTGAATAAACAGGCAGTTCAGCTTGTAAGTCGTAGCGAGTTTGTTCAGACAACTCATACACATTACAACATGGCGCAGCCGACAAAAGTATCGAATTAAAACAGATTAATTCAACATTGAGTAGAATGGAAGGAATCAAGCCGCCGGCGGAATTTGTCCCGTACAGCAACGAGAAAAAATGGGAAACCTGGAGAGAGTCGTTTGAAATTTTTGCAATAGCGGTAAATTTAGAAAGCATGCCGCTGGTGCGTCAGCGAGCAATCTTGAAGCATATTGCTGGTGAGAAAACAGTGATGATATACAAAACATTTCACATAAGTGAAAATGATACCTACCCAAATATAAAGGAAATGCTTGATATGCTTACGAACCATTTTAAGCCCTTCAAAAATACGATTCAAAGGAGAAATGCATTTTTTACCTGTGTACAAAAAGAAAAGCAGGGAATCATGGAATTCGTCACAGAATTAAAGCATCTGGCACAAGAATGTGAATTCGAGAATTTAACAGAATCTCTCATAAGGGATCGCCTTATAATTGGAATACTTGACCGAGAAGTGAAAAGAAAATTGTTAGAAGATCCACAGTTGACACTACCAAGGGCAATTTCGATAGCTGTGATCTCCGAGTCAACATGTTCACAAGTAGCATCGTTGAATGAGCAAAAAATGATTGAAAAAATTGAAAAACGTAATTGGGTGAAAGATACAATTCGAATGGAAAATGCAGAAGCAGGACCAAGCGGTATAAACCCGAGAAGAGAAAGAATAATAGAACCATGTAAGTGGTGTGGACAACGACACAAGTATGGAAAGTGTCCAGCATATGGGAAGAAATGTAATGCATGCGGAAAAACCAATCATTTCTCAGTAGTTTGCCGAACAAAACGTATAAGAAATCTCTTAGCGGAAAGTGAAGCTGAAGAATCCTGTGACGAGATAAATCTTAATGAGGTTGCTGTAAAGACTGTTCGGTCGGACAAGTGGTCCGCGGTAATAATAATTAATGGCAAGAAGACCACGGTACATTTGGACACTGGCGCACAGATAAATGTGCTTCCTCATAAAGTAATAAACCAATGGCCATCAAGACCAGAAATCAGACCCACGTCATTAAAGGCGTTCGCATATGGAAATACAGAATTGCCTATCGTCGGCAAATGCAATGTGCTATGCCAATATGGTGAAAAGAAAGGAATGTTTGAATTTATCGTAGCCGATGTAGAAGCGCAGACACTTATCACGGGCGATACTTGCGAGAAGCTTGAAATCTTGAGGCGAATCAATCATATAAACACGGATGAAATGAAATTGTTTTCTGAAACTCAAAAAATCCTCGAACAATACCACGAAGTATTTCAAGGAGTAGGATTAATCAACTCGGAATGTAAGATTTACACAAAGCCTGAATATTCTCCTGTGCAAGTCCCTCCCAGGCGCATCCCAACAAGCCTCGGAGCCGAAGTTCAGTCTGAATTGGAAAAGATGGTGAAGCAAGGAATCGTAACAAAAATATATCATGAAACAGAGTGGTCTCATCCTATGGTTGTTGTAAAAAAAAAATCTGGTCAAATCAGAATATGCCTGGATCCTCGGAAATTAAATGAGGCTCTTGTGGGAAGACATTTCCAGACTCCGGCTCCAGCTGAACTATTGCACGAGATACCCAAAGCTAAGTATTATACCGTGTTAGACGTGAAATCAGCCTATTGGCATATTCCGGTTGCAAAGGAATGCAGAGATCTGTTGGTGATGACCACGCCATTTGGCAAATTCAGATATAACCGATTGCCATTTGGTTTGAAAATATCGGCACAAATTTTTGTTGAGAAAATGACGAATATCTTTAGGGATAGCTTTCAAAATATTACATATGTAGACGATTTGCTGATATATGCGGATACCATTCAAGAGCACAATAAAAAATTAAAGGGAATTCTAGAAAAAGCAAAAGAAAAAAATATCAAATTTGATTTAACAAAGGCTCAAATATGTCTAACGAAAGTTCGTTTCTTGGGCCATGTGATATCACAAAATGGAATTGATCCAGAGCCAAATAAGATTGATAAATTAATTACCTTTAAAAGGCCAGAGGATAAAAAGTCGCTGCAAAGAATCATGGGTCTTTATAATTACTTAGGAAAATTCATTCCAAACTTAGCTGCGTCCACATCCAATATAAGAGGAATCTTAAGAAAGAATGTTGTCTGGCATTGGGGGCCTAAACAGGATGGGGAATTCGATCATATTAAGGAATGCGTGAGGAATGCTCCTTCGTTGGCACATTTTGACAAAAGCAAGATGCTGATTTTGCAGTGTGATGCCAGCAAAGATGCAATGGGAGCTGCTCTGCTACAGGAAGATCGACCTCTAGCATTCGCATCCGCGTCATTTAGCGACTCGCAGAAACAATACTCTCAGATTGAGAAGGAGTTATTGAGTGTTTATTATGGATGCAAAAAGTTCGAATATCTATTGTCAGGACACACTTTCGTTGTCCAGACGGATCACCAGCCCTTATTGCCTCTAGTCAAAAAACCGCTGAGTGATATATCACCGCGTCTACAAAGATTAGTAATGAAGCTTATAGCATTTGACTTCAAATTGCAGTACAAACCAGGAAAATACTTGATTGTGGCTGATACCCTATCCAGAGATACTCACCCCATGGACGAACTACCAACGCCTTTTCTTGAAGACAAAAGAATGGTCAAGATGGTACGTGTTAATATCTCGGACGAAAAACTGGTAGCGATGCAGAAAGATACCCGAGAGGATCCTGCTTTGGTTAAAGTAATCGATTATGTGATTGAGGGATGGCCTATATGCAAAAAAAGACGTCGATGAAGATGCCAAAATATTTTTCGATTTCAGACACCGTTTGTACTTATGGAATGATCTATTATGTATAGGATCGGCCATAGTGATTCCGAAGACACAAAGGAATGCTATGCTTAATTTGTTGCACCAATCGCACCAAGGGATATCTGCAATTCAGGGTTTGGCGCGAGAATCTTTATTTTGGCCGAGAATGTCCATCGACATTGCTGAAAAAGTAAAAAATTGTGAAATTTGTCAAAAACATCAGAAATCAAAAATACGGCAGCCGTTAAAACCTTTCCCAGTTCCAGATTATCCATGGCAGACAGTATCATTGGACATATTTTATATTCAGAAAAAGCCCCATTTATTAGTGGTCGACATATATAGTGGCTACCCGGAGGTATTTACATTGGACCCACCTACGGCGATTAATGTAAAAAATAAATTGAGAGAAACATTTGCACGATTCGGGATTCCGGAAACCATGATGTCCGACAATGGACCACCATTTCGCTCAGAGATTATGACTGACTTCTGTATAAGATGGGGTATAAAACAGCTATTTTCAAGTCCACACCTTCATAGATCTAATGGTCTGGCCGAGAGAAACATTCAAACAATAAAAAATCAACTAATCAAATGTAGAGATGAAGGGTCCGACCCATATCTGGCTATTCTGGCATATAGAAATACACCAAAAAATGACCTACCGTCACCCGCACAGTTATGTTTATCGAGGAGCCTTCGATGTCAGATCCCCAGAATTACATCGCTATATAGACCCTATCAAACTAATTGGAGAAGTATAGAGAATGCCAAAAGAAAAAGACAGAGCTCAATGAAAGAGCAGTATGACAGAAATAGTAAAAGCTATCCCAAGGTCAATG
Source organism: Cordylochernes scorpioides (assembly GCA_030710605.1). Lineage (NCBI taxonomy): Eukaryota > Metazoa > Arthropoda > Arachnida > Pseudoscorpiones > Chernetidae > Cordylochernes > Cordylochernes scorpioides. The sequence goes on along the minus strand of CP092871.1, from coordinate 62,362,928 downwards.
TAGGAGAGGATGCATGGTGTCAAATACATCCAAGGGAGACATGGACACCGGTGAAGATTTCAGCGCAGGCTGATTCTCCTCAGAGCTTTGAAGTTGTGACACCATCGGGAAATAGGTTGATAAGAAATCAACAATTTATTAGGCCAAGGGATGGAGGCTACGAGAAAAGCCAAACGATGGGCGAGTCATCCACAGCCCCGATACAGCGGTCAAGTGAAGAGACCAATATTGACCAGAGGGAAGGCGCGACTACATCCGCTGGGATTGCACCAGAACCATCCGGAAGGCCCCGGTTTTCAAGGTTTGGAAGAGAGTTAAGAAAACCACAAAGATTTGGTTTTTAAACAGAGGGGAGGCATGTCAACCGCCTTTTGATTTGCCTGATCTGATTGTTGATGGTTGTCTAGATTCGTGACATTCTTTAATTGTTGTACCAGAGGGGAAACATGTTGTGATATGTAAATAACCTTTGTTAAGTGTTATAATTGTTACCTATTGTTGGCTATGCAAAATTATTCCATTTGTCAATTGTTTTAAACTTATGTAAATTATTTCCTTTTTATCTCTATCTTGTATATAAGAAGATTGCTAGATTGAATAAACAGGCAGTTCAGCTTGTAAGTCGTAGCGAGTTTGTTCAGACAACTCATACACATTACAACACTGCTTACCGGGCAGGTGCCTTGGACACTTTTTATTTTTCTGTTCTCCATTACTCTTCATGTTTCACCTTTCCATACCTCATCCTCAAAGTTAGAAATGTCGCTATTTCTCTTTGAAAATAAATTTCGATTTTTAAAAGAAACATTCGCGGTATAATTTTAATTTTCGTTTTACAATCATCAGCCGCGTTATATTGTATTTTAAATGTTACTTTAAATATAAGTTATGAACGGAAAAATACGTCCAGGGTAGCCGAGTGGACAAGGCACCTGCCCGGTAAGCAGAAGGGTGTGGGTTCGATTCCCGCCCCTGGACACTTTTTATTTTTCCGTTCTCCATTACTCTTCATGTTTCACCTTTCCATACCTCATCCTCAAAGTTAGAAATGTCGCTATTTCTCTTTGAAAATAAATTTCGATTTTTAAAAGAAACATTCGCGGTATAATTTTAATTTTCATTTTACAATCATCAGCCGCGTTATATTGTATTTTAAATGTTACTTTAAATATAAGTTATGAACGGAAAAATACGTCCAGGGTAGCCGAGTGTACAGGGCACCTGCCCGGTAGGCAGAAGGGTGTGGGTTCGATTCCCGCCCCTGGACACTTTTTATTTTTCCGTTCTCCATTACTCTTCATGTTTCACCTTTCCATACCTCATCCTCAAAGTTAGAAATGTCGCTATTTCTCTTTGAAAATAAATTTCGATTTTTAAAAGAAACATTCGCGGTATAATTTTAATTTTCGTTTTACAATCATCAGCCGCGTTATATTGTATTTTAAATGTTACTTTAAATATAAGTTATGAACGGAAAAATACGTCCAGGGTAGCCGAGTGGACAAGGCACCTGCCCGGTAAGCAGAAGGGTGTGGGTTCGATTCCCGCCCCTGGACACTTTTTATTTTTCCGTTCTCCATTACACTTCATGTTTCACCTTTCCATACCTCATCCTCAAAGTTAGAAATGTCGCTATTTCTCTTTGAAAATAAATTTCGATTTTTAAAAGAAACATTCGCGGTATAATTTTAATTTTCGTTTTACAGTTATGTACCTAAGCTCCGATAGATGGCGGGCGTGCTAGGCGGGAAGTTTGTAAACAATAGCCGCCATTTTGAGGGGTGTAGCCGATTGCTAGCCGTTTGGGTCTCTGACATTACTTCCTCAATTTACCATTATTTTTATCCATTTAACTTAGTTTACCTCTATTTCTTTTTATCCCTCAAACTATTTAAAGTCATATAATAAATTATTGTTTTATTCTACACAAACGACTCGTCACCTTCATTACTGTGACAATATATATTCAAGTTACAAATTGATTTTTAAAAAAACCTTCTTTTTTAAAATTATAAATTCTTGTATTCTTTTAATCCAAAAACTGATAATCAGAAGTCATATGCTACTACCCTATGTATTCCAGACCCATACTATGTTAAAGGTTCATCTCTTTTGAATATAAACCCATTGTATAATGTCAATTCTTTTGATATTCTAAATGCAAATGTTAAACTTATAGATCCTACTTCAAATCCCATTATTGATTTTAACTCATTTCACAGTATGCGAAGACCATGCCCTATAACAAATTATAATTCATATTTAGACCTCAGGAAAGTAGATATCAATCCAAATTTCTCTAATCAAACAATTTCAGAAAAATTTCATAAATTTAAGAATGTTTACTCTCTCTCTCTCTCTCTAAACACAATTTTGATATAGGATACATAAAGACTAACCCAATTTGCATATCTCTCTTAGATAATATTCCCATAGCACAAAAGCCATATAGGACATATTTTTACAATAATGCTAAAATACAAAAACAAATAACTGAATTATTAAAATATTATATTAATAGATCCTCATCTAGTATTCCTTCAGTTCTCCTGCATTATTAGTGAATAGGAAGTCTGATGCCCCAAATCACCCCTCACGACTCTGTATAGATTATAGGAAACTTAATCAAAAACAGTTCCAGAACATACCCCAATTCCACTTATAGAACAAATTATAGATAGGTTATCACAGTCAAAAATATATACTATTCTAGATGTTAAAAATGCATATTGGCATATACCCATAGATAAAAAAGATAGATATAAAACTTCATTTGTAACACAATTAGGATGTTATGAATGGAATAGACTTCCATATAGTCTAAAAATGCTCCCTCACAATTTGAAAGGATTATGAAGTCAATTTTCACTAAACATAACATAAACTATGCCTTAAATTATTTTGATGATATTATTATATACACTCCAAAACTTATTAATAACACATTCAACATTTAGAAAAATATTAAGCAGTATATTCGAACCAGAAAATATAAAACTCAATCTCAATAAATGCAAATTTCTGCAAAAAGAAATACAATTCTTACATAAGAAATACAATTTAAAGCAATTTTAAAATTAAATAGACCATATAATATTAAGACCTTACAAAAATATTTAGGCACCATTAATATTTATAATAAATGTATTCCCTATATTATGCCCAAATTAGGGCGCCATTGAATGAACTTTTGTTGAAAAATGCTCCTTGGTTATGAAGTGCGAAACATGAACAAGCCTTCCAAACCTTTAAAAATTCACTCATATCACAACCTGTACTATATATTTATGACCCATCAAAACCATGCCATTTATTCACAGACGCTTCAAGTCTAGGAGTAGCAGGAGTTCTTAAACAACCGGATGAACAAGGCATTTTACACTCCATAGGTTATTTTTCAAGAAAGCATCACCCTTATGAAGAGAATTATACTGCCTCAGAAGCTGAGACATTAACTATCATTAAATCAGTACAAAGGTTTCACACATATCTACACAACATACATTTTACATTGCACACAGATCACTTACCTTTAAATGGATCAGAAATGTTAAAAACCCACATGGTAGATTATTTAGATGATCCTTAATTCTATCTCAATATAGCTTTGACATAAAACATTTTAAAGGATTAAATAATATAGAAGCAGACATGCTATCAAGAGCACCTGTCTCATTTTACCTAACATATAATGAGTTAAAAGAACACAATCAATAACGGTACTATTTGATACAGAATTAGCTTGCTGTTCTGACTCAAAATTAAATTCAAAATCAACAACAACAACAAAAACCTTTATTAAGACACTATTGTCTAACAAGGGGATTCCCCTAAAAGGTTATATATGTACATGAGTGAAGAGGAAAAACAATTTAGAGGGGAGGGGGAGCAATCAGCCGTTGTTTGTGGAGTTGAGCACTTCTTCCCTCATTTTATCAATCGCCTTGAAAAATTTAAAATATTTATAAATAAATGTTTTATCCAGCAGGATAGTAGTAAAAATTTTATATACATGTTGTTCATTGTAGTGAGTTAGCCCCGAAATTTCGCGAATTTCCAGTCTCTTTTCATGTAGGAATGGGCAATGAAATAGATAATGGACCAAATTGTCTTGGATGCCAACATTGCAGAAGTAGCAATTTAAAGGGTCGCTGTTCCAAAATCCCGTGATATCCTCGCGGAAAAGTAGCCATAGAATCCTTTGACGGGCTATAACTCGTTTAACTTTCAAAGGGAGGTTTGATAGTAAGTAGTCCTCCGTCATAAAGGAGCTACTTAGAGATTGATAGTGGATAAAATGAGTTGAGTTTTGTATCTTAGCTCGGTCAAATTGGAGTAGCTGGTCCACTGTGGTTTGAATAATTCTAGGCATTTCTCCTCGCACAACCATATAATCACTGTTCTTAAGAAAAGAAAAACCCCTAGAGTCAATGATGTTAGTCAGGTTATAAATAAAGTTGTTTCCCGCTTTTCCCACAATTGAAACTTTCCAGAGCTGGGACACAAGCAAACATAGGGTAATCTTGTCCTGTCCATTTTTAAAATCCTTATCCAGAACTTTAGAATCAATTTCGTAATGTTTAATTCAAGGGACATCCTTCCGGTTTCTGTTCGTAAGATATAGCCTAGTGTAAATTTGGGAAGGTCAAGAAATCGCCGTAGGAAAATATCCTGGATCTGGTTTACAATTCCTATCTGCTTCGTCGCCCACAGTGGGGCCGAGTATAATAACGTGGATAAAACTATGGAGTCAAGTAGTTTCATCACTGCTCCAAACGATTTGGTTCTTGACTTAGATAGTATTCTCCATACTGTGTTTGTAGCAACCAATGCTTTGCTTTTAAAGTGCTGCGCCACGTAAGATTTTGGATTCTTGGTTGTTAAGAGGTAGCCAAGACACATATATTTTGAGGATACTGTCAAGGGTTATTGGCCCCCAAAACCAAACGTCAGATCTGGCCAAGCGGCCTCCATTTCGAAACACTACGATTTTATACTTGGATTGGTTCAGAGTTGAACCATTTTCCTTAAAATATCTTTTTATTAAATTGATCTTTATTTGGAGATTTATCTTGGATTCACCAAAGAGGACTATAGCATCCGCGAACAGGAGGAGGTGTATAGTTCCATGGCCCGGTAAGTATATACCTGGAAGGTCAGAATCATCCAGCGTAACAACCAGATCGTTAATGAAAATAATAAATAAATACGGTGAAAGAGGTTCACCCTGAAGAACGCCTGATTGTATTTTGATAAATTCTGTAAAAGAGCCGTTCCATCTGACCGCTGCCATCATTTGAGCAAAGCATTTCTGTATGAGTTTTATAAACCGCCCACGGGGGCAGGAACGGGTTTGCCTGGCTCGTCAACGGCAGCGGCGGAGAGGCCTGGATCCACCCTCCACTAGACGGCACCCGTCTTCAGCCCCGCCGTCTCCGGTTGCTGAAGCTTTGGGAGGAGGCCTCCAACATCCTGGGCCTCAACCACCCCACAGCTCAGCTGCTAGACCTCCCCATCATCGGCGGCTGCCGGTTTCTCCGCCCTCCCGACCTCCTGGCCCCGCCCGCTGGCGCGGCGCCCGAGTCCGAGACCTCATCGTGGAGGACCACCTCATCGCCCGCCCTACGCGCTCCGCCCTGGCTGACTCAGCGGCCCTGAGCACCTTCTGCTGGAGGCTGACCTCCGAGAACGCCGTGGGCTTCAGGGCGGAGTCATCTCCATCTTCATCTTCACTTGCTGCGGCCGTGGTGCTGCGCGGGACGGCCACGCCGTTCCTCAACGGCCTCACGACCCGCTCGGCCCGACGGGCCCTGGATCGTCCGCGCCTCGCCGCCTCGCCCATCTCCAGATTCCTGGCGAGATGGACGCCCATCCATGGACGCGACTGGGCCTCGCTGCGGCGCTGCGCCTTCTCGGGTCACGAAGCAGACGCGGCCCTCAAGTTGGCCCTCCACGCCCTGCCCCATCCGGCCCATCCTGCCTCGGACGGCCCCGCGTGTCCTGCCTGCGGGTCCATCGACCGCTCCCTCGGCCACCGATACTGGTGCTGCCGTTCCATCAGGCCTCTCATCAGAGAGGCCTTCAACATAATCGGGCGGCCCCCTGACCTGCAGGCTTGGATCTTCGGCGGCTCCGGCCTTGAGGACGACGCCCTCTCCATCCTGGCGTCGGCAAAGTTGCGCGTATATCGCCACTTTGTTCAGGTTGGGCTCGGAGGAGCAGTGGAGGACCCGCTTATCGCATGGTCCAGGATCCTCCAGCGCCGAGGATTGCTTCTTCCTTCATCCCCCATCTTCAAATTGTAAAATATTTGTTTCATACATTAACACAAAGAAATAACTCGCCATCTATACATATAAAATAAAAGCATTTAAAAGCGCGAATGTTTCTTTTATACATAAAAAAAACTTCTACTGTCCTTACTGCGATGAAAAAATATATTGGGAGAGCTTGGCTCATCAGTGGTGAACCCTCTCAGCGGTTTCGCCAATTTAATCCACCAGACCGCTTCTCAGAGCTCTAATACTGTATTGGATCATTCTGCTTTTATATGCTACACTGAAGGGTGGAATCTTAGAAATGGTTTTCAAGTAAACTATGGACATAAGCTTAGAAGACAGTAGCATTACATTCAAATATTTGCATCGAGCAATGCTCTTCAGCAAACTATAAAGACAAAGCCAGTTAGGCATAAATTAACACAAAGCAATAACGCGCCATCTATACATATAAAATAAAAGGTTTTAAAAGTGCGAATGTTTCTTTTATACATAACTAGCGGACGTACCCGGCTTCGCCCGGGTTTTACCCGAGTAAAGGTTTGTCTAACGAATCTCTCGATAAAGTGAACATTTTTTCCCGGTCCCTTGAAAAATACTCGATAAGTTGAATAAAATCAATATTAATTGGTTCCCTCGGTAATTGGAAGTTAAAGGAATAGTATCTTGCCTTGGAATTGTATCATTATTCTTGTATGGACGTACCCGGCTTCGCCCGGATTTTACCCAAGTAAAGGTTTGTCTAACGAATCTCTCAATAAAGTGAACATTTTTTCCCGGTCCCTTGAAAAATACTCGATAAGTTGAATAAAATCAATATTAATTGGTTCCCTCGGTAATTGGAAGTTAAAGGAATAGTATCTTGCCTTGGAATTGAATCATTATTCTTGTCTCAAATAAATTGCCGTGTCATCCTGAATTTTGTCTTTCCTAATTTTCTACATTACAAAATCATCGTATCATCATGATAATATTTAGAGCAGATTGTTGAATTATAACAGATAAATTAGAATATTTATCTTGATTATTTTAAAGCGAAAAGTTATTTCAAAAATTTTATTTGCTAGAAACCTTCCCAGTACTATACTAAATAACTTCCCAAAGTTTCATGGCGTTCCAATGAGTGGTTTGGTCAGGCATAAAGAACAAACAGACACACATACATTCATTTATATATATATAGATTCAAACTTCTACTGTCCTTACTGCGATGAAAAAATGATCCAATACAGTATTAGAGCTCGGAGAAGCGGTCTGGTGGATTAAATTGGCGAAACCGCTGGGAGGGTTCACCACTGATGAGCCAAGCCCTCCCAATATATTTTTCATCGCAGTAAGGACAGTAAAAGTTTGTATTATGTATAAAAGAAATATTCGTGCTTTTGAATCCTTTTATTTTATATGTATAGATGGCGCGTTATTGCTTTGTGTTAATTTATGCCTAACTGGCCTTGTCTTTATAGTTTGATGAAGAGCATTGCTCGATGCAAATATTTGAATGTAATGCTACTGTCCTATAAGCTTATGTCCATAGTTTACTTGAAAACCATTTCTAATATTCCATCCTTCAGTGTAGCATATAAAAGCGAAATGATCCAATAAAGTATTAGATCTCTGAGAAGCGGTCTGGTGGATTAAATTGGCGAAACCGCTGGGAGGGTTCACCACTGATGAGCCAAGCCCTCCCAATATATTTTTTCATCGCAGTAAGGACAGTAGAAGTTTGTATTATGTATAAAAGAGACATTCGCGCTTTTAAATCCTTTAATTTTATATGTATAGATGGCGCGTTATTGCTTTGTGTTGAAATAAATAGATGGAAAAATTTTAAGTTATATTTAACTCTCAATACTCCAATTTATAAAGATTTGTTTATTACGAGTAAACGCAAATATCTATCATTGCTCAAATATAAAAAGAACAAATACTCTGATTCTGTTCAAGCTGCCCTTAGCAATGTTAAGGACTCTGCCAATTTTTGGAAAATACTCGCGTCCTTTAAGAAACGGAATAGCACAAAAGCAAATATTGACATATCAGTCTTTTATCAGGGTTTATTGTCGCCTCCTCAAAGAATTGTGGCTAATATACCTACTCTACTAATTACTATTGACCCCGAGCTGGACGCCGAAATATCACTTATGGAAATTGCGAGTGAAATCGTTAGCTTAAAAAACAATAAACAGCAGGTTACGATAGTATACCAAATGAAGCTATCAAAGCCCTACCTGAGAATAGTTTAATCCTTTTATCTAACTTATTCAATAAAATATTAACTAAATCCTAGGTTCCTTCACAGTGGTCAAAAACCATCATCCAACCAATATTCAAAAATGGTGATCCGAATACACCATCAAATTATAGGGGCATTGCCCTTATAAGCAACTTTTCAAAACCTTTTACATCCATATTAAAAAAGAGACTAAGTAATTGGATTGAAAATAGAAAACTCATAGCGGAAAACCAGGCATGATTCAGAAGGGGCTACTCGTGCCAATACCATATTTTCACGCTTACGTCACTAATCCAAATGGCATTAAACCGCAAAAGGAGGAAACTTCACGCATTCTTTGTTGATCTTATAAAAGCGTTTGATACAGTGTTCCACATCTACTATTATGGAGAAAGCTCGCGCTTGTTGGTTTGAGTGGGCGAGGTCGAGGAGGCCGAGGCCTCTGATGGCAACTGGCCTCGCCATGATGTCGGCGGGAAGCCACGCCGTGTGTTCTTGTCCCCAGACGAACCTCGCCAGTCGGGCCTGCAGCTTGGCGATGGTCGGGGGTGATGGTAGGTAGCTATGCAGGTGGTGCTTGATGGTAGACCCCACCAGCGAGTTCGCCGCTCTAGCTCGCCCGACGAGGGAGAGGCCGCGGGTGAAGGGCGTCCTTCTGCGGCAGGCAGTCTATAGGAGGGCCAGGAGATGCTTCTCCCGATGGGCGACGGTGCTTCTGGGGGCGATGTCGAGCCCGAAGACCCTGATGGAGGTGGTCGACCAGGAGGCGCCGAGAGGGGAGTCGCCGCGGTTACGCCAAGCGCCGCAACCCTGCCTGAGGCTGTTAAGGAGGGGGAAGGCGGTGGTATAGAAGCCTCCGGGCCGGATCGTGGCGTCCGCCCCGGCGTAGAGGATGTTGATCCAGCTCATGAAGGCCGGCGGGAGGCGGAGGGACGTCAACAGGGATTTCAGGAAGCCGCGGTCTAGGGAGTCAAAGGCGGACTCTAGGTCGACGCCCATGACGGCCAGCGGCGAGCCCAGGGCGGTGGCCTCCCGGATAGCGTCCATCACCATGGCGATGTTCCAAGACGGGGACCTCCCGGGGACGGCGTATGTCTGGCATTCTGGCACCAGGGCTCGGAGGTGGGGCTTGAGGCGCCAGTGAAGAATGGCGGCAAGCACCCTTTAGTCGGCCGAGGGCAGCGCGACGGGCCTATAACCCTCAAGGCCGCGACCGCCGTCGCGGGCCTTGAGCACCAGGCAGATGGAGCTGCGGCGCGTCGACGGAGGCAGGGCACCGCGGAGCCGTGAAGCCGCGAACACCCGGGCCAGAGCTTCCGCGAAGAAGTCCTCTTTGAAGGCGACGAGGAGCTCGCACGGCAAGCCGTCCCAGCCGGGGCCTTTCCGCGAGGAAGGTGCTGGATGGCGTAGGCGATCTCGCTGGGGCTGATATCTGGCCGGTGAAGAGGGTCCTCCTAGCTCAGCTCGCGGATGGTGAGCGCGCTGTTGGCGATGAAGGCGACTCCCGCAGCTGGGTCGCTGGTGGGACGGGCAAAGCGGGGCTGTGAGGTCGCGTACGCCTTCCGCCGAAGCTCGGGGCCCTCGATGATGTTGTCCTCTTCGTCCCTGATGACGCTGACCGGGCGTCGGAGACGGATGGCGCGCGCCAGGTCCGGCAGCGACGGGTAGTCGGCCCGGATGGAAAAGGCCTCGAGCTGCGCAGCGATGTAACGTCTAGCCCTGTAGACGTAGCTGTCGCTGGCAGCGTGGCGCGGGTCGTGAAGGGATTTGGCCTCCGCCAACAGCCCCGCCTCAATGGTGGTCCACCTGTCCCATAAAATCCCGTTGTCGTCATCGTGCTCTATGTCTTCCTCCAACTCCCGGATGTAGCCAGCCAGATGTTCCAGTGCAAGGCCCGAGCGGAGCATTGCGGCCAAGCGAGGCTGGGTGGGGGAGGAGACGGCGGTGGGCGGGCCCACCTGGAGCATATATAACTTGTTATTTACTGCAATAAGAAAGCCTCAAGTAACATCAATCTGTACCGCGTAAGACTCTAATAAAGTATAGCAACTGTATTGATAGAAGAAATGGAGACTAACAGGAGAAAATTAAGGTTAAAACTGATAAGGCTTAGGTGAGAATAGGAAAGCAGGCCTAGCAAACCCAGTCCAACTTTTACGAGGTCGTGGCCCTCCTGGATAATATAACTTTCCCCCCTGTTTACGTCAGAAAAGGGCAGTGACCTGTTCGGACCCAACTAAACTATAAAATAAGGCCCCGAGCCTCAGTTATTCAATCCGTAGCCAGCCTTTGTTTCAGCCCCAGTCTGCCGGACGCTCCGATAGAGGTAAACCCTTTCCTGTCAGAAATCTCCTCGTCCCATTCTTTCTTGACGTTCAGACCCTTCTTAGTGGAATCTCTGTTTGCTTATTTCACCTTTCACCCAGCTGTGTCGTCTTCCACCACGACTGCACGGTAGAGTTAACATCGAGGTTCGTCTAGCATCAGGTAACACTGGTCCCAGAGGTCCCAAGATATCACAGACTCCCCCGTTCGAAGAGTCGACAGGATAGTGGACGCCAAGGTACAAGTAAGCGAGTAGACCACTGTCTGTACAGAAAGATGGAACAGGAAAGAGAGGAGGATTCAAAGGAGCCCATGGAGTCCGATCCAGACTATGAAAGTGGCGAAAACACCACTTTTCCAATAATAGAAAACACCCTCGGTAGGACGCAGGAAATCGTCCCCAGCCAGGAAGACGCCATGCCCCCGCCGTTGGTATCAGATGTCCTGGGGAGGTTGACCAGGACGCTACATCAGCTGTTCGCGGCGACCGGAATATCGCGAGATGTGGAGCTACCGCGCTACGATGGTTCGTACAAGGCGCAGAGCTTCTTTACCAACTACGACGCCCAAGTAGATCGGGCCCAAATACAATACTCTACAAGACTGAGAAAGAGACCAAACCTCCTGCAAGCACCCCTCTGAGTTACCAAAACGCGAGCGTATGTTACCTGCTCCCCCGACCATCTCTAAACCACGAGCCCAGCGCAAATAATGAACTCTGACTGTCCCAAGTATCTACCAACCACGGCACTGTCCCGACCCACAAGACAGCACAACAGTAGGTTTCTCCATACATAATTTTCGTTGAACAATTGCTCGTTCGAGCTGAACTGTCCAATAATTTAAACCTACCTTTACTACTTGATACAGGAGTATATATCGATATAATTAGTCAGAATACTTTTAAAATAACAGAAACCAGTTTGCAAAATGGAATATCTATTAACTTAACTATTAACGCCATTGCTAACAATATTTTCACCATAGGTTATATCTTTTTAAACGTAAAAATAGGTAACATCACGCAGAGAACCTAAAATTCCATATCATAGAAACACTCTTGCCTTTTGGCATATTATCCCGTAACTCCATAAAAAGATTTCTACTAATTATAAACTGTTCTCAGCTACTCCTTATCTAGATAATGTACCCCTACCAAATACATTGTACCAATTCACCTCGTGCAAGCAACACGTGTCCCATGGACAGGTTAATACAACTGTCCCATTGACAAAACTACCCCTCCTGGAACGGGTTGCTCACACGTGGTGAACTCCAACACTCTTATTTGGTCTCATTGTAATGTTCCTAATCCCATTTTCAACGCCCCTATGTCATTTTCTTTCATAGCTTTGGACAGAAGTAACCTAAGTCACAGCCTTCCAAAACTATTCCAATCGTTAAATTCAAACATAGCTACACTCCCTCGTACCTTCCTTGTACATGCATATTTAATCATCGACAAATCTCTCTCAACAAAATAAACAACACCCTCTCACATCACTTTCTTCAAATAGCAACAATTTTTAGTGCGCGACTTAACACCCAAATCCAATTTCGAGCCACACAAGCTCAATAACGTCGCCACACTAAACACAAAACGTTCACATTAAACGTGCCATATCCACTAACAATATAAATATTCTCGATATATGTTCGTACAACCAGCACCCATGACTTTAGCAAATTTGTTATTCATGGTGAAACAGGTTAGATTTTGTACAAAAAAAACGACTTCACGTGACACCTTTTCATTTGCAATTTTTTCGCTTCGTGTCACAGAGCCATACCACCAAACTCTTTCTCTTTTCAGGCCAAAGACGCCTTCACGCCTGTGACACATCTCACCCCAAAGCGTGTCCACGTCGAAATTCGCACTTTCACTCACTTCTAACCTGATATCACTGAATAACATTTTTACTAAGTCCGCAACAACCTCGAAACACAACAACGATTCGATTTAAAATCAATAAATACAATATCCAGATTCTCGAAATATGGACACTCCAAGACGTATCTCCATGTTATAGTGGATCACTTGACCAGATACGCTAGGGCATTCCCATCGAAATCTACCAGTACTTTAATGTACATCCAAATCCCAAAAAAGGTACTACAACAAGGGTATCCAAAACGCCTACTTTCGGATAGAGCGCCCGCATTCACCTCCGAAAAATTCCGCAAATTTCTGCTATCTCGCGGTATACAACCACTACTTACCACCAATAACAATCCGCAAGCTAAAAGGGCTTGATAGAACGATTGAACGCGACAATCACTGGAAAGCTAAGATTACTATATCTCGAAAACCCGAAGACATCTTGGACCAAATTAATTAAGCAAGCTGTCCCCACAAGGGGTCTCTGACCCAAATAAATATACCCGCCACCCCCGGAACTCGCTAATAATAAATTCGAGGGGAGCTGGAAAAACGAACAGCCGACATTTTCTTGTCACGGCCCGTCGCCACCCCGTGTTCTCTAATGAACATTCGCCAGCTATTAAATCAAATATTAGTGCGTGCCTTTTACTATATACTGTTCTAATCCCTAAGCAATTAATCTACGCCGATATCCCATTTAGCTACAGATGGAAAAATTTGGCTTGTCAAAGACAAAGCCCATTTAGCTACAGGATAAAAAATTCGGCTCAATCAAAGACTGAGCCAGGGATGATATAGGCTTCTATGGCCCTTGCATCCCAGGCTTTCGCCGTAATCTAGGTCCACACAGCCAAAAGGAATGATGCATTCTCCATGCACCGAGCGGCCATTGGTAGGCCCCTCGCGCCCGCCAGTATGGTCTGGCTACAATGGGGTTGACCACTCACCCACAGGCGTCTCCGAGAGTTCATAGCAAGGTTGCTGACCGAGCCCTCTCGTTCGGACTTAGTTAAACCCGTCCTAAAGCTCCAATAGGACTCCCCCCCCCCTTTAGCCCTCGAACCTTTGATCACAGTACTCCCTGAATCTGCCGTCGAATCAAGGACCTCTGAGGTTCTTAGGTTTACGCGGGGAACCAACGCGAAGGCGGGGGGTGGTACTACTGTGTGCACCCCTTTGTTTTTCAACACCAGGCCTAGGCCTAGTGCAATTTTCGCGAACGGCAAGGTCGCTTCCAATGACGCACACACAGAGCGAAGACCCATGAGTTTCAAGTTGCCTCTCCACTCCCCTCAGGGTGATGGCGAGGGCGGGAATACTTCTCCCCGCGCCCATTTAGCTACAGATAGGAAATTCGGCAAAGCCGGGGACGATATAGGCTCAACGGCCCTTGCATCCCCTGTATTTTTGCTGAAAAGCTACTTCACACAGCCAGAAGGAATGATGCATTCTCCATGCACCGAGCGGCCATTGGTAGGCCCCTCGCGCCCGCCATTATGGTCTGGCTCCATGGGGTTGACCATTCACCCACAGGCGTCTCCGAGAGTTCATTGGCAAGGTTGCTGACCGAGCCCTCCCGTTCGGACTTAGTAAAACCCGTCCTACGCTCCAATAGGACTCCCCCCCTTTAGCCCTCGAACCCTTATCCAGTACTCCCTGAATCTGCCGTCGAATCAAGGACCTCTGAGGTACTGAGGTTGACGCGGGGAAACCAACGCGGAGGCGGGGGGGTGGTACTACTGTGTGCACCCCTTGGTTTTTCAACACCAGGCCTAGCCCTGGTGCAATTTTCGCGCACGGCAAGGACGCTCCCAATGACGCACACACAGAGCGAAGACCCAAGAGTTTCAAGACACGTGCGCCTCGCCTCAGACAACCAAGGGCAGACGGCCAGCTTACAGCTTCACTGGACATCAGCCAGTGGCACCCCTACGGAGGACAACACGCAGAGACGCCTCTCCACTCACTCCCCTCTAGAGTGATTGTAGAGGGCGGTAAAAACTTCTTCCCCGCGCCCATTTAGCTACAGATTAGAAAGATTAGAAAATTCGGCTCACATAGCCAGGGACGATATAGGCAGCAATGCCCTTGCGTCCCCTCTAGCGTCACACAGCCCGAAGGAATGATGCATTCTCCATGCACCGAGCGGCCTTTGGTAGGCCCCTCGCGCCCGCCAGTATGGTCCGGCTACAATGGGGTTGACCACTCACCCACAGGCGTCTCCGAGAGTTCATTGGCAAGGTTACTGTCCGAGCCCTCTCGTTCGGACTTGGATCCACCCGTCCTACGCTCCTATAGGACTCCCCCCCCTTTAGCCCTCGCACCCTTACCCAGTCCTCCCTGAATCTGCCGTCGAATCAAGGACCTCTGAGGTGCCGAGGTTGACGCGGGGACACCGACGTGGAGGCGGGGGGGTGGTACTACTGTGTGCACCCCTTGGTTTCTCATGGTGCGCACGGCAAGGACGCTCCTAATGGCGCACACACAGAGCGAAGACCCAAGAGTTTCAAGACACGTGCGCCTCGCTTTCGCGAGTGCAACACGTAGAGACGCCTCTCTACACTCACTCCCCTCTAGGGTGACCGTAGAGGGCAGCCCCACAGGGTCTTCCGCCCCCGCCCATTTAGCTACAAATAACTTTTTTTAACACGTCCATTCTACTGTCACTAACAAATCAGTCCACTAACTGAATAACTAATTAATTCAATAACTAATCCCGCCTACTGAACCCTAATGAATTAAAATATATATTCTTTCATTAATAAACCAAAACCAAGTCACCAGGTCTAGATTCTCTCGCCCTCGATTAACTTATCCACTTAACATCGACACTCAGAACCAAGGACAACAGTCTACCTACAAAAATCACACACACCCACATATGTTAAAAAAACAACCCTTGACCGGTTAGAACAGATCGCCGTGTTTCCTGCACATACAATATAAATGCCGCTTTAGGAAGAATCACGTTTTCACCTAAACATGGCGCAGGGAACAAAAAATCGACAACATTAGGACTCAGTGAGTTTCACAGTTGGAAACAATGTGATCCACGATCCGCGTCAAACATAAAACAAATTCGATAAGTTAGAACAATTTAAAGCTCTCTCCACCCATCCTTAAAAACAGGAACATACATTTGGCCTACTACTTTCCATGCTTTCCCGATATACAAACTTCTCTATATAATCTTACTTGCTCTTCTTTCTCGATGAACATTTTTTTATTTCATTTTAATATCCTTTATATAATTATTATCTAGTTCTTATAATTGTTTTTTACCTCAACCAATCAGTTTAGACTATTGTCATTTTATATTGGTTACGTTTTCCTCTTTATCAAATTGTTTTTTACTTTTGCTTTATGACTCTATTTTATAATCAAATTTATATTTTATCTTTCATCTCTAATAATCTCAAGTTTATATTTCATGTTTATATCACTAATTTGCATTTGTTATTTCTCTCACTTTATAAATTGGATGTTATTTACATTGTTTCATCTTCCGCTACCATGTACAATGCTATCGAGTATATTATTGCTCATTTTTAATTTCCATTTAATATTTTCACTTTCTATTACCCCTTATATACTGCTATAGTGTGTTAATCTTTGTATTATTTGATAACTATTTTTACTTTTTTAAAATACTACTTTGCATTTAACTTCGCAATTCTATTTTCGATTTTTCAAATCATTCAACGCTATATGTAAAGCCTTAATTTCGCAATTTCATATATCAATGATATATTCTTTTATAATCGAACTGAAAATCACGATCTAAAAACAGGGCAATATCTTCAATAACCTCTTAATCAATCACTTTAAAGGTTACTTCTTAATAAATACTAACATTCCTCTTACGAAGGAACTTTTAACTCCTTCGCAGGCTAGACTTGACCTACTTTGATTTCGTAATTAGCAATATTGACACACCTTCCCCCAGATTTACCTATCCCAACTTCTGGCTTGGACACGTGAAAATTGCATTTTTTTATATATTCCAGGGCACTCTCATGCCACACGCTAGCACATCTTTTTTATTTTACTCTTTTTCTCGCTAAGCCCCTGATGACTCCAACTAAAACTTTGATTTCTGGTCACTGATCTTCGCCCTCATTTATCCTGCATGCGTACGACTAATTCATAAAACCCATAACAATCACTCTTATCTTACTATTCGATTGTGGTACTGTAACTTTATTCGGTCCTTAAATTTACATGTGAAACATGGCCTAGGTTTTCCGCGCCGTGCACATTAAATGGTTTGAGTCAAGGTGACATTGCTTCATCCTGAACATAACTAACCCCACAACCCTTTCTAAGCCCATCACAAAAAGATCATGATTGACCCATCCAATCATTTATATTTTAACCTATCATCATTATATGTTCTCTATTAAATCTTTTATTCCTATTTTTATTTTTACTTGTATGTTTAGTATTAGTTGTTTATACTTTATTATCTTTTATAGATATACAGAAATCAACCCCATGTTATATACCAACTCATTTCAATTAATTTTTAAAAATTACTTCCTTAATAACAGTCTTTCTATTCCGCTCTCTTAAATCCCTCCATATGAACCCTCTCACATCCGTGGCCATCTGTGATGATTTAAGACCATGTAATTGTTGTAAATAGTCCAAATATCTACTACCACATGTTCCACCACGTGACTGTATATAACTTGTTATTTACTGCAATTAGAAAGCCTCAAGTAACATCAATCTGTGCCGCGTAAGAATCTAATAAAGTATAGCAACTGTACAGAGGAAGTAGAAGGAATGGAGAATAACAGGAGAAAATTAATGTTAAAACTAATCAGGCTTAGGTGAGAATAGGAAAGCAGGCCTAGCAAAACCAGTCCAACTTTTGCGAGGTCGTGGCCCTCCTGGATAATATAACTTTCCCCCCTGTTAACGTCAGAAAAGGGCAGTGACCTGTTCGGACCCAGCTAAACTATAAAAGGAGGCCCCGAGCCTCAGTTAGTCAGTCCTTAGCCAGCCTTTGTGTCAGCCCCAGTCTGCCGGACGCTCCGATATAGGTAAACCCTTTCCTGTAAGAAATCTCCTCGTTCCATTCCTACTTGACGTTCAGACGCTTCTTAGTGGAATCTCTGTTTGCTTATTTCACCTTTGGCCCACCTGTGTCGCCTTCCACCACGATTGCACGGTAGAGTTGACATCGAGGTTCGTCTAGCATCAGGTAACACTGGTCCCAGAGGTCCCAAGATATCACATATATGTAATGAGAGGTCCTGTTGACTAATGTAATGAGAGGTCCTGTCGACTTATCTGTGATGAGGGATCCTGTCGACTATCTGTAATAAGATGATGAGTTACTGTTGACTCTTGTTGAATCCTGTCGACTAACTTTGTGATGATAAAGTGTTGACTCTCGCTATACTGTGTTGACCGAGAGGAACAGTCAGGATGGGGAGTTTTCCAGTACCTCTCTGCACCTTGTAAGTCCTTTAAAAGTTCTCACAGAGTACAGGCAGTCGTGGTCGAGGCAGAGTGGAAAGCTTGGGAATGTCCACACAAAAAACGAAGACACAGTTGCACTAAGAAAGTTCCGTGAACAGATAAAAGTTGAGCTAGGAGCGAAAGATGGTGATAGAAGAGTCCTTACTAGTCTACATGGTGAATGAGGAGGACCTTGGTACAACCGACGAGGGCTCTGATATCTGAAACCACTGGAATTAATATCAATGGTTACGATTGTGCTGCAAATAAGAATAATTATTCAAGATTTTATACAAATAACAATATAATTAAAGATTATTATAATGATTAGATAAATGTTAAGTAGTGGAAAATTGAACAATATTCTCGTTTATCCAAAAAGGTGATATGTAGATAATTATATCTCTTTTCCGTTATAAAGTCTATATCAGACTTAACCAAATTGTTTTAATTAGTGATTATTTGTAAAGTTTTTATAAATAATGAGGTCACGTTGGTGATTGCATAATTGCGACATACAACTGTTTGGCAGCTGTGCATTTTTTCTAGTGGTTGAATGATAGCAATTGTTTAGACGCTGGGTCTTTAAAAAGCACAGTGAAATATGAATGTAAAATTAATTGTATTGTACCAATAATAAATTGTGATGCGCTGTGTCGGTTGTATAAATAGAAAATTCAGAAGCGCAATTTATTGGTTGGATTGGTTACTAATATGTTGTGTATTGATTAAGGCGTTGGTGAAATTTGTGAGATTCTCGAGGAAATCTAAATGACTAGTGTGAAACATGTGTTTAAAATGGCGATCTTGAATATAGCGGTCATTTACATCTACCTTGAGAGGGGAGGGAGGACGGGGATCTTCTTACTGGGGTCACACGTGCGGGGTGTTTATTTTCTGTCTTTCTCGGTATCGTCGTGGGTGGTTAATCATGGGGGATGTTTGTTATTTTTGTCGTTTACTTAAAACTGATTTTCTCTCTTTTGTTGAAATTGGCAATTTTCTTGCCTATTTGAAAATACAGTTTTCTCGATGTTCGTAAGTGGTTGTGTTTTCGGAGTTGTTTAGATATAGTAAGATTTTTATACGATGATTTCAGGATAGAAGTGAGTAAAAGATATGACTTTCGACGTGGACACGCTTTGAGGTGAGATGTCACAGGCGTGAAGGCGTCTTTGGCCTGAAAAGCGAAAAAGTTTTGTGGTATGGCACTGTGACACGAAGTGAAAATTTGTGAATGAAAAGGTGTCACGTGAAGTCGATGTTTTGGCACAAAATCTAACCTGTTTCACCATGAATAACAAATTTAATAGTCATGGGTGGTGGTTGTACGAACATGTATCGAGAATATTTATATTGTTAGTGGATATGGCACGTTTAATGCGAAATATTTTGAGTGTTTAGTGGGCGATAGGGAGCTTGTGTGGCTCGAAATTGGATTTG
This sequence comes from Cordylochernes scorpioides, assembly GCA_030710605.1. Taxonomy (NCBI): domain Eukaryota; kingdom Metazoa; phylum Arthropoda; class Arachnida; order Pseudoscorpiones; family Chernetidae; genus Cordylochernes; species Cordylochernes scorpioides. The sequence continues at coordinate 62,343,298 of CP092871.1, read as the reverse complement.
TGTGCTAAGTCGCGCACTAAAAATTGTTGCCAATTGGAGAAAGTGATGTGTGAGTGTTGTAACGTTTGTTGAGAGATTTGTTGATGATTAATTATGCATGTAAAAGGAAAGATGAGGGAGTGTATTTATCCTCGAATATTAACGATTGTAATCGTTTTGGAAGGCTGTGACTTAAATTAGCTACTGGCGGTGAAGTGGGGTGAATCTTTATTTTTAACTTGTTTTGGGAAAGATAGTTGTTTTCCCTAGTGTTTTTTTTTTAAGATATTGTATCTTCCGATTTTTGCAATTAAAAAAAATGCGTTTCACCTATGTTAATTTATATTTAAAATTTGAATATATTTTTAAATCGTTGTTTATGGCAGTTAAAATGATTCTTGTAAAAGGGCAATGTCGTGAGAGTTACAAATAATTTGAATTGGGCGCTTACTTAAAATGGTGAACATTACCAAATTTTACGAATTGATAAAGTTATTGGTCTTTTGGTATAAAGATAACTAATAAGTAAAACAAAAATAAGTTGAGAATTATGACGAATGAGATTTTTTTTTAAATAATAATAATGATTTTTTTTTTCAAGTCGTAGCTTTGGATAATGCCATTTTAGGTAAATTTAGGAAAGGCATGTGAGATTAGTAAATTAGTAAAAATGCGTGATGGGCGAAATATTTTTTTTAAAGTAAAATTGAGAGTAATAACTTGAAATTTATAATCTGATTAAAAATTAAGTAAATTTTATAAAAAAAATGAGAGTGTTAAAGTTTTAAAAATTAAATAAAAAAATGATATAAAAAAGGCAAAAATTGATTTTAAAATGCTTAAAGTGAAAATATAAATACAAAATTTATGTTGAATCAAGTTGTGAACTTGAGGATAAAGTTATGTAAGATTTTAAAACTTACAGTTTTGAAGATAGTTCAGTCAGGAGACTTGGTCTTTGGTGGTCGTCCTGCTGTCGTGGAAGTCGCTCCATGTAAAGCTTGTAGAAGCTTGTAACTTCTGGAAAGTTGTTTGTGGCTTGTTTCCTTGAGAATTGTCTCGACGATGTCAAGTCGAAGGTGTGGAACTTGTCACAGGGTTTGGGCCACATCGCTGCTCGGTTTCCATGACTTGCGGGAATTTCGGGGCTGTCGTTGGCGCGGTCAGCTTGCTCCCGGCGTTGGCGATCTGTGTTAGCGGGTCTGCGGAGGTCCCTTGGGGCGGCGTTTCCTCCTAAAATATCGTCTCTTGTTGGGGGGAGAGATTGCTTGGTCGTTTCGTTGGAATGGTCGGTTTGTTCCTCCATCTTTGCTCTTTCTCGCTTCCTATCTGAACAGTCTTCTTACCTCTTCGATGTGTCATCCTTCGTTTTGGTCATCCTGTCGGCTAATGTAATGAGAGGTCCTGTCGACTAATGTAATTAGAGGTCCTGTCGACTTATATGTGATGAGGGATGTTGTCGATTATCTGTAATAAGATGATGAGTTACTGTTGACTCTTGTTGAATCCTGTCGACTAACTTTGTGATGATAAAGTGTTGACTCTCGCTATACTGTGTTGACCGAGAGGAACAGTCAGGATGGGGAGTTTTCCAGTATCTCTCTGCACCTTGTAAGTCCTTTAAAAGTTATCACAGAGTACAGGCAGTCGTGGTCGAGGCAGAGTGGAAAGCTTGGGAATGTCCACACAAAAAACGAAGACACAGTTGCACTAAGAAAGTTCCGTGAACAGATAAAAGTTGAGCTAGGAGCGAAAGATGGAGATAGAAGAGTCCTTACTAGTCTACATGGTGAATGAGGAGGACCTTGGTACAACCGACGAGGGCTTTGCGTGAGGGTGAATTCTACCAGATGTCAAGAGTGTGGGTGGTCTGGCCCATTTTTAGACCTTGTTGTGGGAATTCTAAATCTATCTCGATTTTGACGTTATGGCTTCTATCTCTTGCTTAGCTCAACTCTTAATCTATTACAGATTATTATTTATTTATCCTCAGTTTGTACAAATTACATTACATATGATGATGTAAAGACACATGTCAATAATACGTATAATCATTTACAGATGTGTTTCTATTATACAACATTAAAATATTATTATAAGTTATATACAATATGGGGTTGTTGGTTTAAATTACCATATATATATATATGTTGTAATATATTCCAATATATATCTATGTCTCCATGTATTGTAGTTATAATGTAATTGCCAAAGTGACAAATAAAATTTCGAGTGAGTGACAGTCGACGCCGGAAAGCAGGAAAAGGGTCCGAAAAAGAAGTCCGGTATGCCCGCTTCTTATGCAAACAGATTAGTCCGCTTTGAGACAGGAATGACAGAGTTCTGCCCTGACTGGTGTCGGCTAGACTCACTCGCTCGCCATCTCTATGGTGCCATCCAACATGCCTCGTCCTTTTGTGTAATTCCAATCACGCCTGAAACCACTCTAATCATTGTGGCCACCACGACTGCAACCAACATGCCACACTACATTCATCCAACAGATACAACAACTATATATTACTACTGAAAGCCGACGGGATATACCGAGGACAACGCAAAGAGGATGGAACCTGGAGGACAGAGCGACGCCGAAGATCACCACCATGCCACCCACAGTCACGGACATCGTGGCACAACTCGCGGAACACATCCAAGACATCACCACTTCCAGCCTTAGGTAGATAGCCTACCTTCAAAAACCACAAAACTTTCAACCCACTCGCCATTACAATACCAATGTGCTCACTGCAAACATTCACAATCCACCTGACGACGAGAACTTCTCCTCCCTCACGCCTTCTCCAACCATCACCAAGGGCCATGGCCTCAACAACAAACGATAACTTTCGGACTACACTCCAAAGAACATTTTTGTACAGTGAGTACAACTTATTTTGAACCTGTTTTTTCGAGTATTCAAGTTTCAAGTCTATTTTTATTACAAATGTTTTATTTAAATTTTAGATGCTACCAATTGACATCCATGCTCCATTTTATTTATGCAAATATTTTTTTCTTGGGTCATATTTTATCTAAATTTCAAAAAAAATTGATTGTATCCACATCATAAATTCTAAGTCTATCAATCACCTATATTGCTTCATTATATGCCAGTTAACCTATAGTAATTCAACCAATTTAGTTTGATTTACTTTTAAATCTCCATATTATAAAAACTATAATTCCATTTTTATGACAAAAAACACTTCATTATCCGCACCTTTCATAATAATTTGTGTTCTCAACCAACCTTTAGACTTTAAATCCCTTTTTACATATTCATTTTGAATAATGTCATTTTCAAAATAAAACCTATAACTCAAAATTATCATTCAAAGAAAAAAAGATTTTTTTGTTATTTTTAAATGTACGCCTGCTATCAACTAAAACAATATATAGCCAACACTCCCCATGTCTTGATCACAACTACATTCACAAATACCAACTCACCTCACCAAGTGTAATGCCACTTTCACCATTGTTCTTTCTATAAAAACATTCAATTCCACAAAACAACTAATGATAAAAACGCTATTTTAAAAAGAAAACTCTTGAATTTCAAACATAAATTGCAAATACACTGCGTGACATTGAAAATGGAACACCAAGAAATAGTGGCCAGAAAGTGATGAAACTCGGCAGACAGAGAGAGACAGGGACGAACAATAAGTGATCTTTATTTCAAAATGATAGTCATAATACAGAGCGAGAACGGCGTCGGCTTAGTAGCAAGTAGGACCACCGCGGACGGCGATGCACGCAGCAACACGTCTAGGTAGAGAGTCAATCAAAGTACGGATGGCGTCCTGAGGGATGGCTCTCCATTCCCTCTCAACCATTTGCCACAGTTCGTCTTCTGAACGCGGCTGTGGCAAGGCATGCAAACGGCGTCCAATGATGTCCCAGACGTGCTCGATTGGTTAGAGATCGGGAGAGTACGGTGGCCAGGGAAGCATCTGTACATCTTGCAGAGCTTGTTGGCTAATGCGAGCAGTGTGCGGTCGGGCGTTATCCTGCTGATAAAGGGCATTGGGTACCCCCTGAAGGTAGGGGAGTGTCACCGGTCGCAGCACATCATCAACGTATCGTTGGGCCGTCATAGTGCCCTGAATACGAAGTAAAGGTGACCTGGAATTATACGCGATTGCGCTCCAAACCATGATTCCACGTTGTCGCACGGTGGGGCGTTCCACAATTGCTGCCGGATTGGACCTTTCTCCACGTCGACGCCACACGCGTACACGGCGACTATCACTGGACAAGCAGAAACGCGACTCATCTGAGAACACGACCCTGTGCCATTCCGTCATCCACGTCGATCTAGCCCGGCACCATTCCAAACGTTGGCGCCTATTCGGTGGGGTCAATGGCAGTCTTCTTAGCGGACGGCATGAGTGCAAGCCATTAGCAACCAATCGACGGGAAATGGTTCTGGTCGAGATGGAATGATCTAGGGTGTCTTGCACATGTTGCAGGTTGGCGGTACAAGTGGCTTGTGGGGCCGCCACTGCTTGTCGAAGGATACGCCGATCCACACGTGCTGACGTCACTCTGGTTGCACCGACATTCCTATAAATTGCCACATTTCCTTGTTCCAACCATCTTCTCCACAGTCGGTGCACCGTGGACGCACCAAGGTGTGTATCAGCTGCGATTTGACGTATGGACCAACCTGCCCTTTTCAGTCCGATCACCATGCCCCTCGTAAAAGCGTCTGTCTGCTTGAACTGCCTCCGTTTACGATGACCTGGCATTCTCTGTTATTACACGTGTCTTTTGACACAAGAACAAAATTTCTACAATGAATTTCCTTGAATAAATAACGACACGAATGCTGTCCTTTCTGCAAGTTCCTTCCCTTATATCTTACTCCATGTGCGCACGAGAGCTGCGCATTTTACATCATTTGCATAACTCGGTTAGGCGCGTCTACCCTGAAATTTGCATAATTTTCTGGCCACTCTTTCTTGGTGTTCCATTTTCAATGTCACGCAGTGTATATCACCCTCACATTTTCCTCCATCTCTTTCACCTTTACCCACACCCATTTTATGATTGAATTTCGCAAAATTGTTTTTTATTCCATCTACACCATTACGTGTAAACGTCTCAAAAAAAAAAGGTTTTGCTATATTTCCATGTCCTTATTCCATTGATGATTTTCGCTACCTTATCAACATTCCTTTTTCAAAATCCATTTTCCAATATAAATTAACAAAATTTCAAAATCATCACTAATCAGCCATCTTTCCTTCAACAACAAAGGTTAAATATAACGCGGGACCGTCAATTCCCTCAAAAGCTAGGTCACCGCCAGCCAACTTCTACACACACGTCCTCTCTACCAATGTATTTCAAACGGAAAATTTACACTCGCTTCCCACTTAGCGAAAATGTTCTCTCTCGTTCACAATTAAACACCAACATTCACAAAATCTCGTTGTATGTTCGTACAACCACCACCTATGACTTCAGTAAACTTGTTGTTCATGATGAATTAGGCTAGATTATATACCCAAACAACGATTTCACGTGACACCTTTCCATTTACATTTTTTTTTCGCACGTGTCACAGCGACTCGACAACACTATTTTTTTCCACTTTTACCAGGCTACATTATGCCTTCATTTTTCCTGTGACACTTTTATCTTTTTTTCTTTCTTTCTCTCTCTCGAAAGCGTGTCCGCGTCGCAAGTCTCATCAAGAACATATCTTAACCTAACACTTCGTGAACAATACTTTTACTAAGGCAAAACTTATGTCGAAATACATCGTCGTATGAACACCGAGATAACTAAATTCCCCATGCCATAAACATATAGCCCATCACAACTAACACATCACCATAGGTTCTATCAACTACATCAATGTCAATCCCTGTATACTTAAAGATTGTCTTGGCTTGAACACCAACTGTTATATATATTTCCTACTTTAAAATATGTTTAGTATTGCTACTTTCTTTTCATATCATATTACTTTTCTATTTTTAATCATTTCAAATACTCACCTTTTTTTTTATGTTTCGCATATTTATATTGATGAATCATTTCAAATATATTTACAGTTTTTTCATGTTTTTACTTTTGTCTTTTTTTATTTTTATATGAACAACTAGCGGATGTGTACCCGGCTTCGCCTGGGTTTTATCCGAGTGAAAGTTTGCCTAACGAATATTATTGATAATATTATTATTGATAATAATATTCCGGAACACACAGAATATTATGATAATAATGATAATAATATTCGTTGCATTATATATTTATACTAGCGGGTGTACCCGGCTCCGCCCGGGTTTTACTCGAGGGAATGTTTGTAGTCTAGTATGTTGATATAATAAATCTATCTGAATATTAGGAAAGGTCAGGTAATTTTTTGTAGGGTGATGCTCTGAAAAAGAACGCTATACCACTTTATCACTAAACAAATTGGCGAGTCAAAAATAAGCAACCTAAACAATCCATTAGCTTTGCAAGATAAGAAAAGAAATAGAGAAATGCATGCAAAATTCTCAACACAAATCAAAATCTTCAATCCTCAGAAGTAATGTATATTAGGTAGGATGAGGTTTATTTTGTTTCTATTACATTACATCATCTTTAAATCTCAAAGCAGAGCAAAACTGGCATACCCGAGACATTTGGCCTATATCGACAGATGAATCAGCTTTATAATCAATATGGGCATTATACTGCAAACCTGAAAACGGCTTATGAGTCCAAAGCTGAATACGCTGAACAGGAACTTGCATAGTTTGTGTAGCTGCGACGCGGGCTTCAGAATACCTAAGACGGCGAAGCGCACGACGCGTCTCACTTTGAAGTGGTGTCTCAATAGCTCTAGCATTCCTATATCTCCTGGAAGCAGCCGTATTCCTACTAAGTAAACGTCGGCTGTGGCGAGGCATATTCTGAAAAAAAAAATTAGATTGAGATTAATAACAAAAGCTTCAAAACCAGCAATTTCTAAACAAAGCATGAAAATTTCCTGTCTTTTTGAGGTAAAAATCAAAATTTTTAAATTTTTTATTTAAAATAACCTTCAGATATGTTAAAAATATTTTAAAAAACTAAAATCATAATTTTATATTACCAAGAAGTTAATGTACAAAACCAGTTATCATTAAAAAGCTTCAAAAATAGACCAACCGCTGGAGACGGCAATGAAAAAGCATGCTTTTTTGAGGTAAAAAATATAAATAATTTTCTAAAATACAAAATACAACCCCTATATGTTAAAAAGAAACTATAAATAATCTAAATATGAAATATTTAATCAAATAAATTAAAATATCTTTTAAAAAATTTTGAAAAAGGACTTCAAAAAGACAAAAAAAATGAATCCGTGAAAGAAATCCCTTGCTTATTTAAAAAATATAAATAACCTATTTTTTAGATACAACCCATATATGTAGAAAATATAATAAATAAACTGTATTTAAAAGATCAAAGCAATAATTAAAAAATTCCATAAGAAAATTTAAAAAAGGACCTCAAAATGACCCATAATTGAACACAATGAAATTGCTTGCTCTTTTTTGCGATTAATAATAAAAAAAAACCAAATATTTTAAAAAACACAACACCTATATGTTATAAATACCACAAATAATTTGTATTTGAAATATCTAAATAATTAAATAAAAATTTCTTAAGAAATATTTGAGAAGGGCCTCATAATGACAATCACATAAACATATCAATAAAATATCTTGCATCTTAGTGAAAAAAAAATAGAAATAACGCAAAATTGGTCTACAAAACAACCCATATATGTGGAAAACACCATAAATAATCTACTTTTAAAATATCTAAGCAATTAATTAAAATTTTGTTAAGGTCCGCAAAAAAGACATAAAATTGAGCACAGTAATGAAATTTCAAGCTTTTTAGTGAAAAAAAAATAGAAATAACCCAATTTTTTTTTTACAAAACAACCCATATAAGTGGAAAACACGATAAATAATCTGTTATTAAAATATCTAAACAATTAATTAAAAATTTTGTTAAGGTCCTCAAAAAAATAATATAAATACCCTTAGTCTTATAAAAATACTAACCACTTAAGTTAGAAATAGCATATATAATCTGTATATAATATAAAAAAGAAATAAATTAAAATTAGCCTAAAAATTTATCTAAAATATAAAATTGATCTCATCAAGTAAGGCTTCAACTTTTTTTGGTATGAAATATGAAAACTATAAAATAAAAGTATCTTACCATGTATAAAAGTTATTAAAATATATATAAAAAAGATTAAAACTAATTTTCCAAGAAGCGCAAAAGTGTAAACACTTTTGAAAAGCCTAAAAATTTATCTAAAAAATAAAATTGATCTCATCAAGTAAGGCTTCAACTTTTTTTGGTATAAAATATGAAAACTATAAAATAAAAGTATCTTACCATGTATAAAAGTTATTAAAATATATATAAAAAAGATTAAAACTAATTTTCCAAGAAGCGCAAAAGTGTAAACACTTTTGAAAAGCCTAAAAATTTATCTAAAAAATAAAATTGATCTCATCAAGTAAGGCTTCAACTTTTTTGGTATAAAATATGAAAACTATAAAATAAAAGTATCTTACCATGTATAAAAGTTATTAAAATATATATATAAAAGATTAAAACTAATTTTCCAAGAAGCGCAAAAGTGTAAACACTTTGGAAAGTGTAAACACTTTTGAAAGTGTAAACACTTTAACTCTGTTGAATTTTTTGTATTTTATCGATAACAGCAAAAAAAATTTGATGTTAAGCAAAACCTGCTCCATCTCTTTTTACATAAATGTTGAAAATTTGGTCGAAATTGATGCATTGTAACGAAATTTTTAGTGATGTCCACTTATGAAATTTCCATTTTATTAATATAGATAATATATAAAATATATTTTTCGAGCAAACATATCCACTCTCTCTACTGAATATATTTTTAAAAAGAAATATATAAAAAAATAATATCAAGAGATGAACTACACGATCTTAGCCAAAAGGCCGAGAAACGATATCTATATATATATATAAATGAATTAACACATTTTATTTTATATATAAATGAATGTTTGTATGTTTGTTTGTATGTCCGGTATACAAATTCGAAGTAGTCACTAATTCAAACCAAAATTTCCATATATAGGTAAAAAAATACGGGGAAGACGATAGGCTATTTAAAAATATATATAAATCAATTTTTGAAACTATATATTTTTAGTCAGAAAATGATGATGACGATATTGCTGTATCATGTTTGATTATCAGATACAAAATTATATCGGGAAAAATTCCAAAAAGCAGAGACCACGGGTGAAACCAGTTCATTATTTTGTACGCAGGAACAAAATTCTAACAGAAAAAACATTCATTCGAGCAGAAAACAAAAGCCAGATCATCTTTCTATAAAAATATCGCTTCTCAGACACAAAGTTTAGAGCGGGACGTTTCACAAGAGTGACATCCACGGCGCCAATTTATAATTGTAACGAATAATATTTGAATAAAAACATTTAATCGAGTAAAACCCGGGCGTTGCCCGGGTCATTTGGCTAGTTTTTTATATTGAGATGACCTGGCTTCGTGTGTGTCTTCTGCTCGAGTGAATGTTTCGCAGGTAGAATTTTGTTCCTGCCTACTGAAAATTATTATCTGGCTTCACCCCTGGTCTGTTTTAGTGAATATTCCCCTAAAGAATTTTGTTTGTGTCAATCAAGCATGATACAGCAATATTGTCATCATCATTTCTGACTAAAAAAAATATTGTTGCTCAGTACCTGGTTATTTATATTTTTCTTGGTTAAAGCGCGACAAAAAACTCTTCCAGATTTAACTCTCTGTCCTGTTCAAATTTCAGCGAGTTTAGTTTCATATTGAGCGTGCATAGCCGACAAACATATATGTATATATATATATATATTAAATATGGCATATCCTGACCAGGAGCACAAGTGCTTTACAGAAGGCAGAGCGCCATCTGGTGGAACAGAAATCAACTAATCATTGATTTAGCCTGTTCCCTGATATTTGGCCAACCCAATTTCTTGATAAATCAAGAAAAGCCATCCACGAACGCGTTTCGCGCTTTTGGCGCTCGTCAGCGTGGAGTAGGCTGAACCACTGCGACCAAAAAATAATTTTTGGTCCCAATGGCTTCTTGAAAAACCAAGAAATGGGTATTTAAGGCCAAACTTGCGTAAATACGCTTAGCACATGAAAAAACGAAAGAAAAAAATAAAAGATAAAAAGATCAGGTATTGAAATCAATATTAAATATGGCATATCCTGACCAGGAGCACAAGTGCTTTACAGAAGGCAGAGCGCCATCTGGTGGAACAGAAATCAACTAATCATTGATTTAGCCTGTTCCCTGATATTTGGCCAACCCAATTTCTTGATAAATCAAGAAAAGCCATCCACGAACGCGTTTCGCGCTTTTGGCGCTCGTCAGCGTGGAGTAGGCTGAACCACTGCGACCAAAAAATAATTTTTGGTCCCAATTTTTTGGTCGCAGTGGTTCAGCCTACTCCACGCTGACGAGCGCCAAAAGCGCGAAACGCGTTCGTGGATGGCTTTTCTTGATTTATCAAGAAATTGGGTTGGCCAAATATCAGGGAACAGGCTAAATCAATGATTAGTTGATTTCTGTTCCACCAGATGGCGCTCTGCCTTCTGTAAAGCACTTGTGCTCCTGGTCAGGATATGCCATATTTAATATTGATTTCAATACCTGATCTTTTTATCTTTTATTTTTTCTTTCGTTTTTTCATGTGCTAAGCGTATTTACGCAAGTTTGGCCTTAAATACCCATTTCTTGGTTTTTCAAGAAGCCATTGGGACCAAAAATTATTTTTTGGTCGCAGTGGTTCAGCCTACTCCACGCTGACGAGCGCCAAAAGCGCGAAACGCGTTCGTGGATGGCTTTTCTTGATTTATCAAGAAATTGGGTTGGCCAAATATCAGGGAACAGGCTAAATCAATGATTAGTTGATTTCTGTTCCACCAGATGGCGCTCTGCCTTCTGTAAAGCACTTGTGCTCCTGGTCAGGATATGCCATATTTAATATTGATTTCAATACCTGATCTTTTTATCTTTTATTTTTTTCTTTCGTTTTTTCATATATATATATATGTTCCCGGCTTCGCCGGTTTTATCCTAGTAAAGGTTTGCCTAACGAACATTTGTTAAAACGATTCTAGCAAACATCCAATCACTATATTGAATCTACACTTGTCTATACTCTCGATAATTTTAATTTTTTTTCCAGGTCCCTTTAAAAATACTCGATAAGTTGAATATAATCAATATTAATTGGTCCGCTCAGTAATTTGAAGTTGAAGGAATAGTATCTTGCCACAAACGAACATTTGTAAATAACTGTATTCAGCGAATGTACCCAGCTTCGCCCGGTTTTTACCCGAGTAAAAGTTTGCCTAACGAACATTTGCTAAAACGATTCTAGAAAACATCCAATCCACCTATATATAGATTTATAAACGTATATATATATTGTTATATGCGTTTGAATATATTTTTGAAAGATAATTTTTTTAAAAACATTTATTATTTTTTAAAAAAGATATTGTCACGCGTTTGTGGATTTTATAATCAATTATTTCTTTTTTTCTCAATGAATTGTGTATATTAATTTGAAAATTCATTTTTGTTATCATCATCACATACAATGTAATTTTGTATATAAACAAACGATAAAAACAACAACAATTAAATTTGCATCTTCGTTATTATAAAACAACAGCAAATTAAATTAACAATGTAAAAATATATTTTAACATCACAACATTTTAACATTTAACAAAAACTTTACAATATTTTCTTTAAATATATATTAATATTGAAATGCCAAGTTTTTTTTACAACGCGTCTTTGGAATATTATATTACCATATTTCTAAATAAATTTATTATACTTGGAACACATTTTAGCATTTTTACAATTTATAAATGTAATTTCACCAGATACCGCGAGAGGCGCTGCTTGCGAGTGAAAGTAGAAAATTTGCAAATAAAATTGCAAAGAATATTTATTTCAAATCGAATTCAAACCAGAAATCTTCCCAGTAGTATAGTAAATAACTTCCTGAAGTTTCATGGCGATTGGATAATCTTACCTTTTAAAAACATTCATCGTGTGAACAAACTAATATTCAACCTGTAAACAAACCACGTGTTAATTATTAACCAATCAAATTCATTTATCGTCGCGACCAGTGCTGCGCTCAAGCGGTAAAAGGCTGGAATTATCGCTTGTTGGTTTTTTATTTTTTAAAAAGAGCACATCAACTTTTTCAGTTTTTTGAATAGCCTATATGTTAAACGAAATCTTCAGCTACCTACATGCGAGATTTCATAATGATTGATTAAGTAGATTTTGCGCTATGCGATAACAAACATCGATTTTGAATTTCATTTTTATAGATATAAGGATCGAGATGATAACTTATATTTTTAATCATCAATGTTTATAATCATTTTTACTTTTTATACTATTGTACCAACATTCATCTCACACAATTTTCAATTTTAATTTTTTTTTCTCAAATTCAATTTTTAAATCCTATTTTTAGATTTTTAAGTTTAAATTTTATAAAATGCATCTACACCATTACCCACCAAATTCTCATTACATCTCAGCCCATACCTTATCAGAGAGATCGTTACTATCCGCTAGAACTTTGATTTCTCACATTTATTCCATCTTAACTACAAAGGCTTCTTCGCTGTAACCTTCCCAACAGTCGAACTTGAGCAGCTAGTTATATGAGTTTTTTTTTACATTCACGGCCCGGTTCGAGCATCAACGCCCCCTTTTTTTTTCTCACATTCGGGCAATTATTTTTTTTTCCAATCACCTCACTTTCACTACTGCCTTATCGCGGCAAAATCGTTTTTTTTTATGCGACAGAACGACTCTCTCTCTGCCACACTCTCTATCACTCTTTTTCTCGACAAAGCTTCCACCACCTATTCCCAAATCCGTCTGATAGAACAGCCTATATCAAATACCTTCAGCATACTGTAGATGGACCAATGCCTACAATCCCATAATGTCGCATTGCATCGCAGTATCAGAATCTATTCTATGTCCATCTATCTAGACTTTTTAATTAGCTCACACTATAATTCAATGCACTTTCAAGTATTAATTTCAACATTCAATGCTGTATATAATCAACCAAATTTATATTTATATCTTTACATTAAATTTTTTTCATATATTTTTATACAATGGGCTTAACATTATTATTTGTTAACATTTCTCTTTTTATTATTAATCATTATTATTAAGGAAAACATACCCAATGTTATAATTCTACAACCCCATTATATATATCAAACAAATTTGTATACAAATTATTTCCCCTTATTATAATTATCTTATGATTTCATCTATATAATCACCATAAGATAATTTTCATCAACCGGGGCATAAATTGTTGTAATATATTCCAATATATATATCTATGTCTCCATGTATTGTAGTTATAATGTAATTGCCAAAGTGACAAATACAATTTTGAGTGAGTGACAGTCGACGCCGGAAAGCAGGAAAAGGGTCCGAAAAAGAAGTCGGGTATGCCCGCTTCTTATGCAAACAGATTAGTCCGCTTTGAGACAGGAATGACAGAGTTCTGCCCTGACTGGTGTCGGCTAGACTCACTCGCTCGCCATCTCTATGGTGCCATCCAACATGCCTAGTCCTTTTGTGTAATTCCAATCACGCCTGAAACCACTCTAATCATTGTGGCCACCACGACTGCAACCAACATGCCACACTACATTCATCCAACAGATACAACGACTATACATTACTTCCAATATATATATATATATATAAACTAAAATATTTATATATTTTCTATAATACGTAAACTTCAAACTCATACATTTAGGATTCAAAATTGTAAATAAATAATAGAGTCGATGGAACTCAATGTTGTAAGAATAAAAGTTATCGTTGGATAAATTTTATAGGTTTTTACTTTTATATTTCAATATAAAGAATAAAAACCTAACCATTAATTGGGTTAGCACCCCTCTTAATGCGTAATAAAATCGCTAACAAATGTACGAATAAGAAATGTATAACTGCCCCAACTTTAAGAACCATGATAACTTTCAAACACCTAGTTGTGAAGTGGAAAATACTATTTATAAATTAACATATGTAACATATGTAATTTAAGTTATATAGGTCAAACATGCAATCCATTAAACATTAGAATAAACTTACCTAGAAAACATTCAAAAAATTCAATAGGCAACACTTATATGAAACAACAACACACACATTCAACAATTACAACATTGAAATACTAGATATATGTCAGAACAAAAAAACAAAGATTACTACTAGAAAACAAAAACATATTAGAACACAACACACTTTACCCTTATGGATTAAATTATGAACTTAACCACACTTACGCAACACCTCAACATGAAAAATATATTTATGAAATTAGCTGCATGTACAAAAAAAAAAATCAAAACACACACAACACAGAGGTAAAACCATTAACAAAATAGGTTTTGTACAGTTTGATAAGTTTTTAGATATCAAACAAGAATATACTAGCAACTTCACACAAAAATTTATAAAAACATTATTTATACTAAACAATCATAATTTCCTAAACCTACTAAACTACATTAAAATTAACAACTTATCAAATACATAACTAAAGACATACATAAATTCAGAATTACACAAAACACAAACAAAACACAAAAAGTCATTATTAAATTTAATAATAAATTATTTGAACACATCAAATTTAACAACATACTAAACAACAACAAAATTAATTACCAATTTCCTATACAAAATGTAACTTTCCAAACAACATGGAAATACAACAAAAATTTAGGCAGTAGATTATGTAATTATAACACATTTATATCTAACTTACAAAAATTTTAAAAACACAAATGTAATTTGAAAAAAATAGTACAAATGTGATATTGTACTGGGATAAGGTGCATATATTAAGAAAAAGGCTTCTCCTTATCGTGCAACTGAAAGTTGCTGATGGCTTGCGCCATCTATCGGAATAAATATCTACTATTCTCGTTGATTTCTAATTATTCCAGAATTGGCCAAATACCCATTCTTGATTAATCAAAAAAAGCTAACCACGGACGCGTTTCGGGCTATTGGCCCCCATCAGCGTGGTGCAAGCTGTACCTCAACGACCAAAAAATTGGTCATTGAGGCATCCTGAAAAATCATGAAACGGGTAGTTAAGGCCTGAATTGCGTGAGACCGCGACATAATGTGAAAAAATAGTACAAATGTGATATTGTACTGGGATAAGGGGATATCACATTTGTACTATTTTTTCACATTATGTCGCGGTCTCATGCAATTCTGGCCTTAACTACCCGTTTCATGATTTTTCAGGATGCCTTAATGACCAATTTTTTGGTCATTGAGGTACAGCTTGCACCACGCTGATGAGGGCCAATAGCCCGAAACGCGTCCGTGGTTAGCTTTTCTTGATTAATCAAGAATGGGTATTTGGCCAATTCTGGAATAATTAGAAATCAACGAGAATAGTTGATATTTATTCCGATAGATGGCGCAAGCCATGAATATACTTTTTTAAATTGGAAAAATGAAATTCAAAGAACATCAAAGAGTACAACAACAACACTCTTAAATACACTAATACTTCTACACTAGACATTAATAACTTGAAGGAAAAAATCCTTGAAATCCAAAATCATTATATTATAACTCCAATTGACAAAAATTCCAACAATTTTGCACTCACCTGTAAAAACTTATACCATGATATTATAATGGAAGAAATAAATAACATTAATAAATACAAATTAGCTAACTTAAATACAAATAAGGTTAAAAAAATAAAATTTAAAAGAAGAAAAATATTTAAACATACACAAAACTTATAAGAACACAAAAATACCTGACATATACATCATACCGAAAATACACAAAACACCAACATCTTTTAGAATTATAACTTCAGGTATTAACTCTATAACATACAGAATATTGATTTACAATTAGCTTCAACTTTAAAATTTATAACACAAAAAATTATTAACAAAGACAACTATAGTTTTATAGATTCAAACAAAAGAGTCATAAGTTTTATCAATGACAATATAAACAATCTAAAATCAGTTTACACATTTGATTTTGAAGATCTATACTCCAAATTAAATTTGGAAGATCTTAGAAATAAAATTACACAACTGCTTTTGGAGTTCATCAACGATAAAACTTATAACATACCTGTAATACATATTTTTTATAAAACTATACCTATAAACCTATCAAGAGCAAAATGAACTCCTAGACACTTTTTTGAAATTCAACTATATCGAAATTAAAAACAAGATTTACGTACAAAAAGAAGGAGTACCTATGGGCACCTCTTTAAGTCCTTTACTAGCCAATCTACTATTATTTTATTATGAAAGGGAATTTTTCAACCAACATAAGGTAAAATGGTTCATATTTAGATACGTAGATGATATAATAATATTCGATAATAACAACTTTCAATCATCTATTAACTCTATCTACCCTAAATATTTAAATTTAAAAAGTAACGAAACTACCAAATATAACAAAAAAGTTCACTTTTTAGATCTTCAAATAGATCTTATTACCAAAACTATTAATATTTATAATAAAAAAATATCTTTTAATTTATTATAATCAAATTTAATCTATCAACATCTAATATATCAAAAATTGCACCAGAGGTATATATTTTGGACAATTTCTTAGAACTTATAGAATAATTAACACTAAAAACAACTTTATAAATACCATTAATAATTTAAACAAAGATTTTATAAACAATGGATACAGCAAAAAAATAATACGACAATTTAATATACAATCAATCAGAAAATACCCTCGTAATAATAAATATAAACAAAGATTTTTAATCCTAGACTTTTCGTTTTAATCGTTATAATATTTATTTAGACAAAAATAAAGAATAATAATATAAATAAGATTCTTAAGAAAAAAGTACAGAATTTACATATTGGGCGGACGTGTTTTTGCAGCGCTCCGCGAATTCCGGTAAATATTACTTCAAATTTGTTTTTAGAGTTGTTTTTGAAATTTAAAATCTTTTATACCTTACTTATATTATTATACATATAATACCCAACTCTTAAGTACACTTAAACATTTTATATACAGCTGATTTGCATATCAGCAGACGGCGCGGCGCGACCGCTTGCCGCTTGTTAGAACAATATGGTCGATAAAATTGAAAAACGTACTGAGGAATGTGGGATTCAGCATAAGATCATCTCGGAACAAATTGCTGACACATTAAAATCTAAGTACTCATCTACAAATAAAAGCATAAATCAAAATGATCTTACAATTGTACAGGGTTTGCTAAAGCAATTGAATATATTGATGGATACAATGGGAGATATCGCTGTAATCAATGGCTCTATCTGTGATAGACTTGGAAATCTGGACGAATCAATAAAGAAAATATCTCCTTCAAGTCAATTTTATAATAGCTCATATGCTCAAGCTACGAGAGTTACTAGTGAAGACGATAAAATAGTTATGCAAAATCAAAACGTAACGGAAAAAAACAATAATATTTAAATCCAAGTTAAATGTTTCCCCGGCTGAAGTATTAGGCGAAGTAAATAATGGTATTAAAAAGATGAGAAATGAGAGATCTAAAGTCAAAATAAATAAAATAATAAAATCAAAATCTGGCGTAATACTTAAAGTTGATTCAGGTGAAAATTTGAATACATTGATTGAAGAGTTTAAAAAGATTGATGAGGTAAATCAAAAAGCATTAATTTATGCACCACAAAACCACTAGATCCTACAATTGTTCTTAAGTCAATTACTAAATCTACAGATATTAAGGAATTGCCTTCGCTTTTATGCAATATGAACTCAGAGTTAGAAGGTCGAGAGAAGAAGATAAAGGTTCTGTTCGCTATGAGATCAAATACTGACGTACAGGATGTTGTTCTCCGCATTTCCCCGGCAACATACCAAATTATGAAGAAATTACAACGTATATATACAGACATACAGGTTACATATATGAAGGATAGGGTGCTTGTACGTCAATGTCAAAACTGTTTTAGTTATGGTCATAGTAAAAATTCATGTAACATCATAAAATGTAAAAATTGCGGAGACAATGATCAACATGTTAACTGCCAATCCTTGCCCAAGTGTATAAATTGCTCTACACATCCTAAATATAGGAATAGCAATAATCATCGTTCTAATGACAAATTATGTCCTGTGTTCCTTCAACAAATGAAATATGAGATACAAAGAACATGGTATGCAGATTTAGATCATGATATTGTTACTTTGGATTAGAATAGACTTATTCTTGTTTTTTTTTTTTTTGGTCAATGTCCAAATTAAAAATTCTACAACAAAACACGCGGAAAAGCAATTTGGTTAATAATGAAATAAGGGAATTTATTTCTAAGGAAAAATATATGATTATAGTTCAAGAACCATATAGTATAAATAATGAAGTAATCTACTTATATAATTGCCTTATTCTGAAGCTCACGGATAGAATGCGCGCCCATTGGCTGCCGGCGAACACGTGTCCTCCCTGCCCCACTCTAGACAACCCTGTTATCAGCTGTGTGATACATACACCTGTCTAAAGCGGCCATTCCAGACAACCCTGTTATCAGCAGTGTGATACATCCACCTGTCTATACAGACCACCCTGTCTATAGCGACCACTGACCACCCTGCCTATAGCGACCACTCTAGACAACCCTGTTATCAGCTGTGTGATACATCCACCTGTCTATACAGACCGCCCTGTATATAGCGGCCATTCCAGATAACCCTGTTATCAGCTGTGTGATACATACACCTGTCTATAGCGGTCACTTTAGACAACCCTGTTATCAGCTGTGTGATACATCCACCTGTCTATACAGACCACCCTGTCTATAGCGGTCACCTTAGGCAACCCTGTTATCAGCTGTGTGTTACATTCACCTGTCTATAGCGGCCACTCTAGACAACCCTGCTATCAGCTGTGTGATACATCCACCTGTCTATACAGACCACCCTGTCTATAGCGGCCACTCTAGACAACCCTGTTATCAGCTGTGTGATACATCCACCTGTCTATACAGACCACCCTGTATATAGCGGCCATTCCAGATAACCCTGTTATCAGCTGTGTGATACATGCACCTGTCTATAGCGGCCACTCTAGACAACCCTGTTATCAGCTGTGTGATACATCCACCTGTCTATACAGACCACCCTGTCTATAGCGGCCACTCTAGACAACCCTGTTATCAGCTGTGTGTTACATTCACCTGTCTATACAGACCACCCTGTCCATAGCGACCACCCAAGACAACGTTTTAAAAACATATCCGCACTCGGGTAAAACCCGGGCGTTGCCCGGGCCATTCGTCTAGTCCTTAATATGCGTTCAAAAATACAGGGTGATCCAAAAGTCCCGCACAACTTTAAAAATTAATAACTCCGCTAATATTTGCGCTAAAGCAATGCGGTAAACACCATTGTGTTCAGGATGCAATGGGATTTTTTATGCCAAATAAAAAATATTCGAAATTGAGTTTAGTTACAACTTTATTCGCTAGATGGCGCACTACCAGAATCAGCGATTCAGCGGCCAAATTGTTTGATAAATTGCAAAATAGAACTGAACGACACGTATTTTTCCCTTTTGAATACCAGGAAAGAACCCTAATAATATCAAATGATAAATTAATAAAACACCATTTCGCCAAAAGTTAGAAGAAATGGTTAACGATTTTTAAATACAATCTGAGATATGCAAAATAGGTAAATGCAAATTAAAACACGTAGCAAAAAATATCTATATTTTAGATGGGGTTTTATGAAATAGATTAAATGTTTGAAAAACACTGCTGATATCAATACACGATTTTTTGAAATGTTAATATAGTACCAAAAATTATGATGGCACTACTAATAGGATTTCGTGCTATAAGGAATGTGTAGTTTCTTGACTAATTGGCGACACTTGGCTATTTAACTGGATATTTGTCATGATCCAAAAATGAAATATAGAGGGGAGTGACAAAATATATTTGTCGTACTTTATTCCAAATATCCTATGGATTTGTCAAATGTTATTATTGTTTATTATACTGTACATAATTTTGAAAATGTATCCCCTCAAAGAAAAAAATCATTTTTAAATCGACCTTTTGCGTTGAAAACGTGGTAGTAAAATCATTTTGTATTATTTTTTTGCGCAAAATGTCTAAAGTTGGTGGGGGGGATACAGAGAATATTCCTTATGCTATTTCTTCTAATGAGCGAAAAGCGATAAACTAAACATAAGGGGTAAATTTGTGTATACCAGTGTTATTCGAGAAGTTATAACATTTTGGCCTGCACGACATAATTAAAGATGTGGGCAAATGACAAACAAAAATATTACTGTTCACAGAAAATAAAAGAGTCAAGATGCGAGGACAGCATTTATTATTCCCATAACCCAAAACAAAGAGCTGCAAAATATAACACATGAGGTAACTGCCTTCTCTCTTGTATTAGGTCACAATCCTTGCTCAATGTGGCGCCCTTCATTCTCAAACACCGCCTGCAGATGAAATATTACAGAATGGTCACAATTAAATAGTTGAAATTTATAAAAGGTGCCATCTGATAGAAGCCTTCAACATGGCCAATGTGGTAGGCCGGCATCGATAAAAACGCGACTTAATGTACCCCCATAACCGAAATTGTAAGGCGTCAAGTCTGGTGATATTGGAGGCCACTGTTATATAAAGTGGCGACTTATCAACGAATTTCACCGAACGTATCCTTCAGCAATTGTTTGGCACCGCGGGAGATATGAGGAGGTCCTCCATCTTGCATGAATGTTATTTCGCTTAGTGCTTGTCTGTCCTGCAATATGGGAATAACCTTTTCTCTAAAAAGTTCAACATTACGTTCACCAGTTACAAAAACGGTTTTAAAAGTTCTTCCATTGATTGTTTCAAAGAAAAATGGCCCAATAATAAAAGAAGAAGTGAACCCACACAAAACTGTAACTCTGGGCTGATGAAGGGTATTTCTGTAAAAGTCCTAGGGTTTTCTGTTGCCAAAATGAAGCAGTTTTGAATATTAAATTCTCCCATTAGATAAAAGTGAGCATCATATGTTTTTAGAACATTTGACAGCCAGTTTTCATCAATATCAATTTCCCGGAAAACCCATGCAGCGAATTTTTGACGCTTCTCAAAATCGCTGACTTTCAACTCGTGAAAACTTTGAATTTTGTTAGGGTATTTTTATTGTTCCATACGAAATCCCCGTTTGTCGAGAAACTTGTCTAGCACTTACTTCTCCATACGTGGATAAGTTTCAATAGATTCAGCATTCTGCAAAACCGTAACAGCCACTGACTTGCATGTCGATGGTCTTCCACTCCGAGATTTTGCTTCCGGAAATCCAGTTTCCTCAAAACTTTTAATCAATCGCTTTAAAGAGTACCAACTCATTGGTCCTTTACCGCTTCAAATATCTTTAAAGGAACGAAACGCTCGTAAAGCTTCAGTGGCAGATTCTGAATCACAATTTAAAAATTTCACCAAGAGTGCTTTATCCTGTAGTGACGGCATTCCAGGGGGAAGGGGAGAAGTCCGACCACACCTCCTTGCGGTCCTCCCTGGACCCTTGGAATATTTGACCAAATTCTGGTTCGTTTCCAAAATGACTAACGTTGCAACGGCACCCATTTTCAAATAAAGAGCAAAACTGATATCTCCAGTAATGCTACCGCGTCCGGGGTAACCGCCGCGTCAGGAGCTGCAGCTCGAGCTCATGATGAGAAATCTACTACGAGGACACAATTCAATATACTACAACTCAATATAAATGGTACCCAGAGGAAAATAAAGAGCTGACTTGTCTTCTCTGTGACAACAATGTACATATTACTTGTCCTCAAGAGACAAAATTGAATCAGAATCTGAGATTCAATATCAAAGATTATACAACACTACGAAAGGACAGACCGGGAAAATTCGGAGGAGGACTTGCCGTTCTGATTAAAACTCTAGAAATCAAATTTAAGGAAATCGCCTATAATCAGAGTAAGCCTAGAGAAAGCACGACAGAAGCTCAGGCAATAGAAATCTATCTTACAGATAAAACAATTCCAATCATAAATGTTTATCACCACGATAATACTAGCATCAATACAGGCCTGATAGAGACATTAAGTGAAGCGTCTTCGGATATCGCAATCATACTTGGTGATTTCAACGCCGAAAGACCAACTTGAAGATCACTTGTCCAGGATAACAAAGGTCAGCAGGTTGAGAATATGCTAACCGACCTCGACTTTACACCGTTAAATAACGAAAAGAACACCTACCTATCCGAGTCCACAGGCACAGAATCCGCAATAGACATCACAGCGATAAATCACAACACAATGGAAAATTCTGAAAAGTGCAATCAGTGACCACAGACCAATTTTAACAACCCTAAAATTCAAAATTGAGAATTTCCAACAGAATAAAAGAACACTGAAAAAAATTCACAGAAAAGATTGAAGAACTGTGCAACGAAGAATTAAATCACAGAACGATTGACAAAAAAATTGGAAAAATTCTCTTCGAACATATCCAAAGCTGCAAAAGTATCGATACCTAGAGGTAGACGTAAAGACCTGTGAATATTTTACTGGAAGGACCACAATATCGAGGCAATGATTGCAGAGAGAGACAATATCAATGAACTTCTTAAAACAAATAAAACAGAAGAAATCATAAAGGAACTCATTGAAATTAGTCACAAAATATAACAAGAAATTTGGATATTCAAACAAGAAAAATGAGCAGAATTCTGCGAAAAAATGGATCCAAAAAAGGAAAGCCATCACTGGCATATAATTACTGTTATAAAACAATCAAAACCAACACTAATCCTCCAATACTCTAACCGATATTAATAGCGAGAACGAACAAACAGATGGCTGAAATAATTGCTGAATATCTTTCAAGCACTTCCAGACTCATCAATACGAATGAAGGCAGGACTCAAATAAATAATGTAAACAGGTTAGTTAAACAAGCAAGAAATTACCATCAACAAGATTTTTACTCGAGAGACTTCACACTAAATGAGCTAAAATCATCAATGGGAAAGTTAAATACAAGATGTCACCTGGAGATGCTCTAATATTTGGTCAAATGATTGAACACTTTGGAGACAAAGCTAAAAATAAAATCCTACGAATACTGAAGATTTCATGGCAAACTGGTAAACTACCAAAGAAATGGAAGATATCAATTATAGTGCCAATACTGAAACCAAACAAATATGCCAAGGAATGCAAGAACTATCGGCCAATTGCTCTTACCAGCATACTTTGTAAAATAACAGAATGAATTAACCACTGTAGGCTCATAGTCTGGCTCACTAACAATAATAAAATAAACTTCTACCAAACTGCCTAAAGATTCAGACACTCTACAACTGATAAACTGTTCTACTTCTGTAAATCAATAATAGATTTTTAGGAAAAACCGCCAAAGAAGACAACGGCCGTATTCCTGGATATGACCTCAGCCTTTGATCGAGTGTGAAGGGAGAAATAACTTTAAAGGCTGCACAACATCGGAGTGAAAGGAAAAATCTTAATCTGTATTGCAGACTTCTTAAGGGGAAGAAGGATAAAGGTTCGGGTCAATGGAGCATTTTCCAAGGACCGAAGAACATGGGCTGGTATACCTCAGGGATCTGCGCTCAGTCCTCTACTCTTCTCGCTATATGTTAACTGTTGTTTATGTAAATAGATTAATATTATTTGTATTGTTTAAAGCCTCATTATGTAAAAATATATGTATATATAAATTGGACATTTGTTGTTGGCCATGGTCAAGTTTGAGCTCTTGTACGTCTAATTACGACACAACAAAAGTGGCGACGAGGATGCGCGATCTACATAGCCAGTAAAAAGCTGAGGAAAACGGCGTCTATGCAAGTATAACAAATACATCTTTTAAACTATCTGCATCAAGAAAACAAAGGAGTAGAAAAGATCAGCATGACAAGTTCAAAGTTAATAGTACCTTTTAGATGCTATAGCCCAGTGGAGGACACTTCGATCTTTTTGTACAAAAATTTGAGGCTTTCTTTTTGGCATCTGAAGGAGGAGATTAAAGTGTTGATTTTTACCTCGCTATCAGATTCTGAAACTTTGAAGCAGGGAAACGACATTTTCTTCCTGGTCTAATGAAAGATCAACCCTATGATACTATCATTCAAAGAATTAAGCTGCATTTGGATCCAAAGAAGAAAGTGATACCACAGCGATGCAGATTCCTAAAGAGAATTCAACAGGAAGGAGAATCAATTTCGGAATATCTTAGAGAAATGAAACATTTAGCAATAAATTGTAATTTCGGCGATATGCTGGGAACCATAATGCGAGACCGTTTTGTGGCTGGAATCAAGTTGGAAATCCTGCAAAAAACGCTACTACAAGAAAACGACGATGTCACCCTGGATAAAGTTTTGCACTGGCGATCTCGTTCGAACTGGCGCAGATAAATACAAGAGAATTTCAAGATAAATTATTGGCCAAGATATCCCCTGTGTGAATGGAAAAGATAAAAAGGGTGAGTACAACAATGGTATGGTGCAGCATAGGCCTTTCAGGCAAAGGGGAGAAATAATGTGTTATAGATGTGGTGAAAGACATTCACACGTGGCCTCTGTTTACCCTCATAGAACAAAGACTTGTTTTAAAATGTAAAAAACTGGGTCATTTAAGTAGTTCTGGAAAGCTAGTAAAAAAATGTGGCGATGTAAATTTGTACAAGAGGACTCTATATATTCTTTACAGGGCGAAACTGATGCCACAATAAATTTAACAGTAGATGAATATTCTTTGTGCTTTACAATAGATACAGGAAATTCAGTTACGTTAATACCTAAAGATATTTATAAGATTTATTGGCAAGGTAAAAAATTATTTCCAACAAATTTAAGATTAAAATCCTTTTGTGGTAAATCAATAGAGATTATAGGGCAAAGAAATGTTTTTGTAAAAGAAGCCACCAATATTTACGATTAATAGTTTTAAATGAAAAATCCAGGTGATTTAGTTAGAAAGAGAATGACTTAAACAGTTAAAACTTGATTATTCTAGATTGTTTAGCATTAAAAATGTAAATAATGAATCTAATAGAAATAGTTTGATTGATAGATATGCAGATTTGTTTAACAAAGATTTGGGCTGTCTAAAGGATGTTAAAATAAATTTTAATTTAAAAAAGGATGTGACTCCTGTGTTTTGTAAGGCCAGAAGTTTACCTTTCTCTCTAAAAAAACAAAGTAGAGAATGAAATTGATCGTTTAGTGAATTCTTGCATTTTATAACCTATAGTTCATGTATATTGGGCCGCTCCAATAGTACCGGTATTAAAAAAGGATGGTAGTGTAAGGATATGTGGTGACTTTAGATGTACAGCTAATAAAGCAATAGAATTAGATAGGCATCCCCTTCCATCGATCGATGAGATCTTTTTAAAATTATCTAGAAGCACCGTATTTTCGACTCTAGACCTATCACAGGCTTACTTACAAGTAATGTTAGCGGAAGAAGCCAAAGCTGTTGTTGATATAAACACAAAAAAAGAGGTTGTTTTCTTATAAAAGACTACCATATGACGTAGCGGTAGCACCAAATAAATTTCAGAGGATTATGGAAGGTCTATTTTCTGATTTGCCAGGTGTGGCCTGCTACATAGATGATATTTTGGTTGCAGGAAAAAAACTTTGAAAATCATGAACAAAAGTTGGATCTAGTGTTTAGATGATTGCTAGAAAAAGGTTTGAAGTTAAACAGATATAAATGTAAATTTAAAAAGAAATCGGTGGAATATTTAGGGCTTAAAATGAATAAATATGGACCGCATCCCTTAGAAAATAAAATTAAAGCAGTGATAGAGGCGCCTGAATATAAAGAATATTTCGCAATTAAGATCTTTCATAGGACTCTTAATTTATTATTATAGATTCATAAAGAATATAGCAAACATTTTAGCGCTATTCTATCAACTTTTGGATAAAAACTGTAGATAGAATTGGTCGAAAGAATATCGAATGTTATTTAAAAAATGTAAATCATTATTAATGGACTATGAACTAGGCGTAATTCTGAGTCATAAGAAATGATAGAAAGGAAGAATGCCCTATAGCTTTTGCTTCTAGAACATTAACTGAAGCGGAAAAACGTTTCTCTCAACTAGAAAAGAAAGCGTTGAGCATAACTTTTGGCGTTGAGAAATTCAGACAATACTTACTGGGACGAAATTTTTATTGGTCACAGACAACCGACCCTTAATTCATATATTTTTACCTCATAAACCAATTCCCATGTGCATCATCCAGAATTAAAAGATGGTCCTTAAAATTAGCTGCATTTAATTATACTGTGGAATTTCGAAAAACTAGTGATAATTCCAATGTTGACGCATTGTCACGTCTTCCTTCAGAATCGAGTGTCAGGGAGTCTCTTGATGAAGACCAGGTACTTCTACTCAGGAATTTGAATGAGGTACCGTTCTCTTTAATGGAGGTGGCATATGAGACGCCCCAAGATAAAATACTGTCTATAGTATTAAGGAATGTTAGAGAAGGCAACTGTGTGTGGAAATTCACAAGGGGGGGTACCGAGAGAAAACCACTAGCTCCTCATTATAAGATCAATTAGGAATTAAGTTTGGAGTTTGGTTGTCTTCAATGGCGTGAAAGAGTGGTAATTCCCCAAAAATTAAGGTCTTTAATTTTAAATGACTTGCATGAAATACACATGGGGATTGTTAAAATGAAGATGATTTCCAGACGGTATTTTCTGGTGACCAGGCATAGACAGTAACATCGAGGAGTTAACTAGAGAATGTAGAGTATGCCAAGAATCGGCAAGCATGCCCCCGGCTATCATCTCGGAATTGACTTGGCCCGAAAAACCGTGTCATCGACTCCATCTTGATCTAGCGGGTCCGTCATGGGAAGAATTTTTTTGGTTCTCGTGGACGCATACTCAAAGTGGATAGAAATTTTTATCATCAAAGATATTACCAGCAAAACGATTATAAATCATCTTAGAGAAAATTTTGCCAGATTTGGATTGCCCTAATATTTGGTTACAGATAACGGAAGACAGTTTGTCTCCGGTGAATTAGAGCAATTTACCAAAATGAATGGTATATCGCACACTAAGACCAGTCCGTATAATCCTAGTACAAATGGTTTAGCTGAGAGATATCTAAGAGAGTTTAAAAACCTTTTGAGAAAGAATAATGGGAAGGATGATTTAGAGACGAATCTACATAGATTTCCTATTTGCTCATAGAGCATTCCCCCAAACTGTAATAAAAGAATTCCCCCGCGGAACTGCTAATGAAGAGAAGTTTAAGATCAAGATTCTCGAATTTAATACCAAGATGGGAAATCCGCGAGAGGTATTTCATGAAGCCGTAAGAAGGCAGGAGCAGTTTACTACAGGTTGCGAGGTTTATTTCCGCAACTATGCAACTGGATCTAAACGGTAAAAAGGTACCTTTTTGAAATTATTGAGCTGCCGTCACTACCTTATAAGTTGCGAGGGCGTCGTGTATAAGAAACATATCAATCAATTGTGACCTGTGAGAAAGAAACAAGTGGAGACAAGAAATTTGATACTTCCTCGAACACCAGAAGAGAAGCCTGTAGGTGGAAGTCAGAAATAAAGTGAAGAGGAGGTTCCAGAGGTTACATCAGGAAACAAGGAGGAGACTGCTTCTGTGCACGTACCCTCTTGCACTCCTAGACCAGGGCCTGTTGCTGTGCACGTGCCCTCTTGCACTCCTAAACCGGAGCCTGCCGCTGTGCAAGTGCCCGTCTGCAGTCCTAGACCTCAGAGAGCCAGGAAACACACAGACCGACTGAAGTATTATTAAGGGGGGAGATGTGTTGTGTATGTAAATAGATGAAGATTATTTGCATTCTTTAAAGTCTCATTATGTAAGAATATATGTGTATATAAATTGGACATTTTTTTGTTGGCCAAACGAAAAGAATAAGATCTAAATAAAGAGTCATGGTCAAGTTTGAGTTGTTGTACATCTAATTACGACACAACCTTAACAACATCCATCCTCACTGAAGACAAAAAGGTTGCCTGTTATGCAGATTATATAGCCATATGGCACACAAGTAGCAGTATAGAAATATCAGAAAAATATTGAACTCATCTATGAGAGGACTGGAGAAGTGGGCAATGAAACTCAAAATGACAATAAACCCAATAAACACAAACCTATAGGTCTCCTTCACTGACAGGAAAAAGGGCATGAATTTAACTTCAAAATAAGCATAAACAACCATATAATTGATAAAATTAGATCTCCAAATTACCTAGGGGTGATACTTGAAGAGAATTTGCGAAATATAGAATACATAATTAGCACCTCAAATAGAGCTACCAGAAACCTAAACATTCTGAGAAGGCTATGTGGAACAAATTGGGGAGCAAAACCCAAAATTCTCAGAACAACATATATCACCTTAATAAGGCCACCTGTTTGGGCTCCCTCAAGTTCATCACTAAAAAGAAGACTAGACAGTGTTCCAGCAAAAGCGGCCAAATTAATCACTGGTTCTGTTTCAAATACCAACAATTAGAAAATTCAGAGAGAATATGGTCTAAACCTACTTGAAAGAAGACAATTAAAAACAATAAAATTGACCAATAGCTTAAAAACTAAAGAAACCGAGCACATATCCCATAGAACCTATTTAAACTGGACACAAAAAGAAAGGCTCAGAAGATCTTCAGCACTTCAGTACGACAACAATATTAGAAAGAGCATAAATATGAAACATAATGAATATCAAATTCGAGAATAACCAATATTTTCTACCCCATTGCCATCAAATGTAATCATCAATCTTAACCTGAATGAACCCTGCAATAAAAAAGAGAACAAAAACATACTTAAAAAGAAAGGTCTTGACACAATTGGTTTATGCGATCAAATTAATTATTTAACAGCATATACAGATGGATCACCAGACCTTACCATAAGTAATCGAGGGGCTGGGATTAACATAATACTGCAAGATGGAACATACATCAAAATCAAAGAAAGAGCTGGAAAGATTTCACTTGTGAACGGACAGCTATCTGGAAAGCTCTTGATGTATGCCTTAACCAACCATCCCTGCATCAAGCAGAAGGAATTATAATATACCGTACAACGACTTCATATCCGATCTAGAAGCAATTCAGAAGGGCAATACTATAATCACACAGAATATACACTCGTTACTTACTCAACTGATATCATTGGAGAATAACTGCATTCTACAATGGATTCCTGCCAGTGTTTGGATCGGGGGTAATGAAATGGCAGTTGAATTTGCAAAGGAAGCCAGAAGGTTGAGCCGAAGGAAAGAACAAATGCCATTTTTGACGCTGATGCTTTGGTAAAATACAAGATAATTGAACAAAAATAAGAAGAAGAAAATCAAAATGCGAAATAAACACTGAGAGAAAAATGACAAAAACTATAACACGGCTTAGAACAAAACACTATAAAGAAATGACAATACATCCAGATGGCACAATAACCTATAGGACATGCAACAACTGTCCTGGTGTGGAACTAACACCTACTCACATATTCTCATGCCCAGCAATGGCCGCAGCCTTGCAGAAATCGACATAGACCCAGAGCATCTGCTTTACACACCCAAGATAGTGGACAATGCTGCTGCTGCTGTGATAGAGATGCATGGAGACATCTGAGGCTCTTTATTGGACACGACAAAAACAGCAACGGCATTCCAGAGTAAAATAAATCATCATAGATAGATAAATATTTTTCAAATGAATTAAAATAAATATAATCGATACTGAGAAAGAGTTGAATTTAAAAAAATATATAAAATTATTATTTTAGAAATTTAAATAGCTGAGAGGATATCAGCAAACCGCATCTAAAATATCAGTTTTTTTTTTTTTTGCTACATGTTTTAATTTGCATATACATATTTTACATATCTCAGATTGTATTTAAAAATCGTTAACCATTTCTTCTAACTTTTGGCGAAATGGTGTTTTATTAATTCATCATTTGATATTATTAGGGTTCTTTCCTGGTATTCAAAAAGGAAAAATACGTGTCGTTCAGTTCTATTTTGCAATTTATCAAACAACTAGCGGACGTACCCGGCTTCGCCCGAGGTTTTACCCGAGTAAAGGTTTGTCTAACGAACATTTGTTAAAACAATTCTCTATAAACTTATTAAAAAAAAAAGATATATTTTGATAATTTGAAACTCGTATATTTGAATCTCTCGATAAAGTGATCATTTTTTCCCGGTCCCTGTGTGCCGTGTCATTCTGAATTTTGTCTTTCATAAATTTCTACATTACAAAATCATCGTTTTATCTAGTGAACATATTTTCCCGGTCCCTTGAAAAATACTCGATAAGTTGAATAAAATCATGGTCGTGAATCTCTCGATAAAGTGATTATTTTTTCCCGGTCCCTGTGTGCCGTATCATCCTGAATTTTGTCTTTCCTAATTTTCTACATTACAAAATCATCGTTTTAGCTAGTGAACATTTTTTCCCGGTCCCTTGAAAAATACTCAAATTATGTGAAACGATTATCGCATTTATATTTATGCGAATTTTATATTTAAACGATACTCATTATTTCTTTTGATTTTTAATATATCATATATATCGTTTTGGACAATTATTTAATCTTTTTAAATTTAATTCATTGAATAGAAATTTAATTTTTAGTATCGCATTTATTTTTATTCGAATTTTATATTTAAACGATACTCATTATTTCTTTTGATTTTTATATATCATATATATCGTCTTGCACAATTATTTAAACTTTTTAAAATAAAGTACAATACTTAAAATAAAATATGTTTCTTATACAATCTAAATTAGAAAATAAACTTTTAAATCGGTATATATATATATAATTAAATATATATATATATAATTATTTAAACTTTTAAATCGGTAACCTCAAGGAGATAGCACTAAAGCACTAATATTTGAATTAGTTTTACTTAATATATTAGCCCTGAAAGACCCAAGGTCATCAGGTGTGGACCAAAACTTAAGCCTATCTCGGTCTCAATGGTGGCGCTGCTTGCGAGTTAAAGCTACAAATCTGTAAATAACTCTAAGGATATTAAAGATATTCAAGAAATTATTTTTCGTAAACCTTTCCGGGGATATACCTAATAATATCCCAAAATTTCACAGCGATTGGATGTATGGTTTTTGAATCCATAGAGGATACACACACAGACACACAGACATTCATTTTTATATATATATATAGATTTGGCCGCTGAATCGCTGATTCTGGTAGAGCGCCATCTCTAGCGAATAAAGTTGTAACTAAAATCAATTTCGAATTTTTCATTATTTGCCATAAAAAAATCCCATTGCATCCTGAACACAATGGTGTTCACCGCATTGCTCTAGCGAAAATATTCGCGGAGTTATTAATTTTTAAAGTTGTGCGGGACTTTTGGATCACCCTGTATTTTATGCAAATATACCGGGAGTTCCAATATATACCGCAACAATCGTTACAAACCCTTTCTTATCATGTAAATTAATTAAAGAGTTTTCAAATTCATTTGCAACCACTATATCTGTACAAACTACTAAACGGCAAATTATTTTTCCAAATATTTATATACACCCTAATAAAATGGATACCTGTCATGTTCAATTCCTTGATAAATTAATTAAATTTTAACACAAATCCATTGATTTTAGCTGGAGATTTTAACGCTCGAAGTCAGATGTGGTTTGATAATATTGTCGCGGTAAGAATTACAAACAACAGGCGAAGATAAATTGAACGATGAACGTTTATTGCTTCCAACGAGCAGATTTTTTAAATCAAAAAGAAAACACGGATATCTTGTTAGTAGTGAGGAGCGCGGCTCGAGGCGGATGCTCACGGGTCACTGTTAAAAACCTATTTATGTAAACAATACAACAAATAACGCTACAATGCCCTCCTCTCCAAAAGGACAGCGTCCTCGCTGTCAGACGGCAGGCTCATCCTCGGGTAGGTCCAGTTGTTCGTCCGGGTCACGGTAGTTCTTCATTCTCACTACGTGCACAATTTCGTTTGGCTTACGACGGCGGTTAGTAGTGTCTAGACTTTCGACTTCGTACGTCACATCCGAAATGCGTCTCGTCACCCTATAAGGGCCGAAATATCGTTTTATTAATTTTTCGGATATCCCTATTTTCCGAACGGGTATAAATATCCATACTTTATCGCCTGGCTGATAGCTCACTTCTCGATGTTTGGCGTCGTAGAGTCGTTTATTGCCCTCTTGCGCTCTCAGTGTATGTAGCCGAGCCAATTGTCGCGTCTCCTCTGCTCGGGTCACTATCTCTCGAATATAGTCCTCTTGATCTTCATCTTTTAAAAGAGGAAACAATGTATCCAACGTAGTTTCAGCTTCTCGTCCATGGATGAGGCTGAATGGGGTGAATCCGGTGGTGTCCTGCTTCGCCGTATTGTAAGCAAACGTGATGAACGGAAGAATAACGTCCCATTCCTTTTGTTCGACGTCCACATACATTGACATCATGTCGGCCAGGGTTTTATTAAGTCTCTCAGTGAGACCATTCGTCTGAGGATGGTACGCCGTGGTAAATCTCTGAGCCGAAGAGCAAAGTCCCCCGTCAGCTCGGATATTAGTTTAGACTGAAAAACCCTACCCCGGTCAGTAATTATTTCTCGTGGTGCTCCATGTTTAAGTACTACGTCCTCCAGGACGAACTTGGCCACTTGCTGAGCGTCTGCTGATGGTAAGGCTCGGGTGATAGCGTATCGCGTCAGATAGTCTGTGCAAACTATTATCCATTTATTTCCTAAATGGGATATTGGGAATATTCCGAGGAGATCAATTCCGACTCTTTGGAACGGAACAGAGGTGGGTGGTATCGGTTGCAGCAACCCGGGCGGTCGCAAGGGAGCATGTTTACGACGCTGGCACTCCCTACAGTGACCGACATATTTTCTTATGCTCCTCAGAAGACCTGGCCAAAAATACTTCCTCCTAATTCTATCGTGGGTTTTAGCCAACCCTAAATGACCGGCAGTTGGATTATCGTGGAGACTTCTGAAGACGTCAGGGCGCAAATGCCTGGGGATCACCAATAGCCACGGTTGCCCCACTGGGTCGAAATTCCGCTTGTAAAGAGCTCCATTGATTATTTTGAAGCGGTTTTGATCGTTCTTCAAACATTCCTCCGATATTCTCACAATTACCGGATCTTTCCGCTGTTCCGCGACGATATCAGTTAAAGCAGCTAATGTTGGTATGTCATCTCCGGATTCCCCTGGGATATTCGCTTCGATTGGATTGCGTGAGAGACAATCGGCATCTTGATGTTTTCTGCCGTTTTTATATACCACGTTCACATTGTATTCCTGAAGTCTTAAGGCCCACCTGGCCAGTCTTCCCGACGGGTCCTTCAGGCCCGAAAGCCAACAGAGTGAGTGATGATCCGTCACAATTGTAAACGAGCGCCCAAATAGGTATGGACGGAACTTGCCGATCGCCCAAATCGCGGCAAGACACTCCCGCTCCGTTGTTGAATATTTTTTTTCAGCTGTTGACAGAGTTCTTGATGCATATCCAATCGGGTTTTCACTTCCTCCCTGGACCTGGACCAAAACCGCACCAATTCCAAACCCACTGGCGTCGGTGTGCAGTTCGGTCGCATACTTTTCGTCAAAGTGGGCCAAGACGGGTTCCGACGCGAGTGCCAACTTCAAGGATTCATAGGCCTGCCGTTGATCTGATCCCGATTCGAATCTGGTGTCCTTTCTCAACAACCTGTGTAGTGGTTCAGCTCTTTGAGCAAAATTCTTAATGAAACGACGATAATATGAGCACATTCCAATGAAACTTCTTACATCAGTGAGGGATTTGGGCGTAGGGAATTTGGACATAGCATCAACTTCACCCGGGTCGGGGTGCACACCCTCTCCATCCACCAGATGCCCAAAAATGCTTAGTCGTTTTGTTCCGAAATAGCACTTGTCTGGATTTAACACAAGTCCAGCCTTTGAGAGACACCTGAGAACTAATTCAAGGCGTCGAACATGTTCGTCAAAGGTGGGTGAAAACACAATAATATCGTCCAGAGAGCAAAGGCACATTGACCACTTCAACCCCCTCAGCAAGGTATCCATCATTCTTTCAAATGTCGCTGGGGCGTTACACAACCCGAAAGGCATAACTTTGAATTCGTACAATCCGTCGGGTGTAATGAAGGCGGTCTTCTCGCGATCTGCCTCATCCACCTCAATCTGCCAGTAACCAGAACGGAGGTCCATGGAAGAATAATAACTCGCCCCTCTTAAGCAATCGAGTGTATCGTCAATCCTTGGTAGTGGATATACATCCTTTTTTTGTGATTTTATTCAGGTGTCTGTAATCGACACAGAAACGCCAACTACCATTTTTCTTTTTCACTAATACCACAGGAGAGAACCAAGGACTTTCGGAAAGCTGAACTATACCTCCTTTCAACATTTTGTCGACCTCATTCTGAATGGTTTGACGTTCGACCTGCGACACTCGATATGGACGGCGTTTAATCGGGGGATGGTCCTCTGTATTTATCTTGTGCTTGGCTGTGCTCGTCAGATTAGACGGAAACTTATTAAATTCAAATAAGCCGCTGAAACTCCCAAGTATCGAACATATCCTGGTCCTTTCAAGCATAGATAGATCAGGGCTTATCATCGAGGCAATGTTTGGAGAGTTTTCTTGTCCAAGAATCTCCTGCCGATTGGTGTCCGAAGCATCACCGATGACCGCCAGCTGACCCTCTTCCAGTACCTGTATCTCTCCAATACACATTCCTTTGGGGACAGTTCGATCACATGTGCCGATGTTGGTTATCCAAATTCTCCCTTTTCCATGCTGGACAGCGAAGATCGAGGCGGGAACCATCAGATCATGTTCTAGAAAGAGGATCCTCGAAGGCTCCATTACGACATCACTCACACCGAGTATAGTTTCGCTGATTACGTTTATCTGCTTGGTCGATCCAGCGGGGATCGTTGGAAGCAATAAACGTTCATCGTTCAATTTATCTTCGCCTGTTGTTTGTAATTCTTACCGCGACAAGTGGTGGAGACGCTGGGTACCGATACCATCACGGATACCTCTGTCAGAAGAAGCCGTCGCCTAGAAGGCCTAGAACCACGTTTTGATTTCGACGAAAAGAATAAGCCAATCAGAAAAATGTCAATATCGGCTGGAGTTAACACGGGTGTTAAAAAAAAATACTTGCAAACATTTGACAAGAAACCCAACTGTGTTTAGCGGCAATGGAACGGAGGATTGTGGCAAATGGATGAAGGATTACGAACGTATTGCGAGATCTAACTGCTGGGATGCCACGATGAAATTGGCGAACGCACCATTCTTTTTGGAAGGGACCGCTGGCCAATGGTATTATAACAACGAAGAAGGAATGTATTCGTGGGATATGTTTAAGGAGATGTTTAGCCGGACATTCGACAATAGCGGCGTCCTTCTCAGACGCGCTAAGGACAACCTTCAGAGTCGAGCTCAGAAGAGTACAGAATCCTGTGAATCCTATATCCAAGACGTTCTGAGCTTGTGTAGGCAGGTGAATCCCGATATGAGTCAAGGAGAGAGAGTGGCACATCTAATGAAAGGTGTGGTAGAAGATGTCTATCAGGTCATCTTGATAAAGGAAATTGATACTGTTGAAGCCTTTGTCGATTGGTGCCGAAAAGTGGAGGCTTGCAAGCAGCGACGCATCGGGAAACCAAGGTTTGAGCGACTCCCTAACGTCGCAAGTATAGAGCAACCAAACTCCTCGTCTCTGGAAGATCTGATTCGACGAATCGTGAGAGAAGAAATTAAAAGTGCCCTACATTTCGAGTCTATAGTGCCGGAGGTGAACTCCCTGAAGAAAATTATTCATGAAGAGGTTGAGAGAAATCTGACCCCAATTGCGGAGCAGGGTCCATACTACCGAGAACAACGCCGCCACTTTGAAGGACCGGCGAAACCAACCCCGTATTACCAGCAGCAAAGTCCTACAAGGCTGACTACTGCCCGAAGAAAGACTGACGAATGGAGGACGGTGGATAATATTCCCGTTTGTTTCCAATGCGGATGCTCACGGGTCACTGTTAAAAACCTATTTATGTAAACAATACAACAAATAACGCTACAATATTATTAATCAAAACGGTAGAAGACTTCAACCTATAATTGATTTTCACAATATGCTCATACATAACAATCGAAACAAAACATGTCGAGGATTAAGTATAATAGACCTTACTATTACTAATAGTCATGCTCATCTACTTGTTAATGGATGGAAAACGTTAAATCTTTCGCAAATCACAGACCATCACGCAATCTCATTCGACATTAGTCTGGAAACAGAAAGTTTATTACATGAAAATAATTCTACATGGTATTTTCAAGAAAAAAGAGCCAATTGGCAAAAATATGAGCAGGCAATCAAGGTGTCTAGGATAAATGAGGCAATGATGAAATAAGGTAAAATAGTAAATATAAACGATATAAACTGTGTAGTTTCTCTCATAAGTGACATATTAATTGAAGTTGCATATGCATCTCTACGATTAAAACCAAAATATTTAAATAATAATCCATTTAATTGGTGGACGGATGAACTGGAACTTTTTAAAAATCATTTTAAATATGTTCGAAATCTATATTATCGGGGTAAACGGTCTAATAGACAGCTAGTTGATGAAAAAATGTATAAAGAAATACGAAATAAGTATATGAATATTTTTGAAAAAAACAAGAAATGTAAGCTGGAGGGTATTCCTGGAGGAAGTTGAAAATACATCTCCTTTTGGTAATACTTACAAAACTTTTAAACAAAAAATTTCTCCTAGGTCTTTTGATTTACCAATTCTAGATGTATCTCAAGATGTGCTCGAATCAGAAATGAAAAATCTTTTATCTTCTCTATTTCCGAATGACTGTCAATCTTCTGACACAAACTATCATAAATTAATCACATACAAGAGTTATACTTTTTCTAATGATAAAATCATTTATTTTAATAATATTCAAATCTGTTCAATAATTAAAAAACTTTAAAATGGCAAGGCTCCAGGAATAGATCATATAAGCAATCAGATGATCAAAACGGCAGTTCATCATATATCTCCTGTGTTAACAAAATTGTTCAATGCTTGTATTGGACTTAATTATTATCCGGATGCCTGGAGAAAGTCAGCAGTAATGATTATAAAAAAACCTAATAAACAAAATTATAAAGATCCGAAAGCCTACCGCCCTATAAGCTTGTCTTCTAATTTAGGTAAAATTTTTGAAAGTCTAATTCATATTGAACTTTTAAATCATATTAATAGTAATAATGTTATGCATCCTGCTCAACATGGATTTACACAAGAAAAATCAACAATCTCTGCTTTACAAGAAATAACTAAATTAAGTCTCCTGAAAAGAGAAACAGAAAATACGGTAATAGTAACAGTGGACATCAGCGGAGCTTTCGACAACGCATGGCATCCGGCAATTCTCCAACAATTGGACAAGACAAATTTTCCTGCGGTACTTATAAAAATAATTAATTCTTACTTTAAAGACCGGAGTGTAGAATTTAAATATACTAATGTAAATTGTATAAAAAAGATAAATAAGGGTGTCCCCAGGGTGGTATTATTTCTCCTATTCTTTGGAATATATTACTTAATGATTTCAACTTATCTTTTAACGAAAGTTTTGCTAGAGTAATTGCTTTCGCGGACGATGTGACATTTGTGGTATGGAGTTCAAACATCTATGATCTTCAGTATAATATTACCAAATGTTTAATAAAAATCAAAGCCTGGTGTGAAAAGGTAAAACTTTCACTAAGTCCAAACAAAACAGGTATACTCTATCTACATAACTATGAAAAATTGCCCATTAATTTTGATGGAAAAATAATTCAACCATCAGAAACTGTTAAAATTTTGGGAGTTATTTTTAAAAATCATAGACAAAGGAATGAGATTGATTTTGGAACACATGTTGGCAATATAATTATGAAAGCTACGAAACTTAAGAATATATTATTCTCATTATGTGCACGTACTTGGGGCATTGATACTCGGCGTAGATTCATCTTATATAAAGCTATGATACGCTCTACAATAAGCTATGCATCAAATATTTGGTTTCCTTTTATCACTGCAGCAAAAAGATCCAAGTTGAATTCTATACAATATCAAATTCTTATTAGATGCATTCATGCTTATAGGACTTCATCTTCTTACATCACACATATACTAGCGAAAACCCCTTTACTGTCCGATTATCTTGAATTATTGCAAACAAAGTATAATATGACAAATTCTCTCACAGATCGAACACTCAAAAAACCCCTTCAAAAAGAATTAAACAAACTATATCTGAATCTAAAATTTAAGTTTTATCTTTCTCAATCTAATGAACTGTTCAAGAAATTCTTTCCAATTGCTGTCCCAAATTTCATTTCTCCTGATATATTCACTACTTTATTCTTAACTGGCAAAGGACCCTTCTTAAGTTTCCTATTCGAACTGAATGCTATCAATGATCCAACATGTGAATGCCGCTTAGATGTTGAATCACCAGAACATCTACTTTTATCTTGCCCTCTGACTAATCAAATTTTATGTAGATACTTTGAAACATTACCAAATTCTCTTTGTGTATATACTCTATCTTATGAGAACCTTGTTAAGTTTAGAACTATTTGTACAATAATTTACAAAACAATACTAATCCATCGTGTAAATAATTAATCATATATAGGTAAATAATACTAGCACAGCACAATAGTCCTTTGGACTTCGTGCTTTTGTAACAATAAATAAAAAAATAATTAAATAAGATTCTAAAATTCTTTAACAATTTCAAATTTAAAATTTATTACTTTTACATTTTTATTTATTCATTTATTGAAAATAATTTACGATGTACTAGAGCGCCATCTGTTATCAAATTATAAAACTATTTTAGAGGCGTAATATTCTTTTTAAAATAAAACAATTTCTACTGTCCTTACTGCGATGGAAAAATTAAAGGGAGGGCCTGGCTCATCAGTGGTGAACCCTCTCAGCGGTTTCCCCAGTTTAATCTACCATACCGCTGTTATATTGCATTTTTGGAACTTCCTTTTATAGGTGACTGTTGTAAGACTCTTGGAATGGGTATTTTAGAAGAACTATGGACATAAGCTTTTAGGACAGCAGAATTAAATATAATTATAAATATATAATATGCTTCGAGCAATCGCTCTTCCGCAAATATCAAATTGTGTCTTTTATTAGAACAATAATGTTACGATGTACTAGAGCGCCATCTGTTATCATTTGATATTTGCGGAAGAGCGATTGCTCGAAGCATATTATATATTCATAATTATATTTAATTTCCTGTCCTAAAAGCTTATGTCCATAGTTCTTCTAAAATACCCATTCCAAGAGTCTTACAACAGTCACCTATAAAAGGAAGTTCCAAAAATGCAATATAACAGCGGTATGGTAGATTAAACTGGCGAAACCGCTGGGAGGGTTCACCACTGATGAGCCAGGCCCTCCCTTCAATTTTTCCATCGCAGTAAGGACAGTAGAAATTGTTTTATTTAAAAAAAGAATATTACGCCTCTAAAATAGTTTTATAATTTGAAAATAATTTAGTTTATAAAATTTGACCAAGGATTTATACTTACCACTTACCGCCAAAAATATAAATAAAATTTAAACAATGCAGCGCTATATATAGAAGACAACACATCAATATCTAAAAGGTAATTCATTATTATATCTTAAATTATATCTCAAATCAAACTTATAATTCATTTAATTTTGAAAAGTTTTATATTTATATGAAGAGGGGCTTAGAAATGAGGGGAAAAAATAATTTTACAACCATGATAAGTTTGAAAATGGAAATTATTGCCCTTGAAACTGTCACTTATTTCTATAAAGAACTTCTAACTATAA
Organism: Cordylochernes scorpioides; assembly: GCA_030710605.1. NCBI lineage: Eukaryota > Metazoa > Arthropoda > Arachnida > Pseudoscorpiones > Chernetidae > Cordylochernes > Cordylochernes scorpioides. The sequence continues at coordinate 62,303,170 of CP092871.1, read as the reverse complement.
ATATCCTCTAATTGAAGTATCTTATCATTAAAAGTTTACAGTAAATGTCTTTATATAAAATCACTATCAGCTTTGAATCAATTTTCATTTAATTATTAAACATAAGTTAACATTAAATTATTGTTTAAACTTAAAGTCTTGTTAGTTAAATGACTATTACTTTCATTCGTCGTTAAATTAATTTTTAAGTGGTAGTACTAAATCCATTAGTAATTGATTGAAATATTTTTTTCTGGTATAATGATTATACAATCATCAAACAACTAAAAAAATAAAACTGACTTTTATTTTAGTGTGTATATGAAACAACAGTGGCACTGTCAATGATCACAAGACTAAAACCTAGGTATTTTATCTATAATGTCTATCTGCACAATGTACTTTAACACTATACAATTAATTTGACTAAATTTGAAATCACTGTTGGGAGAATCTTAATAATTATTTTCTATTATAAGTAAAAAAGCTTCTTTATTGAAGACACTAATTACAATGAAGTCAAATTACTATAAAAAGAGTATTAGAAACTCATACGTCTCCACACAGATTCTCAACCACCCTCACTCAAAGAAAATACCTATATATATACACATAATCTACACCACAGAATAAAATAATCCACAGATTAATATAATCATAGAGTGAAAAATGAACATTTTAAATTATAAATATCAACAAATCTCCCCTTCAAATTTTCAATTTTCATTCCTCAAAAAGTAACTCCACCACTTAGGCAGTTCTTAATTCAAGTACTTCGTACTTGCTTTCATATTTTTTGATTTAATCATTGAAATAGCATTCTGGCTGTCACAATAAACAGTAATTCGATCTTTCAAATCAATTTTTACTTCTCCAATGATGTTACGTGTCCAAATCAATTCTTTAATTCCTTCAGATAAGGCTTCTAATTCACTCTCTGCAGTTGACAAGGCAACATTTCTTTGTTTATTACTTTTCCAATTAAGTAAGTTGTTTCCCATTTCTATAACAAAACCAGAATACGATCTCGCATCAGCTGTTCTGTCCCAACTCGCATCAGTATAAGTCACAATACTTGAATCTCCCCTAGAATAAATCAATTCATAATTCATAGTTCCCTTCAAATATCTTAATATCCTCTTCAATCCATTCATGTGAACCTCTCTAGGATCTTTATTAAATCTACTCATATTGCTTATAGCATAACAAATGTCCGGTCTTGTTCTAGTTGCTATGTAAATCAACTTTCCAACAATTTCTTGATAGTAATTTTGATCAATCGATTTACTATTTTCAAATAAATCATAATTTGTAGAAATGCATAATGGAGTTTTCGAAGGATTGCAATCACGCAAATTATAGGTTTCCAATATTTCTTCAATATATTTCTTTTGATTTATAAAAATACTATCATCCCTATATTCAAATTCCATTCCAAGAAAGTTTTTTGCAGCTCCTAAATCCGTGATATCTATCTCTCTTTTTATCTTTTTCCAAATATTTTCCTCAAAATCGTCACCAGATCCTACACTTAGTATGTCATCCACATGAATTCCCAGATATAAGAAATGATTTCTAAAATTGCAATAATATAAACATGGATCATTCGCAGATTGTTTCATTCCTGCATTGGTTAATAATTCATCTAATTTCTTATTCCACATTCTACTCGCTTGTTTAAGGCCATAAATACTTTTCATTAGATAACAAATCTTGTTGTTTCCCTTTTCATATCCAGGAGGTTGAAGCATAAATATTTCCTCCTCCAAATCACCATATAAAAAAGCTGTTTGAACGTCCTTTTGCTGAGGAATAACTTTTTTCATTGCAGCTATTTTTATTAGAATTCTTATGGTCTCAGGTCTTATTGTTGGAGAATAAATTTCGTGGTAATCACTACCCAGTATTTGATCATATCCTGTAGCTACTAGCCTCGCTTTGAAGTTTTTAATTGATCCATCACTATTTTTCTTAATTGAAAAAATCCACCTACTTTTGATCAATTTTTTATCTTTAGGCCTATCTATCAATCTCCAAACTTTTAACTTATTAATCCTTTGCATCTCATCTTCCATGGCTTTAATCCATTGTTTTCTATCATCAGAATTCAGTGCTTCTTGGTAATCCCTCGGACATTTAATCTCATAAGTCCTATCAGAAACATTTTCCTTATTCTTTATTAGTCTTAATCTTTCAGATCTCCTCACACCCTTTTTTATAAGTTCTTCTTCCTCTGTTTCTCTCAAACGAAGATCTCGTTCTTCTCTCTTTTCTCTCGTCATTCCTGGTTCTGGTCCTCTTCTATGTGGAGTAATTATTTCATCAGGAGGTATTTCCTCTATTTCACTCAAATCTATATCATTTTCATCTTGAGGAATATGCTCATCATCGATGTTAAAATTTTCTACTTGGTCTTCTCTATTACCACCATAGTCTTCATTCCCGTGAGAAATCAAATTTTGGTCTTCTCTCAAAAAAAGAAAAGTTCATTTTCATCAAGATTTCTACCTCTATTATTCATTAAATAATATCCTAACTTAGCTTCATTAAATTTAACGTCTGATACTTCATGAATTTCATCCATTTCTGGTAAATATATTCTATAGCCTTTTCTTATCATACTATATCCCATCATGATCCCTTTATGAGCTTTTGGTTCCATCTTCTTTCTCTTTTCTTTTCTAATATGAACATAAGCTTCGCTTCCGAACCTTTTTAAGTAAACAATGTTTGGCTTCCATCCTTTGTATATCTCGAAAGGAGTTGTATTCATTTCTTTGATTTTAATTCTATTATTTATATGAACAGCCACCTTAACACTTTCGCTCCAAAATTTTAAAGGTAATTTAGAATCAATTAGCATGGTTCTAGCTGACTCAACTATGGTTCTATTGAATCTTTCGGCTTTTCCATTGCTTTCAGGAGTATAAGCTGTAGTAAATTCTTGTTTGATGCCCTTACTAGATAACCATCGCCTCAAATAGTTTGAAATATACTCTCCTCCATTATCATTTCGAATTATCTTTACTTTCTTTCCAGTCTGTCTTTCCTCTTGTATTATCAAGTTTATTATGGAATCTGCTGTTTGAGATTTATTAGTAATTGGTATAACGAACGTGAAATTACTATAGTCATCAACAATCGTAATGAAATATTTATATCCAAAAGAATCATTTAAAGGTCCAACTATGTCGGTATGCCATAGATCCAAAATATCTTCAGATTGATTATATCGTATACTTTTGTAAGATTTTCTATGAATTTTTCCTAATGTACAAGATTCGCAATTCGCTTTGTTATTATGTAAATTTTTCAATCCTAATACAGTTGAATTATCATACATTTCTTTCAATTTTTGAAAATTTACATGAGCAAGTCTTTGATGCCATAGCATATCATCTACTTCTGCTTTTCTAGCTATTTCCATATTTAGGATTCCTTCTACTTCAAATTTATCACCATTTCTCCATGCCTCATATAAAATCTCACCATCTTTACCTACTACCTCAGCTTTATATTTACTAAATAATACATTTAAATCATGATCCACAATTTTTGCAACCGATAATAAACCTTCTCTCAAATCAGGCACATGCAAAACATTTTCAAATTTAATGAATCCCTCATCTACATTCGACTTCATTCTTATAGCTCCAATTCCCGATGATTTCATCACTGCACCCTTCTCAGCTGTTGCTATAATTCTCTCCTCCTTTTCATACTCTATAAATAATTCTTTCCCACTGACCATATGGCTAGAGGCTCCAGAATCCATTGTCCATCTAATTTTTTCATCCCCTTGATCTTCCTCTTCGTGATTAACTTCACTTGTCTCCATCACATGATTTGTAGACTCTCTATAATTTCTCCTGTTTACTCCTCTCCTAGGCCCATTATAATTGTGCTCTGCATTCTCTTCACTTCTATTCTTTCCACATATTTCCGATTTATGACCAAATCCTCCACATTTAAAACATTTGATCTTGCCTCTGCACTCTCTAGAAATGTGTCCTATCTTTCCACAGTTGAAACATTTGATAGCAAAATTTCGTCTTCCCGTTCGGCCCTCTCTAGCTTTAGATGCTATTTCTGTTTGCCGTTTTTCTTCTTTTCTAAGTTTTAATTTTTCTTCTGTTTCCCTCAGGATTTGTCTTATAGTGTTCATATTATTTTGCCTGTCTGATTTTATAATTTTTATGTCAAAATCAAATTCAACTCTCAACCCTTCCAAAACGAAGCAAACTAACTCTCTATCTTTAATCTCATCTCCTGCTTGAATGCTTTTGCTCTTTATAATCATTGCTCTATTTAAGTAGTCATCCACCGTTTCATCTTCGTTCATTTTCAATTTTGACAATTCTATTTTATTTTTCATCTGCAAGTCTTCATTTTTTGATGCCATTTCTTCTCCAATTATATTCCATAATTTCTTGGCACTTTTTTCGCTCGAGTATTTCAGCACTTGAGTGTCATTCATTGTTCTATTCATCAAATTTCTTGCAATGGCATTGTCGTCATCCCAGTCTTCCCAGATTTTCATTTTTTCATCAAATTTCTTGTCTGTTTCTATTGGCTTTTCCACTTCTTCTCCTTCTATAATTCTTCTCCATAATTTTAATCCCCGTAATTCACTTTCAATTCGATTTGCCCAGATCAAGTAGTTTTTGTCTGAAAGTTTTTCTATTGGAGATAAATTAAAATTTTGCATCTTTTCCTTTTTCTAAAAAATTTTTCAATTAATCTTGATTTGCATAAATTTAAATTCAACCGCTCTCTGCTACCAATTGTTGGGAGAATCTTAATAATTATTTTCTATTATAAGTAAAAAAGCTTCTTTATTGAAGACACTAATTATAATGAAGTCAAATTACTATAAAAAGAGTATTAGAAACTCATACGTCTCCACACAGATTCTCAACCACCCTCACTCAAAGAAAATACCTATATATATACACATAATCTACACCACAGAATAAAATAATCCACAGATTAATATAATCATAGAATGAAAAATGAACATTTTAAATTATAAATATCAACAATCACCACCCCTTGAATAGAATACTACTAACACCTTTCTTAATTAATTATTATAATTAGTGAATTTTATTGTCTATTGTTATTTTTTCTTAAATAAAATTAAAAAAATTGAATAGATTAGTAAATATTTTTATGAAATTGGACTTAACTTCGGCATTAAACCGAGTAAAATATTTCGATATTACACCTGTTTGTCACTATCGGTACTATTGTCAAAGAATCACACACATTTAATTTGTTTAGATTTATTCATAATACATTATAGAGCTAATCCGTAATCCAAATAAAACCTTTTCTTTAATCAGTATTGCAATTAAAAAAAATCGAATTACGTTACTAAATATATATATTTTTTAATTTCTTGATTTTCCATAATTTGAATAATTCAACACTAAGAAGAACGATGGTTTTTTAATGTTAATACCTTCTCTAACTAATCAATTCAATATTTAAATTAAAGAAGGAAAAACAATTGAATATATATATAGAATTATAAAATTGTGAATTGACATCATCATCAATTAACAGAAAACTGAAATACATAGGTCACTCATCTATTGGTTCAGACAAACTTATTTACTGAAGAGAGAGAGAGAGTCACAAAAGTATTTATATATTTTATTAAATTCAACCTTATTACCATTTGATTCTTGTCACTCACAATCTATGTCCCACATGCATCCTCCCATAACAACAACAAACATTTTTAAATTTTCTTTATTCTTTCTCACAATCTCACTTTTAGTTTTATTCATTTCATACTTAACCATAAAGATAAGTATGTTGATATGAATGTTTTGACAATTTAATTACCATCTTTTATCAACCAATTAAAATATTTCGATCTTTCGCCTTAGTCTATCGGCACTAACGCCAAAGAGTCACACACAAAAAAAAAATTAAATGGCTTTATTCATATTACCTTATAATTCAGGTCTACAATCCAATTGACACTTTTTCTTTGATCACAAATATTATAATGGACAATACACACACATGCGGATAAGGACATACACACACTTTGTCCCACATACTTCCTCCCACAACAACAACAACAAACTTTTTTTTTTAAATTCTTTCTTCCAATCTCACTTTTAGTTTTAATTCATTTCATATTTAACCCTAGAGATAAATATTTTGATATGAATGTACTGAAAATTTATCAACAAACTAAAATATTTTAGATCTTTCGCCTTAGTCTATCGGCACTAACGCCAAAGAGTCACACACAAATATTTTAATTGGATTAATCCATACTACCTTATAATTCAGATCTATAAACCAATTGATACCTTTTCTCTAGTCACAAATACTGTAATGGACAATAAACACACATGTGCATAAGGGCATACACACACTCTATCTCCCAAATACCTCCTACCACAACAACAACAACAAACATTTTTAAATTTTCTTTATTTTTTCTCCCAATCTCACTTTTAGTTTTAATTCATTTCAAACTCAACCCTGGAAATAAGTATATTGATATGAATTTTCTATGACAATATAAATACCATCTTCTATCAACCAATTAAAGTATTTCTATCTTTGACCTTAGTCTATCGACGCTAACGCCAAAGAGTCACACACAAATATTTTAATTTAATTTATTCATACTACCAAATAATTCAGGTCTATAATCCAATTGATACATTTTCTTTGTTCAGTGCTTCAGTTTAAAATATTCCCCCTTTTTTCTCTTTTAATAACAGAACAAAAAAATGAACTTTCTAGGTTTTCATTAAATTAAATTATTTGATCCTAAAAGACATGACTATTAAAAGAAAGAAATATTTTTTTTAATGAATCAACCCAATGTTATAGTTATTTATAAATAGATCTAAAGGTAATTGATGAAAAATGAAATTTGGATAACATTGTTATTACTGGTTTTGTTCGATCGTCCAATGTAGTAATATTATAATAGACTTATTAATTGCATGGGTTTTCAAATGTACTCATAATTTAATTTTTAAAAAAGAGACATATTGATAGTGAAAAAATAGTACAAATGTAATATTGTACTGGGATAAGGTGCATAAATTAAGAAAAAGGCTTCTTCTTATCGAGCAACTGAAAGTTGCTGATGGCTTGCGCCATCTATCGGAATAAATATCAACTATTCTCGTTGATTTTTAATTATTCCAGAATTGGCCAAATACCCATTCTTGATTAATCAAGAAAAGCTTACCACGGACGCGTTTCGGGCTGTTGGCCCTCATCAGCGTGGTGCAAGCTGTACCTCAACGATCAAAAATTGGTCATTAAGGCATCCTGAAAAATCATGAAACGGGTAGTTAAGGCCAGAATTGCGTGAGAACGCTACACAATGTGAAAAAATAGTACAAATGTAATATTGTACTGGGATAAGGTGCATAAATTAAGAAAAAGGCTTCTTCTTATCGAACAACTGAAAGTTGCTGATGGCTTGCGCCATCTATCGGAATAAATATCAACTATTCTCGTTGATTTTTAATTATTCCAGAATTGGCCAAATACCCATTCTTGATTAATCAAGAAAAGCTAACCACGGACGCGTTTCGGGCTGTTGGCCCTCATCAGCGTGGTGCAAGCTGTACTTCAACGACCAAAAAAATTGGTCAATAAGGCATCCTGAAAAATCATGAAACGGGTAATTAAGGCCAGAATTGCGTGAGAACGCTACACAATGTGAAAAAAATAGTACAAATGTAATATTGTACTGGGATAAGGTGCATACATTAAGAAAAAGGCTTCTTCTTATCGAGCAACTGAAAGTTGCTGATGGCTTGCGCCATCTATCGGAATAAATATAAACTATTATCGTTGATTTTTAATTATTCCAGAATTGGCCAAATACCCATTCTTGATTAATAAAAAAAAAAACTAACCACGGACGCGTTTCGGGCTGTTGGCCCTCATCAGCGTGGTGCAAGCTGTACCTCAACGACCAAAAAATTGGTCATTAAGGCATCCTGAAAAATCTTGAAACGGGTAGTTAAGGCCAGTATTGCGTGAAAACGCTACACAATGTGAAAAAAATTATAATAATAATTTATGCACCTTATCCCAGTTCAATATTACATTTGTACTATTTTTCTTATCTATTATCTCTGTATCCCTTTAACCTCTGCTCACAGGAGAGACGGTTGAATTGGTGCTTGGAACATCACGCCTGGACTCATGATCAGTGGGCCAATGTTCTCTTCAGTGACGAGTCAAGATTTAGTTTAAACACAGATTCTCGACGAGTTTTCATCTGGAGGGAGCCTGGAACCCGCTATCATCCCATAACATCAGGGAAATAGACAGTTTTAGAGGGGGCAGTCTCTTAGTCGGGGCTGGCATCAGTTCTAGCAGACGCACACCCCTCCAAATTTTTTCTGGGGGCACTTTACTGCACAAAGGTACATGGACGAGATCCTTGAGCCCTATCTAAGACCTTATAGAGATCAAATTGGTCACAATTTAATTTTTATGGACGATAATGCTCGTCCGCATAGGGCTAGGCTAGTCAATGAATATCTCCAGAGTGAGAATATTCGAAGGATGGATTGGCCAACCAGATCTCCGGACCTGAATCCAATAGAGCATGTGTGGGATGCTCTAGGGAGGCGTATTGGAGCTCGTCACCCCTCTCCCAGAACCCTCGTTGAGCTAAGAACTGCTCTATTGGAGGAGTGGGGTTTACTACCCCTGGACCTCCTTCAAAGCCTGGTAAACAGTATGAGGGCTCACTGTGAGACCTTGATAGCTGTTAGAGGTGATCATACTCTCTATTGATATCTTATTTCTTTAAGATCTGGAACCTTAGCTTTGGGTATGTTGGTAATAATTTGCAAATTTCATAATTTCAAATATTTTTTTATTTTCATATAGCTAGTCAAATTCTCCATAGTTTAAACTATTTGTATACTAAATTTTATATTTGTTAATAAATTAGCTTTTGAGAAATTTCAATATTGGTTAAGTTTCTTATTTTTTGGACACCAGTGTACTTATCATTTATTTTAATCAAATATTTACCAGTTATATAACAACTTCTTTTTATTTTGTTCATATATAAATCAACATCTAGACAATTTTTTATCAACGAAAACTCACTGGTTTCATTTTTAAAATTAGATATTTTATATTTTTTAAATTTTGATTTACAAAAAGCCTTTTTCTTTTTTTTTTTTTTCACCATGCACCAAGGCATTCACTTTGATTTCTCCCAACTTATTTAATTTTGATTTCTCGAAAGCCCTAATAGAATTCCCTCGATTTTGTTCCCCATCTCGAGTAGAATATCGTTTAGGCACATTTTCTTTTTTAACCATTCACCAAGGCATTCACTTTGATTTCTCCCAACTTATTTTTAATTTTGGTTTCTCGAAAGCCCTAATAGAATTCCCTCGATTTTGTTCCCCATCTCGAGTAGAATATCGTTTAGGCGCATTTTCTTTTCTTTTATCCCACTATGTACCATAGCATTCATTTTTATTTCTTATAATTATTTTTTTTTATTTCTCTTAATTATACTCAACCTATTTATCATCAACACCATTCTCTTTTATCTCTTATATCACCACCAATGCTTGTATATAGCTTCTCAATAACCACAACTAAATTGCCCACAAAAATTATTTTTTCCCCTTTACAGAATTCACTCAGGCTATCTTGAATTCTTCACATGTAGGGGGCGCATCTGTCATAATTTGTACATAACTGGATGTAATCCCACCAAAATATGTATGCAATGTATGATCTAAAGATTTTTAATAAAGACATGGCTTAGCGAAATTTGGAGAAAGGCCATCAAAGAGGAAACGGTCATTAGCAGGTTTTATTATCCAGGAACTAATAAAAACTGAGTTCAAGAACCTTCGTTTCCGGGAGCATGTTAAAACAAGACAAGGACAAAGGATTAGCAAAGATCCAATCAGAGTCCAGGAGGATTAGCTAGGAACCAATGGAAAACATACACGAGTCGAGAATCAGCCCATCAGAGCCCTGAGAAGTTTTCGTGTTAAAGCTCGGACTCAGTTTAGTCAGTTAGGAACTCGGCACCATCGAAACAAGTTGGGACCTGGTACCAAGGAACCGGTTGGAGCCAGCACCCATCTTCTCAACAATCAGATAAGTCCAATCCTCAATGATGTGAACAATCATAGATATTAGTCAAATACGCCAAATAGCTTAAACCCCTTTCTCCCTTGATCGCTGTGCTATTTCAATCCAATCCTGTGTCCTCGTTATTTTCCCCTGTGTGAATACCTTACTACTTCAGCAAACGACTACGCCCACCACAATCATCAATCAACTCAATCAATCTCAAAAAGGTAACTTTAAATATTACATATATATATGTTATATAAAGGTATTATTTAAAATGTTATATTAAAATATTATATTAAAAATAATGTTATATTAAACTATTATTTTATATAAAATTATATTTCATCAATCCAAATACTCTGTTAAATCGACCGCCAGAGGTCATGCTTCCCTTATAAAAACTCGTTGTTGTTCTTCCCCGTTGGTCGGCTCAGAACATTTGTACATTGTGTAAATAAGCTTTTCATTTTTTTATTCTTACGCCTTAAGCCGGCCAGTACTTTAATCGAATTATGTTTATTATATAATCATTAAGCTCAGTTAAAGAAATCTCCGATCAAAACCATTGTTATTTTTATTTCAAGATTTTAACCGCGACTGCATTACCATAGTTTAATCCTCAAAATAATCAAAAATTAAGCAGAAAATCTCATTTTTTAAATATATATAAGATATATATATATATATAGGTGGAAATTTGCCGGGAGGAAATTAATCCATGGAAGCAATGGTCGCCTCTCCCGTCAAAATAAACGTCAGAATCTGACGCCATCCATTGACCGTCGCCGCAACTAGCGGCATCGGGTCGGTGACAAAGCCACAACACCAACTTTGGCAAAATGATAAGCGTCCACCTAGAGACCATGGTTTCGGGCTAATGGCCTTCAATGGATGGCGTCAGATTCTGACATTTATTTTGACGGGAGAGGCGACCATTGCTTCTATGGAATGGATTAATTTCCTCCCGGCAAATTTTCCACCTATGTTTTCCCAATAGATTTGGCCCAGCCACATTGCCAGCAAAACACCTCTTTGGTAGATTGTGAGGATTCTATTAGATCCCGTGTGGATCTCATGGAATAAAGTCCGCCCTAGACTGACGAGGGCCATTAGCCCGAAACCATTGTCTCTAGGTGGACGCTTATCAGTTTGCCAAAATTGGTGTTGTGGCTTTGTCACCTACCCGATGCCGCTAGTTGCGGCGACAGTCAATGGATGGCGTCAGATTCTGACGTTTATTTTGACGGGAGAGGCGACCATTGCTTCCATATATATATATATATATATATATATATATATATAAACATTAGTAATATATTATATTTTAGCTTTATTAATGCAAATCTCTATTAAAGCTTAGAACTTGGCTGTTATCCTAGACCCGTTCATAAAACGGGCTATTACTATAGTATCATATAAATTATAAAGAAAAAAATATTAAGTAGAGTTGTTTCCAAGTAGTAATACAAAAAGTGCATTTGATATTTTAAAAATGTGATATAATATATTGCATGGTAATTAGAATGTTTGTATGTATCCAACAAGCATTTGGTAATAATACAAGTTTTCGATTAAAGACTCGCTGGAAATTAATAAAATTAAATGGGCACACCCAATCTCATTTATAAAACACCACGAAAACAACGCAGGCAGAGCAAAAACTGCACTGATTTCTCCCTGTTAGGTCAAGTTCTTCCCGATCAGAATTATGCCTGCTGCTGAATAATTTATTTAGTTTTAATAATTTTAATTATTTTTTTTTTTTACACACGAACCCTAGATTCTATCATCAAAGCAGACACCTATCCCCATTCCCTTAATTCACTGCCTAACTTGAAGCTTCTATTGGATCGCCACTTTAGTATTTAGGCATACGTCCACCATTGCAGCCGGGGTTGTCTGAATTGTAAGAGAAGCTGATCTCCAGAGGGCCACTCGGGAGACAATATATCCTGCTGATACTGTAATAAAGATCACCTCATGAGAGTTAATGGCTAAGGACCTAACCATTCTCCCCCTTTTGCTAAGAATAGATGTTATAAAACCTAATTACATATTTTCTGAAATATTTAATTTAAACAAAGAGTACCTCTTTACCCCTAGGTAGATAAGCATATTCATCACACTGAAGAAAAAGCCTTCCATCATTTTTTTAGTTGAAGATAGCTAGCTATATATATATATATATATACACTTGGTTCTTTTTTTATGCGGTAGATGCGTTCCAGGGGAATCCGCATAAAAAAAATCGCACAAAAAAAGACATACATTTATATGTAAAATGATGGATACGTTCCATTTATTAAAAAAATTGCATAAAACCTAAATAATGTTTTAAAATGCACCAGAAATCGCATAAAAAAAGATTTATAAATAATAAGATTTAATTTTTTTCTCATCATATTTTAATAAATGGCACATATGTGTGTTAATAACAAAAACAAAACTTAATATGTAAAAAAAAACATAAACAAAACTTTATTTAAAATCATATTAAGAATGTTTTCATCATTATTCGCTGTCTGATAATGTGCGAACCCGTTTGTGGATTGGTGCAAGAACACTTTCATCACTTGAAGATAAAATTACGTCATCAGATCTACATGGTAATGCTTCTTTAGGAACTTCAGTGATTTTTTTCTTTGACAAGGTAGTCAGTAATCAAACGCTGTGATGGCTTGACTAGTTCTTTGTAGAGTTCTCTGTAGCCAGACATACAAAATGTCAGATCACGTTGGAATTTTAAGGCGCGTTCTACATCATTATCATTTTGAATAAAAAAAATTTCCAATTTACCGGAAAGTTGAAGGCCTTCCCGAAGTAATTTTTAGTCCAGTGGAGTAACATCTTCCAGTTCGCTATCTACACTGTTTCGAAATCTTTAGTAGTATCTACCATACTTTCCAAAATATCATCATCATTTAGGGCTTCGTCCACAAGCAATTCTTCTATATCATCCTCGCCAAAATCATCAAAACCTTCCCCACCTATTTCCTTAGCAATTGAAATAATATCTGATGTTATTATTGTTGTTCTAGTTGATTCATTTCTCTTTGATACGCATTCAGGCCAAGCAGCTTTCCAACATGCATTTAAAGTTTGTGATTTTATCTCGGCAATTGCTAACGCAACATGATCTACACAGTTCAAGATATTAAATTGTTTCCAAACTTCAGTAACTGTTATTGTATCGGATTCCAGTTTATCGAAAATGAATTGGAAAGTGAATTTTACATAATATTTTTTAAATGTTGAAATAATTCCCTGATCTAATGGTTGAATTAGGCTCGTTGTGTTTGGAGGGAAAAAACTACCTTTATATTTGGATGTTCTAAGTTTGGATGACCTGGTGCATTGTCAAGAATTAATAAGATCTTAAATTCGAGACCCATCTCTTTCATATAATTTTCTACTTCGGGTACGAAGCATTTATTGAACCATTCAGTGAAAATAGCCGTTGTTACCCAGGCCTTCTTGTTTGCCATCCAATGTACGGGCAGTGTATTTAAGTCTTTTCCTTTTAATGCACGTGGTTTTAAAGATCGATTTACAAGCAGCGGTTTTAACATTCGATCGCCAGATGCATTGCTGCACAGCAATAAAGTAACTCGATCTTTAGCAGCTTTAAAACCACTGGCATTTTTTTTCGGACTTTGCAATGTAAGTACGGGTTGGCATTTTTTTCCAAAACAATCCTGTTTCATCAGCATTGAAGATTTGATGGGCACAATATCCTCCATCTTTAATAATTTTAGCCAACTTTTCAGGATATTTTCTAGCAGCTTCTTCATCTGCAGAAGCCACCTCACCTTTTATTTTTAGATTATGAAAAGAATATCTTTTTATAAAACCAGTTAACCACCCTGTGCTGGAAGAGAATTGTGGATTACTTTCACGTGAAGATGTAGATGGCTCTGATTCTTTTAACCCCTTGTAAAATTTAAGGGCTTTCACCTTGATTAAATGTCCATCTAACGGAATTATTTTTTGAGTTAAATCTTCAATCCAAATTACGGAGAGCCTTTTCTGTTTTTTCTATTAAAGTGCCTCTTGAATATGATGAAATTTTAGAACTCAAATTTGTACCAGATCTGACTGATCTTATTGCCGCTTCATTTTTTTTATTGCTCTTATAGTAGATTCGCCTAAATTATAACGTTTACCTATTGCTGTTGATCTTTCTCCTTTCGCCAAGCAATCGAGAATTATAATTTTAGTTTCTAGCGAAATTGCACTTCTTTTTTGTTTTTTATTATTGTCACACATTTTCTTTAAGAGGACTAAAAATTATAGAAAAAACTTAATGTACAATTAAGCACTAAAATTATTCAAAAAAACTTACAATTCACTTGAGTAAATTTATCTTCCGGTTTTCGGTAGTAACCTTCTTTCACAAAGTTTTATTTTCTAATGCTTTCCAATATGCAGGCTTTTTTGAAGGAAGTTTTTAGTTAATGAAGGAGTTTTTTAATTAATGATTTTATTTAATCATACAAACATTACAATTATAACATAAGAGAAAGAAAAAATATATAATGGGAAATACAGCAATCTAAATATATAAGTGCTATCGAACAATCAACAAACAACAGAGTAGTCCAATATCAATAAAATATAATCAATGATAATAAGCTTGGAAATTAAATCCAACAAAGCCCCCTTTAATTTCAAGCTAAATATCTTGAAGGCGAATGTCGACAGACATTCATAGCTAAGCTGCTACGTCACAACGTGACGTCACGGTCTGCGGTGGCGCTACTTGACTTTCCTTTGTTTACCGGAAAAAATGTTAACATTTAGGCCTAAATACCAAAGTAATATTATATACACACATTTTGATATCAAATAAAAATAACAATATACACACATTTTCACATTGAGTTTTTATTTACTTTATTAACATCATGAAACGCGATATCCCAAACTCAGGGATATTTGCGTCGAGACCTCTCTCTACATCACAACAAATCGGCTATATACAATCCTGTTCAATTCACTATTTTACATAATTAACAAAGAAAATTGTCCGAAGAGAAAAACAAACAACAAAGCAAAACACACAAAGCAGGCATCGCAATTCTTTTCCCTCTAATTTTCCCTCTCCCTTTTCCAATTTAAAAGAAAGTTGTAAATAAATTTGCAAAATTGATCAAAACTTTTGCACCTCTCTTTATTGCCTACAAATTCATCAAGCCGTCCAATACGACCAAATTTGTCTTCTCTATAAACCCGGAAAATTGGGCAATTCATAAGTAGATGTTTCGAGTCCTGAATTTCACCTCCGCAGAAGCATCCTGGTTCCTTCACCGCGCCGATAGTTGCCAAAAATTTCCCAAAATTACCATGATCTGTAATGAATTGGATATTATAAAAATTTGGACGGAAAAATCTTGGGATTCCAGACACGAAAAAGCTTCTGAAAATTTCATTAGTATTGTCAAAATTTTCCTTCATTTTTGCGTGTAAGAATGATTTGACTATACTTGGAGCATGGGGTTCATAAGTAATTATATCTTCAGTGGACAGATGAGTTAGATCATATTTGATTATTCTAGATTCTATATAGTCTATTAGGAGTGAAATTTTTGCCAAACTATGCACACAGTTAGATGATGTGGTTTTATAAGCTCTAACTGCCCATAAAATGATCTGGTACTGCATGGAATTCAGTTTTTGTTTAGAACGATTGTTTAAATATTTAAGCCAAATTTCTGATCCGTATGTAAGTACAGGCCTTATTATAGTTTTATATAAAGTTAACCTCTTTTGTGTATCTAAACCCCACACGTTGCCGCTTAGTGAACATAATGAATTTTTCATACGCCCTGCCTTACACAGAATATCATTTACATGTGGAGTAAAGTTAACTTTATTTTTCCATTTGTGATTTGAAAATTTCATTCCCAGAATTTTTACTTGTTTGACCGGCCTGATTATATTGTTATTAACCTCGATAGGTATTTTTTCTCTGTTATGCAGGTATAGGAAATTAGTTTTCTCTGTACTGATCGTTAATTTATTTCTATTACACCATTGGATCACATAATTTAAGGTGTGTTCACTTGCGGTTTTTAGTCCTTCAATAGTCTTATTCCAGCAAATTATTGTAGCATCGTCTGCATAACATATAATATCTGCATTAATTGATTCGAAATTTATCAACAAATCATTTAGCAAAATATTCCACAGAAGTGGTGATAAAGGTCCACCCTGTGGACATCCTTTAGTTATTTTCT
The DNA here is from genome assembly GCA_030710605.1 of Cordylochernes scorpioides. Lineage (NCBI taxonomy): Eukaryota > Metazoa > Arthropoda > Arachnida > Pseudoscorpiones > Chernetidae > Cordylochernes > Cordylochernes scorpioides. The sequence goes on along the minus strand of CP092871.1, from coordinate 62,286,836 downwards.
TATAAAAAGTTTCTGATTCGTATGTAAATTTCACCTCCCTTTCTTTATTCAAATAAGATTTTATGATCCGTATTAAATCTGAGGGAACGTTATCATTATCCATTCGTTTTATAATCGCAGGCCACCATGCATTGTCGAATGCACCAGCTATATCTATAGCTATCAAGGAAGTCAATTATTTTTGTTTATGTTTCAATATAGTTTCTATAATTTTTTCCATTCCAGTAATAGTTGATCTAGATTTCATAAAGCCATGCTGCCTTGAGCTCATTAGATTATTTTCTAAATAATAGTTACTTAATTTATTTTTTATTATATTCTCAAATGTTTTAGATAGATTAGATGTCAATGATATAGGTCTATAACTTTTATTTACTTCATAACTCGTTTTGCCTGGTTTTGGAATTATTTTTAAGAATGATTTTTTCCATTCATCCGGATAGTATCCCATTTCTATACATTTATTGAATAATTGATGCAGAATTGGGATTATTTTTATTTTAGCTTGTCTGATCATATTGTTACTAATGTAGTCAGGGCCCGGTGCTTTTTTAATATTAGTTTTTAAAATTGTTTCCTCTATTTCCTTAGATTCGATATGAACACTACTTTTATTTTTATATTTAGGAGTATAATTTCTAATCAAAATATGATCATCTTTATCCAAACCTACAATATCATCCGGAAATAGATCGTTCATTAAACTTTTTATTTTGTCGATCTTTAAATGATCTGGTAAATTATCAATTAGAGGTAATCCTAAATTTCTATTTTTTGATCTCAATGACTTGTAAATCCTATAAGCATTACCAAATGCGTTAGTTGAATGACTTTCTTCTATAAAATTTCTCCAACTCGCTCTTTTTGCCTTTTTAATTTTATTTAAATATTTATTTCTCATTGATTTATAGGTCTTTTCATAGATCGCTCCATGCCGATGGTACAAATTTCTAATATAGTGGAAATCGTTTTTCAATTTCTCCAACTTCCCATCCCACCAGTATGTATTTGTTTTATGATTTCCGCTTCTTGTCTTGACATTTAGGGACAGATAAGCTGCCTCTCTAATTATTTGTGTGAGAGTCTTTACAATGTTGTCAATATCTTCGATGGTTGACGCGTGGTTTATCTTGGTGATAATGTTATCTACATCTTGTATTGAAATTTTTTCGGTAAATGTTTTCCAATCAGCATCTTTCTCTATAAATTTCCATGTTGAGTTTCGAACTGTCCTTTGCCTGTTAAAATTATGATAAATGTCAAAGGTTATTGCAACGTGATCTGAAATGCTCGTCAAAATAGTCGTCTTCAAGTTTTGTACAAAACTTATTGATTTTTTGTTTGAAATCGTAAGATCTATAATGCTTGAATTTCGGCAGGTGGGTATCTTAAGATTATGGATAAATAGGCTATGTTCATCTATGATGGAGTAGAATTTGAAACCATTGGAATTAGTCGTTGGATCAAACCAGACTGGGTGTCTAGAATTGAAGTCGCCACATAGTATAATAGGTTGTTGATTGTAGGTATCTAGAAGCTCCTTGATAAATTTTTGATGAGTGTCATTAAATCTATGTGGATGAATATAAAAGTTTGCAATAACAGTATTTGATTCCGCTGAATTTATAGAGGTGGTTGTACAAAAGGAGTTTGTGAATTTATTGATTTTATTGTATTTTAAACCTTTATTCATAAAGATCGTTGCAGTGTATATTTGTTCATCTGTTGTTGAATGCACTATTTGAGATTCTAAATCGAAAATTACATCTCTATCAATCAGATAAGGTTCCTGTATTAGGATGATATCTGGTGGGTTGTCTTTTATAGAAGCTTGAAGCTCATTCAGTGCCAAGATACCTTTTCTTACATTTTGTTGTAAACATTTAATTCCTTTTCCCTGCATGATATTCAAACTAAATAAACAATAATCTCAGCTGCGAAATTTGCCTAATTGTCGGTTGGATGATATCTCGTTCGTTGGATAATTCTATCTATCTGTATTTTGTATAAAGGACAGTCCGAGGAATTAGCTCTATAATTCGGCGAGTTTCTAAATTTAGGATGTTTTAGACAGTTATAACAATTGCAAATTTTTGAACAGTCATGAATTCCTTGCGCGCCGCATAATTTGCATATCTCGACGTTAGTACAATCGGCCAATTTATGGTTGGGATTAAATTGAAGGCATCTCTGACATTGCTTTACCAGAATCTTATCTTCCACAAAACAGCGTTCAAAGTCTGTATATAATTTATTATTCATATTTTTAAGGATCTGGTAAACCTTTGGAGAAACCCTAAGAACTATGTTGTGGTGGGGCGTGTTCGATTTCATGCTAAACAGAACATGGATATCATTTTCCATTTCGTTTAATTCAGGGTTCATACTACAGATTGTTTCAGTAAAATTAGAGGTTTCTGTAAGTTTATTAACATTTTTAACTACCACTGTAGGATCTCTTGGTTTGGGGATATAAATTTTGCTAATATTAGCGAGTTCCTCTGCCCTGCCTAACTCATCATTTAGAGATTCCACGTCTGATTCTGTAGGGGTCTTTATTATTACAGATTTCCTAGCATTTATAATTTTGTTAATCTTTTTTTTTTTTCCTTCGTCCCTAAGCTTTTTAACTTTGCTTGATATAGTTTGATACATTTTTGTATTATCTTCCACATTTATAGGTGTTGCCACTATTGTGAACTCCTTATGTAAATTTTTTTTTTTTTTTAATGTAATCTTGTGATGTTTCTGTACGAGCTACTTGAGCATATGTTGGAGTTGTTTTAACTAGTTCATCTTGGATCCCTTTCAGTTTTTGATCCATAACATCAGTAATTGTTGTTTTCATTAGTTCCAATATATCTTGGTTATTTATTTCTTTTAAAGTTGAAATACCATCCTTGGTTTGCCTAACCATAGTTGACAAAAATGTAATATCATTTCGAACTTTTTTGTCAAAATAGTTATAAATTTCATCCAACTTATCATTTAAAGTTTGAATAATTATTTCCATATTCTATTTTTGCATATTTGTGCGAAAACAACAATGGAAAAGTATTTCAAAAATGACAATAAAACAAAAACAAAAAAGGGAAATCTCCTAAACTTTTGAACAGTGATTGCCAATTTAAAAGGTTAAAATATTTTTAAATTAAACAATTTATATAGCTTTTATAAATTATACAATAGGTAAACTGAAATTTTAAAACAATATTTACCGGAACTATCGGAGCCTAGCGACACACGTCCGGTCAGTTTCGCCTCCTGGAGTTAGTCTTATAATTAAATAAAGATAACAAATGGATTAATTTTTCCTTTGATAAAGCCTTTGTTAAAAGGTCAGAAATGTTGTCTTCAGTTTTTACATATTGAATGTCAAAAATATTATTTTTCAATTTCTCATGTAAAAAAGCAATAGATCTAACTAAATGATTAGATTTATCAGTTGTTTGACCAGACTTAGTCAAAAATATTGATGCTTTGTTATCACAAAATATTTGTATTTTAACAAAATTAGATGTAATTTCTTCAAAAAAGTATTGGATGTAAATGGCCTTTTTTACAGTTTGAAGTAATCCACATATTTCGCTATCACAAGTAGAAAGACATGTGTTAGGAATAGTCTTACTTGACCAAGAAATGAGATTTTTATCTATATAAAAGGTTAATCCAGCAGTTGATCTTGCTTTATTGGATCTGCCACAATTCCATGATGCATCTGTGTAAGCCTTTAATTCGACATCTCCTTTAGTATATATTAATCCATACTGCTTACTTCCTTTTAAATACCTAAGAATTCTCTTAGCTGCACCCATGTGCATTTCTCTAGGGTTTTGATTATATCTGCTTAAAAGAGTAACTGCAAAGGCAATATCAGGCCTAGATTTAGTTGAGAGATAAAGCAAAGAACCTATTAATTCTTGATATTGAGTCTTATTGACTTCCTTAGAGCTATTAAAATTATCTAAATTAGTGTTAGGATCTAATGGGGTTGAAATATGCTTGCAATCTTGCATGTTATATTTTTGTAAAATTTTATTTATGTAATTTTCCTGTTTTAAAATCAGTCTAACATCCTCTTTAATGATTTCAATGCCTAAAATGTTACAAGTTGTTAAACTTTCCTTTATTATGAAGTGAAGTCTTATTTTTTATATTATATCATGCAAAATTTCAGAATCTGAATTAATGATTATCATATCATCAACATGCAGTCCTAAAAGTAAATGTGAATTGCCATTTCTAAAAGTAAAAACACATTTATCAGATTTAAGTTGTGTTAAACCTATTTCAAAAAGGTATTCTGTGAATGTTTCATACCATACCCTACCACTCTGTTTAAGTCCATACAATGCCTGATTTAGTATACATACAGAGGTCTTTTTCTTGTCATCCTGGTAGCCTGGAGGTTGGGTTATGTAGATGGTCTCTGAAAGTTTTCCATACAGGAATGCTGTTTCAACATCAAAGTGGTGAAATTCATATCCTGCTATTGTAGCATAGGCTAGAAGAGTTCTGAATGAATCTGTTTTCATCACTGGAGAAAAGGTTTCTGTGTAGTCTGTTCCATATTCCTGAGAGCAGCCCAAAGCAACAAGTCTTGCTTTGTAGATCTCCTGATTGGTTTGAGGATCCATTTTCTTTGAAAATATCCATTTGGATTTTATTGCTTTAGCACCTTCAGGTAATTCAGTAAGGTCCCATACATGATGGTTCTGAAGTGAATGAATTTCCTTATCCATTGCTTGTTGCCACAAAGGTGAATCAGGATGATTAATTGCTTCTTCATAAGATGATGGTAGTAAGTTTCCATGGGAAAGCTTGAGTGCTCCTACAGTTGGATC